>LR880972.1:893692612-893720230 GCA_904067115.1 Aegilops sharonensis | reverse complement strand
ATGGTATCTCGCTAGCCCTTTCTGAGACCGCAAAATATAAATGCAGAGCACCTTTAAAGATCAAGGACTGACTAGACATTGTAATTCATGGTAAAAGAAATCCAATCATAGTCATACCCAATATAAATTAATGTTAATGGATGCAAATGACAGCAGTGCTCTCCAGCTGGTGCTTTTTAATAAGAGGGTGATGACTCAACATGAAAGTAAATAGATAGGCCCTTCGCAGAGGGAAGCAGGGATTTGTAGAGGTGCCAGAGCTCGGTTTTGAAATAGAGATAAATAATATTTTGAGCGGCATACTTTCATTGTCAACATAACAACCAAGAGATGGCGATATCTTCCATGCTACACACATTATAGGAGGTTCCCAAACAGAATGGTAAAGTTTATACTCCCCCTCCACCAACAAGCATCAATCCATGGCTTGCTCGAAACAACGAGTGCCTCCAACTAGCAACAGTCCCAGGGGGAGTTTTGTTTGCAATTATTTTGATTTAGTTTTGCATAAAGCATGGGACTGGGCATCCCGGAGACCAGCCATTTTCTCATGAATGAGGAGCGGAGTCCACTCCTCTTGAGAATAACCCACCTAGCATGGAAGATACGGACAACCCTAGTTGATACATGAGCTATTCGAGCATACAAAACAGAGTTTGATTTGAAGGTTTAGAGTTTGGCACATACAAATTTACTTGGAACGGCAGGTAGATACCGCATATAGGAAGGTATAGTGGACTCATATGGCATAACTTTGGGGTTTAAGGAATTGGATGCACAAGCAGTATTCCCGCTTAGTACAAGTGAAGGCTAGCAAAATGCCGGGAAGCGACCAGCTAGAGAGCGACAACAGTCATGAACATGCATTAAAATTAATTAGCATTGAGTGCAAGCATGAGGAGGATGTAATCCACCATGAACATAAATATCGTGAAGGCTATGTTGATTTGTTTCAACTACATGTGTGAACATGTGCCAAGTCGAGTCACTTAAATCATTCAAAGGAGGATACCACCCCACTATACCACATCACAACCATTTTAATTGCATGTTGGCACGCAAGGTAAACCATTATAACTCATAGCTAATCAAGCATGGCACGAGCAAGTATGATCTCTAATTTTCATTGCAAACATGTTTATTCATAATAGGCTGAATCAGGAATGATGAACTAATCATATTTACAAAAACAAGAGAGGTCGAGTTCATACCAGCTTTTCTCATCTCAACCAGTCCACCATATATTGTCATAATTGCCTTTCACTTGCACGACCGAACGATGTGAAAAATGATAAGAGTGCACGTGCATTGGACTAAGCTGGAATCTGCGAGCATTCAATAAACAGGAGAAGACAAGGCAATATGGGTTCTTGGTTAATTCAACAATAATGCATATAAGAGCCACTTCAACAATTTAATCATGGTCTTCTCCTATCGACCCCCAAAGAAAAGAAAAGAAATAAAACTATTTACACGGGAAAGCTCCCAACAAGCAAAAGAAGAACATGAAATATTTTTTGATTTTCTTTTAATTATTACTACTACAACAAGAAAAGTAAACTAACTAAAAATTGCACTAATTTTTTGGTTTTTCTTAAGGTTTATTAAACACACAAGAAGAAAACAAGAAAAAGAAAAAAAACTAGAATCGTTATTACAGTGAAAAAGTATGAGCACCGACATCTTGCAATGAGTGTGTGTGAACATGAATGTAATGTCGATGAGAAATACGTACTCCCCCAAGCATAGGCTTTTGGCCTAAGTTGGTCTATTGCCACGGCTGGCCTGGCGGATATCCATAGTTGTAGTTGGGGTCGTACTGAGATGAGGAAGACTCTGATTGCCACTGGTTGGAAATCATCTCCGGATCCCACTGGTAGTTAGATGTCGTGGAGGCTCAAATTGTGGTTCTGGTTCTGTGGCTGAAGTAGGGTTCCGGTAGGCGTGAATGGCCGCCAGCAGAAGGAGATACAGACTTGCAGATAAATCAAACAAGGAAGGAGCAGACAAGGTAATAGTCTCAGGGTGATGTTTATCAAAGAACAATTTGTATTTAAGAGCTCCTTCCCTATTCTTAACAATAAAGTCATGCGCTACCATACTCTTATAATCTAAATAAGCATTGGGCAGCAATTTTCTTCTTTTTCATAGTGCCTAATAGGTATATTATAATGTGCAGCATGGCGTGAAGCATAAATACCTCCAAAGATGGGGCCCTTTGTACGGTTCACACTTAACCGTTTAGCAATAATACCTCCCATACTAACAGTGTTATCGCAGAATAAGCCATGGAAAAAAATGATAATATCAGGAACACTAAGGTTTCCACAGTTTCCGGGACAAATTAAGCAACGACTAGCAAATAAGGCAAAGTAGTGTAAAACAGGAAAATGTATGCTAGTGATTCTTGCATCGGAAACCTTCCTAGTTTCCCCTACAGTAATAGTGTCAATAAACCCATCCACATCTTCACGATGTGGTTCATCTAAACTATCCTCAAAAGATATTTTGCAAACCTTGCAAAATTCATCTAGTGGCATCTTCTTAACAACATCATATAAATGAAACTCTACTGAAGGAGGTGTTTCCTTAGGATAATAGTAGAAGTTTTGCACCAAAGTATTGGTGAGTAAGAGATACTGATTGCGTTGGTCACGGAGGAAGTCGGTGAGGCCTGCATTCTCAGCCAATTCATAAAAATCATCATAAATCTCAGCTGCTCTCAAGAAATCATTGGAAGGCCATTCACACGGCCGAACCTCCGCTGTGCGGGGCAAATTATATTTGGGCCTCTGTGCTTCTTCACTTTGCTTTTCCTTCGAGCTTCGGCTCGATGAGCCCCTCAAAGATCTCTTCATTATTTTCTGAAATTTTTAGCAACTTCAAATAAAAGTGGACCAAGCTCAACAAAATTGATAGCAACTACTCCTACAAGTGCCGAGAGACTATATCATGCATTAGAACTACTTGGAACAATATAAATTTAACATGCAAGCTCAAGAACATGGTCACCTAGGCAGCACAAATTTGCAATGCATAAAGCACTAGAACAAAAATTAATTGGACCAATGGAGGAGTCACATACCAAGGAACAATCCCCCCAAGCAGTTTTTTGAGAGGTGCTTTGAGCAAGGAGATCGAAAATCGCAGCAAAATGAGCTAGAACTCGTGCTTGAGCTGGATGCTGATTTTTTCGGGAGGAAGAAGAAGTGTGTGGGTGCAGGAATAAGTGGAGGGGAGCCACCATGGGCCCATGAGGCAGGGGGCGCGCCCTATAGGGCTGGATGCTCCCTGGAGCCTCGTGGCCAGGTGCTTGCTCCCCCTGCTGTGTTCTCAGTGCCAGCTATTCTCAAATATTCCAGAAAAAATCATATTCCATTTTCAGGGCATTTGGAGAACTTTTATTTTCGGGGTATTTTTATATTGCACGGATAAATCAGAAAACAGACAGAAAAAAATACTATTTTTACTTTATTTCAACTAAATAGCAGAAAGTAGAGAGAGGGTACAGAAGGTTGTGCCTTCTAGTTTCATCCATCTCATGCTCATCAAAAGGAATCCACTAACAAGGTTGATCAAGTCTTGTTAACAAACTCATTCCAAATAACATGGAACCGGAGAAATTTCGAATAACACTATGTTACCTCAACAGGGATATGCACATCCCCAATAATAAGAATATCATATTTCTTCTTGACAGTAGGAAGAGGAAATTCGAAACCTCTAAAAATAATCGATGGAATTTTTCCAATAGAGTTGATACTATGAACTTGAGGTTGTTTCCTCGGAAAGTGTACCGTATTCTCATTACCATTAACATGAAAAGTGACATTGCCTTTGTTGCAATCAATAACAGCCCCTGAAGTATTCAAAAAGGGTCTTCCAGGAATAATAGACATACTATCGTCCTCGGGTATATCAAGAATAACAAAGTCCGTTAAAATAGTAACGTTTGCAACCACAACAGGCACATCCTCACAAATACCGACAGGTATAGCAGTTGATTTATCAGCCATTTGCAAAGATATTTCAGGAGGTGTCAACTTATTCAAATCAAGTCTACGATATAAAGAGAGAGGCATAACACTAACGCCGGCTCCAAGATCACATAAAGCAGTTTTAACATAGTTTTTTTAATGGAGCATGGTATAATGGGTACTCCCGGATCTCCAAGTTTCTTTGGTATTCCACCCTTAAAAGTATAATTAACAAGCATGGTGGAAATTTCAGCTTCCGGTATCTTTCTTTTATTATTAACAATATCTTTCATATACTTAGCATAAGGATTCATTTTGAGCATATCAGTTAATCGCATACGCAAAAAGATAGATCTAATCATTTCAGCAAAGCGCTCAAAATCCTCATCATCCTTTTTCTTGGATGATTTGGGAGGGAAAGGCATGGGTTTCTGAACCCATGGCTCTCTTTCTTTACCGTGCTTCCTAGCAACAAAGTCTCTCTTATCATAACATTGATTCTTTGATTGTGGGTTATCAAGATCAACAACAGGTTCAATTTCTACATCGTTATCATTACTAGGTTGAGCCTCATCATGAACATCATCATTAACATTTTCATCAGGTTCATGTTCATTACCAGATTGTGTTTAAGCATCAGAAACAGAGATATCATTTGGATTCTCAGGTGGTTCAGTAATAGGTTCACTAGAAGCATGCAAAGTACTATCATTTTTCCTTTTCTTCTTTTTAGAAGGACTAGATGCATCAATATTATTTCTTTGAGAATCTTGTTCAATTCTCTTAGGGTGGCCTTCAGGGTACAAAGGTTCCTGAGTCATTTTACCGGTTCTAGTAGCCACTCTAACATCATAGTCATTTTTCTTACTATTCAATTCATTGACCAAATCATTTTGAGCTTTAAGTACTTGTGCTACTTGAGTGGTAACCATATAAGCATGTTTAGTAATGAGTTTAAGTTCACCTTTAACTCTAGACATATAATCATCCAAGTTTTCAAGCGTATCGGAATTGTATTTCAATTGTCTACCAAAATAAGCATTGAAGTTTTCTTGTTTGACAATAAAATTATCAAACTCTTCTAAGCATTGTCTAGCAGACTTATAGTGAGGAATATCACCTTCATCAAATCTATAGAGAGAATTTACCTTTACTACCTGTGTCGGGTTATCAAGACCATGAGTTTCTTCAGTAGGTAATGGATTAAGATCATATGTTTCTTCAACAGGCGGTAAATTAAGACCATATATTTCTTCAATAGGAGGTAAATTCTTAGCATCTTCAACTTTAATACCCTTTTCTTTCATAGCTTTCTTTGCCTCTTGCATATCTTCAGGACTGAGAAATAGAACACCTCTCTTCTTCAGAGTTGGTTTATGAATAGGATCAGGAATTGGCTTAGGAGCTGGCTCAGGAAGTGTCCAATTATTTTCATTTGTCAACATATTATTCAATAGAATTTCAGCTTCATCCGGTGTTATTTCCCTGAAAACAGAACCAGCACAACTATCCAGGTAATCTCTGGAAGCATCGGTTAGTCCATTGTAAAAGATACCAAGTATTTCATTTTTCTTAAGAGGATGATCTGGCAAAGCATTAAGTAACTGGAGAAGCCTCCCCCAAGCTTGTGGGAGACTCTTTTCTTCAATTTGCACAAAATTATATATATCCCTTAAAGCAGCTTGTTTCTTATGAGCAGGGAAATATTTAGTAGAGAAGTAATAAATCATATCGTGGGGACTACGCACACAACCAGGATCAAGAGAATTAAACCATATCTTTGCATCACCCTTTAATGAGAACGAAAATATTTTAAGGATATATAGGTAGCGAGATTTCACATCATTAGTGAACAGGGTGGCTATATCATTTAATTTAGTAAGATGTGCCATAACAGTTTCAGATTCATGGCCATGAAAAGGATCAGATTCAACCAAAGTAATTATATCAGGATCAACAGAGAATTCATAATCCTTATCAGTAACACAGATAGGTGAAGTAGCAAAAGCAGGGACAGGTTTCATTCTAGCATTAAGAGATGCTCCTTACATTTAGCTTATAACCTCTTGAGCTCATATTTATCTTTGCAAGCTAAAATAGCTAAAGCAGCTTCTTTTTCAAAAATATAACTCTCGGGAACAACAGGAGAGTCTTCATCATCACTTTCATCATTGTTATCAGTTTCAATAATTTCTTTCTCTCTAACCCTAGCAAGTTGTTTATCAAGAAATTCACCAAGTGGCATAGTAGTATCAAGCATAGAAGTAGTTTCATCATAAGTATCATGCATAGCAGAAGTAGCATCATCAATAACATGCGACATATCAGAACGAATATCAGAAGCAGGTTTAGGTGTCGCAAGCTTACTAAAACAGAAGGTGAATCAAGTGCAGAGCTAGATGGCAGTTCCTTACCTCCCCTCGTAGTTGAGGGATAGATTTTTGTTTTCTCGTCTTTCAAGTTCTTCATAGTGACCAGCGGATATAAATCCCAAGTGACTCAAAGAATAGAGCTATGCTCCCCGGCAACGGCGCCAGAAAATAGTCTTGATAACCCACAAGTATAGGGGATCGCAACAGTTTTCGAGGGTAGAGTATTCAACCCGAATTTATTGATTCGATACAAGGGGAGCCAAAGAATATTCTCAAGTATTAGCAACTGAGTTGTCAATTCAGCCACACCTGGATAACTTAGTATCTGCAGCAAAGTATTTAGTAGCAAAGTAATATGATATTAGTGGTAACGGTAGTAAAGTAATATTTTTGGGTTTTGTAGTAATTGTAACAGTAGCCACTACAAAAAAAATACACTTCCGTGATGATACGTGTTTGTCACAGTAGGTCGCGTTTTTTGTCATGCATGTACATCCATGAATAATTTATGACAGAATCAAGATAGTCATACATGTGCTGTCGTAGAAGTGTTCCATGACATTACCAAAATTATCATCACGGAAGTGTCCACTTCCATGACGATAAATCGCGCGTCACAGAAGTGCTTTCGTCAAGGGTGACCGACACGTGGCATCCACGTAACTGAACGCCGTTAAGCTATCAGGTCGGGTTTTGGATCCGATAACCCGTTAACAGCCCCGACCAATGGGGATTTTCCACATGTAAAATCATCATTGGCTGGAGGAAACACGTGTCGGCTCATCGTTGGGACAGATGTTATCCACTCATTGGACGGAAGGCGCCTATGATACGTCGACATGTGGCACGGCCCAACAAAGGCCCATTCCTGTTAAATGGCCGGCCCCAGTAAAAATTAGCAGGCCAACCCATACAAGGCCTACTTGTGTCAGGTCCATTTAAGCCCACGGCCCATACGAAATGTGCCAATTTGACCCTTTAACGGCCCGTTGAAGATTTGACACCATTGCAGTCCATCGTCAGTTCGAGCCCGTTAACAACCCGCTATATATTTGGGCTCAATATCGGCCTGATGAGATTTCGGCCTATTAACGGCCCATTTAATGGATGGGCCAATTTTCAGGATGTACATCTTTCGGCCTTTTAGCGACCCATTTAAATGTTGGGCAAGGTTTACGGCCTTGTTTACGGCCCGGTGTGTCTTTCAGCTTGTTCACGGCCCATAAATCTGATGGGCCATTTGTTGTCGGACATGAGTTTCGGCCTTTTAGCGGCCCATTTAAGTGTTGGGCCAATTTTATGGCCCGGTGTCACTTTCAGCCTGTTGACGACCCATAAATCAATTGGGCCATTTGTAGTCGGACCTGAGTTTTGGCCTTTTAGCGACCCATTTAAGTGTGGGGCCAATTCCTGGCCCTGCGTGCCTTTCGGCTTGTTAACGGGCCATAAATGAGTTGGGCCATTTGTAGTCGGACCTTAGTTTTGGCCTTTTAATGGCCCATGCCCTTCATGGTCCAATATCAGCCCAGTTTCTGTTTCGGCCTGCTAAAGGCCCACAACACAGTTGGGCCATTTACAATACGACCTAACTTTTGGCCTCTTAGCGGCCCATGGTCTTCATGGTCCAGTACAAGCCCGCTGTCTCTTTTGTCCTGCTAAAGGCCTACAGTATAGTTGGGCCATATGTAGCCCAAACTTAGTAACGGCCTGTTAACGACCCGTGAAATAAACTGGGGCCACCTGTTGCCCGCTTCGATGTCGGCCTGTTAACGACCCGGGAGGTAAGAAGGCCGACCATTAACTTTGGGCCTAGTAACGGCCCATTAACTTAATGGGCCCACTAAAGTTCGTACATGTCTTTAGGCCAAATTAGATAATTTGAGCCCATTACGATGAGCAATTATGCACAGTACTAAAACCGATCACGCAAAGGTACGACATACAGGGAATAATGTTGCACATCCAGCATATACTATAGGAAATTACATCCACTTGGCAATCAAAGATTGATGCCAATGCAAATAAATGAGCAGAACCTAACCATCTACAATGTCACAGTCTGCAACCTCAGCACAGATGACACCCATAAGCATGTTGGCAAGTTCTTTCTGCTTTTCTACACTTTCTCTGAAAACATTGATCAGTTGTTGTGTCGCACGACTCTGCACCTCTGATTCATCCACCATTTCCATCATTGCTTCAGCCATTAATTGGTTCACAAACATACATTTATTCCGTTGCATTCGAGACAGAGGATACTGAACAGATTCAGATGGCGATTTTGGCAGGCTTGTATTATTGATAGTGGAGAGTGTCTCGACCACTACATCATAACATAAATTAGGACGGGAACCAAACAGATTAATCATGAGTTATTGCCATATTATTACCTGGCCTAGATTTACTGGAAAGAAACAATGGGGTTGCCTTGCTGTTTTCAGAGTTTGTCTTCTTATCTTTAGCAGCCTGCACAAAATTAACACACTAGCATTGCTATCATTGGCCAAGTCAGATAATAGGAAAGCAACATTGAAACAACGAACGTTTGGGCAACTAGCCTACACCAAATTAACACAATATGGCACAGCTATCATCAGCCAGGTAAGGTAGTACGAAAGCAACATTGACACAATGAATGAATGGGCAACCAGAGAAGCACTACAATTCAGTAATGCGCGTGATATGAGATAGTACATTCATGCAGCTCAGTATGCAAAACTACCAGGAAGTTTTTCTTACAAAAATCAACATTGGCGCCTTTAACATTTTGCTACAACTAATGTTAGATCAGATAAAGGTTAGATTCAAGCCGATTAACAACATACATGTTGATGTAAAAATATAGTGATATACAACAGGTACTTACATCAGCATTGGAGCACAGAGAATTCCCGCAAGATATTTTCCTCGAATACGATTCCAATGGAGGAAGTCTTCTATCGTTTAACCTTATTTTCTAAAAGAGATATAGGTAAGAAACATGTAGAAAATATGATTAGAATGCTATAAAATTTCATGATGCAAGGATACGCACACGCTTCTTAGAATGGAGTTGACATTCTTTTGCTAGACTGGAGCGGACTAGTTCTTTGGCCACTGGAATCTGCTTATTATCAGTGGGACTTGGGTTTCTCTGTGCTGGAGCAGTATCTATGAAAAATGGAGTTGGTTTATTATCTCTTGGCGTTTGGATCTTTTGCAAAGACCTGGTTCGTAACCCTTCAGATTCTAACATGGTCATCTTACCCTTGCACGCCTTATATAGAAGAATGGTGATTCAGTTATAAAACATGCTACAACAGAGATGGAATAGGTACTGAAGAATAGAAAGGCATGACATATTGACATGTATTCCCTCCATCCAGAAATAAATGGACGGGGCTAGGCGTATTTCAGTTCTAGATACATCCAGTTTTATCCATTTCTGCGACATTTAATCCGGATGGAGGGAGTATGATGTAAGAGCTAGGGATACGACAAGACAACACAGTAAAAAAAACAGTGAAAAACCCACTGCAGAACCAACGTATTTGTAACGCCCCGGATTCGATGCGCCAGGTGTTCGTCAGTTATTCGTCGGTGTTGCCATGTCATTTGCTTGCGTGTTGCACTTTGCCATGTCATCATCTGCATTTCATATCATGTCATCATGTGCATTTCATTTTGCATACATGTTCGTCTCATGCACCCGAGCATTTTCCCCGTTGTCCGTTTTGCAATCCGGCACTCCTATGTTCCCCGGCGCCCTCTTTTACCTCTTTTTGTGTGCGGTGTTAAACGGTCTTGGAATGGACCGAGGTTTGTCAAGCGTCCTTGGTATAGCACCGGTAGACCGCCTGTCAAGTTTCGTGCCATTTGGAGGTCGTTTGGTACTCCAACGGTTAACCGGGTAACCGTAAAAGCCTCTTTTGTGTGCAGCCCAACACCCCATCCAAAGTGGCCCAAAACCTAGCAAACTCCCCTCCATGCTCTCGGTCGTTCGATCACGATCGCGTGGCCGAAAACCGTGCCTCATTTGGACTCTCCTAGCTCCCTCTACCTATAAATTACTCCCCCTCCCCCGAATTCGCGGTCTAATCCCCCCGAAACCCTAGTCCTCTTCCTCCCGCCGCCACCGGACACGTCCGGCCGCAGCCGGACACGTCCGCCGCCGTTCCTCGCCCAACCAGACGCTGCCACGTGGCACCCGCCGCCCGCGCCGCCGTTCAGCCTGCTCGGGCCCGTGCCAGGCCCCCGAGGCCCGAGCCGCGCAGCCCCGCGCCTGGCTCCCGCCGCCTCCGCGCGCCTCCCGCCGGTGCCGACCACCGCCGCCTCGCCGCCCGACCCCGCCGCCAGATCTCCTCCGTCTCCGGCCAGCTCCTCGCCGGAGAACCTCGCCTCCGCCTCCCCGGGTTCCTGCGCGCCCCGCTGCCAAGCGCCCTCCGCCGTCAAGCCAGCCCCACCGCCGTTCGCCGGATCCGGCAAGGCAGCGGCCGGACCCGCCGCCCCGCCGCGGAGCTCCCTCACGGTCGTCGCCGCCTCGCCTGGCCTCTTCCCCGATCCAGGAGGGATCGGGAGGAGGGAGACCTCCACGTGGGCCATGGCCCAGCCTCCTCTTCCCCTCCGGCCCAGTTCTGCTGGCCCATAGGCCTAGGGTGAGCAGCCCGTCTAAACCCCGCCCGAGGCGTCTTTTAGTTCATCTGCGCCCGATCTGTTTTTTTTTTCAAAAAATGACTTAAGTCCCCGAATCTGTGTATTTATCATGCCATGTTTGACCTGCTGTAACTCTGCATCCGTAGCTCCGTTTTGTGCGTGTAATATGTCAAATTGTTCGCCTCGACGAGTACATCTCATTGCATCATTTTAATTTGAGCTCATATTGATGCCTGAATCTTCGTTGCAAGAGGGCTATGTGATGTTAGTTTCAGATTCTTATCAGAACATGCACTTTTGTCATTTTTACCATGATTGATGTGTGCACCCTATTATCTGGAGTCCTACATGTGTTTTGTAATATGCCATGCCATCTTTACAGGGGTGTATGCCATGTATTTTTGTAATCTCTGTGGTGACTAGCACAAGCATGCAAACTAGGCTTCATGATGTTGCTGATTTCAGCCCCTGTTTTGCTGATATTTTTATGCCATGTTAACTTGATGCTACCGAGAGATCCATGCTTATTTTGAGTTACTTCAGTAAGGATGTTTTGAACATATGGTTATTCTCTATCCATCCATGCCCTTGTTTGCAATTATGGAGTGCCATAGCTTGAGTCAATCGAGCTCTACTTTTGCTATAAAATGTTTCCTGACAGGTTGTTTACATGTTATTCAATTTTGCCAAGGTTGTTGTAGTTGATCCGTGTATGCTATGATGTTGTTCTTGCCATGTATAGCTTCATAATCATGTATTCTTACTGTGAGTTGCCTTGCCATGCCATGTATTGCTCTGTGGTGAGTGGTTCAAGCTCACCAACATGCCTACTTATTGTTGTTCCTGCCATGTATGAATCTGTAATATAACCTGCTATGTTTACATGGGTGCCATCATATTTTCTGATCCTTTTTGGCTCATGGTCACTAAAGGACTTTTGTTCTATGCAACAAGTAGATTCATGCCATGCCTTGTTTTGCCATGATGATTTCCTGTAACATGCTGTTTGATAGCTCTAAACATTGCAACCTGATGTTATTTCCTGATAAGTCTGAAACTGTTATTATTTGCAATCTTGCCATGTGTTTTTGAGCATGTTCTAGTGATTTCTGGAGATAGCTCAGTGTTCATGTTTTGTCATGCTTTACCTGTACATCATGCCCATGCCTTTTGTTTTCTTGTTGAGGTCCTGTAGCATGTTGTTTTGATGCTTGCAATATGCCTAGTTGCTGTTCTGGACAGATTGGTGTCATGTCTTGTATAGTGTGTATGTGTTGAACCGTTGCTCCGTTTTGAGTGTGCTCTATATGAAACTTGCTTGATTTTGCATGTAGTTTCATTTATCATGTTTCATCCTTGTTTTGAGCTGTTTTCTTAATGTTTGCATGCATTTTGCATCAATGACATGTTTATCTTGTTTTGCTCATATCTTCTAGGCGGTAGCTCCAAATCTAATGAACTTTATATGTAACTTGACTAGAATCTCGTGTAGATCATCTTGGTGCATTTTAACTTGTTGTTTAACAACTTGAACATAAAGTTATTCAGATCTGGACCAATTTCGAAATTTGCATATGAGGACTTACCGGAATTGTTCTATGTTGTTTCCGGCCTCATTTAAACTTGCCTTGATGTGTTGCTCTTGTTTGCATCATCTCTTGCCATGAGTAGTTTCATGTAGTCTTGTCATGTATCATGCTTGTTGTGCATCTTGTCATGTTCGTGTGTGGTGTGTTTACCTTGTTGTGTGCTTCTTCTTGTTAGTTCCTGTTTCGTTGCGATCGTGAGGATTCGTTCGTCTACGCTTGGTTCGTCTTCATGGCTTCATCTTCTTCATGGACTCGTTCTTCTTCCTTGCGGGATTTCAGGCAAGATGACCGCTACCCTGGATTTCACTACTATCATTGCCATGCTAGTTGTTTCGTTCTATCGCTATGCTGCGCTACCTATCACTTGTTCCTCAAGCCTCCCAAATTGCCATGTCAGCCTCTAACCTTTTGCACCCTTCCTAGCAAACCGTTGTTTGGCTATGTTACCGCTTTGCTCAGCCCCTCTTATAGCGTTGCTAGTTGCAGGTGAAGACGAAGTTTGTTCCTTGATGGAACATGGATATGTTGTTCCTTGTTGGAACGTGTTTACTTGTTGGGATATCACTATATATCTTATTTAATTAATGCATCTATATATTTGGTAAAGGGTGGAAGGCTCGGCCTTATGCCTGGTGTTTTGTTCCACTCTTGCCGCCCTAGTTTCCGTCATATCGGTATTATGTTCCCGGATTTTGCGTCCCTAACGCGGTCGGGTGATTTATGGGACCCCCTTGACAGTTCGCTTTGAATAAGACTCCTCCAGCAAGGCCCAACATTGCTTTTACCATTTGCCTCACCTATGCCCTTTTATTTCCCTTGGGTTTCCGGAGCCCGAGGGTCATCTTTATTTTAGCCCCCCGGGCCAGTTCTCCTCTGAGTGCTGGTCCAAACCGAGCGATGTCCGGCGCCCCCTGGGCAACCAGGGTCTATGCCAACCCGTCGTCTTGCTCATCCGGTGTGCCCCGAGAACGAGATATGTGTAGCTCCTATCGGGATTTGTCGGCACATTCGGGCGGCTTTGCTGGTCATGTTTTATTGCTGTCGAAATGTCTTGTAGCCAGGATTCCGAGAGTGATCGGGTCTTCCCGGGGAGAAGGAATATCCTTCGTTGATCGCGAGAGCTTATCATGGGCTAAGTTGGGACACCCCTGCAGGGTATAAACTTTCGAGAGCCGTGCCCGCGGTTATGTGGCAGATGGGAATTTGTTAATATCCGGTTGTAGTAAACTCGAAGCAAACTCTTCTAAAATACACCAACCGTGTGCCTAACCGTGAGCTCTCTTTTCGGGGTTGATCGAGAGGAGAACACGGTTTCTTGGGTTATGTCTGACGTAAGTAGGAGTTCAGGATCACTTCTTGATCATTACTAGTTGACGACCGTTCCTTTGATTCTCTTCTCGCTCTCATTTGCGTATGTTAGCCACCATATATGCTTAGCCGCTGCTGCAACCTCACCACTTTACTCCATTCCTTCCCCATTTAAGCTTTGCTAGTCTTGATACCCATGGTAATGGGATTGCTGAGTCCTCGTGGCTCACAGATTACTGCACCACCTGTTGCAGGTACAGGTTTGCGATGATCATGACGTGAGAGTGATGTTTTTCTGTATTGGAGTTCTTCTTCTGCTTCTTCTCCAATCAGGGGATAGGTTCCAGGTCGGCAACCTGGGCTAGCAGGGTGGATGTCGTTTGAGCTTCTGTTTATGTTACATCCGTAGTCGGATGTTGTTCTTGTATGTTGTATTGTTGTATTCATGTGACATTGTATGTTTTGTATGTATCCCCATCTATTATGTAATGTTGATGTAATGATATCCACCTTGCAAAAGCGTTTCAATATGCGGGTCTATCCTTGGTGGGACCTTCGAGTTCCTTTTGGATAGGGTCGCATATTGGGCGTGACAAGTTGGTATCAGAGCCTCGACCGACACTATGAGCCCCCTTGATTGATCGTGTAGTTTGGCCGATGTTGAGTCTAGAAGAAAATTATTTTCGGAGTCTAGTTATATCGAAGAGTAGGATTTATTTTTACTCCTCAGCCCCTTTGTCGCTCTGGTCAGGAATATTGACGTAGGTGTTTTGAATTACTCCTCTTCCCCTTCAATTTTTTCTTTAGGTTCACGCGGTTAGTTTTCGTTCGTTGCCCTTCCTCTTTTGTCCGGTGCATTTCTCGTCAAGTCGACTCGACTATCTCCATCTTTGCCAAGTTCAATCCTCAGTTCTTCCTCCGACGTCGTTGTTTTTCCTTGTCCGAAGTTGTCCTTGTTTTTCCCACCCGCCCTCCCTTCTTCTTCTCGGAACCGGAGTCCGTAATCGAGTATCCATCCTACTCATGTGAAGTTTTGCTCTCTCTCCTAAATCTTTTCAACCGGTGTTTTCTCTTCAAGAGATTCTCGATTTTCCCCTTCCAAGTTACCCTTGTTTTCCCGCCCTCCCAACCTCTTCTTCCCGGAGTTCGAGTTTCTTCCGACCATCAATTCCATTCGTGTGGAACCTCTTCAGTCTTCCCTCAATTATTTTAACCGGTGAATTCTCTGTTCGTCATTCTTCATCCCTTTCGTTTTCCGGTGCACTCAAATCAAGTTTTTCGGGTTAATCATATTCTTTTCCTTCGACGTGTTCTCTTTGCTCGTTCGCCTCTCGCCAGTTTATCCTTCCGGGGTGATGAAGACATCTCAGGAGACTCGTCTGTGTTTGAATTAATTCGAGGTTGTCACCTCATTCAAATATTTCAATCGTTCCGGTGCATCATCTATCTCTTCAACAATCCTTTCCAACGGTGCTTTCTTTTAGTGGGCCCTAACCCACAGGTCTTTTCCCAGGATCTTACCTGACTCTTCTATTTCCCCGGAGCTATTCTCAATTCTTTTCAAGTGTGACGTAAGAATGGATTCCATCAGTCACATGCCTTTTCCAAGATCAATTTCAAATCATTTCATTGTTGGCCCAACCTCTCTGTTTTTCTTTCTTCCGGAGTATCTCATTAATTTTGGTGGTGTTTCTCCTCATCATTTGAAGATTAAAGTGAATTTTTCCTCTAAATCTTGTCCATTCTCCCGGAGATTCATGGTGATAGCTCGATGTTATCCTATCTAATTGTTTCCAGTTGCGCAATTCTTTTAAATCATCCGGAGTATTTCAGGGGTTGCTTTCCATCTCGATCATCCGGAGATCATCTTTTCGGAAGATTTCGTCATTCTAAGTTTTCAGATCCGTTCTCTCAATTATTCTATATTCGTGCCCTTTCGTTCGCCTCAATATTATTCCGGTGCTTCATTCAAGTGTTCTTTAATCAGCTCATGATCTCTTTGTTCTGTTGCATCTAAATCCCCTCTAGCATATTGGTTCTTCTAATTCTTACCGGTGATCCATCCTCTTTCGTCAGTCATTTTCGAATTCTTACGGTGGTTCGTTCAAGATTCTTTTTCCTTCACTATCATTTTAATTCATTTGTTCTTTTCAATTCTACCGGTGGTTCATGAAGACTTTCTCAAGTTTTGCGCCATATTTCCCTTAATCATTTTCAAGAAGAATAAGTAGTATGTAAAATCCACTGCTTGTCATCAATTTAATTTGATGAAGGATAAGCATACAATAAATCTTATTCTTATTTCATCCAAGTGATTAATCCCTTCCTTCGGAGTTTGTTCTTGAGGAATAAATTCTACTTCCAAGTGTTTTAATATTTTCTTTTCCGGAGTTCTAACTTACTCGACCATCTCGTCGGAACCTCCATCTGGATCATCGCAAGGCTTTTATCTTATTTATTTTCATCCTTCATTTCTATCTCATCATCTTTTGTTTACCGAAGTGCTTCATGGTGGTTCTTCATGATCTAATTCATTCTTCAAGTGTTCATCAAGATTCTTGTTGGTGGAGTTCAAGTATCTTTTCTTTCTTGCGTCTCAAAGTGTAATTAATTCTCCGTATTCTTTTGAAGTGGAGTTTTGCATTTCTTCGTTCTTCTAACCTATCCAATCATTTCCGTTTGTGGCCGGTTATCACCTTATGATCTTGAGATGTTACCTATAAGACCACAGCAAGCTTATTCTTTCGTTGTTGATTTTCTCAACAACTCCGTTCAATCCTTCCTTCTAAGTTTTTTTCATTCAATTCTTTTAATTCTTCCGGAGGTATTGCATGGTTCATCTCGTCAAGTGCCATCTCTTTGGGTGAAGTTCATGTTCTTTTCTTTCCATTTTCAGTCGGAGTGCTGCGTAAATCCTTTCAGTATTATTCGTTTCTTATCTCGTTATAACCGGAGTTGTTTCTTAGTCTAACTGATTCCGTGAGCTTTCGATTCTCGTCATTCTCGTCGTTCCTCTCTTCTTCTCGAGTGCTCTCGATTCTTTGCCTCTTCTCTCTTGCGTTTCTTGTTTCACCTCATCCCTTTTCCCTTCCGTCTCGGTCCTAAGATCTCGGGACGAGATCTCTTGTTAGTGGAGGAGTGTTGTAACGCCCCGGATTCGATGCGCCAGGTGTTCGTCAGTTATTCGACGGTGTTGCCATGTCATTTGCTTGCGTGTTGCACTTTTCCATGTCATCATCTGCATTTCATATCATGTCATCATGTGCATTTCATTTTGCATACATGTTCGTCTCATGCATCCGAGCATTTTCCCCGTTGTCCGTTTTGCAATCCGGCACTCCTATGTTCCCCGGCGCCCTCTTTTACCTCTTTTCGTGTGCGGGTGTTAAATGGTCTCGGAATGGACCGAGGTTTGTCAAGCGGCCTTGGTATAGCACCGGTAGACCGCATGTCAAGTTTCGTGCCATTTGGAGGTAGTTTGGTACTCCAACGGTTAACCGGGTAACCGTAAAAGCCTCTTTTGTGTGCAGCCCAACACCCCTTCCAAAGTGGCCCAAAACCCAGCATACTCCCCTCCATGCTCTCGGTCGTTCGATCACAATCGCGTGGCCGAAAACCGTGCCTCATTTGGACTCTCCTACCTCCCTCTACCTATAAATTACTCCCCCTCCCCAGAATTCGCGGTCTAATCCCCCCGAAACCCTAGTCCTCTTCCTCCCGCCGCCACCGGACACGTCCGGCCACAGCCGGACACGTCCGCCGCCGTTCCTCGCCCAACCAGACGCTGCCACGTGGCACCCGCCGCCCGTGCCAGGCCCCCGAGGCCCGAGCCGCACAGCCCCGCGCCTGGCTCCCGCCGCCTCCGCGCGCCTCCCGCCAGCGCTGACCGCCGCCACCTCGCCGCCTGACCCCGCCGCCAGATCTCCTCCGTCTCCGGCCAGCTCCTCGCCGGAGAACCTCGCCTCCGCCTCCCCGGGTTCCTGCGTGCCCCGCTGCCAAGCGCCCTCCGCCGCCAAGCCAGCCCCGCCGCCGGTCGCCGGATCCGGCAAGGCAGAGGCCGGACCCGCCGCCCCGCCGCCGGAGCTCCCTCGCCGGAGCTCCCTCACGGTCGTCGCCGCCTCGCCTGGCCTCTTCCCCGATCCAGGAGGGATCGGGAGGAGGGAGACCTCCACGTGGCCCATGGCCCAGCCTCCTCTTCCCCTCCGGCCCAGTTCTGCTGGCCCATAGGCCCAGGCTGAGCAGCCCGTCTAAACCCCGCCCGAGGCATCTTTTAGTTCATCTGCGCCCCATCTGTTTTTTGTTCAAAAAAATGTCTAAGTCCCCGAATCTGTGTATTTATCATGCCATGTTTGACCTGCTGTAACTCTGCATCCGTAGCTCCGTTTTGTGCGTGTAATATGTCAAATTGTTTGCCCCGACGAGTACATCATTTCATCTCATTGCATCATTTTCATTTGGGCTCATCTTGACACCTGAATCTTCGTTGCAAGAGGGCTATGTGATGTTAGTTTCAGATTCTTATCAGAACATGCACTTTTGTCATTTTTGCCATGATTGATGTGTGCATCCTATGATCTTGAGTCCTACATGTGTTTTGTAATATGCCATGCCATCTTTACAGGGGTGTATGCCATGTATTTTTGTGATCTCTGTGGTGACTAGAACAAGCATGCAAACTAGGCTTCATGATGTTGCTGATTTCAGCCCCTGTTTTGCTGATATTTTTATACCATGTTAACTTGATGCTACCGAGAGATCCATGCTTATTTTGAGTTACTTCAGTATGGATGTTTTGAACATATGGTTATTCTCTATCCATCCATGCCCTTGTTTGCAATTATGGAGTGCCATATCTTGAGTCAATCGAGCTCTACTTTTGCTATAAAATGTTTCCTGGCAGGTTGTTTACATGTTATTCAATTTTGCCAAGGTTGTTGTAGTTGATCCGTGTATGCTATGATGTTGTTCTTGCCATGTATAGCTTCATAATCATGTATTCTTACTGTGAGTTGCCTTGCCATGCCATGTATTGCTCTGTGGTGAGTGGTTCAAGCTCACCAACATGCCTACTTATTGTTGTTCCTGCCATGTATGAATCTGTAATATAACTTGCTATGTTTACATGGGTTCCATCATATTTTCTGATCCTTTTTGGCTCATGGTCACTAAAGGACTTTTGTTCTATGCAACTAGTAGATTCATGTCATGCCTTTTTTTGCCATGATAAGTTCCTGTAACATGATGTTTGATAGCTCTAAACATTGCAACCTGATGTTATTTCCTGATAAGTCTGAAACTGTTATTATTTGCAATCTTGCCATGTGTTTTTGAGCATGTTCTAGTGATTTCTGGAGATAGCTCAGTGTTCATGTTTTTGTCATGCTTTACCTGTACATCATGCCCATGCCTTTTGTTTTCTTGTTGAGGTCCTGTAGCATGTTGTTTTGGACAGATTGTTGTCATGTCTTGTATAGTGTGTATGTGTTGAACCGTTGCTCCGTTTTGAGTGTGCTCTATATGAAACTTGCTTGATTTTGCATTTAGTTTCATATTATCATGTTGCATCCTTGTTTTGAGGTGTTTCCTTGATGTTTGGATGCATTTTGCATCAATGACATGTTTATCTTGTTTTGCTCATATCTTCTAGGCGGTAGCTCCAAATCTAATGAACTTTATATGTAACTTGACTAGAATCTCGTGTAGATCATCTTGGTGCATTTTAACTTGTTGTTTAACAACTTTAACATATAGTTATTCAGATCTGGACCAATTTCGAAATTTGCATATGAGGACTTACCGGAATTGTTCTATGTTGTTTCCGGCCTCATTTAAACTTGCCTTGATGTGTTGCTCTTGTTTGCATCATCTCTTGCCATGAGTAGCTTCATGTAGTCTTGTCATGCATCATGCTTGTTGTGCATCTTTTCATGTTCATGTGTGGTGTGTTTACCTTGTTGTGTGCTTCTTCTTGTTAGTTCCTGTTTCGTTGCGATCGTGAGGATTCGTTCGTCTACGCTTGGTTCGTCTTCATGGTTTCATATTCTTTATGGACTCGTTCTTCTTCCTTGCGGGATTTCAGGCAAGATGACCGCTACCCTCGATCTCACTACTATCATTGCCATGCTAGTTGTTTCGTTCTATCGCTATGTTGCGCTACCTATCACTTGTTCCTCAAGCCTCCCAAATTGCCATGTCAGCCTCTAACCTTTTGCACCCTTCTTAGCAAACTGTTGTTTGGCTATGTTGCCGCTTTGCTCAGCCCCTCTTATAGTTTTGCTAGTTGAAGGCGAAGACGAAGTTTATTCCTTGTTGGAACATGGAGATGTTGTTCCTTGTTGGAACGTGTTTACTTGTTGGGATATCACAATATATCTTATTTAATTAATGCATCTATATATTTGGTAAAGGGGGGAAGGCTCGGCCTTATGCCTGGTGTTTTGTTCCACTCTTGCCGCCCTAGTTTCCGTCATATCGGTATTATGTTCCCGGATTTTGCGTCCCTAACACGGTCGGGTGATTTATGGGACCCCCTTGACAGTTCGCTTTGAATAAGACTCCTCCAGCAAGGCCCAACATTGGTTTTACCATTTGCCTCACCTATGCCCTTTTATTTCCCTTGGGTTTCCGGAGCCCGAGGGTCATCTTTATTTTAGCCCCCCGGGCCAGTTCTCCTCTGAGTGCTGGTCCAAACCGAGCGATGTCCGGCGCCCCCTGGGCAACCAGGGTCTATGCCAACCCGTCGTCTTGCTCATCCGGTGTGCCCCGAGAACGAGATATGTGCAGCTCCTATCGGGATTTGTCGGCACATTCGGGCGGCTTTGCTGGTCTTGTTTTATTGCTGTCGAAATGTCTTGTAGCCGTGATTCGGAGACTGATCGGGTCTTCCCGGGGAGAAGGAATATCCTTCGTTGATCGCGAGAGCTTATCATGGGCTAAGTTGGGACACCCCTGCAGGGTATAAACTTTCGAGAGCCGTGCCCGCGGTTATGTGGCAGATGGGAATTTGTTAATATCCGGTTGTAGTAAACTTGAAGCAAACTCTTCTAAAATACACCAACTGTGTGCCTAACCGTGAGTGTCTCTTTTCAGGGTTGATCGAGAGGAGAACACGGTTTCTTGGGTTATGTCTGACGTAAGTAGGAGTTCGGGATCACTTCTTGATCATTACTAGTTGACGACCGTTCCTTTGATTCTCTTCTCGCTCTCATTTGCGTATGTTAGCCACCATATATGCTTAGCCGCTGCTGCAACCTCACCACTTTACTCCATTCCTTCCCCATTTAAGCTTTGCTAGTCTTGATACCCATGGTAATGGGATTGCTGAGTCCTCGTGGCTCACAGATTACTGCACCACCTGTTGCAGGTACAGGTTTGCGATGATCATGACGTGAGAGCGATGTTTGTCTGTATTGGAGTTCTTCTTCTGCTTCTTCTCCAATCAGGGGATAGGTTCCAGGTCGACAACCTGGGCTAGCAGGGTGGATGTCGTTTGAGCTTCTGTTTATGTTACATCCGTAGTCGGATGTTGTTCTTGTATGTTGTATTGTTGTATTCATGTGACATTGTATGTCTTGTATGTATCCCCATCTATTATGTAATGTTGATGTAATGATATCCACCTTGCAAAAGCGTTTCAATATGCGGGTCTATCCTTGGTGGGACCTTCGAGTTCCTTTTGGATAGGGTCGCATATTGGGCGTGACAGTATTCAAACCCACTGATATGAGATAGTACACTCATGCAGCTCAGGATGCAAAACTACCAGGCAGTTTTCCTTACAAAAATCAACATTGTGGCCTTTAATCATACATTTTCCTACAACTAAATTTAGATCAGATAAAGGTTGGATTCACGCCGATTAACAAAATGCATGCTGATGTAAAAATATAGTGATATACAACAGGTACTTAGATCTACATTGGAGCACAGAGAATTCCTGCAAGAATCTTTCCTCATAAACGATACCATTGCAGAAATTCTTCTATCTGTTAAGCTTATTTTCTAAAAGAGAGATGGGTAAGAAACATGTAGAAAATATGATCAGCATGCTATAAAATTTCATGATGCAAGGATACGCACACGCTTCTTAGAATTCAGTTGACATATTTTTGCTCGACTGGAGCGGACTAGTTCTTTGGCCACTGAAATCTGCTTATTATCAGTAGGAGTTGGGTTTCTCTGTGATGGAGTAGTACCTATAAAAACTGGAGTTGGTTTATTATCTCCTGGCATTTGGATCTTTTGCAAAGGCCTTGTTTGTAACCCTTTAGATTCTAACATAGTCGTCTTCCCCTTGCATGCCTTGTATAGAAGAATGGTGCTTTAATTATAAAACATGCGACAGCAGAGAGATGGAATAGGTACTGAAGAATAGAAAGGCATGACATATTGACATGTATTCCCTCCATCCGAAAAAAAAATGGATGAGTCTAGGCGTATTTCAGTTCTAGATACATCCTTTTTTATCCATTTCGGCAACATGTAATCCGGACGGAGGGAGTATGGTGTAAGAGCTATGGATACGACAGGACAACACAGCAAAAAAAAACACTAGTTGAATGTAAAACTATATGCTAGCAGAATACGTACAGAAATAACTAAGGCAACATACACGTGTATGATTGGGAAAATAAGATGGCATTGCAACAGAGCACTAGAACAACACTTTAATGTAAAAAAACATGGTACGGCAGACAGATGAAGTACATACTGATGAATAACAATGCATAAGATATTCAGAAGCATGATGTCCAAATTAAGAAGATGGCATTGCGATAGAGTAGAATGACAGTACTTGAATTTGAAAACATGTTATCATGAATGGAATAGGTACTGAAAAACAGGAAGGCATGACATATTTACATGCATGATCAGCATGCTAAGCACATGGCATTGCAACAGAGTAGATACACTCCAGGACATTATATGCATGTTGTACCCATATCACAGGCCAAGTTAGAGCAAGGACCTTGTGGGGTGAAGAGGATTCATCATCTTCCTGCAAGTCTTCTGAAGAACTGCCTTTACATGTTCCATCATATTGGGTATCATTGACATCAAGTTTATTGGCCTTTACATTGCTCCACGAGGTTCTTGTCGATATATCAGTGTATACAATTATATCTGACATGCATGGAAGACAACTAGTAGTTAGATTTATGTAAATGAGTGCCTGTAGGAGACGCCATAAATAGTAGGACTGGGGTTAACTAGCAGCAACAGGTCACATAAACTAAAGGGAGAACACGGATGAAAGCTACATAATATGTATCGTTTGTACTCGAGATTAACTAGATGGCACACAAAAGTATTAAAGAACAACATAGGTAATACTAGAAGTGGTATAATACTATAATCACCAGCCTGTGGGATAGCATTGGCTGATGGATGATAACTATGGAACAACGTTACCTAAAGAACAAGTATCTTAGCTGAACTATGGAACAGCGTGAACTCCTGAACAAGAACCGTAAGAGATCAGCATGAACATACAGTGAAATGTGATGATCTATTTTCCGTGCTTAAATGAATAGCAAAGCCATAAATGTTGCACACAAGTAAGATGAGGATACAACCTATCTGGCTGTCATCCATAGGAGTGAGCATCGTGTGCTGACTTGTCGATGGCCCTGCAGTTGTTGTGGCTGTCCATGTCGGGCACACGCATTCGATGCAGGGAACTGTTGAGTGGGGACTGTAGCTCCCCTCTGGTGTATGCTTCCCTTGTTGGAGCAGCTGCGGTGAGTCGGAAGACGGTGTGTCTGAAGATGCAGATAACGCATAATGTTAAGAACGACATATCTATTTGATCCGAAGAAATACACTAAGAGATCAACAGCAAGGTACGAGAGTGGCCACACGTCTGTTGACTAAAGACTAAATTGGGGTCGCACGATTTTATTTTATTTTGGTACTGTCCGATCTACGCCGGATGGCTTGATGGACGTCTTGTGCCTCCCGGCTGACACTGTTCGGAATCTTCCCCGAAGAGCCAGCGACCAACGGCAGAGCAGCCTGCCTCCGCCATCCGTGGCCCCGGCCAAAACCCCGCTCCCCGCCCCACCGCACTGACGTGGTTGCGCCGCCCCCGGGCCAATCCACAAAGACTCCCCGTCATCCAGATCCGGCGGCGGCAGTACCTTCAACCCACGCAACTATAAAAGATAGCCATCTAAGCGCTGCTTCCGCGGTGAACTTGCGGCCCCGCACCCTTACGTTAGACACCAGCCAACCGGCAGCCTAGGAGCTCCGCCGCCTCGAGGGGTGCTGCTTCCCATTGGGAATCGATTGGCCCAGAATAAAAATTCAGACAACTGACGCCTAAATAAAGTGATTTCAGATGAGGGTGCGACCTATCTGGCGGCATGGTGAAGTAGGCAGGTCCAGCGGCCGAGTCGGTGAGGCCAGCAGGGTTGCAGTGGCGACCGGCGGCAGGGAAAGAGCGATGTCGCCACGATCGACGGCTATGCGGAAGCAGCGCCAAGACTCCGGACGGATCCGAAGTTGGAGCCGCTCCGGCGCCGTGAACAACGGCGGGGGTGAATCGGCTCCGGTACGGTTCACGCGGCCGTCGTTGAGGCAGCACCAGCAGCACAGAGTAAGAGGCACACGGCCCAGTGCACGATGGCAATTGGACAACGTCTCCGGCATTAGGGAGGAGGGCGGCTGTGAAATTGGTGCGATGGGGGGCGCCATGGAGGTGGGGCTGAGGTTTCGCGGCTCGGGAGAAGGGATCTTCCTGGGGAGAAGGTGATTTGGCGCCCACGTGGTATGAATGGGGGCGGGCGGGGGGGGGGGGGGGGTGGGGGGCCCCCCGGGGGGGGGGGGGGGGTGGGGGGCCCCCCGGGGGGGGGGGGGGGGTGGGGGGCCCCCCGGGGGGGGGGGGGGGGTGGGGGGCCCCCCGGGGGGGGGGGGGGGGTGGGGGGCCCCCCGGGGGGGGGGGGGGGGTGGGGGGCCCCCCGGGGGGGGGGGGGGGGTGGGGGGCCCCCCGGGGGGGGGGGGGGGGTGGGGGGCCCCCCGGGGGGGGGGGGGGGGTGGGGGGCCCCCCGGGGGGGGGGGGGGGGTGGGGGGCCCCCCGGGGGGGGGGGGGGGGTGGGGGGCCCCCCGGGGGGGGGGGGGGGGTGGGGGGCCCCCCGGGGGGGGGGGGGGGGTGGGGGGCCCCCCGGGGGGGGGGGGGGGGTGGGGGGCCCCCCGGGGGGGGGGGGGGGGTGGGGGGCCCCCCGGGGGGGGGGGGGGGGTGGGGGGCCCCCCGGGGGGGGGGGGGGGGTGGGGGGCCCCCCGGGGGGGGGGGGGGGGGAGGGGGGAAATGGGGAGGGGAGCGGAACCATGTCTTACGGACGCATTTGTCTGAAATGTGAGGGGGAGTTACAGTTCTACCCTTGCCTATAGGCTTCTCGGCCTGGGTCTGTGTACTGAGGGTCGGGGATAGTAGAGTAACTTTGCTTCTCCCCAAATAGTGGGCGGGAGCGATTTCGGGCGAGGAGGGTGTGTTTTGAACTATAGTGGGCGCGAGCGATTTCGGGCAAGGAGAGCGTGTTTTGAAATAGTGGGCGCGAGCTATTTCGGGCGAGGAGATCATGTTTTGCCAACCATGGTTTATAAATTATTCGGCACATGTCATTTCGGCCGAGGAGAAGGCGCGCTTGGATGAAGTTACGAACCTACCCTCGATGTACAATGGGCCAATTGATGCGTGTCCCACATAGGACGGTAATTTTGCGTCTCCCATTTATTTGGTCGGGCGAATTCCACCGAGCAGAGAGGATGTTTAACGGTTCGTTCAAATTTTGGGAGAACGAGCATCCACGTCTACCTTACCAAGTCGATTCGAATCAAATTTTGAAATATTAGCTTGCCACTTCTTTTTTAGATGGAGAGATGATGCTCGGGAGTAATGTGTTTTTACATGCTCGTTGCTAGCGATTTACTATATGACAAATAGTTGACCCACTCAAAAACATGAATCAAACCCAAAATGAAATATCTCGATTCAATGAACTAGCTCGTTCAGTAGGTCAAAATAGTGAACTAAATCCAAAATTTAACACCTCAATCGAGTAGCATGTTGTACAGTGTTATAGTACTCCATGAACATGTTGAAAATCAAATTAATGAACTTGTTTGATATACGCATATATCCGTTCATGTGTGGATTGCAGACAACATTAATTTAAATATTTGAATGCAAGTTTATATCGAAACATGGTTTATATCAGTCTTTGATGCATAAAACGCGACCTCCCCCTCTCCTGGACTCCTGTTCTCTCTCTCTCTCTCACTCTCTCGCCGACAATCTTCAATTCTGTCGCACGCATCCGACACAAAAAGCTTGTTGGTCCCTCTCCCTTTATCTCTCTCTCTCTCTCTCTCTCTCTCTTTGTGTGTGTGTCGGGGGGTCTTTCTAGTTCGCATTCATATATACACCATCTAGAGGTCTCTCTTGCACACTATGTATGATACTCTAGCTAGTCCAAGCTAGATATCTCGGGTGCACTCATCGTACGCACACAAATTCCTTGGCTCTTTGCCCGTAACTCTCTCACGCACCACTATGTTGTCTCGGAGCTCTCCCCCCCCCCTCTCTCAAACTCTCCATCCACCTGGGTCACACATACACATGCATATCTCGCTCGCACTCAATAGGCCCATCTAAAACTCTATCTCTCTCCCTCGTTCTCTCTCCATCTCACACGCACGCACACACACACAATCTCATGCCCAGCTAGCCAAGTATGATGGTCTCTCACTCAATTGTAGGCACACACAGTCACCCCTAGATGTATATGACTAGCTAATCTTAGTCTCCATCACAAACATGTGCATGGTCTATCTCGATTTCTCTCGGGGCATCTTTCTATCGCGCATGCACTCCCTCGATCCCCCACCCATGTAGTCCCATCACGATCTCGAGGGGATCTCTCTATCACAAACACACCCTCTCTCCCTCCCCATGCGTCCATGCCATCCATGTGTCCCTCTCGACCTTTTTTCCTTGTTGGCCAGACCTCTATTGGACATGTGCTACAGGGGTGTCTCTCGCCGTTTCAAACAATCACACACTAGCTACCTTCGTGTATCTCCTCGCCTCGCTTTTCCTTCTCGGAGATGCATGCGTGATATGTTCGCATAAGAAACGAAAAAACACACTCTCTCTAATTTATCATTTGTTGTCACTTTCCCTTTCACACACATACTCTTTTTGCACACTTACTCATTCTCCTTCACACGCACTTGATCTGTCTCGACTGAGGCACTCTCCTCCGTCCATAGCACATAAATTTATTGAAAAGTCAAACATCACAAAGTTTGACCATGTACGTGGAGAAAAAGAATTACATCTAGTACGGCAAATATATACCATTAGATTCACCATGAGATGTAGTTTTGTATGATGTATCTTTGGTATTGTAGATATAAATAACATTTGCGTAAACCTGATCAAAGTTTCCAAAGTTTTGTTGGAAATATGCCCTAGAGGCAATAATAAATTAGTTATTATTATATTTCCTTGTTCATGATAATCGTTTATTATCCATGCTATAATTGTACTGAAAGGAAACTCAGATACATGTGTGGGTATATAGACAACACCATGTCCCTAGTAAGCCTCTAGTTGACTAGCTCGTTAATCAATAGATGGTTACGGTTTCCTGACCATGGACATTGGATGTCATTGATAACGGGATCACATCATTAGGAGAATGATGTGATGGACAAGACCCAATCCTAAGCCTAGCACAA
>LR880972.1:893667589-893682857 GCA_904067115.1 Aegilops sharonensis | reverse complement strand
GTCCGGAGGTAAAGATTTATATATGGAAAGTTGTTGTTCGGGTTCCGGAAAAAGTTCGGGTTTTTTCGGTATTGTACCGGGAAGCTTCCAGAAGGTTCCGGAGGATTCCGGAGGGGTCCGGAGGTCCGGAAATTGTTCCACCACGTCCAATACAGTAGCATGGGCTGTAGGGGGGCTCCCTAGCCTTAATGGGCCAGGGGCACCAGCCCCCCCAAGGCCCATGCGCATGGGAGGGGGGAAACCCTAAGGGGGAGGGCCTCCACTTGACTTGGGAGGCACTCCTCCCCCTCTTGGCCGCCCCCCAAGTCCCATCTAGGGCTGGCCGCACCCCTTGGGGTGGGAAACCCTAAAGGGGGCGCAGCCCCCCTTTCCCCCTATATATACTTGAGGTTTTGGGCTGCCCAACACACATGAGTTCTCTCCCTCTTGGTGCAGCCCTGCCTCTCCTCCTCCTCCTCTCCCTTGGTGCTTGGCGAAGCCCTGCGGGATTGCCACGCTCCTCCACCACCACCACGCCGTTGTGTTGCTGCTGGATGGAGTCTTCCTCAACCTCTCCTTCTCTCCTTGCTGGATCAAGGCATGGGAGACGTCACCGGGCTATACGTGTGTTGAACGCGGAGGTGCCATCCGTTCGGCACTAGGATCTCCGGTGATTTGGATCACGACGAGTACGACTCCTTCAACCCCGTTCTTATGAACGCTTCCGCTTAGCGATCTACAAGGGTATGTAGATGCACTCTCCTTCCCCTCGTTGCTAGTTTCTCCATAGATAGATCTTGGTGACACGTAGAAAAATTTTGAGTTTCTGCTACGTTCCCCAACAAGTTTGACTTCTAAAAAATTTACATGCAATGAATTATCGAGCGGATGGAATATCCCTTTCCCCCTCTCAGCTATCTGACGCACCACTCAGCCTTATCGAGGCTCCTCAATCTCTCTCAAACTTTATTGGTCAGTTTGGTTCGTGACCTGACCCTCATGCCTTGATGGCCGGTACTGCCTGGTGTGGACTTGAGATGTAAAATATTTTTGCCTGGCCAGGCTTGTGTGGTGCTGAAGCGTTTGGTTCATGCCTGGGCCAGGCAAAGCATCAACGTCCCATCAATCAATCCATGCATCAACTATTTAATGCTAATATCCATCCATGTTGCTGTTAGCCTCATGGATGCATGACCAGGCACGGCCAGGCGTTCGAAATTGGTTGCTTGGGCCAGGCTACTTGCAGTGTCTAGAGTTCAGCCAGGCTAATTAAAGTGAAAGGGAACCTAGCCCAGGCGGGCTTTCTTTTTCACATGGTAGCAACCAAACAAGCGTGCATGAAATCCAGCCACAACCCCAGGCCACGCAAAAGATGCTCACGACGCAAGCCAAACTGGCCTTATATCTCCCTGGTTCACACATACACATGTCTCGCTCGCGCTATACATATAGACCCATCCAACACTCTCTACCCTTGTTCTCTCTCCATGTGACACGCACCCCCCTAAGTACCATAATCCCTCACTCCATCATCGGCTCTGTTTGGATCCATGGGTTAGAGTTAGTTTGGGTTAGTTTGGAGTCAACTAACCCAAAAAGATCCAAACAGGAGGGTTAGTTTAGGTTAGATGCATCTAACCCATCCAAAAAAAGTAACCCATCCAAGAGGTGCTTATTTGGGTTAGTTCTTCTCGGGACCACTAATAAACACTTTTTTCTCTCGCTCTCCCCGCAGCAGATCCCTCCCCACTTCCTTGAAGCTTCGCGTCCTCTCCCTCCCTCCCTCTCGCACCGCCCGTGAAGGTGCCTCTCCGTATCCGCGCTCCATCTAACCCTGCCATCCAAACACCTCTTTACTTAGAGTTAGTTCAGGGTTAGTTCAGGGTTAGAATAACTCTAACCTCTAACTGAGTTAGAGTATCCAAACAGGGCCATAGGCGCAAGCACTCCTCCCCCCTAAGTATGATTATCTCTTACTAGCCATTAGGAACACAAGTATTGTCTCCTTCCATCCATACGTCTATCTCGATATCTCTCAGGGCATCTTCTATCGCGCACACACCTTGTCACTCGATCTCCCACCCATGTAGTCCCATCACGATCTCCAGGGGATCTCTCTATGACAAACATACACTCTCTCCTCCCCATGTCTGCATTTTCTCCGTACGTCTCACTCGACCTCTCTCCCTTGTATGTTAGACCCCTCTTGGCCATGTGCTAGGGGTCTTCCTCTCTCGGTTCCAAACAACCACACACTATCTCCTCACCTTGCCTTCGTTGTCGAAAATGCATGTGTGATATGTTTGCATAAGACACACACGCCTTTTCTCCACTTTCATCATTTGTTGTCCATGTCTCTTTCACACACGCACACACACTTTTTCACTCACTCTCTCTCTCTCTCTCTCTCTCTCTCTCTCTCTCTCGTTAGGGACTCTGTCACGTCCATAAGCATATGGATGTTTTGAAAAGTCAAACCTCAGAAAAGTTTGACCAGGTATATGTGGAGAAAAACATTAACATCTGGAACGATCATTAGATTCATCACAACATGTACTTACTTCATACTATCATTTATCTTTGGTATTGCAGATATAAGTAATTTCTTTATAAACTTGGTAAAAGTTTCAATCTCTCATGGGCCTCCCCTCTCACTCGAACTCTCTATACCGACGGATTATACGCTCACTGTGTCAGCGTATAGCTCCGTATATTGTTTAGTTGACTGGTCAACCAACCCACATGCTGTGTTGTCAGCTCGTGTTCTGTATCTTGGTGTGCTTGCCCATGTGGCAATGGGTGAAAATAAGTAAACTAGAGGCCAAACTTCTTGCGCGCGAAGGACGCACTCGCGCACAATTCACCACTGCGCGGCGGCATGCACAGAAGGACACACTCGCGCACACCCAACACACAACACACACCAGCACACGTGTACACCAGCGTCGCCGCCGGTTGAGATGGACGGCGAGGCAGGCAACAAGCGGAGGCCGCTCAAGCCAAAACCGAATCCGGCGAGCCAGGACTTCATTAGCAGCCTCCCCGATGACATGTTGCTCGTCATCATCGGCCTCCTCCCCACCAAATCTGTCGTGCGGACCGCCCTGCTCTCCCGGCGGTGGCACCCCCTCTGCCGCTGCGTCTCCCTCAACCTCACCTCGACAGCTGCCTCTGCGACGGGGATTGCAAACGCATGGCCGCAGTCTCCAAGATCCTTTCATCGCACCCTGGGCTAGCCAGACGCCTTGACGTCCGCATGTTCAGTACCAACTGCAAGGTCCAACCCAAGTTCGACGAGTGGTTCTTATCCCCCGCCTAGATCAGCTCGAGGAGCTCAGCTTTGAAGCTGGACGATGTCGCTCTCTGCCGCCGTCCGCGCTCCGCCTCACGCCAACGCTGCGCCACGCCAGCTTCAGCTCCTGCTATCTTCCCCAGATTAATGCCGCACCCGCCCTTCTTCTCCCTCAACTCAAGCAGCTCGACCTCTTCGACGTTGTCATCTCGAAGAAGGCTATGGAGCACCTGCTCCGCAGCTGTACTGCACTCGAGTACCTTCGTCTTGAGCAGATCCACGGGTTCATTAGCCTCCACATCGCCTCGACGAATCTCTGATGGATTTATGTGTCTTGCTGGCCCCGCAACAAGACATCAATTGGGAAGAGATCACTCCGGCTATTCCACGTTATGGTCATTGAGAATGCGCCTTTCCTTGAGAGATTGCTTGTATCGGATCTAGAAGGTCCAACAAAAATCAGGGTCATTGACGCGCTGAAATTGACAGCGTTGGTGTACTCGTCTGGCAAATTCTCCGAACTCTTTATTGGATCCGTAATCGTTCAGGTACAGCACTCATCTTCTTCTCCGTCTTCTTGAAATTCACATTTTTAAATTTCTTCTTGATGTATTTACGACCATCTTCCAGAAAATGATTCCCACAAGCTTGACCCAGTCCATGCGCACAGTGAAGATCTTAGCACTAAAATCTATCGGCCCCAATCTGGATCAAGTTGTTGGATTCCTTACATGCTTTCCATGCACGGAGAAGCTACTCGTCGAGGTGAAACTTGTTTCCTATTAGTAAACGGTAATCACAACGTAGCTCAATTTTTTCGTAATTTTCCCAAATTACGATGACAAGTGTAGTGTTCAAAACTACATCTACACACTGCACCGAAAGAAATGTTTTTAGTATTTTTTTCTCACGTGATCACCTGCATTATTTTTATGCTGTACTACTATAGTAGCCTAGGCTAGTCATAGTGGAAAGTAACTTAGACTACTCCAGTAACACTATGGTTACCCTAAGGGCAAGTACTACCTCCGTCCTGGTTTACTCTTCCAATTTTGTAGTATCAAAATTTGACCATAGATTTAACTGACAAAATGTTAATGCATGCCACTAAGAACTATATCGTTGGATTCGTATTTGAACATAATTTCAAATGGTGTAACTTTTAGTGACATGCATTGGCATTTTCTTAGGTAAATCTATGGTCAAAATTTTATACTAAATATGAGGTAGTATTCCCTCCGTCCCAAAATTCTTGTCTTACATTTGATTAGATACGGATGTATCTAACACTAAAATGTAACTAGATACATCCGTATTTAGACAAATTTAAGACAAGATTTTTGGGACGGAGGGAGTACAAAAGTGGGCTATGTAGGCCAAAACACGTGCCAAATTCACTTGTGATGCATTTGGCATCGATGCCCCTCCATTGCTCACCTGGTGCCCCAATCTGGATCACCTACTTTGCTCCGGTGCCAAATTAAACCACGCAATGAAAAAACACTGCGTGGGAGAGAGAGAGAGGAGAGGCAATAAAAAAACACTTGTTTGGGAGAGTGAGAGGCTGGTGTAGTTGGTTTGATTGATTTGTTTATACATGTGGGTCTGTGTGCACAGCGGTGCCAACTCTCTCACATCACGAGAGCGGTGCCAAAATCTTTTGATTTGACATCGATGCGTATTATGTGGCATACTTTTGCCAAATATGGCATCGGCCACATAGTGGAAGGCAACAAATGCCCAAGCTCTTCACGTGCTCCTAGTTAAATGAGAGGAAACAGAAAGATAGATAGAGAGAGGGAGAGAGAGAGAGTGAAAAAATATCACTAGCCAGCCAACCCTATCGTATGAGCGAATGATATTGGTACCTCTTGATGACACGGCAATCTTATGCAGCCAGCTGCTCTAATATGTTCTCTTCTTTTGCAGATAAAAAAAGACCCGAAAGTGAAAAATGTGCTGCACTATAACAATCTCATCGAATGCCTTGATCTCCATCTTACAGAAATTGATTTGATCGACTACCGAGGCAGCACATCTGAGATTAAATTGGCCAGGTTCTTTGTTCTGGAGGCAAGTAAGCTCAAGGTAATGAGGTTTGGCGTTATCTGGCGCAACAATGAATGGCGTTCTGATCACCGCAAGCGTCTAAGCCTAAATGACAAAGTCTCCGCAAAAGCTGAATTTGCTTTTGAAACATCAAGTGGCCAGAGACTCGAAAACTTATTTGCCCATTAGTGACTTATCAGGGCGGTGGATTTTAGTTTGTACGATAACGCTGCATCCACCTAAAGTAACGAAAGTTCTTACGTAAACTTCCTAGTAATTCCCTCTTCCTAGGTGCAGCATTACTCCTAACATTTGTAATATCAGTTTGAAACTTGTAATATTGCCGTGTCCTATTCCAGCGTTTTCAAAATCCTGCGAATCAAACAGGTCCTGAGTTGGTGATGATGTTGTGACTCCCATCTTTCACCAATAGCTGTCGGATCTAGATCTGACGCATACAAACCAAGCTTCTCCATTTTTGTAGAAAGATGCCCGCACTTGTTCCCTATTTACAAACAACTCCTTATCTCTCACAATCAGCCTTATCTCTTCCCCACCACATCTAGAAGGTCGTGGAAAAATCTGGCGCGATGGCCGCTGCCGGAGCCGTCCACCCCCAATCTTGGTGTTTCGTGCAATGCACGGGCATCTACGCACGGGAAATTATGTCGAACAGGGCTAGTTGTAACCAGGCTAGCTCTACAGCCATGATGATAGTGACTGCAGACGGTGAGGCTGACTATGGTATGCCGAACACGGCGCCTATACTCAGGTGTCATCTCCAGCGCAGGGTCTTGTCACTTCACTATGAGGAGCAGCACGTAATAATTTGACCAACGGGTAGTACAGTGCTAGTACTCCTAGGAGTACTACATTGGTAGTACTACTACTAGTACTAGTAGCACCACCATCTGGATTTAGGAGTATTACCACTTCCATCTGGATTTTAGTATTTGACTAGCAATATCTAGTAATGCATGTCACAAAAAATGTACTACTCCCTCTGTAAATAAATACGTGGTGTTTTATTCCTATCGGCGAGAGAACTTAATGTTTTTTTGCTAACTAGAGTACTAATAGGATTACATGCAATGAACTAAACACTGCATGTCATGTTTGGTAGTCTCAAGTCATTGAAAGCATGCACGGCCCACATCTCTCATTGGTTGATATGTCACGAAATAAGAAACAAGGAGGGAGTTAATGCACCGTGCCTAAGTGTTTTGGATTATTTGGTTTTCGTAATGTGACTTACACAACATTTTTGTTTGCATGCATTAACATTTTATTAGTTAAATCAAAGGTCAAAACTTGGCGCAAAATGCAATGGGGACCAGTAAACCAGTAAACATCAAACTTCTCTGTTTGGCCCCAACTAGAGCTCCGGTGAGATGACTATACTGCACCGGCACGGAGGGGGGCGCAGCTTCATTGAATTATGGCAACTGCCTTTTGGTGAATGACACGTGGGCCCAGGGGGTGGCTGGCCTACCTATCATACAGCCAAAGGCAGGTGCAGTAGAGGGCCGAGGAGTAGTACGAAATCCTACGCACCTACGCATGCTAACCAAGGGCAAGAGTGATCACTCGAATCGCAAGATCAGTTGACTACTACCTCCGTCCTGGTTTATTAGTCTCCTTTGTAATTTGTGCTAAATTTTGACCAAAGATTTAACTAACAAAATGTTGATGCATGTCAAAAAAAATTATATTTTTGGATTTGTATTTGAAGATAGTTTTTAGTGATATAATTTTTAGTAACATGCGTAAACATTTTGTTAGTTAAATCTGTGGTCAAAATTTGACACGGATTACGATGGGGACCAATAAACCAGGACGGAGGTAGTAGAAGCTAAGCTAGACCTATGGAGGCGATGAGCGCGAGCATCAGCCGGCTGTGCCAGATGGTCCACGACGCCAGCCTGCGGCCCGGTAACAAGGAACGTCTCCAGGTAGTATTGCTTGATGCCGCCAGGGCAAGGGGCCGCTTGGACAACAGCTTCGTCTCCTTGTTCGACGAGGTCCTCGTCGGTTTCCTCGACAAGTTCAGTATCGTCAAGAAGCTCGCGGACGACTTTGACGTAAGCCTCTAGCCGACGCGCCTAGGTTCTGCGATGCCCGCCACCCTCAACGGCCACTATGGTGACAACCTCTTCGATGCACTGGTGGCCCTAAGACTGCCCGCCGTCGCGCCGGAGAATGTGCACCTCGAGGTCGCACTCACCGCGCAGCGCCTGGCGCAACAAGACACCATCGACATAATCACCCACGTCTACGCGCATGCAAGAGGAGGACGATAGGACGCTGGCCTTCTTGGACCACAGGGAAACCTTGGACGACACTGTTCGGAAGCACGTTTAGCTCGCCGCCAACGCCGCTGCTCTTCACACGTCGGTTGGTGACCCGGCGCACTAGGGCGTGAGGATGTCGTTGATGGATCCGTATGTATTTTTATCTTTCCGTCAAATCCATGTAGTAGTATATGATACTGCAGTAATTATCTTACCTTTCGCATCAACTTCATAATTTTCGAACGTACTCCATGCATGAACGGCGCCAGAACCAAACCTCTCATTACTCTATCGATCGCGCCATGGAGCAGAACCAAAATTTACAAGTTACGAGTTCAAAAGGAAAAGCCTGCCGTGTTCGCGTCGCACCCCCACACGGTTGGTCCGACACGCCGCTCAACTGGGAATGCGTGCGGTGTTGCATTTTCACTTACAAGTGGGACCGTAGTTAAGCAAACCGACTATCGGCAAACCCCCATCCCGCCCACCGCGGGATGGCTGGGAAAACAGGAGGGAGAAGAGATGGCTGTAGCACGAACTCCAAGAAAATTGGTGTCGGATGGGACTCGTGTGGGTGGCGTGTGCCGTACTGCTAGACGTGAATGCTAGTTATGGCCCATGCCACCCCACTATATCGAGCCTATATCGAGGTACGTAGAAAAAATTTCCTGCAGTCCGTGCTCAGCACTCCTGTATCTCTCTTCTCAGCCAGCCAGTGGACGCGCAGAGCCCATCGTCTGTTTGCTCACATGCGGTCCCACATGTCAGTGAAAACGCAAGCGGACCCACTGAACCTGCACATCTTTCACCTCGACGTGCTGGTGATGAAAAACAAATCCAAGAAAGATCTTCGGTGGCCACTTTTGGAGTTACTCAAGAGTAGTAAGATTCTATTTACATTTTAACCCAAGATGCACATCTCGTGGCTTCAACTACCACTCTATTTTCTTTCATGACACGACCTGGATGCTGGATGTCCCACGTGTCGGCAAAAGGAGGAAGAACCCGACCAAATCTTCGGTTGTGCTCTCGGATTAGACTAGTTGTGCTAACTTCAAATTTTTATTGTGTACTCCCTCCGTTCCAAAATACTTGACTTCCATTTGTCCAAAAATGGATGTACCTATATACTAAAACATGTCTAGATACATATATATTTTGACAAATAGAAGGCATGTATTGTGCAACGGAGGGAGTAGAATGGATGCAAGTTTTTGTATTGGGAAGAAGAGTACATCCATATATTGATAGAGCACAATTTAGTAGATGGTCTATCACTTTTAGCTAGCACAGAGGCTATAGATGAGATTAGTGCACTTGTTGATACTCCTACTTGGTATGCGTGTTGCTGCTTAGACGCAGAGAAAAACGGACCGAAGGGAGTACTAGAATAGAGGCTAGACATGAGACTAGATGCAAGGAAGCAACGTCTACTTCTTTACACTCGAAGAAGAAAGAAGCAAGCAAGATCGAGCCTCCGCAGATCAACAATGAATGCATCGAGAAGGCACTAATCCAACTTACAGGAGTAGTAAAATGTATTCTTGTGGTTCACTTTTTCTTTGGTCTTGCTTTTCTAGTCAAAATTATCATTGGAGTTCGTGCAAAACGGAGGTCCGTTTGGGGTCGTGCGTTGCAGTTGGCCTTACAAGTGGGACCGCCGTTAAGGAAACCGACTATCGGCAAAACCCCACCTCGCCTGCCGCACGATGGCTGAGTTAGAGAAACAATGAGGTTGAGGAGATTGCTCTAGCACGGACTCCAAGAAATATGGTGTCAGATGGAAGTTGTGCTGGTGGCGTATGCCGTACTCCTGGACGTGAATGCTTGTTATGACCCATGCCACCCTACTACTCCTACTACTTACTATATAGTACTACTAGTACCGAGGATTCGAGGTGCTGGTTATGTAGTACAATATGGCTACAGTAAAAACACCCGCACGACGCGTGAAGCATGTGAAGCTAGTACAAATAGTGTACTACTATTTTTGATTGGCCTCATCCGATAACCTGTTGCAATGCACGTACAATTATGTATTCGGAAAATATTTTTTTGCCTCGTCGCACCACTCACTCACAGAAGCAACTCGAAAGCCATTCATAAATTTAGTAAGTTTATCACAGGCATATCATTTGATTACATACAACAGGTCATCAACCCACATCGACAACGAGGATACATTATAAATACTAAAGTTTTCACCACACAACAAATAACAAGTAATGAAATGAACTTCAACTCAACCATTCCTCGGAGTTGGAAACGCTTGCTTTGAACCACAAGTGATTCTCTGGGACGGGCCATCCATTGTCGATCTGGAGACCAACGCAGGACTGATCATCCAGGCTGAAGCGGCCTACTATATCAGTACCAGGGTAGGGAACCACCCAAATGTTCGAGGTATAGACAGAGTTGCTTCTCATAAATGGTAGTAACGTTGTGTCAACAGCAGTTGGATCCCCTTTCACCATCATTGGATAGTTTTGTCCAAGGAAGAGCGAGTTTTCTCCAAGACTATCAATTCTGTACCAGGGACAAGGAGTTGGCGCTAGCACACTAGTATCCATCCCGAATACCATGCAACGGGTGTTGGAATAGGTCTGGAGAGTGCGACCATGGGAGACTACACCTGCTTCCTTAGCAGTAACATCATCAGTGGGCTGTATACACACGAGAAGAGGTGATCCATTGGAATTAGTTGCCAGGCGCCAAATAGTATATGGGCGCTGCTCGTCCTCATGCTCGTGATCATCACCATCATCATCTCCCCGTTGGTTATAAAAATCTTCAAGTATAGGTGGTGGAATGTTCACAGGACCTTGTAAACACAAGAAGAAGGTTAATTAGTAAGGCTGGCCATAGTGGGGGGTAACATAAGTAGTATCATGCACTTGGGACTCGCAAACATGCTTATGTGGCAGGCAATTAAGGAAGAGAGAGATGGTTATAGTAACATAGGTAGATACGGTAACATAATAAATGTAATGCTACTATGTGTCATGCATGTAAATAAATGAGACCACCTATGATACTAATCTAAGATACTATGCGGTAAAGGGAAACTTGCTAACCCGCATGCATGTGGATGAAACAATTATAATTACGGTGGAAGACAAACGTACCGAAACAACGAGGATGCCATGCAAAAACAGTGCCACGAGTGGTGGCAGCAAATCACAAGGCCCTCGTATTGAATTGCATCACAGTACTCATCCGTGTACAGAAACTGAATTTTGAGCAATATCCATCCAGTCAAACCACTGAGGACGGCAACAATCTTGTCGAAGATAGCAACAACTTCATAGTTGTTGTAATTCCAAGAGCGGTTGGGGACTTGATAAATTGCTATCTTCCGTAGAAGACAGTCACCATGATTGTATTCGAACGTGCGTACAATACTGGTGTGCTCAACCTCTGGGCAATCTGCTGAGATTTTTGGAAGTGGATCCCGGGCACGAGTGTACGCATTCACAAGTTCCCACTCGCAGCTGGACCCAATATAAACAACCCAATCTCTATTTGCGCCTGCCCAAGCCTTGCCCTCAAGCGATGGCATCTTAACATCATACATATCATTATCAACCGGCATCAACTTGCACAGGGCGAGGCCTCCGTCGTGACGGCGCCAGTCATCAGGGTCATGGCGAAGAAGATAGGGGAGATCAAACCGCTCCTTGACTCTTGGGTTCCTTGTAATGATGTTATTAGTTGAGTCGAGAATGGGCTTGAACGAACCTGCCATGCTAGCCGAGGTGATGACGTCGCACCGATCAGTGAGTTCCTCCACCACATCATCTTTCAGATCGGGGCAAGAATAACGGGGTCGTTTCCGTCCTGTTCCCTCCATGGAGAAGACGATCAAACAATGGCAGAAGAAAGGGTGAAGGGCTGAAGGAAAATGGAGGAGGGAGAGGAAGAGCGTGCGACAGCAGTTCCAAATCGAGAGGGAAAGGCGAAGAGTCGGTGGACAGTTGCCAGTTTGCCACGGTTCACGAAGGGGCGCCCCGGCCTACACGTCGGTTTGGAAATACTCCTACTACTCGCCGTCGTCTCACTGATATGTGGACCGAGACCACATGTCAACGAAACATGGTGTGTAATTTCTCGTGCAAAATGCGATCTGGCCGCGTTGGCCCGAGGTGCCGCGTTAGTTATTGACCTTTATTTTTTAATGGCGTGCCGTTAAGTTTTGAAGCACGACTAACTGGTACTGTACGCAGAGAAAATATAAACTACTCTTCCACTACTCCACCTCCAGTACTAGTAGTATAAAGAAGATATATAGGCTGGAGCTTCAGCGCTTTCTTACCAAGGGCTGCCCAATTGCTTCTCACACTACCACCCTCTCTCCAGATCTAAAAAATTTGGCCCCTCTCTCCCTCCTCACCAGTGGACACAGATCCGCCGGGGAAGAAAAGGACGTGCAGCGTTGACGCACTCGTCGTCGGCGAGCGAGGTCACGCACTGACGACAAGGCCGTGCTCTCAGACCTAGCGCCCGCGCGGGATGGCCTCTGTCCCCAAGCTCACTGCCATAGTGTGTGCGGAGGACGACGACCACGAGCGAAGCCACTTCCCACCGACCCTCAAGTATGCTACCTCTTTTCGAACCATACCCTTGTTCTATTGCCCCATCTGGCACGTCGTTGCATATGGATCTTTTTCCACTCCACCATCTTCCTAATTTGCTATCCTCTGCTCTGCTGGCCACGCAGACGAAAACCATAATTTGCACTATTAAAGTAAACCCTACTTCATGCAGACTAATGCATGTCTGGGTTGAATAAGGAAAGGAAGGGAGACTGTATTGTCCAAGAGAGTAGGCATCGAACCCGCATCTAGGTTGAAAAGGGGAAAATCAGTAGCTAAGGAACGAGTCTCGTGTCTCTTGGTTGAAGAAGGGCAGAAAGGCATGACAACACAATAGAGAATGACAGGTCGATCGGTCTGTTGTCCTCACATAGGAAAAAGGTGGCTAAAGAGAACAAAAATGGGACGTAATCCACATATGTTGCCTGGATATTTGTTGTTCTAGGCAACCATACCTCCCTCACCACTCTGCGTCCGTGGAGGTACATCGTATTGGTGTGCCCACTGTCCGAATGGGCCTCTCGTGCTCTTATTGCCACTTTTTTTGCTTTAGTATAACGCCAGCAGTCAAGTCAAGCAATGCTACTGCTAAAGTGATGCCACATTTAACTAATGCCGCTCTCAGTCTAATGCCACATATAAATTTAAGCAGTGCCATTTAATGTCACTGGATCATTTCAGGGTTAGCTGTTGATTGTGGATGTATTAAATATTTTTCAGCTAAGGCATTCTAATGCTGTTGCACAGCCAGTATACCAACGATAAAACTTGTTACTACCTTCAGATTTTTGCACTGTTAATGCTTATAGATTACATACCTCACTTTCATGAGATAAGTTAATTTTTTTGTAGAGTGTCACCAAAATGCCAAGGCGCTGATGTCATTTTATTTTGGTTAAACTGCACAGACAATTATGAAGACAAGAGGAAAGGTCAAGAGTGGGCACCTCCTCCTCCGGCTGTTCTCTTGATTCGTTCGACTTCTGTATTTGGTTTAATGCTCATGCACAGCTAGTATACCAATGCTGAAACTTGTTACCTTTACATTTTGTATTGTTAATTCTTATAGAAACCTTCCAGTGCTAGAGTTTATTGAAATCTGTTCAGTAAAACCATTGTACTGTACCCTGTAATAAACTAACTACTCTACTGTTGCACTAGCCACTGGATTAGTGTATATTTGTAGTATTTGAATGGTGTTGCATTAGCGTATGGACATAAATAAAGTGTGGCAAGCTTTCCCAGATATGTGCTCAAGAAAACTACTACCTATTTTTCTAAATACTAGACGTTTGGGTACTTTAAATTGAACCGCGAAAACGTCTTATATTAAGGAACAGAGGGTGTAGAGTTAACTCAAATTATCCTGGTAAAGCTAGTCACACCTTTGTTAAAATTAATGTTCATTATGTTATTGGAGGAGGTCTGTATGTTTGTCTCTAATGCCTGTCTACTACATACCCGACATCATGATGTAATGTTAAGTCATTTCCTTTTGTACAGTGTCACTAAATTGTCAAGGCGGTGATGGCATTTTATTTTAGTAGAACTGCACAAAATTTGCTTAAAAGAAGAGGAAAGGTCAGGAATGGCTCAGTTTTTCAGAAAAAACTATGTATGCCTTCCTAACATCAGCCGATGTTGCTTTATTTATTCCTTCAAACAGGTGGTTAGAAACAGTCTAGCTACCTTTTCCCATTAAGAAATTGGAATGCTGATATTTGTGAGTCTATGCTTCAACTAGTGCCACTTTTATAGTAATCACACTTTCAATATCTATGCAAACAGGGATGCTCGATTTTAGTGGAGCTGCACAAAAAGTCCAACTGGTTCAACATTAGGAGCATGTTTTTTTTCAAACCTTTATATCCAATTGGTGGCACTATGAGCTGTTCATTACGAAGGTACATGGTTTGCTACTATCTTGCTACTCTTTTTGTACTGTCATTAGATAGTAACACTACTGGTTTGCATGTGAATTTATTGGCAGGGTGGACCTACATTGGATGTGTAGGACATGATTCAATGATTGGATGCTCAATTTCAGTTGTATCGATTTCACCTCTTCCATCACTGCGAACATGGTGTGGTATAGGTTTACTAGCTGCTTGATATTTGTGCAGACAGAGATGTCTGCCCGTTGCTATTTGGCAAACAAACAAGTGTCCGCAATTTTGGTTGAACTGCACAAGAGAATAGTATAGTCACTGCATGCAGTGCCATTTGAAAATAGACACAAAGATTGGATAGTCACTTCATGGACTGCAGAAAAGTAGTACTGTACTATTTACTGGCCAACACTAGGTTCTTCATTGCTTTGGTCTGATTATACAATGGGAATTATTTTCCCTAAGCACTAGTAGAAAAAGGGTCAAATGTGAAGCACAATAGTGTCGGATGGAATTTCAGCCGGCACTAATGTGTACACTAGTGCCGGTTCGTGGCGGCGATCAATAGCACTGGTTTGTGGCGAACCTTTAGTACCGGTTCATGCCACAAACCGGTACTAAAGAGGATGTGTTAGCCTGCGGTCAGGCTATGGCCCCACCATCACCATTTAGTGTCGGTTCGTACCACGAACCGTTACTAATGAGGTTATGGCAAGCTGTTTTTAGTCCCACCTCGCTCCCCTAACAAGCCTTTTACCACCTTAAATATGTTATTTCTCAAACTATCACAAGCACTTGGTCTTCATTGAACTCTATGTGTGGAATTTGCGGCCGCAATATGAGTCTTCATCGGTTTATAAATCGTTGATGGCTCATATTGACAATTCAGATTGTACACACAAAGATCATTGATGATCAAAGTATTTTTGATGTTATAAGATCATATTGACAATATAGACTGTAAAGAAATATAAGATCATGATCTAAATGCTCTTATATTTTTTGCGTTAAGTATGCACCATTCAAAGCGACGCCATCAACTTTCAACCGTTTATGCCTTCATTTGCTATTTTTCATGCATTTAATGATTTGTTTTGAGAACTAAATGACCTGGAAATTGAAAAGCACTACAAATGAACTCTGAAAAAGTTGAAACTTGGCATGGTATCATCATTT
>LR880972.1:893634265-893646310 GCA_904067115.1 Aegilops sharonensis | reverse complement strand
CACCTTTATAGCCACCCAGTTACGTTGTGACGTTTGGTACACCCAAAGCATTCCTACGGTATCCGGGAGTTGCACAATCTCATGGTCTAAGGAAATGATACTTGACATTTAGAAAAGCTTTAGCATACGAACTACGATCTTTGTGCTAGGCTTAGGATTGGGTCTTGTCCACCACATCATTCTCCTAATGATGTGATCCCGTTATCAATGACATCCAATGTCCATGGTTAGGAAACCGTAACCATCTATTGATCAACGAGCTAGCCAATAGAGGCTTGCTAGGGACATGGTGTTGTCTATGTATCCACACATGTATTTGAGTTTCCTATCAATACAATTATAGCATGGATAATATACGATTATCATGAACAAGGAAATATAATAATAATAATAACTAATTTATTATTGCCTCTAGGGCATATTTCCAACACCTGACTGCTGGGACCCACCCGACGGGCCACCGTATTTCGCGAAAAAAACATTCCCCCTGTTGTCACCTCGGACCCACCGGAAGTGCCTCCTTATTACGCACAAAAAATGAATACCCCCTGCTAGCTGGGACCCACCTTGGTGGGAGGCTGACTTGTGGGCCTACTAAGTTGACGGGGACAGAGAGCTTTGTCAACTTAGTCAATATAAACGATTCTAGCTCCAGTGACCGTACGATGTCCATCCGTAGTGCTTCTTCAACCTCTGGTCTTCTTGCTCCAGCCGCCCAAAGCAGCGCCGGTCGTGTCGCATGCTCCTGCCTCTCGTGGCCGGATGTGCTGCCGCGGAGGCCTCACCGCCCCCTACTATTCCCACCGCTGGACAGGCCCTGCGGTCACGGCGGCCTCACACCGCAGTGTGACACCCAAAAAATTTAACCATGTTTTATTTATTAAAATTTTGCCAGGAAACTTAAACTTTTATTTTCTGGATTTCCTTTTTATTTTAGAACCATTCTTTTCTTTATTATTATGGAGTTTTTACCCCAAGTGAAAACTTTTCAATCATTATTGGACTTATTTACCCTCTCAAATAGAACAATTCTTTTATCAGTGGGATTATTTATATAATTATTTATCCCTGAGCTTTATATCTCTAAAATGGTTTTTCATAAGTTTAGGGTCCCATTTGCACTGCAACCCTTTTATAAATTCATTTAAAAATCTCAACAAAATTTGAGGATGCCATGTGATGTTTTTAAATCACTTTTATGCAAAAATATATTTCATTCATCGTATATTTTGAGTTCTACACCAAGTTTTCAAATCTGGTCCAGTGTGCAATTTTGCACTACAGCCTAATTAAATATTTCTTTAAAACTTCCACCAAAATTATGGGATGTTAATAGGAGTATATTATTCAACTTTATGCAAAAAACCAGTTATGTCCTTTGAAAAATTTGAGTGAATCATCCTCATTTGCATTCTGGTTCAACTTGGTGATTTGTACTGCAACCATGTTTTTGCTTGCTCTTTTTCCCTTGATTCTTTCTCCTCATTGTAGAACACCCTACCAAACCCTTAAGTCCAGGGGAGTGGACCCATTGGAAGATTTTTTGTCCATGAAAAGATGCCCTCAACTTTCTGTCCAGAATTGGTTTTCTTAAAATCTTGCACTAACAAGATTCTAGTTTTGCCAAACTAACTTTACCACCTTCTTATTCCTCCAAAGAGACTATGATCTGGGGATTTTGGCCACCCCAAGAGTTGCCTAGATGCCGTTGGCATTCTGTCAAACACCTTGAGTGCATGGACAGTTTTGACATGAGTTTTGTCTTTGCACGGTGACCTTGGATCTCTGGACAGACTAGCATGTCCACTAAGCCCCTAGGTGACCCTAACCCAGACCCGTTGAACCCCAGCCTCACCCAAGACCTCTCGCACGCCTTGGCATTGCATCAAGCACCTGGTGTGCGTGCGTTTTGCACGTGCGTTCGCCCGTGCCGCCGCGTCGTGCCCCTGACCCTTGATCGCCTATAGAGCCACGCCCGCCCTAATCCACACACCGGATCCCTCTAAGACAGCCACTAGAGCCCTACAGCGCCGCCGTCAGGTCGGCCGTGGCGGCTAGCGGCCGGCCACAGCCGCCTCTGCCACGGACGGTGCCGCTCGAACCACTAGCACTCGCCAGCTCGCCCATGAGCAGTTCTAGCTTATTTATCCCCTCGCCCTGCCAGACCCCGCCAACCGTCGCCACGCGCCCCCTAGCTACAGAACGGCGGTCGCCGATGATCCTATCCACGGCCGCCGCGAACCGACCTTGCTATGCTATAAAAGGAAACCCCCGAGCTCATCCGAGCACTCAGGCGACCTCAGGCCACTCCTCCAGAGCCCCCATGGCCAGCCATCGACCAGGGAAGGCCGTCTTCCCCGTCTCTGGCAGGTTCGGCCACCGTCACACTCCGGCGCCATTCACCACGAGCAGGCCCTCCCCTACCCTTCCAGCACCACCATTCGGTTCGTCTCGATCTTGCGGCGCCGCCCAACCACTCAACTTCGACGGGGATCCACCGTAGCCCAAACCCCCAACTCACCCGAAGCCGCCGTCCGCCGCAGAGCTCGCCGCCGGCGACTCCCTCCATCCCCGCCACCTCCTCGACCACCGGGAGGACCGCGGCCTGGCGGATCCGTCCCTGCCCTCCAGAGCCCGCGAGGAGCAGCCGTTCGCCGGCGTTGATCGCCGGAGTCCCGCCATCGCTCGGGCAGAGGAGAAGGGAGGGAGAGGCGACTGGTCAAACCTGACCAGTGGGCCCCCTGGACCCACTGTCAGTGACCCAGCGCCGGTCCACGCAGGCGTAAGTGGAGACGTAATAGAAAAGTACGTCTTCGACGTGTACTCTTTTCGAAACGTTTTTCTTTTTTTAGTTTTATTTTAAAAATAGAAAGTTGACTAAACTTTGACTGGCTATATCTTTTAAAATAAAACTCCAAATGAGTTGATTCTTTTTCCTACCTCTCCCAAATATTGTCTAGTTTATTTTCAGATTTATTTGAAAAAAATTCAGACAACTTTTTTGCACTGTTTTGAAACTATGTGTTAATTTGAATAATTTCAAAAATAGGGTTTTGAAGAATAAGTCAACTTTCAAAAGGCACACCCCACTTGCATACTCTTCAAGGCAAGCATTCTGAACTATGGCATAATATTTTTGTGTATCGTTTGAATACGATTACCACACTGCTTGTCTCGGAGTTTCGTTATTTTATGTGATGATAGGAAGCATACTCATAAGTGCATATTGGTGATTTCCGTGCTACTGAAATTTGATATGTTGTGATAGTAATCACCCTAGTATGCCTTTCATACATACTGTAAGGAAGCCGGGAAAGTATCTGTCTTGGGTAGACACGAGCTTGTCCCTAGTTCCTCGTCGAGACGGTTGTGTCCGGTATGGCATGACGGGGTATGATGAGCGGTGATTCCGCCTGTTGGTTGAAACTATATTTATTATGCTAATCATGCCGGGAATACTTAAACCTCCCGAGTCGGCCGTATATCGAGTCTTGTTCCAGTAACCCCCATACTTGTTTCGTACTACCACTTGTCCCTGCCGCAGGTAGGGTACGGTTCAGTAAGTTGTCAACCCCTTCCTAGCACACATCGTACAGAGAGGCCATGGTGGAAGATACGGGCTGCATCCGGTAGGCATGCCACCTGGTCCGGGGGCATGGGTGTTTCCGGTTGGGACCAAGAGGGGGGCACCCCTTAGAGTGCGCGATATAAATTTGATCCCATGCTACGCGAGGTGGTAGCCTCCCCACTTAGAGTTTTGCTTGACAGGTGTCGTGGGTGATTGCAGACACCGGTAAGTTAAGCTGGTGTGTGCAAGTCGGGTGTGTTGTCAATTAAAAGACCGTAGACGGAATTAGTCCCGATGGACTAAATGAATCCGTTACTCGTGGGTAAAAGAGTACACCCTCTGCAGAGATTAAATCTATTCGAATAGATGTGTCCATGGTTAAGGCCTACAGTCTGGGATGGGTCTAGTGTCGGTCTTAGTGTCGGTCTCGGAGGAGAAACTGCTAAACCAGAACATGGATCATGACTTGTGACTTGTGTTGATTACGATGATTGTGATTATTATATTTATGGACTAACCCATTATATTACATTAATTATTGAGTATCCCTGGGACGGTTCTACCTCCTGGGTATTCACTGTGACTATTTACTTTATAAGCCCTTTATGTGGTGTCGCTCAGACGCCCGACTGTGGCATGCTTTTTATTTATTTACTTTATAAGCCCATTATGTGGTGTCGCATAGACGCCCAACTGTGGCATGCTTGTTATTTATTTACTTTATAAGCCCTTTATGTGGTGTCGCATAGACGCCCGACTGTGGCATGCTTGTTATTTATTTACTTTATAAGCCCTTTATGTGGTGTCGCATAGACGCCCGACTGTGGCATGCTTGTTACTTATTTCACTTATAAGCCCTTTATGTGGTGTCGCTCAGACGCCCGACTGAGGCATGCTTTATGTTATTTTCCTCTGGAGGCGTCGCTTCAGACACCCGATCGGTGCATTCTATTTTTATTCCCTGATTTCATACTCCTGTTTTAGATGAATAACCTACTTGCACGCATCAGGGATTTTATTTTATGACTGACAATGTGATCATAGAATATTTCAGAGCATGATTACCGTTCATTATATTATACCCGTGTCCATAATGTTTGCGAGTACATTCAAAGTACTCACTGGCTTGTCCCTGGCTATTGTCTTGGCCAGATTTCTTGCTTGGAGAGGAGCGACGTGATGACAGCCCAGGAACCTAAGCAATGGTGATAGCAGCCTCGCAAAGATAGGAGTTAACCTGGTCAGCTGTTCCTATGGGAAATGGAGTCCCATAGACGCTGATGTTCCACAAACCGCTTCCGCCATCAACCACTAGAAACCATTTGTTGTACTCATAGGCCAGAATGGTCTTGTACTACATATTATGTATTTTGCTTGGAATTTCTGTATCAAGTTGGTGCCTCATCAGCTAACAGTAATCCTGGGGCTGGTGAGCACAAGGGCCATTTTATGGAAATTAATATCCTGAAAATCCGGTCCTGACAAACTTGATATCAGAGCCAGGCTGACCATTAGCTAATCCTATCTTAGCCAGGTCAAAAAACTTAGGCAAACCACCCACCAGACCTTAACCTAACCCCGGCCAAGCTTCTCGTGTAAGATAGCCACACAGTGACTGACACCTTTTGGCAGTCGGTGCCCAACCTATCAACCTAGCCGGTGATCACGCGCCAGTGACCGACACCTATATTGGCCCATTCGCAAGCGTACGAAGGAAGGCTCGGTCCCCTTTTTCTATAAAAAGGGCACGCTAGCCTCAACCCCGCACAACACAGCCTCTACCCCAAACCGAGCTAAAATGCCAGGACCCATTGTTCACAATGAGACCACAGCAACCAACCTTGGAGGTTTTGTGAACGTGCTAGCAAACCTCACCCGACGTGCCTTTGCATTAGAAGAGCCCCCAGAGTATGTTGTGTATCAAGGATCCATGAGCGGTGAGAGGCATCAATTTTGGGCCACTGTGCACATTATGGTAGGGGTCTATCGCCAGAACGCCCCTACAGGTTCACCGAAAGGAAAACTTCCTTTGAGCCACAAGCCATCCAACTAGCTGCTCGAGAAGCTATAGTTCAACTGCGGCACTTGTCGCCTAGAGTTAACTGTCGCTCATTCTACTACTATCCCAGCCGTGACGGGTATGGTAGGCCACCCCCGGTTGCCAACGGAGATCACGAGACGGATCCTGCATTGTTGCATCTGGTGCGCTATGTAAGTGCACTAGAGGGACTGTTCGATCAAATCACCCTTGATCTGATCGCAGCTCGTGGAGAGCTGATACGCCGAGCCCCTGCAAGAGGAGAAGACAAGCTCAACACCGGCAGCCCAGTCGTGCTGTTCGGACAACCGGTCGAGTCCTTGAGGTCTGCCCCAGTCATCGACCAAAATACCTTGATGACCCCAGAAGTGCTTCGTCACCTTTTGGGAACACGCTCCAACGGGATTGTGGCCAACAATCCGCGAGATGGTCATCATCGCTACCACGACCCTGCAGCCCCTCAACCCCCTCCAGCTGATCCCGACGGTGAAAACCGTGGAGAAACCTCGACGTCCACGAGGCACGCCCGCTTAGATATAACGAGGTAGAATGAGTCATTCGAGTGGTACCGAGTCTTAGTATGTCCTCGCCTTGTAACTGTGTGATCCTGTATCGCCATAATTAAATGTTGTTTGCTTGTATTTTAATATAGCAGCCATGCATAAGTATGTTGGTGTACGGTTGCATTTTAATTCCGGGCGTAGCTACCAAAAACCAACCCGACGACTCAGAGATTGTGCTATGAGTAGACTTTTTTTTCAACTAATGGGAGTAATATTTTCAAAACAATCCTTAGCAAATCTCGAGGACGAGATTTTTCTTAAGGGGGGTTTTGTTGTGACACCCCAAAAATTTAACCATGTTTTGTTTATTAAAATTTTGCCAGGAAACTTAAACTTTTATTTTCTGGATTTCCTTTTTATTTCAGAACCATTTTTTCTTTATTATTATGGAGTTTTTACCCCAAGTGAAAACTTTTCAAACATTATTGGACTTATTTACCCTCTCAAATAGAACAATACTTTTATCAGTGGGATTATTTATATAATTATTTATCCCTGAGCTTTATCTCTCTAAAATGGTTTTTCGTAAGTTTAGGGTCCCATTTGCACTGCAACCCTTTTATAAATTCATTTAAAAATCTCACCAAAATTTGGGGATGTCATGTGATGTTTTTAAATCATTTTTATGCAAAAGTATATTTCATTCATTGGATATTTTGAGTTCTACACCAAGTTTTCAAATCTGGTTCAGTGGGGAATTTTGCACTACAACCTAATTAAATATTTCTTTAAAACTTCCACCAAAATTATGGGATGTTAATAGGAGTATATTATTCAACTTTATGCAAAAAAACTAGTTATGTCCTTTGAAAAATTTGAGTGAATCATCCTCATTTGCATTCTGGTTCAACTTGGTGATTTGTACTGCAACCATGTTTTTGCTTGCTCTTTTTACCTTGATTCTTTCTCCTGATTGTAGAACACCCTACCAAACCCTTAGTCCAGGGGAGTGGACCCATTGGAAGATTTTTTGTCCATGAAAAGATGCCCTCAACTTTCTGTCTAGAATTGGTTTTCTTAAAATCTTGCACTAACAAGATTCTAGTTTTGCCAAACTAACTTTACCACCTTCTTATTCCTCCAAAGAGACTATGATCTGGGGATTTTGGCCACCCCAAGAGTTGCCTAGATGCCATTGGCATTCTGTCAGACACCTTGAGTGCATGGACAGTTTTGACATGAGTTTTGTCTTTGCACGGTGACCTTGCATCTCTGGACAGACTAGCATGTCCACTAAGCCCCTAGGTGACCCTAACCCAGACCTGTTGAACCACAGCCTCACCCAAGACCTCTGGCACGCCCTGGCATTGCATCAAGCACCTGGTGTGCGTGCGCTGGGCGCACCCAGAGCATGTGTTTTGCACGTGCGTGCGCCCGTGCCGGCGCGTCGTGCCCCCGACCCTTGCTCGCCTATAGAGCCAGGCCCGCCCTCATCCACACATCGGAGCCCTCCAAGACAGCCACTGGAGCCCTACAGCGCCGCCGTCAGGTCGGCCGTGGCGGCTAGCGGCTGGCCACAGCCGCCTCTGCCACAGACGGCGCCGCCCGAACCACTAGCACTCGCCAGCTCGCCCCTGAGCAGTTCTAGCTTATCCCCGCGCCCTGCCACACCCCGCCAACCGTCGCCACGCGCCCCCTAGCTACAGAACGGCGGTCGCCGACGATCCTATCCACGGCCGCCGCGAACCGACCTTGCTACGCTATAAAAGGAGACCCCCGTGCTCATCCAAGCACTCAGGCGACCTCAGGCCACTCCTCCAGAGGCCCCATGGCCAGCCATCGACCAGGGAAGGCCGTCTTCCCCGTCTCCAGCAGGTTCGGCCGCCGTCACACTCCAGCGCCATTCACCGCGAGCAGGCCCTCCCCTACCCTTCCAGCACCACAATTCGGTTCGTCTCGATCTTGCGGAGCCGCCCAAACACTCAACTTCGACGGGGATCCACCGTAGCCCAAACCCCCAACTCACCCGAAGCCGCCGTCCGCCGCAGAGCTCGCCGTCGGCGACTCCCTCCATCCCCGCCACCTCCTCGACCACCGGGAGGACCGCCCTGGCCTGGCGGATCCGTCCCCGCCCTCCGAAGCCCGCGAGGAGCCGCCGTTCGCCGGCGTTGATAGTCGGAGTCCCGCCATCGCTCGGGCAGAGGAGAAGGGAGGGAGAGGCGACTGGTCAAACCTGACCAGTGGGCCCCCTGGACCCACTGTCAGAGAACCAGCACCGGTCCACGCAGGCGTAATTGGAGACGTAAAAGCAGAGTACGTCTACGACGTGTACTCTTTCCGAAACGTTTTTTTTAGTTTTATTTTAAAAACAGAAAGTTGACTAAACTTTGACTGGCTATATCTTTTAAAATAAAACTACAAATGAGTTGATTCTTTTTCCTACCTCTCCCAAATATTGTCTAGTTTATTTTCAGATTTATTTGAAAAAAATTCAGACAACTTTTTTGCATTGTTTTGAAACTATGTGTTAATTTGAATAATTTCAAAAATTGGGTTTCGAAGAAGAAGTCAACTTTCAAAAGGCACACCCCACTTGCATACTCTTGAAGGAAAGCATTCTGAACTCTGGCATAATATTTTTGTGTGTCGTTTGAATAGGATTACCACACTCCTTGTCTCGGAGTTTCGTTATTTTATGTGATGATAGGAAGCATACTCATAAGTGCATATTGGTGATTTTCGTGCTACTGAAATTTGATACGTTGTGATAGTAATCACCCTCGTATGCCTTTCATACATACCGTAAGGAAGCCGGGAAAGTCTCTGTCTTGGGTAGACACGAGCTTGTCCCTAGTTCCTCGTCGAGACGGTTGTGTCCGGTATGGCATGATGGGGTTTGATGAGTGGTGATTCCGCCTGTTGGTTGAAAATATATTTGTTATGCTAATCATGCAGGGAATACTTAAACCTCCTGAGTCGGCCGTAGATCGAGTCTTGTTCCAGTAACCCCGATACTTGTTTCGTACTACCACTTGTCCCTGCCGCAGGTAGGGTACGGTTCAGTAAGTTGTCAACCCCTTCCTAGCACACACCGTACAGAGAGGCCATGGTGGAAGATACCGACTGCATCCGGTAGGCATTCCACCTGGTCCGGGGGCATGGGTGTTTCCGGTTGGGACCGAGAGGGGGGCACCCCTTAGAGCGCGCGATATAAATTTGATCCCATGCTACGCGAGGTTGTAGCCTCCCCACTTAGAGTTTTGCTTGACAGGTGTCGTGGGTGATTCCAGACACCGGTAAGTTCAGAAGGTGTGTGCAAGTCGGGTGTGTTTTCAATTAAAAGACCGTAGACGGAATTAGTCCCGGTGGACTAAAGGAATACGTTACTCATGGGTAAAAGAGTACACCCTCTGCAGAGATTAAATCTATTCGAATAGCCGTGTCCATGGTTAAGGCCTACAGTCTGGGATGGGTCTAGTGTCGGTCTTAGTGTCGGTCTCGGAGGAGAAACTGCTAAACCAGAACATGGATCATGACTTGTGACTTGTGTTGATTATGATGATTGTGATTATTATATTTATGGACTAACCCATTATATTACTTGAATTATTGAGTATCCCTGGGACGGTTCTACCTCCTGGGTGTTCACTGTGACTATTTACTTTATAAGTCCTTTATGTGGTGTCGCTCAGACGCCCGACTATGGCATGCTTGTTATTTATTTACTTTATAAGCCCTTTATGTGGTGTCGCATAGACGCTCGACTGTGGCATTCTTGTTATTTATTTACATTATAAGCCCTTTATGTGGTGTCGCATAGACGCCCGACTGTGGCATGCTTGTTATTTATTTACTTTATAAGCCCTTTATGTGGTGTCGCATAGACGACCGACTGTGGCATGCTTGTTACTTATTGCACTTATAAGCCCTTTATGTGGTGTCGCTCAGACGCCCGACTGAGGCATGCTTTATATTATTGTCCTCTCGAGGCGTCGCTTCAGACACCCGATCGGTGCTTTCTATTTTTATTCCCTGATTTCATACTCCTGTTTTAGATGAATAACCTACTTGCACGCATCAGGGATTTTATTTTATGACTGACAATGTGATCATAGATTATTTCAGAGCACGATTACCGTTTGTTATATTATACCTGTGTCCATAATGTTTGCGAGTACATTCAAAGTACTCACTGGCTTGTCCCTAGCTATTGTTTTGGCCAGATTTCTTGCTTGGAGAGGAGCGACGTGATGACATCCCAGGAACCTAAGCAATGGTGATAGCAGCCTCGCGAAGATAGGAGTTAACCTGGTCAGATGTTCCTGTGGGAAATGGAGTCCCATAGACGCTGATGATCCACAAACCGCTTCCGCCATCAACCACTAGAAACCATTTGTTGTACTCATAGGCCAGAATGGTCTTGTACTACATATTATGTATTTTGCTTGGAATTTCTGTATCAAGTTGGTGCCTCATCAGCTAACAGTAATCCTGGGGCTGGTGAGCACAAGGGCCATTTTCTGGAAATTAATATTCCGAAAATCCAGTCCTGACACGCAGCCGAACCAGTGAACCCTCGTACTCCTCTCGGCGCGGGCTTCCACTGCCGCGTCTTCCCCGACTCCCCGTCGTCCCTTTCCTAGGCCTCGCCGTCGTCCACCGCCCTGGTGCTCTCGGCGCGGCATGGTCAACGTGGTCAAGGAACGACTTCCATCGGACGTGGACTGTATGTGGAGAGGCTGACAGCTGGGTCCACGGCCGCAGCAAGGAAGTGCCTCCTTATTACGCGGAAAATAATTATTCCTCCACCTGACAGCGGGGACCCATCGGACGGGCCACCGTATTTCACAAAAAAAACGTTTCCCCCCTGACTGTTGGGACCCACTAGCTACACCTTCGCACGCAAGGAAGTTCGTCCGGGAAAAAAACCCAAAACGATTCGCTCCCCTGACTGCTGGGACCCACCAGCTACATCTTCGAAGGCAAGGAAGTGCCTGACAGTCGGGACCCACCTGGTCGAAGCGTACGTAGCGTTGTCATTCTGGTCACGAACGTGTACGTACATCCTGGTCGTTGTAGAGGCGTGCACGTGCCGTAGTAGACGCGTGCAAGTAGCATGTACACGTACGTACAGCGGCGAGGGTGCAAGAAAGAAAATACGGCCACGTACGTACATACGGGCAGGGTCTCGAACGCCTACTCGTGCATACGTACATGGCTGGGTCGCAACGGAGAAACAACGTCGTCGTCGTGTTCATGGGGAGGCAACGGAATGCGTCGTGTTCATGGGGAGGCAACGAAATGCGTCGTGTTAATTGGGAGGCAACGGAATGCGTCGTGTTCATCGGGAGGCAACGGAACGCGTGGGAGCCAACCGGCTAGGTCGGAACGGAAGTGGTCGTGTTCATCGGGAGGGCTTGGACGGAACAGGCGATGGAAACGAGGCCTGGCGTACCGCACAACGGAGGAAACGACCTTGTGTTCGACTGGCCACGTTCGAAACGGGATCCTGTTCATCGGGAGGGGTCTAGCGTACTGCAAAACGGAGGAAACGGACCTCCTACGGTCGAAACGGGGGTCCTGTTGATCGGGAGGGGTGTGGCGTACCGCAAAACGGAGGAAATGGACCTCCTACGGTCGAAACGGGGGTCCTGTTGATCGGGAGGGGTGTGGCGTACTGCAAAATGGACGAAACGGACCTGTGTTGGAGCGCTACGGTCGAAATGGGGGTCCTGTTCATCGGGAGGGGTGTGGCGTACCACAAAACGGAACTCCACGAGATACTGTTCATCTCCACCGTCGACCTACTCCAGCCTCCACGGGCTACCGTCGACCTCCTCCAGCCTCCACCGTGCACTACTCCACCCGCTACTGTTCAACCACCCCTCCACGGGCACCCGTCCACTGTCTACTGTTCATCCAGCCCTCCACACCAC
>LR880972.1:893621788-893633690 GCA_904067115.1 Aegilops sharonensis | reverse complement strand
ATCGATCGGCTTCAGTTAGCAGCAGCAGTGAAGGAATCGCTCCATCGGGTTCAGTTAACAGCCATTGATCGATCGCTCGGGTTCAGTAACGCGTAGCCTGCAGTGCAATCGCACGGGTTCAGTTAGAGCCCAACGCCTCGCTCGGGTTCAGTTAGAGAAAACGCCTCTCACACACATGCGTACGTACGAGAGAAACGCGCATCGCTCGGCCCCCGACCTCCCACTTTAACCGGCAACTCCCCGAAATTTTCCTCCCCCTCGCTTCTACCACAGTTTTTTCCGTCATGGACGGCCCAAAGAATGTCATGCAGCTGCGTCTCCGGCCCGCCCAGGACAAAAACCCATTTTCTGTCATGATTTTTTATCATAGAAGTAGGAGCCCACCACATCTATGATGATACCGGGTTTTGTCACAATTATCGTCATAGAAGCGCCATATGTATGACAGGAAAAAAATTCGTTCGACCCAAAATGTCACGGATGTGTCTTTTTTTTGTAGTGAGCGACGGAAAAGTAAATAAGCGAAGAACAATATGTGAAAATCTCGTAGGCATTGGATCGGTGATGGAGAATTATGCCGGATGCGGTTCATCATGTAACAGTCATAACATAGGGTAACACAGAAATAGCTCCAATTCATCAATGTAATGTAGGCATGTATTCCGAATATAGTCATACGTGCTTATGGAAAAGAACTTGCATGACATCTTTTGTCCTACCCTCCCATGGCAGCGGGGTCCTAATGGAAACTTAGGGATATTAAGGCCTACTTTTAATAGAGTACCGGAACAAAGCATTAACACATAGTGAATACATGAACTCCTCAAACTATGGTCATCACCGGGAGTGGTCCCGATTATTGTCACTTCGGGGTTGCCGGATCATAACACATAGTAGGTGACTATAGACTTGCAAGATAGGATCTAGAACTCACATATATTCATGAAAACATAATATGTTCAGATCTGAAATCATGGCACTCGGGCCCTAGTGACAAGCATTAAGCATAGCAAAGTCATAGCAACATCAATATCAGAACATAGTGGATTCTAGGGATCAAACCCTAACAAAACTAACTCGATTACATGATAGATCTCATCCAACCCATCACCGTCCAGCAAGCCTATGTTGGAATTACTCACGCACGGCGATGAGCATCATGAAATTGGTGATGGAGGAAGGTTGATGATGACGATGGCGATGAATCCCCCTCTCCGGAGCCCCGAACGGACTCCAGATCAGCCCTCCCGAGAGGTTTTAGGGCTTGGCGGAGGCTCCATATCGTAAGACGCGATGAATCCTTCTCTCTGTTTTTTCTCCCCGAAAGTGAATATATGTAGTTGGAGTTGAGGTCGGTGGAGCGTCAGGGGGCCCACGAGGTAGGGGCGCGCCCCCACCCTCGTGGACAGGGTGTGGGCCCCCTGACGTGGATTTTTCTTCCAGTATTTTTCTTATTTTCCAAAAAGATGTTCCGTGGAGTTTCAGGTCATTCCGAGAACTTTTGTTTCTGCACATAAATAACACCACGGAAAGTCTGCTGAAAACAGCGTCAGTCCGGGTTAGTTCCATTCAAATCATGCAAGTTAGAGTCCAAAACAAGGGCAAAAGTGTTTGGAAAAGTAGATACGATGGAGACGTATCATGGTCTTTCGTGATTTGATGACTCATTTACTTGCTTCAGCGCTACGACCGAGGAGGACCCAAAAACGCGCGGTAGGGCGTCCCACGTCTCGGCAAGGAAGAATATATGCGTGCACCACTCGGGAGGACCCCGAAACCGCGCGGTAGGGTGTGCCACGTCTCGGCACGGAGGAAAAATGTGCGTGTAAAAATATATCAGACACAGTAGTACCTATGGTTCGACCTCGGGACCCAGCCAGTCGGTCGAAAACACCCCACTAGCCACACAGCTTCATCATGCTAACGTGGCACGAAGGATAGGTATGGGTAGCTCCGTCTCGACCAACCACAACGTCTCTTGTTCTAGGCGATTCTTCTATTTTCCAAGCTTTTTTAGTTATAATAACACCACGGCAAGCTAGCGCCACTCTTCGTGTGTGCCCGTGCGTCTAAAGGTTAGATGATGGAGAGGAGTCGCAGATCTGGGACCCACCAGTAAGTGAGTCAACGGTCATCAACGTGTTGACGAGGCACTCCCTCTATTCTACACAATGTAATACTGTATAAAATAAAGTTATGGGACAAAGCCAACAACCGTTGTTGTTTCAGGCTATCGACTTACGCTTGGTAGTTCAGGTTGCCAGTTCGAATCTCGTCTTTCAGATTTGTTAGTTTTAGGTCCAAATTTGATCAATGACAAGTGGGACCCCTGTGTGTTGTTCCGATATTTCAGTGTAGGATGGTTTTTTTTTTTGAACAAACACTTTGCGCGGTTAAACAAGTAACGACACGAGTTACACGTATTTTGCAAGTTTACAAACAAAAATGACAACGACATAGAATATCACATCCACCCCGCAGCTTAGATGCTATGGTGATACGAGCAAGGTTGTCAGAATCATGATTTTGAATCGGATCGGAGCTCTGATGGTAGAACCATAAATCGTTGAATCTTTACTACCAAGATCGTAGAAACGTAGATTTAATGAACTAAAATCGTAGGATCAGATGGGTAAGTTTGGATCGTAAAGTCATAGAATCGTATAACAGAATCACGATTCTAACAACCTTGGATATGAGTTTTTACATAGTTGGAAGTGAGATCCAATGGCTTGGGAGTAGTCTTTGTAATTATGCGCAATTTCCAAACTCTCCAAAGGTTTTTCTGCAAATAAAACATTCAGGCCTCGTGTGTGCCGCTGCATCTTGGATCCAACGGCTCCCCGTTGCTCATATTAGGTGATCCCCGTAGCTTAATTAGCCGCTACGGTGATACGAGCATCTAGGTCGTATGATCTACGATCAGATGGCACATGCGTAGTACTTGTACTTTCTGTGCAATTCCCAAACTCTCTCAGTCGTATATTGCAAAAACATTCAAACCTCCTACTGTGGGTCGTTAGATCTCCCTGAACTCGTATCACCATAGAATCTACGGTGCGGGAGCACCTCATATTCACCCGTGCGAGAAAACATTAGGTGCTCTCGCAGCTTGGATGCTACGATGATACGAGCTTCGAGGTCGTTTGATCTAAGATCCAATGGCATCTGAGCAGTCTTTGTGCTTGTAAGCAGTGGCCGAACTCTTTGGGGGCTTTTCTGCAAAAAAACCATTCGAACCACCGAGGAGTTGTTGGGTCATAAATCCAACGGCTCCGAAGAGCTTGTATCACCAAAGCATCTAAGGTGTGGTAGCACATGATATTCTTACATACATGAGAATATGATTTCCTCCTTCATCTTAGATGCTACAGTGATACGAGCTTCGAGGTCGTTGGATATGGGATCCAAGGGCATCTGATTAGGTTTTGTACAATTCTCAAACTCATTAAGGTTTCCTGTAAAAATTTTAAGACATCACGTGAGCTGCTATATCTCAATCTACAGGCTCCAAGCAACTCGTATCAGCATATAGCATCTAAGGTGTGGGGGCAGATGATATTATCTCAGGGAGGAGGGGGGGTGCACAACTAATCGGTGTTTGGGAGCTAGGATGGGGACAAATATAATCTAAACAATCCTAAATAGAGCTTCACAAATTTATCTAAGGTCGAGGGGTTAACCCCCGACAATCTACATAGCTCTGCCTAAACACAACATTTGCATGTACTGTAGTACTAGACTTAATATTCATGTTTCAATTTCCTGTTCATTTTAAATATGGAACTGAGGACCATGCATGTCTTACATTTTACTCCCTTCATTCCTAAATATTAGTCTTTTTAGAGATTTCAAATGGACTGGCACATACGGATGTATATAGACATATTTTAGAGTGGAGATTCACTCATTTTGCTCCGTATGTTGTCACTTGTTGAAATCTCTAAAAGACTAATATTTAGGAACAAAAGGAGTATTTTTGAATTCGTGTCATACATGCATGGTATGGAAAAATAGCTGCACTATACCTATTGGATTGTTGTTGTGTTTGTGTATGTGTGTGTGTGTGTGGGCATATGCTTGGTACATACAAAGTTTTCTCGCCACCATATTGTTCATCTTTTAAATTTGAATTTGCAATGAAAAACTTACTAGGGATACCATGAAATGTGAAATCCACGTTGAGATCACTATATCACAAACTCACTCTAATTCAAGAACTCGTCATAAATCAATTACCACGTCGAGATTACTATTTGCAAGGAAAATACGGGCATTATAATACACATAGATTCATTCGGAAATTTAAAAGATTCCTTTCATATTCTCGAATGGTACCCAGCGGCGTTCCAGCCAGACCTTGGCTCGTGTTAGTCCTAAAAAAACCGGGCTCGTGTCCTTCTGGTGGCGTGCGTGGTACGCACATTAGCCAACCCCAACCGGTCGAGCCTCCGCGTTGCGCGTCGAAATATCTGACGGCCAGAATTCCAGCCCTAGGAAATTCCCCTCATGTCCCCGGTCCATAATGACTATTGATGAACAATGGAGGGATGATTTAGTAAATAGACAACGTTACCTACCGTACCGAGCACGGTTCAATTCTCCCCAAGGTCACCTGTCAACTGCATTGCCCAGTACTACTACTACTACACCAGGATGAGCACAGAATTGAGCCCGTTTGTTCGTCCCTAGTACTACTTGAGTTAATATATCAGGGACCCCTAAAAAAGAGTTAATATATCAGGCAATGCACTGGTACGGACGGATTATCCTTTTACTCTGCATATATAACTTGTCTGAATTCTAACTAAGCAAAATGTTTGACCAAATCCTTTCATAAGAAATACAACAGGACAGATGTATCACTTGAAAATTTATTGCATGATGCATGTTATGATGTTGTTTCGAATCCTGGATTTTAAATTTCAGAAAATCCAAAAGTGACTAGAAATTCATGAAACTGAGCATGGTCACGTGATATGGCACAAATATTCCTTCGTAATTTTCTTCTTCGATTTGAGTCAAGCTGCTTATGACAAGTTGCACAAATGAAGAGCCAAGGTATTTTGGAATAAAGACCTGTCAAAGTTAAGGCGAACGCTTTCACTATTGAAACCATGGGCATTTACGTGCCTCCATGAGTCCCGCTTCTCATCGGCTGGTGTCGTCTGAGCAAGCGTGTGAGTCAACGGGAGGCGTGCGAGCAGACCGCTGCACCGGCTGACAGGGAGGCGTGCGAGCAGACCGCTGCGCAGGCTTACCGGGAGGTGAGCCATTTGACCAGGTTCCGCCGCCCACCTTCGTCCGAACTGCTCCCACTTTTAATGTCGCTGGTGCCGCAGTTTAAAATCAACCCTGCACTACCCGGTATCGCTACAATGTTCTCTCTTCCTCTTCGATTCTCATGTCGTCTACCTCCAACCAGCCTGACATAAACATACGCCATGCCGCATCATGATGGTCTGCCCTTAGTCTTCCAATTTCCTGAGGAAGACACCCAACCGGAGTCTCAAGAACATAAGGCGCTTTGGGACGAGCTTGAACCGGCCTTGCGGGAAGATGCCGCGCCTGTCCCCGCTACCGTTCCGGCTCCCGTCGCCCGACTGTGCTAGAGCCCATACCCATGGCATTGATAGGCTGGGAGCCGCACATTGTCGCCGAGCTTGATGCCACGGGATTCCACGAGGTCTCCGCCGACTTTCACGCGCCCGCGCACCTGCCAGCGCATGCGCCTGTGCATGCACTGACACGCACGCCCGTGCCGGTGCTCGTGCACCTGCCAGCACATGCACCTGCGCGTGCACTGACGCGCACGCCCGTGCCGGTGCCCGTGCACACGAATGTCTCCGCCGCGCCGTTGCCAGCGCCTGTCCCCACGCGGGTGCCAGTGCCCCCCTCAGCGGCATGGATGGCCGCCATCGACCACTTCCTTGCACCAACGCCAGTCGCCTCCTCCCGCCAGTTGACTCGCTCCTAGAGACCGAAGTCCAGAACATTGTGGCCTTCCTTGAAGCTAGAGCCAACGCCCAGGAGTACGCCAACCACGGCGCAAGACGCCGTCGTCGCCGTCGCCGTCACCGTCGGTCAGTGGCCCGACGACACACAGAGCACGGCAGAGGAGTCCCTTCCCACCGCAAGACGCCCCCTCCGCCGCCGCGTAATCTAAATGTGGCATGAAAACGTTCGGATTGCCATGCTTAAAATTTGAACGTTTATCATTTCCGTTTATTTTAGATCGATCATCGTATGAATGTAAAGTCGGAGTTAGACTGAATGAAATCTATGGTTTGATCGATTGAATGTTCTGCTAGAGCTGTATCAAATTAAATATAAAACGTCATCGAGCCACATGTATTCCTTCTCATCCAACGACCTAGACTGCTTCAATGTCGAGCGCTCAACACGTTTAGCGTGCAGTTAATTTCATGCCAAAAATAGTGCTAATCAAATAATAACACGCAAATAATATCCTACTTAATATCCGCATGCACTTAACATACTTCCAAATTAACGTGCATTGCACGTACACAATGACTAGTACTACTAGTACATGAAACTGGTGTCGTAAGTTGTGAACGCATCCAGATATGGTCAACGGCAACATCGCCCGCGAGTTCTTCGTGTTTGCCCATGCGTCTAAATGCAGAAGGGGAGAAGAGAGAGAGTACACATGGAACCCACCAGTAAGTGAAGGCGAATAGTACATGCTAACGAGCCGGTGCCACTAATGTACTAAAAATAATATTACATGTTATCCATTAAATAGGTTGTGGTAATATAAAAACATTATATGAACAAAGGGGGGTACAACAAACATTGTTGTGCTACGTATGTTCCCTATTGACGTGCGGCTTGAAGGTCCTGGTCGCATGTTCGATCCTCGTCCTTTATTTTTTAATTTGTATATGGGTCCAAATTTGTTTCATGATAGGTGGTCCCTTCGGTGTGTAGTTTGTGGCACTTTAATTTGTGGGTCGAAATTTGTTCCACTCCAAGAGGACTATAGGTGTGTAGTTTTGTAGCTTATTTTTAGTAATGAGAGTTTTTTGCAATAATACCATGGTGCGATGTTGAAGGCGAGAAAGGACGTGCAAGAGAGTGATGACCGAGCCAGAGGGAAATCAATTGGGGATGGTGCGGGGGTTGCAACAGTGTTTGGAGTAGTTGTGGGCCGAATGCTATGAAAATATAATCTACCACCGGAATAAATGCCTACACAAATTAAACCAAGGTTGGAGTCCCCCTCGCAATATAAATAGATACCACTTTGCAAGTGATGGAGAGGTAGCTTCAATGTGTGGAAGATACGGCGTGAGAAAGCGAGGTCAATTGAGAGACATAGATAGAGAGACAAAGTGAGTGTGGTCTGACATTCATTGAAAAGATATATATGCTCTGGAGAGATATTATCTGATTGAGCTTTTGGGAAGGGTGAGGGCTGTAAGATAGAGCTTGAGAGATGATCCAGTCATAGACATGTAGATATATTTTGTGCGTGGGAGGAAGCAAGGTCAATCGATTACATATATAAAGGGAGAGAGATTGGGCGAGTGTGGGTCGTCGTGCGAACGATAGAGTGATATGGGTTGGAGAGAGTGACCTAGATAGAAAATGTGTGTGTGAGAGTATACAATATGAATATGTTGAATTGGGCTCAAACATGGAGATATATTGTTTGTGTCCGAGAAAGAGCGAGGTCAATCGAGACATACAAAGAGAGACATAGAGAGAGAGAGAGAGAGAGGGAGAAAGAGAGATTGAGCGAGCGTGGCCCGCCATGAGGTCGAAAGAGTGGGGGCGGCTTGGATGGACTGACCTAGATAGACAATCTGCGTGAGAGAGTATAAAGTGTGTCGATCGAGGCCCGAACAGGGAGATATATCATTTTTGTGTGAAAGAAAACGAGGTTAATCAAAACTCGGATAAAGAGAGCAAGACTGAGCGAGTGTGGCCCGCCGTGCGGAAGAAAGAGTGAGACGGTCTCGAGGGAGTGACCTAGATAGACAACGTGTGTGCGTGCACATGAGAGGTTGGTGGCTAGATAGGCAATGCATGTATCTAGCGAGAGAGGGTGGGAGGGAGAGAGAGAGAGAGAGAGAGAGCTCGGCATGGGGTGCAATGGCGGGTGTGTGAGGTAAATACATTTGGTAACTGAGTGGGAAAAGGGGGTTGTATAGTTGAGAGAGTTTGAGACCGAAACATGGAGGGAAAGATAGAACGTGTGTCGGAAACCGATAGCTTCCTAAGGTGGTTAGGAAAGGAAGATTGACCGACACAGGAAGTATGTAGCGTGTGTGCCGAGGGGGGGGGGGCTAAACACAACATTTGAATGTAGATAGTACTAGACTTAATATCGATGTTTCAATTCGGTGTACATTGTAAGATCTGAACTGAGGACCATGCATATGGGTAATTATTTCGAATTCGTGCCATACTAGGTTTGGAAAAGTTGACATTGACTCGATTGTTGTGCTATTTTGTAGGTCATATGTTTGAATCCATCCAAAAGTTTTCTCACTACCATGGTGTTCATCATATACATATGAATTTGTATTAGAAAAGTAGCATGGATACAGTGAAATGCGAAATCCACATTAGAATTGGAGATCGCTATGTGACACACACTCTAATTCAAATAACTAATTATGTGACACACACTCTAATCCATGTTAGCGATATGAATTTCGTTTTTTTTTCAAATAACTCCTCATTAATTAATTTATAGTATCTCGTTTCGAATGACTAATTATTTGCAAGGAAAACACGGGCATGGTAATACATACAGATTCGTTTACAAATGAAAGAAGATTCGTTTGATCTCTCAAATCTTCTCTCAAATGTAGGCGCACCAAGCAGACCAGGGTCGTGTCGTGGTGGTCGCGTGTGTCATACGGTGGCTTAGCACCCAGCCACCCACCCGGACGATGCTTCGGTGCCTTAAGGCACCTATCTTTGTGTCAATGACATGTGGGCCCAACAGGTGGCTAGCCCACATGTCAGTGACCCAAAGGCAGGTGCATTTAAGGAAGATGCGTCCCACCCACCCCCTCCCTCCCTCCACCCCTCCCCCCAAAAAAGGATGACGACAAAATAAGTTCGTGCTTCCATGTTTCGGATTGAAATATCTGGCGGCCCCAATTCCAGCCCTACAAAATCTCCCTTCTCCACCGTCACCTTCCGCGCCCAGATTGCTCAAATCCCCAATTCGCCATAACCCCAAGCAAAGTTCGAATCGCCCCTCGTCTCGTATCTTTCCCCACCTCTTTGCCAGACGACGACGACGAAGATGTCGGTCGCGCTTCACCACCACACCGGAGCTACCTCATCTATGCCCTCGTCCACCGCACTGGGTGGTCCACCGACAATGTCGGCCGCCGCATCCGACATGCCTCACAGACACCGACTTCCACCGCATCAATTGCGCTTCACCGACACCGTCTCCCACCTCACCGGGGCTACTTCACCGAGCACATCGTTGCACCTCCACCCCCCTGAGGCCGTTGGGGCTTCACCAACGGTCTCGTCCACCGCATCGTAGCGCTCCACTGCCACACAAGATCTGCATCCGTGCGTGGCCATCCAACGCCACCGCATCACCCTCGACGGCTCTGAAGTGACCCGCACTCTGGCTAGGCGAGCTTGCCCATACGCCGGCCCGAACTAGGTATCCACACATCACTCCCTTGTGCACTGTTCCGACAATGTTTGGATATCCTTTCACTGCTCTCTTAGCTTACATGCCTATGCAACTCTGACTTCACTCTTATTTCTTCTGGAGATATCATCTGAAACAAGAAAAACCGTTTTTTAGTGAAGCATGACGGCGCTATGGGATCTGGTACACATCCTGCACACCTGTATAACCTTGTAAGTATCTGTCCTCCGGTACAACAGCAAGGTCGATTCCTCTTATTTGATCAACCATTTGCAGTGTCAAAAATGCAAAGGGGGTGCAAGGAGCACAAGGCCTGCACATCCAAGCAAGTGGTAACATGGACTTGTACATGGAACATCCCAAGCACAAGAAGAGCTGCAGTGAGCCTGTACAACGAGCTAGCGTAAGTCCCTGCATTTCGTTTCATTTGTACTGGCATGCGTGTATGATTTGTGTGCAGTGGCGGATCCATGAATTCAAGTTACAAGGGACGAACATTTAACTTAAAAAATACAAAGGCACTTGCACTCCAGAAATCAACATAACTTGAGAAATGAGAAGCTACATGCACTTTGAAAACCAGCAAATGATCCAAAGTAGTTCAGATTATAAAACACTAAATGATGCAAGCACCAAAAAACACAAAATGCAACATGGTGTACAAGGACTACTAACATGGTCTGTACCTGCTTGAATTATTCGTTCTCTGGCTGAAAATTTCGAAGTGTAATTGCACCTATAACCAGTGCGCAAACTGCATATCAAATATATCTATCCTATAGAAGTATGCCAATAGTTTCAAACAACAGATAGAAAAGTATTTATGCTACGTTGTCATGATACGGGGACTTTCTAGTAGATGGCCTCGACGTTTCCTCTAGCCATGAAAATGTACTATAATTTGCGTGTCATAAATGCCTACAAATCTCTATGTCTATCTCAACATAGCAGATCATCATTAGACACTAAATCCTTCAATGGGAGCTTGCAAAATGCTTGCATTAGATCCCTCATTAGACACTATATGTTCATCACCAGGAGTATGTAAAATGTTTGCATCAAATCCTTCATTAGCAGTCTGTTCATTAGACACTTCAGGCTCAAGAACAACATGAGCTTGTATGTTTGCACCGGAAACTTGATTAGATACATCAGATTCAGTCAGTTCCGTATTGATTGGGGGAGTTGTAAAATAAGAAGAAATTGGTTTCATTTTCTCATAGATGTCCTACATACAAGCAGTTTTACAACATCGCCAGCTTTAACTATTGGCCAGAAATTGAACAGTTGAATTAGATATAATCAGGGATGTGATGTACCTGCTCATTGCGCATGCTACTCTTGCAAGCTTCGACTGTCCGTTTGCAGAAGCTCGATGCCATGCCTATGCTGCCGCCGCTGCCTCCCGCGTAGGCTACACCCAGGGTTGGATCTTCATCTTCTTGTCCTTCCGTTCGATTGAAGCCCGGCGACCGCCCTCCAACGAGGGCGCGAGGAAGTGTTGTGTCGGTCTCTCCAGCGGCGGCTAGGTTAGGAGCGAACCAGACTGGAGGCTGGAGCGAACAAATTGGGATTTTTCCTGATGTCGATCGATATTGGAGGCGCTCGTTTGGGCCGCGAGCCCGCTATAGGGCCTTCCTTGCACTTACATTATTGGCCCATCCAAATTGAAACATGTTTCTTGATTTTTTACATTGCCTGCTTGTGCGTTGGACCGAACAAAACTAGCCTCGGCCAACATGGACGAATTAAACTAGGTGCACACTTCCCAGCCACCCAAGGCGGCCGCCCTGTGACGCCCGGGTAATTACGCTACAGTAATCCCCGCTAATGATGCCACGTCCCCTCGGTTACTGTGGATAAACTCGCGCTAGTTCGAAACCTGTTCGAATTCAAATTCAAAATCAAGCAAACAATAAAAGTTTTCAAATATTAAAACTAAAATGTTCGGAGTGAGCCAGATAATGCATAGGTAATTATGGTGGTGAAACCACACTTTTATAAAATGTTTAAATACTCTAAAATGAATAAAACAGTAGCAAATACGATTATTTAAGTGCTTTAAAAATAATAAACATTTTCAAAACTAATTTGTTATAAGTATTAAACTATTGTGGCAGTGGCATAATTTGTAAAATCTATTTAGGTGCCACTTTAGTAATTTACTAAAACCAAAATAAAAGAGAAACTAAAAGTAAAACGGTAAAAGAAAAATTAAGAAAAACAAAATACAAAGAAAAGAGAACA
>LR880972.1:893579251-893598418 GCA_904067115.1 Aegilops sharonensis | reverse complement strand
ACTCAAGTAGAACAAGTACTTAAAGCTCAAAATGATTTGCTCAATGAAATGAATAGTAAGAAAATTGATTGTGTTGTTAGAGTGGCTACTAGAACTGGTAGAATGACTAAGGAACCTTTGTATCCTGAAGGCCACCCTAAGAGAATTGAGCAAGATTCTCAGAGAAATAATATTGATGCACCTAGTTCTTCTAAAAGGAAGAAAAAGAAAAATGATAGGACTTTGCAAACTTCTAGTGAACCTATTGTTGAACCACCTGAGAATCCCAATGATATCTCTATGTCTGATGCTGAAACACAATCTGGTAATGAACATGAACCTAGTGAAAATGTTAAAGATGATGTTCATGATGATGCTCAACCTAGTAATGATAATGATGTAGAAATTGAACCTGTTGTTGATCTTGATAACCCACAATCAAAGTATCATCGTTATGATAAGAGAGACTTTGTTGCTATGAAACATGGTAAAGAAAGAGAACCATGGGTTCAGAAACCCATGCCTTTTCCTCCCAAACCATCCAAGAAAAAGGATGATGAGGATTTTGAGTGCTTTGCTGATATGATTAGACCTATCTTTTTGCGTATGCGATTAACTGTTATGCTCAAAATCAATCCCTATGCTAAATATATGAAAGATATTGTCACTAATAAAAGAAACATACCGGAAGCTGAAATTTCCACCATGCTTGCTAATTATACTTTTAAGGGTGGAATATCAAAGAAACTTGGAGATCCAGGAGTACCCACTATACCATGCTCCATTAAAAGAAACTATGTTAAAACTGCTTTATGTGATCTTGGAGCCGGTGTCAGTGTTATGCCTCTCTCTTTATATCTTAGACTTGATTTGAATAAGTTAACACCTACTGAAATATCTTTGCAAATGGCCGATAAATCAACTGCTATACCTGTTGGTATTTGTGAGGATGTGCCTATTGTGGTTGCAAACGTTACTATTTTAACGGACTTTGTTATTCTTGATATTCCCGAGGACGATAGTATGTCTATTATTCTTGGAAGACCTTTTTTGAATACTGCAGGGGCTGTTATTGATTGCAACAAAGGCAATATCACTTTTCATGTTAATGGTAATGAGCATACGGTACACTTTCCGAGGAAACAACCTCAAGTTTATAGCATCAATTCTATTAGAAAAATTCCATCGATTATATTTGGAGGTTTTGAATTTCCTCTTCCTACTGTCAAGAAGAAATATGATATTCTTATTATTGGGGATGTGCATAACCCTGTTGAGGTAACATAGTGTTATTCAAAATTTCTCCGGTTCCATGTTATTCGGAATGAGTTTGTTAACAAGACCTGATCAACCTTGTTAGTGGATTCTTTTTGATAAGCATGAGATGGATGAAACTAGAAGGCACAACCTTCTGTACCCTCTTTATACTTTATGTTATTTATTTGAAATAAAGTAAAAATAATATTTTTTGTCTGTTTCCTGATTTATCCGTGCAATATAAAAATACCCCGAAAATAAAAGTCCTCCAAATGCCATGCCAATTTAATATGATTTTTTCTAGAATATTTGAGGATTTATGGAACTGAAAACACCACGAGGGGAGCTGCCACCTGGCCACGAGGGTGGAGGGCGCGCCCTACCCCCAGGGCCCGCCCCCTGCCTCATGGGCCCATGGTGGCCCTCCTCCACTTATTCCTGCACCCATCCACTCTTCTTCCTCCCACAAACACGAATATCTATCTCAAGCACGAGTTCTAGCTCACTTTGCTGCGATTTTCGATCTCCTTGCTCAAAGCACCTCTCACAAAACTGCTTGGGGAGATTGTTCCTTGGTATGTTACTCCTCCATTGGTCCAATTAGTTTTTGTTCTAGTGCTTTATTCATTGCAAATTTGTGCTGCATAGGTGACCATGTTCTTGAGCTTGCATGACAAATTTATATGGTTCCAAGTAGTTCTAATGCTTGATATAGGCTCTAAGCACTTGCAGGAGTAGTTGCTATCAATTTTGTTGAGCTTGGTTCACTTTTGTTTGAAGTTACTAAAAATTTCAGAATATTTCAGAAAATAATGAAGAGACTTTTGAGGGGCTCATCGAGCCGAAGCTCGAAGGAAAAGCAAAATGAAGAAGCACAGAGGCCCAAATATAATTTGCCTTGTACCGCGGAGGTCCGGCAGTGTGAATGGCCTTCCGATGACTTCTTGAGACAAGCCGTGATTTATGATGATTTCTATTCATTGGCTGAGAATGCTGGCCTCACCGACTTCCTCCGTGACCAACGTCATCAGTATCTCTTACTCACTAATACTTTTGTGCAAAACTTCTACTATTTTCCTAAGGAATCACCTCCTTCAGTAGAGTTTCATTTATATGATGTTGTTAAGAAAATGCCACTAGATGAATTTTGCAAGGTTTGCAAAATACCCTTTGAGGGTACCTTAGATGAACCACACCGTAAAGATGTGGAAGAATTTATTGACACCATCACTGTGGGAGAAACCTGGAAGGTTTCTGATGCAAGAATCACTAGCATACATTTTCCTGTTTTATGCTACTTTGCCATATTTGCTAGTCGTTGCTTGATTGGTCGCGGAAACTATGGAAACCTTAGTTGTTCCTGATATTATCATTTTGTTCCATGGTTTATTCCGCAATAACACTGTTAGTATGGGCGGAATTATTGCTAAACGTTTAAGTTTGAACCGTACTAAGGGCCCCATATTTGGAGGTATTTATGCTTCACGCCTAGCTGCACATTTTAACATACCCTTTAGGCTTTATGAGAAAGAAGAAAAATTGCTGCCTAATGCTTATTTAGATTATAAGAGTATGCTAGTGCATGATTTTATTGTTAAGAGTCGGGAAGGGGAGCTTAAATACAAATTATACTTTAATAAACATCACCCTGAGACTATTACCTTGCCTGCTCCTTCCTTGTTTAATTTTGAAGGACCGTATCTCGTTTCGTGGGTGGCCGTTCAAGCCTACCGGAACCCTGGACCAGCCCCGGAACCGAACCACAATATGAGCCTCCACGACAGTCTGATTACTTTTGCGATCCAGAGGTGGCTGCCAGTCAGTGGCAGTCAGAGTCCTCTTCATCACAGTACGACCCCAGCTACACCTACGGATATCCGCCAGGCCATCCCTGGCAATGAACCAACTTAGGCCAAAAGCCTAAGCTTGGAGGAGTATGTATTTCCCACCGACATTACATTTATGTTTACACACACTCATTGCTAGATGTCGGTGCTCATACTTTTTCATTATAATATCCATGTTAGTTTATTTCCTTTTTCCTATTTTCTTCTTGTGTGTTTGATAAACCTTAAGAAAAACCAAAAAAAGTTAGTAGTAGTTTACCTTTCTTGCTGTAGTAATAATAATTAAAAGAAAACCCAAAAAAATATTTCTCGTTCTTCTTTTGCTTGTTGGGAGCTTTCCTGTGTAAATAGTTTTATTTCTTTTCTTTTCTTTTCTTTTCTTTGGGGGTTGATAGGAGAAGACCATGATTAAATTGTTGAAGTGGCTCTTATATGCATTATTGTTGATTTAACCAAGAGCCCATATTGCCTTGTCTTCTCCTGTTTATTGAATGGTCGCAGATTCCAGCTTAGTCCAATGCACGTGCACTCTTATTATTATTCACTTCGTTCAGTCGTGCAAGTGAAAGGCAATTATGATGATACTAGTCAACAACCCGTGCATCTGCACGGGCTAGCTATCTTAGTGATCAGATTTGAACTTCCATTTCCAGTTCTTAATTGTAAAATATTTTTGCGAATTGCAAAGTGAAATTTTTCTGGATAACCATATGTAATATTACTATCTAGAACATGTAATAGTTGGCACTATTATGCGTGGGACAAAAGGGTACATACATATCTTTGATTAATTCAATTGATTTCTTTGGATTTATTGGCGTCATCAGTTAGCATGCATTTAATCCAGTGGCATGAACCACATGTAGTGATCTGCACCAAGACAAATATTGTATATATAATTGGAGAAATTACACATATTCTTATTGATGTGGCTATAAGTCTTAGTTTTTGAAGTAGGGTGAATATGATTATTTAATCTGATTATCGAACATGCTTCAAAAACATTTAGTGGTTCTAGACATATATTATAATAATAAATAANACTTCCATTTCCAGTTCTTAATTGTAAAATATTTTTGCGAATTGCAAAGTGAAATTTTTCTGGATAACCATATGTAATATTACTATCTAGAACATGTAATAGTTGGCACTATTATGCGTGGGACAAAAGGGTACATACATATCTTTGATTAATTCAATTGATTTCTTTGGATTTATTGGCGTCATCAGTTAGCATGCATTTAATCCAGTGGCATGAACCACATGTAGTGATCTGCACCAAGACAAATATTGTATATATAATTGGAGAAATTACACATATTCTTATTGATGTGGCTATAAGTCTTAGTTTTTGAAGTAGGGTGAATATGATTATTTAATCTGATTATCGAACATGCTTCAAAAACATTTAGTGGTTCTAGACATATATTATAATAATAAATAAATGTACATTATTGATTTCAAGTACTGGGTAAATATGTTAATACAACCATGTATATGGAATGGGCGTCTAAAAAATCAATCTACGTACTATGCAAGGATCAGTGTAACTATCCAATCGAAATGTAACAGCATGTTACTAAAGCCGGTTAAAACTAATTTTGTGATGTGAACCCAGAAAAAAAAATGCAAGGCACGCGATTTGCCATACTGCAAGGTGTTTTTTTTCCGACTTAAAACATGATTACTCTTTTTTCTATATAACATGAGGACGCTTTAAGGCATTGTCTCTCTTTTCGGTACATGTGGGTTCAATTCTGCATGTATGTGGTGTCTTTTTATAAGCCTGGACATCTAATACATCTTGATCATTAAATTCCGTGTGTATCTTTTTTTTCTTTTAAGGGAAATTACACATGATTAGTCGTACGTATCATTTTTCCACTTTTATTAAAATACAGAAAATGCCTGTGATATTTTGGGACATGGATGTGTGTGATGATGGATTTTTTTTTAAAAAAATAGGATGGTCCTTTTCTTATGGCATGAGGGCTCTTTTTCTAACCTCATTTTTTAATATTAAAAATCAGCTGTGTCTTTATTTTCTGTACGTACTGGTTCAATTCTGTACGTACGTCATGTCTATATAAGTCAGGAACTCCTAATAGATCTTGGCCACTAAATTTCAAATCTAATGGTTAAATAAATCTTGATGATGTGGATTAATCTAATATTTTTCCTTTTATTACAGAAAGAGAAATCACATGTGATTACTTGTACGTATCATTTTTCCCTTTATTTTTCAAGAGAAACAAAGAAGGCACATCATATTGGACGTGGAGTTTCTACACCCAGGAGCAAATGCTACACCCAGGAGCAAATGCTCATGGTGTGAACACTAGAATAAAAAAATAAAAAAAATGTCAAAAAATTCTGAATTTTTTTTGTGGCATACTTATACAAATGTTTGTTGTGCACGTAAAATTTCGTCGCGAAATCACATTGGTGGAAGGTGTGGTAAAAAAACAAAATCGATGCTCTGAAAATGTTACTTACAAAAGCATTTTGCATCTCTGATTTTGTTTTTTTCGGCACGACTTCTACGGATGTGATTTCGTGATGAAAATTTTTATGCACAAGAAACACTTGTGAAAGTATGTCACCAAAAAATTTCAAAATTTTTTGAATTTTTTTTCTATTTTTTTGATTTTACTGTTCACACCAGGAGCATTTGCTCCTGGGTGTAGAATGGTACTTTCGCGTCATATTTTGGGACTTGGACTTGTGTGTTGTTGTATTTTTTAAAATCATGATGGCTCTTTCCTTATAGCATGTGGACTCTTTTTTAATGATGTTTTTTTATATATTATAATAAGGCAATGTCTCTTTTTCTGTACATGTGTGATCACGGTGGCTCTTTCCTTTTAGCATTAGGACTCTTCTCTTACGTGATCTTTTTTTTGTATTCTAGAGTAGTTGTGTCTCTCCTGATGGCTGTTTCCTCTCAGCGTGAGGACCTTTTTTTTACGTGATCTCCTTTTCAATATTATAATGTAGTTATGTCTCTCTTTTCTATACGTGTTGGCTCAATTCTTTATGTACATCGTGTCTTTATATAAGTCAGGTATTTTTAATAGATCTCGACCATTAAATTTTAAATCTAATGGTTGAGTTAATCTTGATGATGTGGATTAATATAAAGGCTCGAAAGATGCCTCCAATTAGTAAATATAAGATATGATGGACTGACTGAGATGAGAAAAGCTGGTATGAACTCGACCTCTCTTGTTTTCATAAATATGATGAGTTCATCATTCCTGATTCAGCTTATTATGGATAAACATGTTTGCAATGACAATTAGAGATCATAGTTGCTTGTGCCATGCTTAATTAGCTATGAGTTATAATGATTTACCTTGCGTGCCAACATGCTATTAAAATGGTTGTGATGTGGTATGATGGGGTGGTATCCTCCTTTGAATGATTTAAGTGACTTGACTTGGCACATGTTCACACATGTAGCTGAAACAAATCAACATAGCCTTCACGATATTTATGTTCATGGTGGATTATATCCTACTCATGCTTGCATCCAATGTTTATTAATTTTAATGCATGTTCATGACTGTTGTCGCTCTCTAGTTGGTCGCTTTTGCTAGCCTTCACTTGTACTAAGCGGGAATACTGCTTGTGCATCCAATCCCTTAAACCCAAAAGTTATTTCATATGAGTCCACCATACCTTCCTATATGCGGTATCTACCTGCCGTTCCAAGTAAATTTGTGTGTGCCAAACTCTAAACCTTCAAATAAACATTCTGTTTTGTATGCTCGAATAGCTCATGTATCAACTAGGGCTGGTCACCGGGATGCCCAGTCCCATGCTTTGTGCAAACAAAATCAAAATTAATTGCAAACAAAACTCCCCCTGGGACTGTTGCTAGTTGGATACACTCGTTGTTTTGAGCAAGTCATGGATTGATGCTTGTTGGTGGAGGGGGAGTATAAACTTTACCATTCTGTTTGGGAACAGCCTATAATGTGTGTAGCATGGAAGGTATCACCATCTCTTAGTTGTTATGTTGACAATGAGAGTATGCCGCTCAAAATATTATTTATCTCTATTTCAAAACCGAGCTCTGGCACCTCTACAAATCCCTGCTTCCCTCTGCGAAGGGCCTATCTATTTACTTTTATGTTGAGTCATCACCCTCTTATTAAAAAGCACTAGCTGGAGGGCACAACTATCATTTGCATCCATTACTATTAATTTATATTGGGTATGACTATGATTGGATCTCTTTTACCATGAATTACAATGTCTAGTCAGTCCTTGATCTTTAAGGGTGCTCTGCATTTATGTTTTGCAGTCTCAGAAAGGGCTAGCGAGATACCATCTTGTTATATCATATTATGATTGTTTTGAGAAAGTGTTGTCATCCGAGATTTATTATTATCGTTCGCTGGTTGATTATGCCATTGATATGAGTAAACATGAGACCTAAGAATTATTGCAAATGTGGTTAGTTATAACTAGTCGTCAACCCGTGCATCCGCACGTCCTAGCTAATTCATATGCATTTCATATTGAAATAAATATGTGACAACCTATATTTTGTTTGTATGATAGAACTATTTTATTTTATGATACAAATTTTAAATCTTTTGGGGGATGCTCGTTACAAATATTTGTGGAGATGTAATATCCTGCAACGTTTGAATGAATAGGAATCACATTTCTCCATAGAGTTTGTAAAAATATGATTCCCATGTCTTTATGTGTTTCATAATCTTAAAAGAGCATGCACTTCATAAGTAAACTCAGTACATGGAAAATAATAATCTGCAAACCAAATGTGAAATGTTCCCTGATGAAATTTGCTAAGATCAATAGTATTGGACAACATTCAGTTACTAAATGATTATATGCAGGATGTTTAGAAAGTATATTGTAGATGTGTTTATAAAAGAATTGAGATAAAAATGTTTGTTATATATCTATGACACATTTGTATATGGCATTTATAGTCTGCATGTGCATGATCTTTGTGACAAATAATACTTAGCATAAGATTCTCATGGAATTCCTATACTTGATGATGTTTAAAAATACACTTCTCTGCTAGTTATAAGTCAAATATAAGATAAAGACATTGGTGGCGCTATATTTCTTCATAGAATAAATAACTAATGTACAACCCAATTTTTTTAAAGTCTCATCATGAAAATTATGATAATTCTAAGAATATTTTATATCCCTAATTTTAGGCCAAAACCTATTTAACTGTAATTTAGTAAAATTTACGATTATCTCCAAGAAACATCTCATGTGCCTTGATTCTTCTCGCTTCGGCTTTCGTGATCTGAGACATAACTGAGGCATACATCAATCGATTCTGCAATCGGCATGTCTCCTTGATGTTAAAGAACCATGTACGCATGTACTTAGGTTATTTCCTACTTCCCCAGAGAACCACTTATCAGGAGTAGTAGGCAACACTCTAGAAGGTGCAAAATCTAAACTTTTATAGAGACTACCATTTATGTTCAATGGATGATGAAAATCATGTTTTCCAAGGTTGAGAGAAACATGGTTATAGTAGGAGATGAAGGATCGGACTATACCTCCTTTTAGATTGATTCCAGCTGTTGATGTAACAGTAAAGGTGGCGCCGATGGTCTGAAGAATAGACGACGCTGCAAGGTTGAGGATTAGGAAGAGTGGCGGTAGGGAGGGATTAGATGATGCACCGTCGGGACGGGCGGCAGACTGAAGAAGGATTTTTGCAGCAACATGCTGATGTGTTTTTCTTTCCTTTGATTTGAAATCAATCAGCAGAGTGTTTTTTGGAATGGAAATCAACCGGGAGAGTTGAGGAGACATAAGTGTGGCCTTACTCTCTTTTTGGACTCGACGTTGTAGCTTATTTTTGAACTCCGTTGTACTTCTTTTAAAGGGATGTTGTTCATCTTTTCTTTTGACGTGTGCGTGTGTGAGTTTCTTTAAAAAAGAAATGAAAACTGCTTGTGGTAGAACATGATAGGATGATGTACAATTGTTTGATGGGACGTTGTAGTTTTATGTTCATGTATGATTGTTCTATCCATGACATTTGATGTACATTTTTCTAGTAATGTTACAATTACGTGATTTCACATATTAAATTAATAGATTCGGTCTAGTTTTAATTATGCAATTTCACATATTAAAAGAATCGACTGTGAATTTATTTCATAAGGTAGGATTGATTTTTTATGATTGATTTTTCAGAGTATTTACACACACAAAAATATTCTGAGCAAGCATTGCCTCATCTTTATGTATCATCATGCTCAAACAGTATTTAATTGTACGTGTCTTTTTTTTTCAAGAAACATGTACGTCCATGAATTTTTTGAACGAACGTCAATGAATTTTTGCGAATAGGGAGGTGGACCCTTTTTTTGGTGGGGAATTGGGACGTCGACTCTTTCCCCTTTTTTGTTGAAATGGACATGGACTCTTTTCTTTTTTTTCTCTTTGGATTTACATGGACTGTTTCCTGACGATGGTACAAATTGTGGTTGTGACGTGAAGTCTTTCCTTTTTTTGTTGAAACGAACGTGGACTCTTTTCCTTATTTTTTCTTGAATGGAACATGGACTCTTTTCTATAATGGTACAAATTGTGTTTCTAGGTGTCGTGTCAGGCTGTATTTATTTCTTTCAATAGTGCAACGTAAATCGTATGGTTAAGATAGATCATTATATAGATTTTTTTAGGATTGAATTTTTGTAGAGCATTTACACACACACAAAAATATTCTGAGCAGGCATTGTCTCGTTTTTTTTGTAACATCATGCTCAAACAGTATTTAATTGTACGTGTCTTTTTTTTCATGGAACATGTACGTCAATGTTTTTTTGGGAATAGGGACGTGGTTCCTTTTTTATGGTGGGGAACTGAGACATGGACTCTTTCCCCTTTTTTGTTGAAACGGACATGGACTATTTTTTTGGATTCACGTGGACTCTTTCCTGATGGTACAAATTGTGGTTGTGATGTGAAGTCTTTTTTTTGTTGAAACGAACGTGGACTCTTTTCCTTATTTTTTTGATGAATGGAACATGGACTCTTTTCTGATGGTACAAAATGTGGTTCTAGGTGTCGTGTTAGGTTGTATTTATTTCTTTCAGCAGCGCAACGTAAATCGTAGGGTTAAGATAAATCATTATATAGATTGAATGGTTCAGATATTTTAAATGATGTGGATTAATATGGAGGCTCGTTTAGTGCCTCCAATTAGTAAATATAAGATCTTTGCTGAAAACTTGAATGCTGGCTTTACATATTTACAACAACAAGAGCAAATAGAGTTTGTAAAAGTTTTTCTTTATCACTTTCAGTTTATCAAATGAATTGCTTGAGGACAAGCAAAGGTTTAAGCTTGGGGGAGTTGATACATCTCCGTCATATCTACTTTTCCAAACACTTTTGCCCTTGTTTTGGACTCTAACTTGCATGATTTGAATGGAACTAACCCGGACTGACACTGTTTTCAGCAGAATTGCCATGGTGTTATTTTTGTGCAGAAACAAAAGTTCTCGGAATGACCTGAAACTTCACGGAACAACTTTTCGGAAATAATAAAAAATCGTTGCAAAAGATGAAGGCCAGGGGGCCCACCACCTTTCCACGAGGGTGGGGGGCGCGCCTGCCCCTCTAGGGCGCGCCCCCTACCTCGTGACCCCTGGAGCTCCTCCCACGCCAACTCCAACTCTATATATTTGCTTTCGGGGAGAAAAAAATCAAGGAGAAGAAATCATCACGTTTTACGATACGGAGCCGCCGCCAAGCCCTAAAACCTCTCGGGAGGGCTGGTCTGGAGTCCGTTCGGGGCTCCAGAGAGGGGGATTCGTCGCCGTCGTCATCATCAACCATCCTCCATCACCAATTTCGCCGTGCGTGAGTAATTCCATTGTAGGCTTGCTGGACGGTGATGGGTTGGATGAGATCTATCATGTAAATGAGTTAGTTTTGTTACGGTTTGATCCCTAGTATCCACTATGTTCTGAGATTGATGTTGCTTTGACTTTTCTATGCTTAATGCTTGTCATAGGGCCCGAGTGCCATGATTTCAGATCTGAACCTATTATGTTTTCATGAATATATGTGTGTTCTTGATCCTATCTTGCAAGTCTATAGTCACCTACTATGTGTTATGATCCGGCAACCCCGAAGTGACAATAATCGGGACCACTCCTGGTGATGACCATAGTTTGAGGAGTTCATGTATTCACTATATGCTAATGCTTTGTTCCGGTTCTTTATTAAAAGGAGGCCTTAATATCCCTTAGTTTCCATTAGGACCCCGCTGCCACGGGAGGGTAGGACAAAAGATGTCATGCAAGTTCTTTTCCATAAGCACGTATGACTATATTCGGAATACATGCCTACATTACATTAATGAATTGGAGCTAGTTCTGTGTCACCCTATGTTATGACTGTTACATGATGAACCGCATCCGGCATAATTATCCATCACCGATCCAATGCCTACGAGTTTTCCTATACTGGTTCTTGCTTATTTACTTTCCCGTTGCTATTGTTACAATCACTACAAAATACCAAAAATATTACTTTTGCTTCCGTTACCTTTTATTACCGTTACCACTACTATCATATTACTTTGCTACTAAATACCTTGCTGCATATATTAAGTTATCCAGGTGTGGCTGAATTGACAACTCAGTTGCTAATACTTGAGAATATTCTTTGGCTCCCCTTGTGTCAAATCAATAAATTTGGGTTGAATACTCTACCCTTGAAAGATGTTGTGATCCCCTACACTTGTGGGTTATCAGGAGGTCAGGAGCCGCTCGCCCTACTGCGTCACCGCTGCCCGGGTGCGCCGCTGTGCCTACCTTCCCAGTCTGTTCAGGGCTCAGGCGTGCAGCACCCACTACGCCAACCCGATTTATCCTGAGATACGTCCTCAACACTCAGCACTTCAGCAGCCACTCCTCATCACCCATTTTCTAATTGATTCATTACTCATTAGGCAGGACTGTCATTAGGGTTTGTTGTGTGTTGAATGCTACCTACACTTAATGATTCAAATGTATTTCAGTAATCTTTAGTACCTGTAAAGTTCACAGGGTTTCAAAATTCTAGCCCTAGGAACAGACACCGGTCATTTTGGATTGTTGGTCGTAGTGACATTGACCCAGATTACTACTGCAGGCCAAATTTGTTGACAATTTTACTTGTCTTTCTTACTCATTCGATATGATATCCAATTATTTACGTCGATTAGTTGCAAACAGTAAGTGCTAGACAAACTCCTTGATATCCAATTTTACTTGTCTTTCTTACTGCAGTTACAATTCTGCATACTTGTGCTAGTGAGCTCACAAGTAAATGATTGTTTCACTACATCTATGCTTGCCTTCTCATATTTGTTGTCAATATTCTTTTAGGGTGGACCACCCTATTTCAAAATACTGGAACCGTAGACATGAGTGAATATTATTTCTCTGTGTGATCTCTTCCATCATGTGTGGGCAATGAACACTGCATTGTATAGAAAGAAAGTGTCATTTCCAGCTTTTACATAGGCTACGATATTTTACATGGAATACAATCTGCCTACTTGCTTTGTGTCGCAATACAAACACTCCACCCTTGAAGCAAAACATTATGCCACTCATAATTTCTTGGTTTATTTGTTCAAATATGAATTTGATATGATTCTAATGTTCCTACTTCAGTTTTGAAATGTGTATCTGCCTGTTATAGACACATAAGGGGTTTGTATTTCTGTGTGTGGTCTGGTCAGCACGGTTGGGGGTGAACTTTGCATATGCAGGGGTTTATAGGGAGACTCTCTTCGAGTTGAATCTGCAATGTATTCCATAGATAATCTGACTACTTTTATGTTTCCATGAATCTCAGATTCTGAACAGTATCATAATGATTATGAGCTTGCGCGCATGAAGAGAATAAAGCAGAACAATGTCATGGCTGTCAAACTTGGCATTAAGGGACTGAAATCAAGTCTGGATGCAATGCAATGCAAACGCTCTCCACCTACAGATTCATGCTCAGAATATGATCCTAACAGTGACTCTGAGCTAGAGGGAGACCTAAGTCAATGTAGCTCCCTAGTGGATGAGTGAGAGGCAGATGCCCTATCTTATTCACCCATCAAGGTGCTTGCTCTAACTTTCCACGGTTATATTGGTCGCGCATATCTTGCAACTGATGTGTTGCATTGCTTCTACTTTGTTGCACTATGGTTAAGCTTAGTTTACACATCGTGTATGTGAATACGCCCTACCTATCCATTTTCAGTACATATTCCATCTGTCATTGTACCATATTTATCCATTCAAATGCTATTCTTGTGTATCAGACGTTCAAAAGGAAGAGGGTGATTGCCGATCGCAGAGGAGCACAAGCAAAGTATTTGGAAAAGGTAGTGACACCTGATAAATCAAATGGGCCATTAGGTGTAGTTGCAATATCACCTGACCCGCAAAACAACCCAACTCTAGCAGACTCTAGCCCTACTACACTGGTCATTTCTGATGCCCCAACTCAGCAGACCCCAACTGCAGCAAACAGTATGATGATGCCAGTTGACATAGCACCAGCTCTACGACGCAAAACCCCCATTCCAGCAAAGAGTACACCAAATCTAGTTGCCAAATCCCTTTTCGAACCAGAGAGAGCCCCAATTGCAGCAAATAGGACCATATTCCATTTCTTCCCAGTTTAGAAGATGAAGCTTATATTGTTGTCAGAAACTTTGTGCGCATCTTTCCTTCATGGAAAGATTATACCACAGACAGAGAACAATTTCCAGTCTTCCTCTACAACTTACGCGTAAGTAATGTACTAATGTTATTCATGGTAATTACTGCATATGTTTCTGCTGACATAAGACACAAGATTTCATTCTTTTAAATAGGCGAGGACCAAACTGGATTGTCAAGACGAGCAAGGGTTGGTTGCACTTTTCAAGCACTCATTGATGAAGTATCGTTCCTACCTGAGGCAAGCGCACTTCGATGCCAAGCCTCTAAACGGAACTTCTATAAAGTCTCCGGTGCTACATTTATCCGACAGTGACCGGAATAATCTTGTTACACATTGGCCTCGTCAACAGCGTAAGGTAATGTCTATGATATCACGTCACAATTTGAACTACATTTCTGCATTTGCCTTAACGTCTCACTTGTACAAAAACTGTTAGCAGAAGAACATTCATTCTCAAGGGACCACAAAATCTCGCAACTATACTGCACACTGCATTGCTCTTGTGAGTACCTCTTGCCCTGTATGACCATACTTACTTTCATAGTTTTTTGATTATGTAGCATCACTGCACATGTTAGCCTCGTTATCATCCATTTGGTGGACATTATAAGATCCGTATGGACCCTTACCCAATGCTTTTGAAGAGGTTTAGCTCTGCAGTCCTCTTGTAAGGACTGAACGTTGTCTATCGCTGTACTTACATTAACAACTACTCCCTCCATCCCATAATATAAGAACATTTTCTACAGTACACTAGTGTTCAAAACACTCTTGCATTATGGGAAGATGGATTGGTTCATTGTGTAGCATTCTGCATCTAATCTCCCTCGCCCACCATTTACTAAAAGATATCAGATCTATATTTAATCTTACCAAAAAGTTGAATACACAGACAATGCCAGTGCAGAAGTGTCGCCCATTGGTCTTGTCAGTACATTTTGTCCTGTAACGCTTGTACTTCCAGGGATTGGTAGTTGATTATGTAGCATGAATCTGCATCTTATCTTCATTATTCTCTATCCCTTCCAGTATTATCATATCTATAATTACTCTCTACAAAATGTAGAGTACAGGCAATGCTTATGAAGAAGATTCTGTGCTGAAATTCTTGAGTTATCCTTCCCTTGACATGGTGAAGGGCATTATAAAGCCAGTGTTAACTGTTAATGTAAGTCAGTCCTTCTAAAGCCTTTATCCTCAACTGCTGTTTAAGTTACTTATACTCCCTATCGTTTACTGCTGTTTAGTTTGTTGTTTCTATCAAAATGCATGTTCGCAAGAACCGTAAGTTCCAAGTTTTACTTGTAAAACCAAATTCCTTATTCATACCATGCACATTACTCAATACTCCCTATATGTATGCTTGTTTTTGTGGATCTATAATCCAGTGTGTGGTGAAGCAGCCCACGTATGCACCTTGTCATCTCCTGTTTTATATTACTGATGTGGATGATGATATGAACAACATGCCATGCACATTAACCAAAATAGATACAATGATTGTCTTTGCCCTTCATCTATGCTTGTTATGTTGACATGGTAATCTAGTAGTGTGGTGAAGCTCCCCGCATTATGAACAATGCCAGATTATGCTATTGGTATTTGGAACTTACTCTTTATTTTCTAATTTGAAATTGGATGGAATTGACAGCACAGTTATCATCTTTGTTTATACACGTGGAAAACTTGTCATCTCTCTGCTTGTTTCAGGGTGATATGCCTGATGGCATGCACAAGTCTGCCGAAGGCTGTGAGACAAACCCAACATATATTGCAGCAAAGAAGGCAAAACATCTTGAAGATAGCGAGACAACCCCAAAGTCTTATCTTGATGCAGTGTTCAAGTTACTTGAGACAAGCAGTCAGACAAGCTCACAGAATTTGCTGTCTGAATCAGTTCAACTTCTTTAGTCCCAAGTTCTAGCAAAAAGGCATTCTGCAACTCAAATTCGACTTTAAGTCCTATCTCTATGAAAGATTGCGGAGAACACCAATGAGAACCTCATTGCTAAACAGCTACACCTAGAAGCTATGACCGACATGTTAGGCCAGTCTCACAGCCTTGCTTAGTAGCTTGTGATGACCCACAAGTATAGGGGATCTATCGTAGTCCTTTCAATAAGTAAGAGTGTTGAACCCAACGAGGAGCAGAAGGAAATGATAAGCGGTTTTCAGCAAGGTATTCTCTGCAAGTACTAAAATAAGTGGTAACAGATAGTTTTGTGATAGGATAATTTGTAAGAAGCAACAAGTAATAAAATTAAATAAAGTGCGGCAAGGTGGCCCAATCCTTTTTTAGCAAAGGACAAGCCTGGACAAACTCTTATATAAGGAAAAGCGCTCCCGAGGACACATGGGAATATCGTCAAGCTAGCTTTCATCACGTTCATATGATTCGCGTTCGGTACTTTGATAATTTGATATGTGGGTGGACCGGTGCTTGGGTGCTGTTCTTACTTGAACACGCATCCCACTTATGATTAACCTCTATTGCAAGCATCCGCAAATACAACAAAAGTATTAAGGTAAACCTAACCATAGCATGAAACATATGGATCCAAATCAGCCCCTTACGAAGCAACGCATAAACTAGGGTTTAAGCTTCTGTCACTCTAGCAACCCATCACCTACTTATTTACTTCCCAATGCCTTCCTCTAGGCCCAAATAATGGTGAAGTGTTATGTAGTCGACGTTCACATAACACCACTAGAGGATAGACAACATACATCTCATCAAAATTTCGAACGAATACCAAATTCACATGACTACTAATAGCAAGACTTCTCCCATGTCCTCAGGAACAGACGTAACTACTCACAAAGCATATTCATGTTCATAATCAGAGGGGTATTAATATGCATAAAGGATCTGAACATATGATCTTCTACCAAATAAACCAACTAGCATCAACTACAAGGAGTAATCAACACTACTAGCAACCTACTAGTACCAATCCCGGACTTGGAGACAAGAATTGGATACAAGAGATGAACTAGGGTTTTGAGAGGAGATGGTGCTGGTGAAGATGTTGATGGAGATTGCCCTCTCTCGATGATAGGAGCGTTGGTGATGTCGATGGCGATGATTTCACCCTCCCGGAGGGAAGTGTCCCCGACAGAACAGCTCTGCCGGAGCCCTAGATTGGTTCCGCCAAGGTTCCGCCTCGTGGCGGCGGAGTTTCGTCCCGAAAGGTTGCTTATTATTTTTTCCTTGACGAAAGACCTCATATAGCAGAAGATGGGCATCAGAGAGCCAACAGGGGGCCCACGAGGTAGGGGGGCGCGCCCAGGGGGGTAGGGCGTGCCCCCCACCCTCGTGGACAGGTGGGCCCCGCTCTGGTGAACTTCTTCCGCTCGATATTTTTTATTATTTCCAAAAATGACTTTCGTGGAGTTTCAGGACTTTTTGAGTTGTGCAGAATAGGTCTCTAATATTTGCTCCTTTTCCAGCCCAGAATTCCAGCTACCGGCATTCTCCCTCCTTATGTCAACCTTGTAAAATAAGAGAGAATAGGCATAAGTATTGTAACATAACGTGTAATAATAGCCCATAATGCAATAAATATCGATATAAAAGCATGATGCAAAATGGACGTATCAACTCCCCCAAGCTTAGACCTCGCTTGTCCTCAAGCGAAAGCCGATAACGATAAATATGTCCCCATGTTTAGAGGTAGAGGCGTCGATAAAAAATAAAATACGGACATGAAGGCATCATGATTATTCTCATAACAGTAACATAAATAGATATTGTCATATGATTTCTTATGTTCAAGTAATAATCCATTCACAATGCAGAGTACGAATCATAAACCTTATCGAGAACCAACAAACAATAATCTCAGTCATTGAAGCAATTGCAATTTATCATAACATCAGAAAGCGTCTATGTCAGAGCTTAATAGCAAGTCCACATACTCAACTATCATTTAGTCTTTCATAATTGCTAACACTCACGCGATACTCGTGGTTACAGAGTTTTAACCGGACACAGAGAAAGATAGGGGCTTATAGTTTCGCCTCCCAACCTTTTACCTCAAGGGTAATGTCAACAATAATAACTCATGCCCCCTACATCCAATTAGATATATCAACCAGGATCTTTCCAACACACTGTGCTTGCCAAAGGATAAAATGTAAAAAGGAAAGGTGAAGATCACCATGACTCTTGCATAAGGTAGAAGATAATAATAAAAGATAGGCCCTTCGCAGAGGGAAGCAGAGGTTGTGCCATGCGCTTTAGGGTTGGATGCACAAAAGCTTAATGCGAAAGAACGTCACTTTATATTGCCACTTGTGATATGAACCTTTATTATGCAGTCTGTCGCTTTTATTTCTTCCACATCACAAGATCGTATAAAGCTTATTTCCCCCACACCAATCAATCATACATATTTAGAGAGAAATTTTTATTGCTTTGCACCGATGAAAACTTACTTGAAGGATCTTACTCAATCCATAGGTAGATATGGTGGACTCTCATGGCAAAACTGGTTTAAGGTTTTTTTTTTTGGAAGCACAAGTAGTATCTCTACTTGGTGCTGAGAATTTTGTTAGCATGAGGGGGAAAGGCAAGCTCAACATGTTGGATGATCCATGACAATATACTTTATCTCAGATATAAGAAAACATAAGCCATTACGTTGTCTTCCTTGTCCAACATCAACTCTTTAGCATGTCATATTTTAATGAGTGCTCCCAATCATAAAAGATGTAAATAATAGTATATTAATATGTGAAACCTCTCTTTCCTTATTACTTCATATTAATCGCAACTCAAATTTTGGAATGTTATATTAAATAAATGACTATGCTTGTTGTCTGATTGTTGTTTGATTGATTGAGTGAAATTGAGTGGAATTTGAAACTTTTAAAAGTTGAATGAGAGGGAATGAAAAGGGTTTTGGAAAAAGATTTGAATTTCATCTGGGAATATTTCAAATTCAAAGCTTTATGAAACTCAATGATTTTCATGAGGGAAGATAAAATGACTTCTTCAATTATATGAAATATGAGTTGGAAGTTAAAAAGTATCAGGTTGAAAGTCATTTGAAAGTGCTTTGAAACCCTCTTTCAAATTTTGAGTTTTGAATTTGAATTCAAACTTTGGCAAGTGGGAATCATTTCAAAAACTATGCCTGATAAATACTTGATCAAAAGTATGAGAGGAGTAAACATGACACTCCAAAAATATCAGAGGAAACAATGCCAAAAAGATTTGAATTCAAATTTGGGTTTTATTTGAATATTGGAAAATGGATTTTTATAAAGTTTGGATTTTGCCTTTGGAAAAATGTTCAAATGATAGGGAATATTCCCCTGATCATTTTGGTATATATATGTC
>LR880972.1:893508727-893549615 GCA_904067115.1 Aegilops sharonensis | reverse complement strand
TTTCTAGACCTATTGACAGTCTTTTGCAAAATTAATTTGAGTTCTCTATTACTCAATTCTACTTGACCACTAGAATGAGGATGATATGGAGATGCAATTCTATGATTAACATCATACTTAGCAAGCATCTTACGGAAAGCACCATGAATAAAATGTGAACCACCATCAGTCATTAAATATCTAGGGACTCCAAAACTCGGAAAAATAACTTCTTTAAGCATTTTAATAGAAGTGTTATGATCAACACTACTAGTTGGAATAGCTTCTACCCACTTAGTAAAGTAATCAACAACAACTAAAATATGTGTATATCCATTAGAGGCAGGAAAATGTCCCATATAATCAAAGCCCCAAACATCAAATGGTTCAATAACAAGCGAATAATTCATAGGCATTTCTTGACGTCTACTAATATTACCAATTCTTTGACATTCATCACAAGATAAGACAAACTTACAGGCATCCTTGAAGAGAGTAGGCCAATAAAAACCAGATTGCAATACCTTATGTGCAGTTCTATCTCCAGGGTGGTGTCCTCCATAAGCTTCGGAGTGACACTTGCATAGGAGCTGTTCCTGTTCATGCTCAGGTACACAACGTCTAATAACACCATCAACTCCTTCTTTATAAAGATGTGGGTCATCCCAAAAGTAATGTCTCAAATCATGGAAAAACTTTTTCTTTTTTGGTATGTGAAACTAGGTGGTATAAATTTAGCAACAATATAATTAGCATAATCAGCATACCATGGAGTACTGCGAGAAGTACTTATGAAATTTAATTGTTCATCGGGAAAGCTATCATCAATAGGTAGTGGGTCATCAAGAACATTTTCTAACCTAGACAAGTTGTCTGCAACGGGGTTCTCAGCTCCCTTTCTATCAACAATATGCAAATCAAATTCTTGTAGCAAGAGAACCCATATAATAAGTCTAGGTTTAGCATCTTTCTTTTCCATAAGATATTTAATAGCAGCAAGATCAGTGTGAATAGTTACTTTAGAATCAACAATATAAGGTCTGAACTTATCACAAGCAAATACAACTGCTAAGAACTCTTTTTCAGTAGTAGCATAATTTCTTTGAGCATTGTCTAAAGTTTTACTAGCATAATGGATAACATTTAATTTATTATCAACTCTTTGCCCTAGAACGGCACCTACAGCATAATCACTAGCATCACACATAATTTCAAAGGGTAAATTCCAATCAGGTGGCTGAACAATAGGTGCAGAGATCAGTGCTTTCTTAAGTATTTCAAATGCTTATACACAATCATCATCAAAGACAAAGGGTATATATTTTTGTAATAAATTAGTCAGAGGCCGAGAAATTTTTGAGAAGTCCTTAATGAACCTCCTATAAAATCCGGCATGACCAAGGAAACTTCTTATACCTTTAATGTCCTTAGGACATGGCATCTTTTCAATAGCATCAACCTTGGCTTTATCAACTTCAATACCTATTTCATAAACTTTATGCCCCAAGACAATACCTTCATTAACCATAAAGTGGCACTTTTCCCAATTCAAGACAAGATTAGTTTCTTCACATCTCTGCAAAACTCGATCAAGATTGCTTAAGCAATTATCAAAAGAGGATCCATAGACGGAAAATTCGTCCATGAAAACCTCATAAATCTTTTCACAAAAATCAGAGAATATAGCCATCATGAATCTTTGAAAGGTAGCAGGTGCATTACATAAACCAAAAGGCATACGTCTATAAGCAAAAGTACCAAAAGGGCATGTAAAAGTAGTCTTTGATTGATCCTTAGCCGACACGGGTATTTGAGAGAAACCAGAATAACCATCTAGAAAGCAATAATGTGTATGTTTGCAAAGTCTTTCTAGCATTTGATCAATAAAAGTTAAGGGGTAATGATCTTTCTTAGTGGCCTTATTTAATTTACGGAAATCAATTACCATCCTATAACCTGTAATAATTCTTTGCGGAATCAATTCATCTTTATCATTAGGAACAACAGTAACACCTCCCTTCTTAGGGACACAATGGACAGGACTTACCCATTGACTATCAGCAACGGGATAAATTATACCTGCCTCCAGAAGCTTTAGTATTTCTTCTCTTGCCACTTCCTTCATCTTAGGATTCAGCCGTCGTTGATGGTCACGAACCGGTTTGGCATCTTCTTCCAAATTTATTTTATGTTGACATAGAGTGGGACTAATGCCCTTAAGATCATCAAGAGTATATCCAATAGCAGCACGGTGCTTCTTCAGAGTTTTCAGTAATCTCTCTTCTTCATGCTCTGAAAGGTTAGCACTAATAATAACAGGATATATTTTCTTTTCATCAAGATAAGCATATTTAAGATTATCAGGCAATGGTTTAAGCTCAAACACGGGATCACCCTTGGGTGGAGGAGGATCCCCTAGGATTTCAACAGGCAAATTGTGTTTCAGAATGGGTTCCTGATTAAAGAATACTTCATCTATTTCCCTTCTTTCATTCATAGACATATCATTTTCATGGTCTAGCAAATATTGTTCTAAAGGATCATTAGGAGGTACGGCAATAGAAGCAAGACCAATAATTTCATCCTTACTAGGCAATTCTTCTTCACGGTGTTGTCTACTAAATTTAGAGAAATTAAACTCATGAGTCATATCATCCAAGCCAATAGTAACAACATTCTTTTTGCATTCTATCTTAGCATTAACAGTGTTCAAGAATGGTCTACCAAATATAATGGGACAAAAGCTATCTTGTGGGGAACCAAGAACAAGAAAATCAGCAGGATATTTAGTTTTCCTACACCAGACTTCAACATCTCTAACAATTCCCATTGCTGATATAGTATCACTATTGGCAAGTTTAATTGTAACATCAATACCTTCTAACTCAGCACGTGCAATTTCATGCTTAATTTCTTCGTATAAAGTATGAGGTATAACACTAGCACTAGCACCCATATCACATAAGCCATGATAACAATGATCTCCTATCTTAACAGAAATAACAGGCACGCCTACCACAGCTCTATGTTTATCTTTAGCATAGGGTTTGGCAATTCTAGCAGTTTCACCGCAGAATTGAATAACATGCCCATCAATATTGTCAGCTAAAAGATCTTTAATAATAGCAACATTAGGTTCAACTTTAATTTGCTCAGGAGGTGTATAAGTTCTAATATTGCTTTTACGAACAACAGTTGAAACTTTAGCATGATCCTTTATTCTAACAGGGAAAGGTGGTTTCTCAACATAAGAAGTAGGAACAACAGGATCATTATAAGTGACAATATTTTCTTCAACTTCAATAGGTGCAGCTACTTTTACTTCTATGGGAGGATGATATTTAAACCACTTCTCTTTGGGGAGATCAACATAAGTAGCAAAAGATTCACAGAAAGAAGCTACTATCTTAGAGTCAAGTCTGTATTTAGTGCTAAACTTACGGAAAACATCGGTATCCATAAAAGACTTAACACAATCAAACTTAGGTGTCATACCTGACTCCTTACCTTCGTCGAGATCCCAATCTTCAGAGTTGCGTTTAATTCTATCCAATAAATTCCATTTGAATTCAATAGCCTTCATCATAAAAGAGCCAGCACAAGAAGTATCGAGCATGGTGCGATTGTTTTCAGAAAGCCGAGCATAAAAACTTTGAAGAATTATTTCTCTTGGGAGCTCATGATTGGGGCATGAATATAACATTTATTTAAGCCTCCCCCAAGCTTGAGCGATGCTTTCTCCTTTGCGAGGCCAGAAATTATATATATAATTGCGATCACGATGAACAAGATGCGTAGGATAATACTTCTGATGAAATTCCAATTTCATTCGTTTATAGTTCCATGACCTCGTATCATCACATAGCCTATACCATGTCGATGTGTCTCCCTTCAAGGATAAAGGGAAGACCTTCTTCTTAACAACATCACCGGGCATACCTGCAAGCTTAAATAATCCACAAACTTCATCCACATATATTAGGTGCTCATCAGGATGCTTTGTTCCATCTCCTGTAAAAGTATTAGCTAGCAGTTTGTCTAACATACCCGAAGGAACTTCAAAGGGAATATTTTCACTTTCAGTAGGTGCAGTAGGTTGAGGAGCAACTCTTTGCTCTACTGGTCGGGGTGAAGATACCCCGAACAAGCCCCTCAGAGGATTACTTTGCATAGTAACAAGTGATAGTAAATTTCAGCACACTGTATAAATTTTTCCTTACCAAATTCCACCTACCAAAGGCGCTTCTATCCCCGGCAACGGCGCCAGAAAAGAGTCTTGATGACCCACAAGTATAGGGGATCTATCGTAGTCCTTTCGATAAGTAAGAGTGTCAAACCCAATGAGGAGCAGGAGGAAATGATAAGCGGTTTTCAGCAAGGTATTCTCTGCAAGTACTGAAATAAGTGGTAACAGATAGTTTTGTGATAGGATAATTTGTAACAAGCAACAAGTAATAAAAGTAAATAAAGTGCAGCAAGGTGGCCCAATCCTTTTGTAGCAAAGGACAAGCCTGGACAAACTCTTATATAAGGAAAAGCGCTCCCGAGGACACATGGGAATATCGTCAAGCTAACTTTCATCACGTTCATATGATTCGCGTTCGGTACTTTGATAATTTGATATGTGGGTGGACCGGTGCTTGGGTGCTGTTCTTACTTGAACATGCATCCCACTTATGATTAACCTCTATTTCAAGCATCCGCAACTACAACAAAAGTATTAAGGTAAACCTAACCATAGCATGAAACATATGGATCCAAATCAGCCCCTTACAAAGCAACGCATAAACTAGGGTTTAAGCTTCTGTCACTCTAGCAACCCATCATCTACTTATTACTTCCCAATGCCTTTCGCTAGGCCCAAATAATGGTGAGGTGTTATGTAGTCGACGTTCACATAACACCACTAGAGGCTAGACAACATAAATCTCATCAAAATATCGAACGAATACCAAATTCACATGACTACTAATAGCAAGACTTCTCCCATGTCCTCAGGAACAAACGTAACTACTCACAAAGCATATTCATGTTCATAATCAGAGGGGTATTAATATGCATAAAGGATCTGAACATATGATCTTCCACCAAATAAACCAACTAGCATCAACTACAAGGAGTAATCAACACTACTAGCAACCTACTAGTACCAATCCCGGACTTGGAGACAAGAATTGGATACAAGAGATGAACTAGGGTTTTGAGAGGAGATGGTGCTGGTGAAGATGTTGATGGAGATTGCCCTCTCCCGATGAGAGGAGCGTTGGTGATGTCGATGGCGATGATTTCGCCCTCCCGGAGGGAAGTGTCCCCGGCAGAACAGCTCTGCCGGAGCCCTAGATTGGTCCCGCCAAGGTTCCGCCTCGTGGCGGCGGAGTTTCGTCCCGAAAGGTTGCTTGTTATTTTTTCCTTAACGAAAGACCTCATATAGCAGAAGATGGGCATCGGAGAGCCAACAGGGGGCCCACGAGGTAGGGGGCGCGCCCCTTCCCTCGTGGACAGGTGGGCCCCCCTCTGGTGAACTTCTTCCGCTCGATATTTTTTATTATTTCCAAAAATGGCTTTCTGGAGTTTCAGGACTTTTGGAGTTGTGCAGAATAGGTCTCTAATATTTGCTCCTTTTCCAGCCCAGAATTCCAGCTGTCGGCATTCTCCTTCCTTATGTAAACCTTGTAAAATAAGAGAGAATAGGCATAAGTATTGTAACATAACGTGTAATAATATCCCATAATGCAATAAATATCGGTATAAAAGCATGATGCAAAATGGACGTATCAGCTTGCGCAGCAGTTCCCGCGCAAGGCTAATCTTTCTTGAACAGTCTTGGAACTGGTCTCGGTTCAGTATTATTTTGTTACGCTGCAATGGTGCCCTGTTTTTGTAATCTCCTTCTTCGTTGCGCTTTATGATCACTGGTGGCGAACTTCGATGCCCAGTGGATGTAATATACCATAAATCCTTTATTATATAGTGTAGGTTTTTCTAAGTTACTATGTCGTAGTTTCTTTATTGTATAGAGTAGGTTTGTTCTTAATTCCTACTAGTTACTTCCATCATTCGCTATCTGAAAAAAAAATCTGATGTAGTCGACCGGCAGCCTATATTCGGCCCAAATTTTAGTTGGGCCTTTTGTGGACCCAGCGCTTAGATTGGCCCAGGTAGCATTGGGCCATTAACAGGCTGAATATTCCACTGTCCTGTTACGGCCCAGAAGAAACCATGGGCCTTTAGCAGGCCGAAATGCATGTTGGGCCTTAATTTTCACTAGTCGTTGATGGGCCTTCAGCAGGCCGAAATGTAGACCGGGCCTTTTTTGGCCCAGTTATATGGCGAACCGTTACCAGGCCGAAACATATCTTGGGCCTTAGTTGGCCCACTGATATCATGGGCCTTTAAGAGGTCGAAAGCTTAGTACATGAATCAACGGGCCGAATTATATGACAGGCCTTTAACAGGCCCAAAGTCATGTTGCGTTGAACTGTTGCCACCTTTACCACGGGCCGTTAGTGGGCCGGATGTCGCGTCGAACCATATATGGCCCATGGGCAGCACGGGCCATTCCCAGGCCGAAAGACACACCGGGCTGGGCACATGTCTACATCGGGCCTCTAACAGGCCAAAATTCACTGGGCTGTAATTGGGCCCAAATATTCGGCGAACAATTAAGGGGCCAGATCTGGCTTCGGGCCGTAAATGGGCCTTTATTAAACAGGTCGTTATTGGGCTGGCTCACTAGTACCTGAGTAAGTACTACGGGCCTTTGACTGGGCCGGCCTTTTTAACCTATATGGGCCTCTGTTGGGCCCTGCCACGTGTCGACATATCATAGGCATGTCTCCTCCAATGGACGGGCCACATCTGGCCCACCGAGGAGCAGACACGTGTTTCCTTCGACCAATGAGAATTTTACACGTGGAAAATCACCATTGGTCCGGGCTGTTAAACGGGTTATCGGATCCAAAACCGGACCCGATAGCTTAACGGCGAGTCGCTACGGTGGATGCCACGTGTCGGTCACCCTTGACGGAAGCACTTCTATGACGCACGATTTATCGTCATGGAAGTGGACACTTCCGTGATGATAATTTTGGTAATGTCATGGAACACTTCTACGACAGCACAGGTATGACTATCTTGATTCGGTCATAAATTTTTCATGGATGTACATGCATGACAGAAAACGTGACCTACTGTGACAAACACGTATCATCACGGAAGTGTCTTTTTTTATAGTGCATGTCTTTCCCCTCTTAAAGACATGTGACTTCTCTCCTCTATGGTGATAAGCATCCGGAGAAGCTAAGATGTGCTTTCTCTCTTATGTGATAAGCTTTGATGTGCTCTCTCTCCCCCTTTGACATCAATTTCAAAGAAGGGACCTTCTGGGGCATGAGTCATATAGGTTTGGTCCTTGAGTCACATTACAAAGTAGCATGTAATTTGAAGATGCGAGTAGAGGAAAAGAATCATTGAGTGGAGCTGGAAAGAAATGGCAATGGCAATGGCAAAATGTTTTGTTAGTAGTGAAATCGGTAACGCCGAGTTGGAGATGTCAGAGATGATGCATATCAGACAAATCGGGTTTGTCCTTGTCAGTTGGACCAATGAACAATCTACAATGCAGAATTGCAGTTCGGTGTTGCCGGGATGCAGAAATCGGTGAGATCGAGATCAATACTGAAGAAAATATTTTGTCATCTCAGCTCACTAGGCAAATAAGATCTCACAAGAATTTGCAGGGAATTAACTGAAGGATTTGCAATGAATTAGATGCAGAGAATAACAGACAAAAAGAAAAGAAAACTATATTGAAAGGGGAACACACAAGAAAGCAAGAAACAAATGCAAGAACACAAAGACACACTAGAGAACTTCATCTAGAAAGGGTCGGCGGCAAAGTCACCTATGTTAGAGTATATTTACTGAGGAGTCAAGTGAGAACACTTTATCGTAGGTCATACTCATCGTTTAAGCTCAAAATGGGGTTACCATTTTTGGTTTAAGCATTTTGATGTATTCTCATCTTTTTGAGATGCTTTGAACCATGACTTGGGGTAAAGCTTCTCTAAGATGGAATAACACACCTTGGGTGGTGGTGTTGATCTTGATCATGTACTCAAACTTGTGTAGGATGCTCAAGGTTGATGTAGTTTATCAAGAGTTGGGAGCACCACTTGTAGTTTGAGTTCATCTACCTACATGGCTTAGCTTTGCAAGGAAGAGCACTTGTGTATCCAAAATGACAATCATGAAATTTGATACCAAATGAAATTTGATATATTGAAATTGTGAAAGGATATGTTGAGTGAATTCATGCTTCCTTGTCTTCAACCACCATATTGTAGAGACTTGGTGATGTAGAGATTGCTCAAGATGTGAGTGAGTTGCAATCTCATAGATTTGGGCTCATCCAAGTACCTACAAGGGTTAGATAACATGCAAGGGAACAAATATAGATCCAAGACATATGAGCATCAACATACGAGAAATATCAAGGATTAGTCAAAGGCTCATGCCTTCCATGTATCCAATTGGAGTTTCTACTCCTAGTTTGAGGCATAAATGATGTTCAATTCACCTCTAAAATGGCAAAATACTTTTTCATCTAGTGGTTTGGTGAATATATCTGCCAATTGCTTATCGGTACGAACGTGCTTAAGATCAATGTCTCCTTTAGCAACATGATCTTGAATGAAATGATGACGAACATCAATATGCTTAGTTCGAGAATGTTGCACGGGATTGTGAGCGATCTTAATGGCACTCTCATTATCACAAAGCAATGGAACATGTTTCACATATATCCCATAATCTTTAAGAGTTTGGGTCATCCAAAGTAACTGAGCACAACATGAACCGGCGGCAATGTATTCCGCTTCGATGGTGGATAAGGATACCGAGTTTTGTTTCTTGGAGTGCCAAGACACAAGAGATCTACCAAGAAATTGACAAGTACCCAAAGTGGACTTTCTATCAACCTTGTCACCAGCATAGTCGAATCGGAGTAGCCAACAAGATCAAAACAAGAACTCTTAGGATAGCAAATGCTAAAGTTTGGTGTATGGATTAAGTATCTCACTATCCTTTTCACAGCCTTAATATGGCATTCCTTAGGGGCCGCTTGATATCGTGCACACATGCACACACTTAGCATAATATCGGGACAGGAGGCACATAGATATAACAATGAACCAATCATAAAGCGATAAACCTTTTGGTCAACCGGTTTACCATCCTTTGTCAAGTCAAGATGTCCACTAGTAGGCATGGGTGTTTTTATACCTTTGCTTTCTTGCATGTTAAACTTCTTGAATAAGTCCTTGGTATACTTTGTTTGAGAAACAAAGGTACCCTCCTTAGTTTGCTTGATTTGCAAACCAATAAATAACTTGAGTTCACTCATCATAGACATCTCAAACTTCTCCGACACTAGCCATCCAAACTTTTCACTAAACAGAGGGTTAGTCGAACCAAATATGATATCATCCACATAAATTTGGCACACAAATAATTTTCCATTAACCCTTTTAGTAAAAAGAGTAGAATCATTTTTTCCAATCTCAAATCCTTTTTCATTAAGGAACTTGGTCAAGCATTTATACCACGCTCTAGGAGCTTGTTTAAGACCATAAAGAGCTTTGTGAAGTTTGTACACATGATCGGGTTTCTTAGGATTAACAAAGCCGGGAGGTTGTTTAACATAAACTTCCTCATCAATTTCACCATTTAGAAAAGCACTTTTAATGTCCATTTGATACAAAGTAATATCATGGTGATTGGCATAAGCAAGTAAGATGCGTATGGACTCAAGTCTAGCAACGGGGGCATATGTCGCATATGTCTCACCATAGTCCATACCTTTGACTTGAGTGTAGCATTGGGAGACGAGACATGCCATGTTGCGTACAACTTGTCCATCATCATCTTGCTTATTCCGAAACACCCATTTGGTTCCAATGACATTTTGGTTGTTGTCTGACTTTTCTACCAAGGCCCACACTTGGTTCCTCTCGAAGTTGTGTCGCTCTTCGTGCATGGCGTTCACCCAATCCGGATCATCAAGCGCTTCTTCAACCTTCATAGGCTCAATACTAGAGATGAATGAATAATGTTCACAAAAATCAGATGAACGAGTTTTAGAGCGAGTAATTATCCCGGTTTGGATATCATCAAAGATTTGTTCGACGGGATGGTCTCTTGAAACTCTTGCACTAACTCGTGAGAGCTTTTGTTTGGGTTGGGGTGGAACATCTTCTTCATCATCTTGTTCTTCCTCTTGGCCATCTTCGTTGTTGGTGTTGTGGTTCTCATGTGGGGTGGAGAAGGAGGTAGATGAGGTTCATCTTGGTGTACTTCCTCGTTTTCTTCATCTTGGCGTGTCCCACTTGTGGATGCCTCCGAGTTAACTCGTGGTTCACCTTGTCGTGAGGTAGAAGCTTCCACTTGGATGGACGAGGTACTCTCCTTCACCTCCATTGGATGAACCTTGCTAATAGACAAGTCTTGGATTGCTTACGAAGGGTCTTTGTCTCCTAAATCAATTGGCAATTGCTCTACTTGCGAGTCGTTCGATTCATCAAACTTCACATCTTCAACCTTTCAGGTGACATTGTTGTAGACACGGTAAGTGTGAGAGTTCGAGCCATAACCAAGTAGGAAACCTTCATGAGACTTAGGAGCAAATTTCGAACGACGATGCTTATCAAGAATATAGCACTTTAAGCCGAATACTCAAAAGTATCCAACTTGGGGTTTGTTACCGGTGAGAAGCTCGTATGCCGTCTTGCCGAGTAGCTTGTGAAGATATAGACAATTTGTTGCATGACAAGCTGTCTCAACCGCTTCCGCCCAAAAGTGTTTTGGCGTCTTGTACTCATCAATCATCATTCTCGCCATCTCAATAAGAGTCCGGTTCTTCCTCTCAACAACTCCATTTTGTTGAGGTGTGTACGTAGCCGAGAACTCATGTGAAATCCCTTCTTCGTCAAGAAAGGTGTCCACATTTGCGTTCTTGAACTTCGTTCTGTTGTCGCTGCAAACCTTCTTGATCTTCACTTCAAATTGATTTTGGGCCTTCCTAGCGAAGTTCTTGAAGACCTTTTGGACCTGCGATTTATCATCCAGAAAGAACACCCACGTAAATCTTGAAAAGTCATCGACAATGACTAAACTGAACGAGTTACCACTGAGACTTTTATAGGCGTTGGGACCAAAAAGATCCATATGAAGTAGCTCGAGCGGTCTTCTCGTAGTCATGATATTTTTCACGTGGTGGCTTCCTCCAACCTGTTTTCCTGTTTGACAAGCACTGCACAATCTATCCTTGTAAAATATAACGTATTTCACTCCAAGGATATGATCACCTTTAATAAGCTTATCGAGATTTTGCATGCCCACATGACCTAACCTTCTATGCCACAACCAACCTTTAGATGATTTAGAAATTAAGCAAGTTCTAGGTTGAGCCTTTTTAGTGAAATCAACAATGTATATATCACCTCTACATATACCGGTAAAGATCATATTATGATTATCTCTTCGAAACACTTGTCAATCTACTTCAGTAAATAGGGCATTAAAACCAAAGTCGGCTAGTCTAGATACAGAAAGTAAATTGTAGCCAAGAGAATCAACGAGCATAACATTTTGGATGGAGCTTTCATGTGAGATGGCCAACTTACCAAGTCCAACCACCTTACCCTTTGAGTTATCACCAAAAGTGACGTACTTTCGAGGGCCGTCATTTTCAGCAAGCTCACGAAACATATCCTTGTCTCCGGTCATGTGATCGGTTCATCCACTATCAAGATCCCATTCCTTTCCTCCAGCCATGTAGCCGCGAAGGTTAGCCATAAGACCAAAGTGTCTCATAGACTCAACGAGATCGAAGTCACTATCATCATCCTCATCATAGTATCCATGTTCAACATCATCTTGTGATTGATCATCGCCTAGAGAGATTGATTCATTAGATGTATGAACATGGCAATGTTCATCTTTATGAATTCTAATGACTTGAGAGATAATGCTACTAATGACTCCAACCTCTCCTTTGGCACGCATAAGGTCAAGAAGCTAAAATAGACAATCATCAAATTTAGGATCACTAGGTTTCATCTTATGAAAAGATATGGAATTTTGAAGAATCAGATCTAGATTTTTGAAGGAATAGTTTGGAAACCATTCCTCAAGAAATCTCCATATGGTGTAAGCACATTCAAGAGTAGGCAAGCATACAATCAAATTTCTAGGCAGTCCTCTAATCATAATATTGATAGTTCTAAGATTGCGGATCATGTCAAGAGAATCAGCGGGGTAGGATGCAAGGGGTCAACAAGGGGCGCACAAGGGCTAGTAACGTACTTGTTCAAGTGATATTCATTGCAAATCTCAAGCATCTCATTTTTCCAAGCATTAAAGAACTCTCCATCAAGCATAGGCACTCTACGTCTAAAACTCCCCATCATAGACTCATCCATCTTCCTCCAATGGTGATTAAACCAAAGCAATGGAGACCAATGCTATGATACCAATTGAAAGGATCAAGAAGAGGTGTCTAGAGGGGGGTGATTAGACCCTCAACAAGCAAAAGTAGCAGTTTTTAAAATCTTCAAGTTAAGGTGGAGTTTTAGCACAAGTTTAAACATTCACAATACATTTCAAGCAAGCATGGAAAGAGTATATGAGCAGCGGAAAGTAAAGCATGCAAGTTGCAAGAAAGTAAAGGGATGGGATTGGAGTGTGCAAACAAAATTGAAGACACGAAGATTTTTGCGTGGTTACGATAGTTGGCGCTATCGTACATCCACGTTGATGGAGACTTCAACCCACGAAGGTAATGGTTGCATGAGTCCACGGAGGGCTCCACCCACGAAGGGTCCACGAAGAAGCAACCTTGTCTATCCCACCATGGCCATCACCCACGAAGTACTTGCCTCACTTGGGTAGATCTTCACGAAGTAGGAGATCTCCTTGCCCTTACAAACTCCTTGGCTCAACTCCACAATCTTGACGGAGGCTCCCAAGTGACACCTAACCAATCTAGGAGACACAACTCTTGAAAAGGTAATAGATGGTGTGTTGATGATGAACTCCTTTCTCTTGTGCTTCAAATGATAGTCTCCCCAACACTCAACTCTCTCTCACAGATTTGGCTATGGTGGAAAGATGATTTGAGTGGAAAGCAACTTGGGGAAGGCTAGAGATCAAGATTCTTGTGGTTGGATTGGAATGTCTTGGTCTCAACACATGAGTAGGTGGTTCTCTCTTAGAAAATGAGTAGTAGAAGTGTAGGCTTGTTCTGATGGCTCTCTCTCGAATGGAAGGAGGGTGGAAGGGTATATATAGCCTCCACACAAAATCTAACCGTTACACACAAATGAGCCAACTCGGTCAGACTGAATGTATGAACTCTGTGCGACCGATTCAGTTCAAAATGTGAACGTTAGGCTTTTCGGTGGGACTGATATGCTCAACTCGGTGGGACCGATGTGCTAGGGTTAGGGTAAAACCTCAACTCGGTTTGACCGATTACACAAACTTGGTGAGACCAATTTTGGTAATAAGCAAACCGAGAGTTGGTCAAGCAAACTCGATGGGGCCGACTGCATATCTCGGTGAGGCCGAAATAGTTGCAACAAGCAACAGAGAGTTTGCAAGCCCATCTCGGTGAGACCGAGATCCCATCGGTGAGATCGAACTTATTAGGGTTTCTGGCAGTTGCTATGTCAAGTGAACTCGGTGGCGCCGGATGAATCAAATCGGTGGGGCCGAGTTTGACTTTAGGTTTTGGACATATTTGGAATTGAGAAAGTGGCTGAGGGCTTTGGAGCATATCACTAAGCACTTTGAGCAAGTAGACCATTAAGCAGCACCTCATCCCCTTCTAATAGTATTGGCTTTCCTATGGACTCAATGTGATCTTGGATCACTAAAAATGAAAATGAAGATTCTTAAGCTTTTGCCAATCTTCTGTCCTTAGCATCTATAAGGGGTTCCACATCCTCTTGTCCATGCCACGCCTTTGTTGAACTTTCTGAAATATACTAGATGAAAATATTAGTCCCACAAGAGATATGTTGACATTAATTACCAAAATCACCCCGGGGAACACTTGTGCTTTCAGAGATTGAACTAGGTATGGAGATACCGACGATCGAATCTCGGGCAATTAACATACCAATAGACAAAGGGAACTACATACGAGATTAGATGAATCCTTGACATCGAGGTTCGACCGATAAGATCTTTGTAGAATATGTGGGAAACAATATGGGCATCCAGGTCCCGCTATTGGTTATTGACCGTAGAGGTATCTCGGTCATGTCTGCATAGTTCTCGGAGCCGCAGGGTCTACACACTTAACGTTTGGTGACGATATAAGTATAGTTGAGTCATTATGGTGGCTACCGAAGGTTGTTCGAAGTCCCGGTTGAGATCCCGGACGTGACGAGGAACTCCGGAATGGTCCGGAGTTGAAGATCGATATATTGGACGAAGGGTATTGGAGTCCAGAATTGTTCCAGGGGTACCGGGTGACGACCAGCGTCACCGAAAGGGGTTTCGGGGAGGGGGGGGCAAAGTGTTGGAGGCCCCATGGGCCAAGGGAAGGGGGAAAACCAGCCCACTAAGGGGCTGAGCACCCCCAGACAGTGTCCTGAACTAGGGGGTACTCATTACGTCGTCTCCCGACTAGGTGGATCGGGCCGAGGACCTCCATGGCGGTACACTCATGGGCCACTTCGGGCAGCCCATGCCGCATACAAGGAAGACTCGCGAAGACTTGGTGCACAAGACAAGGACTATTCTAAAACCCTAGGCCTCTAGTATGTTATATAAGCCGAGGCCAGGCTAGTCGATAGATATATCATATTCATTAGAACAATCTCATGGTAGGCACATGTACTCTGTACTATCCCCCATATGAATACAATCAAAAGCAGGACGTAGGGTATTATCTCTTCTAGAGAGCCTGAACCTGGGTAAAATGTTGTGTCAATGTTACCATCGCTCCAAGACGCCTAGCTTAGAACCCCTACTAATAGATATGTCGGATTTCACACCTACAGTGGTGCTTTAATTGAGAGCCTGCTGAGTGATCGCCGCGGATCGATGGATGATCAGGTGATATTTTTTCAGTTAGATTTATACCATGCAAATTATCTTCTTTACAAAATCGTTGCTATCACTTGTGCAATTTTGTCCGTGGTCAGATCAAGATTAAGAAATTCCGAGCAGCGGTGGTGGTGCAACCTCTACGAAAATAGTTTCGCAAGCTCTGCGGCGGCTACTCCCGCGCGCCATGGAAGGTCCTGAAGAAGCATGTCTATACAGGCGGCAGCCCAAAGTGGGAAGATCTGTGGTAGCCGAGGACCTGCCCACGCGGAGTAGTGCAGGCGGGCTGGCCGACAGGAATTCAGATCCGCGGCAATACATAGGGAGATTCCACCCTTACTTTTTTACTATTGTTTAATGACAATCTTTTTGCTAGTGGTCTGTCTCTGTGCATATTTCACGTACTAGATTGGCTTGCTATACTACTACTTGCTAACCCTCATGTGAGATGCTAGATCTCCTGGGCCGTATTGATTTTAATCCGATGACTAATGACTACATCATCTGCTATTGCTGCGTCAGGTCGGAATACACTCTATGTGATGTCCAGTCAATCTCCTGTCTGCGGTTCGATGAACGTCACATTTGGAACTCAGACCTCCCTACGAATTCAGGCTTTGTCGCGCCTCCACCACGTCACGCCGACACCCTGCATCGACATTGACTTCGGCGCCATGCCACATTTCTTTGAGCAAATTATTTTACGTAAATTAATTATGCAAGGATTGTTTTCTAATATATCTCGAGTACATATTGGTGGCCCATGCAGGCCTGCAAGGTGTCGTTGCGGTGTGATGGGTCTTCGACCGATGCCAAATCAGGGAGACCTCCTCGCTGGCGCCTTTAGCGCCCGATCGCTTTCCTGGCGCTCACGCGTGCCCCTAGTGGGCCCTGGCCCATTTGCTCGCTCGCCCGCTCCTGCTCACTCGCTCGACCACTGCGGCTCGCTCCTTTGATAGCCCTTTTTTTTCCTTGCGAGCACTTGTCAAAAAAGCCTTGTTGTTTAAGCAAAAAGAAAAATAGAAAAAACATAAAATATATAAAAAACATGTATTAAAAATGGACATGGATTTTCATAAAAGTTCACAAAACTGGAAAAAAGTTCATTAAATTTGAAAAAAAGTTCATCGAAATTGAAACACAAGTTCATCAGTTTTGAAAAAATTTCATCGGATTTGAAAAAAAGTTCATCGAATTTGAAAAAAGTTCAGCAAATTCGAAAAAGTTCATTGAATTTGAAAAAATGCATTGAATTTGAAAAGGTTCATAAGTTTTGAAAACAGTTCATCGATTTTGAAAAAAGCACGAATTTGAAAAAAATGTTCATCAGTTTTACAAAAAGTTCATGAATTTGAAAAAAGGTTCATCAGTTTTACAAAAAGTTCATCAATTTTGAAAAACGTTCATCTACTTCCTAGAAAAAAGTTTACGGATTTGAAAAAAAAGTTCATCAACTTTGAAGAAAGTTGATCTACTATCAAGAAAAAAGTTCACGAATTTCTTCTGAAAGAAAGAAAAATGTTTCGCGAGTTAAAAAAATGAACAAAGAAGAAGAAATGGCCGAACAAACCAGTATGTAACACCTGAGGTCCGTTGGTCGGGTGGTTATGGTGTTGAAGTCCTAAGCAGCGCGTCACGGGTTTGAAATGTGGGTAGCACGCACTTTTTACTTTTTGTGGAAACAGAAAAGGAGCATATGGGCCGGCCCGCTATAGAAACCTAGCATACGGGAGGGTGTGCGCCCTGTACCAAAATGCCTATATTCGGCGCTTAAGGCGCCGAATAGGGTTTAGCCAAATCAGGTGTGGTCCTTTCAGTTTAATATATTTTGCATGGGCCAATTCTTTTCTGTTTGTCTTCTCTACTGTCCCGTGATATTTTACCGCAGAAGAATTTAAGTCTTGCCGAAGAACAGAATTCAAGGACATTTTTTAATGTTGTCCGGAGCTAAGGATGGTTCGTCTGTAGCGGCCATCAGGTTTTCGAATCAGGGCGCAGGCTTAGAGCATTACTAGTAGAACCCTCAAATCCTCAAATCCTTAAAGCAGTTTTAAGGGTTAAGAAGTGCCACCTTTTGACATTTTTAAGAGCTGAAATACTAGAACCCTCAAATCCAACCCTTAAACTGCTTTAAGGATTGGATTTGAGGGTTCTAGTCTTTGCCTCGACCCCAACCATTAAATCTATCATTTGACATCTCACAATTTATGACAACAAGAACACAATCAATTTCCAAACAAACTACCAAATGACAATCATTGATGCATGGTTTAATAGTTTACATCACAAAATCATCATCTTCCTCCTCTCATCAGCACCATCACCAAAAAGTTGCACCTCGGTGCCATCTTCTAGACCACAAGCGGGCTCCATCAAGCATCTCCATGGGCACCGGTGGAGTCGTACACACCGCCATCACCACAACTACTCATCGAAGTGTCACCTCGAAAAGTAGAGGACGCAACACGGAACATCCTCTTCCACCATTGCAATTGGTCTTGATCCATGTCCTTCTTGGACATCATCATGTGCTCTTTCTCTTTCACCATGAGTTCTTTCCATACCTTTGCCTCTTTGAGCTTGATCATCCTCTCCTCCAACTCGGCCTTGCGCTTTGCTTCTTCACGCTTTGCTTCAACTTGTGCAAGCTTGACCTCTTTCTTCTTCTCGGTGATAAGAAGCTTCGTCTCCAATGTCTTCGTTGTCAATTCCTCTCTTGCCTTCATCATGTGGTCCATCTTCTCCCTTAGGCTTGACGCCTCTTCTTCCATCTTCACCCTTAGCTTGCCCTTCTTGGTTCCCTCGGGCTTGCCCAAGTTCCTCTCCTCCTCATCTTCACTATCATCCATCCTTAGCATTGTCGACTTCTTGGGTGCGGTCTCTTGATCCCTCAACTTCCACTTGTCAAAGGTTTGAAGAATTGACCAAACATGCTTAAATGGGAATGGCTTGCCCTTGGAAGCGGCCATCTCCTTGTACCTCATGCCGGCAATTGTCTCCTATCAACCACACATAAATCACATAAGAACCCACCAATAGCATAGTGCACACACATAATCAAAATAGTGAAGAAATATGTACTCACATAGTCACTCTCCACTCTCCATAGTCCATGGCCGCACTCCAACGAGCACTAGCGGGCTTGATCAACTCCCACCGGCCTTGAAGCGACCGAAAAGTGCGAGAAATGAACCCACTATTCTTCGGCTTGATCCTACAATAGGTGTCCTCGATCCTTTGCCAATACCGTTTACCATTTTGATCGGTGCCGGTGGTTGCATCCATTCCCACAGCTGCCCAAGCACGAACCAAGAGGATATCTTCCGCCTCGGTGTAGTTTGTCGACCGCGCCTGTGGGCGGGAAGCGGCGGTGAATGCCTCCTCCCCTATCTCGGCCACCTCCTCGTCGTCATCCCCTTCATCCTCCTCATCTTCCTCCTTTTCCTCCAAGTCATCACCAATCCTAAAGGGGTCTAGAGGCGGAGCTCCGAGGTCCACCTCTGCGTTTTGGAGGAGGTCCATGAACGAGGATGGGGTTGCCATTTCCTCGAACACCTCGTGTGTGGCGGGAGGAGGTTCGGCGGCTTGTTCACGGTCGGGGACGAGCCGGCAACCTTGGAGGCCGCCCCTCGCGGCCCATGACGCCGGGGCGGGAGCTGGGGAGGCGGCGAGGGCGGGCGCCGGGGCGGTGACGGCGGCCGGGGCGGGAGCTGGGGAGGCGGCAGGAGGAGGTGCGAGGCCCGCCCGCCGCCGCTTGGCCCCGACGTGGATCGCCGCCACCACGTCGGCCACGGTCGGGTGGGCGGGGGCGCGGGCGGGCGCCGGGACGGGCGGGGCGGGCGCGGCGGGGCCCTCCATGGCCGGCACGGCAGGAGGCGGCGTGAGGCGGCAGGAGGAGGAGGCCGGGAGGAGGAGGAAGTTTCCTCCCGCGCGAGAGAGGAAGAGGAGTGCGGGTTGGGGGAGATTTTCCTCTCAACCCCTACTTCTTCAGGTTGCAAACTGGTTTCAGGGTTGGACCTCCAATTTTTTTTACGGGTTTGAGGGTTTAGAGGTTTTAGTCTACGGCGTTTTTCCGGCGAAAACTGTAAAAAACGGTTATTTTTACGGGTTTGAGGGTTTGAGGGCTCTACTAGACTTGCTCTTACTCCTGGCCACTGCCTCCGTACATCGTCCTTCATGTGAAGGTCAATTAGGGCTCGATCTTGTCCCCATACCGATCTGTTGTTGCCTCGTTAGAAGTGTTGCGGTTGTGCACGGCACAGTAGCAGGTCCAAGTCACGGCCACGAGCGACCATGCAAAGAGGAGGACCCACAAAACACATCCAGGAAACTCTCTTTCTTCCTTTCCTTAAATCAATTGGCCGCTGGTCGGCCATCTTATATCTTATATCTTATATTTATTAATTAGAGGCATCTTTCAAGCCTTTATATTAATCCACATTATTAAGATTAACTCAACCATTAGATTTAAAATTTAATGGTCAAGATCTATTAAAAATGCCTGACTTATATAAAGACACGATGTACATAAAGAATTGAGCCAACACGTATAGAAAAGAGAGACATAACTACATTATAATATTGAAAAGGAGATCACGTAAAAAAAAGTCCTCACGCTGAGAGGAAACAGCCATCAGGAGAGACACAACTACTTTAGAATACAAAAAAAAGATCATGTAAGAGAAGAGTCCTAATGCTAAAAGGAAAGAGCCACCGTGATCACACATGTACAGAAAAAGAGACATTGCCTTGTTATAATATATAAAAAGAACATCATTAAAAAAGAGTCCACATGCTATAAGGAAAGAGCCATCATGATTTTAAAAAATACAACATCACACAAGTCCAAGTCCCAAAATATGACGCGAAAGTACCATTCTACACTCAGGAGCAAATGCTCCTGGTGTGAACAGTAAAATCAAAAAAATAGAAAAAAATTCAAAAAATTCTGAAATTTTTTGGTGACATACTTTCACAAGTGTTTCTTGTGCATAAAAATTTTCATCACGAAATCACATCCGTAGAAGTCGTGCCGAAAAAAACAAAATCAGAGATGCAAAATACTTTTGTAAGTAACATTTTCAGAGCATCGATTTTGTTTTTTTACCACACCTTCCACCAATGTGATTTCGCGACGAAATTTTACGTGCACAACAAACATTTGTATAAGTATGCCACAAAAAAAATTCAGAATTTTTTGACATTTTTTTTATTCTACTGTTCACACCATGAGCTTTTGCTCCTGGGTGTAGCATTTGCTCCTGGGTGTAGAAACTCCACGTCCAATATGACGTGCCTTCTTTGTTTCTCTTGAAAAATAAAGGGAAAAATGATACGTACAAGTAATCACATGTGATTTCTCTTTCTGTAATAAAAGGAAAAATATTAGATTAATCCACATCATCAAGATTAATTTAACCATTAGATTTGAAATTTAGTGGCCAAGATCTATTAGGAGTTCCTGACTTATATAGACATGACGTACGTACAGAATTGAACCAGTACGTACAGAAAATAAAGACACAACTGATTTTTAATATTAAAAAATGAGGTTAAAAAAAGAGCCCTCATGCCATAAGAAAAGGACCATCCTATTTTTTTTAAAAAAAATCCATCATCACACACATCCATGTCCCAAAATATCACAGGCATTTTCTGTATTTTAATAAAAGTGGAAAAATGATACGTACGGCTAATCATGTGTAATTTCCCTTAAAAGAAAAAAAAGATACACACGGAATTTAATGATCAAGATGTATTAGATGTCCAGGCTTATAAAAAGACACCACATACATGCAGAATTGAACCCACATGTACCGAAAAGAGAGACAATGCCTTAAAGCGTCCTCGTGTTATATAGAAAAAAGAGTAATCATGTTTTAAGTCGGAAAAAAAACACCTTGCAGTATGGCAAATCGCGTGCCTTGCATTTTTTTTTCTGGGTTCACATCACAAAATTAGTTTTAACCGGCTTTAGTAACATGTTGTTACATTTCGATTGGATAGTTACACTGATCCTTGCATAGTACGTAGATTGATTTTTTAGACGCCCATTCCATATACATGGTTGTATTAACATATTTACCCAGTACTTGAAATCAATAATGTACATTTATTTATTATTATAATATATGTCTAGAACCACTAAATGTTTTTGAAGCATGTTCGATAATCAGATTAAATAATCATATTCACCCTACTTCAAAAACTAAGACTTATAGCCACATCAATAAGAATATGTGTAATTTCTCCAATTATATATACAATATTTGTCTTGGTGCAGATCACTACATGTGGTTCATGCCACTGGATTAAATGCATGCTAACTGATGACGCCAATAAATCCAAAGAAATCAATTGAATTAATCAAAGATATGTATGTACCCTTTTGTCCCACGCATAATAGTGCCAACTATTACATGTTCTAGATAGTAATATTACATATGGTTATCCAGAAAANGATTGGATAGTTACACTGATCCTTGCATAGTACGTAGATTGATTTTTTAGACGCCCATTCCATATACATGGTTGTATTAACATATTTACCCAGTACTTGAAATCAATAATGTACATTTATTTATTATTATAATATATGTCTAGAACCACTAAATGTTTTTGAAGCATGTTCGATAATCAGATTAAATAATCATATTCACCCTACTTCAAAAACTAAGACTTATAGCCACATCAATAAGAATATGTGTAATTTCTCCAATTATATATACAATATTTGTCTTGGTGCAGATCACTACATGTGGTTCATGCCACTGGATTAAATGCATGCTAACTGATGACGCCAATAAATCCAAAGAAATCAATTGAATTAATCAAAGATATATATGTACCCTTTTTTCCCACGCATAATAGTGCCAACTATTACATGTTCTAGATAGTAATATTACATATGGTTATCCAGAAAAATTTCACTTTGCAATTCGCAAAAATATTTTACAATTAAGAACTGGAAATGGAAGTTCAAATCTGATCACTAAGATAGCTAGTGCAGATGCATGGGTTGTTGACTAGTTATTATAATAAGTATGCACAGATCGCAAGCGCGGATTACAAGGATGATTAAGGAAAAAGGAAGTGTTGTCCTCTCCACATTAAACATCCAAGTGATATTTTCCTAGTATACTAACGTTGTACGTACTGTTAAATTTTTTGGAATATATTACGTCGGCCATCTATCTTCTTTTTTCCATAGATCGTCAACGTGATGCCGCTAAGGCCGAGCGTCAATATCATCTACCCGCGGCTGAGAGTTTCATGGTCAACCTAGTCACGACATCGTCAGCTTGATGCCGACGTCCCGCGGATGACGCCTTGCGTCGACATCTCTGCTCTGCCACGACCTTCACCCTCAGGCCATATTTCTCTAATTATATCCCTAAATTAATTAAGTAGAGGAAATATATTGTTATTATCACTATTTGTTATTACTTCTGGCTTGCACTACTTTATGTGTACAGGTAATTGATTTTGATTACAATATGATGTCACTTCGGCGTCACCCTGCTGATCTACCGTGTCACCTCGACTGGATCGAGGCATGTGCCTCGCCACATAGGGAACGCTACATAATCACTTCGTCGAGTTGAGCTTCTCGCTCAGCCTCTTCGAAATCGGCTTAAGGGTTGGGACCTCGGCCAGGCCGAGGACTATGTCTTCATCCCATCACAAGTCCGGACCTCATCGTCAATGCCGAGCACATTATCCAGCTAAGTTGTTTCATGCTCAACTTTTTCAATTTTTAATTTCTATTCGGATCGACCAAACATTATATTTATGTTAAAATTTATTTCTTAAAGTGAGGTTTGTTAAAAACCACTTTCTTTACCCATGTTAATTGGGGGATCTTATATTTATCTGAGCCATTTTATAATAAGTATTTTTCTTCTAAGTTGTTGCAAAGTCTTTTTTTGCCACTCTGTAGCGACCCGACCTCAGACGGTCAAGTCTCTGTGCTTAAGTGTCATCCCTGGATCGGTATGCTGAAACACACAGTACTCAAGGATTTATAACAGAGGTAAATCACATGTATAAAGTAACGTAAATACTATTACCTCAATCCATATAGCGGAAGTAACAACAAGGTTGTGGATTCCCACCAACACCAATGGCAAAGTTGAGTGTAGAAATCGTAACCCTAACGTATCACTTACTCGTCATAAGAAATCCTGCAACATGAGACGTTGCAGCCACAAAAGGGTCAGTACATTGAATGTACTGGCAAATTCACACCATAGGATAATGATGAATAATAACTATCGCTACATGCATATTTGGCTGGTGGAGGCTGTATGGTTAATATGTTTTTTGCGAAAAGCCAATTTTTCCCTACAACAAAGGAATATATTTTATTTAGCTATCATGGTAGTTGAACAACATTGAGAAGGTTCCTCCAACTCAAATCCCAATTAAAAGTAATTATCAACCCAACAAAATTAAATTTAGAGTGATGAGATACATATGATAATCCAAGAACCAGATACTCAAGGTGTCCATAACCGGGGACACGGCTAATCATGATTAGTTTGTACACTCTGCAGAGGTTTGCGCACCTTTCCCCACAAGACTCGATCTCCTCCATTGGATTTCTCGCACTACATGGTGTTTGAGAAACGGATGATCGATACACAGTCTTTCAGAAGCATTAACTCTAACCCTGGGTAGACAGTACCAACCTACACCCCCTACATCTGCTAGCCTACCACTGAAAGAGGTTATGCAACATACTCAACTATTCTAGAGCCCATAATAGCTTGTGGCTGCACACGGAAGTTTCTAGTATGAATAATCTTATGATCCCTTTGAACCTGGGTGGCGAACCATAGGATGATCACACGGGTACCCCGGGATCTCCTAGGACAACACTGGTATATCCCCAGGTGTCCGGGCAAGTCCACTGGTATATCTCCAGGGTGCCCCAACCAATCCACCCAGATGTGTATTAAACTAGCCACCTTAAGTTAAACCTTAGTTAATAATAATCACTCACATCTTTCATGAATTCTCTCAAACCAATCCACGTCTACGAGCATACACTACTAGGAAAAAAGCTACTAATAGCGCAGGTAAAATGGCTACTAGTAGCGTGGGTACCCGCGCTACTAGTATCGCGCTACAGCTAAATGTTAGTAGTAGCGCGGGTAAAACCCGCGTTACTATTAACTTTGTTAGTAGTAGCGTGTGTGCCACCAGCACTACTGCTATTACAGACCCGCGCTACTACTAACGAAATAGTAGTAGCGTGTCTATAGTGCCAACGCTATTAGTATCTCAAATACTAGCAGCGTGCCATTTTTTTCCCACGCTACTACTAGATTATTATGAATTAAAAAAATAAAATCAGCCAATTCCATTCTATCACACATTTGTCGTATCTACTGATAGTTTCTCATTGTAGCGGCAACTCATGTATAATTCCTATCACACAGTGTTGCGCGTAGCAACTTGCTAAGCAGCTACCTACTTAAGTTGTTATGGTCCGATCCGAAAATTTGATCACTCGTCAATATGCGGCACCTGCCCGGCCTGATCTCGCGGTGTGCAGCTACGGCGAAACACATGGGGTAGCCTCGACGTGCCACATCTGACCGACGGCAACCGCCGCCACGTCTCTAGCAGGCCTTGCCACCAGCAGACGGAGGAAGCCATCGTACAAGTGCCCCGCACCCTGAAACCCGAACATCATTAAGATTCAGATTTGGCCACACACCGAATCAAGTGTATCTGCATGTTGATCATCTCTCGGGCTCGGGGTGTCTGGTCGACTGCTTACCCGTGTGCTGGGGTGCTAGAGGCAGAGGACGTGCAGCAGCTTTGCTTCTTCGTGCACCGGCTACCACGACACGCTGGATGGTGCCACGACATCGTTGAGTCCATGAACCTTTCGACGACCGTCAGCGTCGCCAACAGAACCCTGCAGCATTACCAACAGAGGTTCAGAAACTTCAGATTCTTCAGAAGAATGACACGAAAAAACAATGCGGTACATGACGATGTCGTAATGCACAACTGAGGCTATAAGCTATTTCCTAGTGGGATAAAAGTGCAGAGAATAGTTATATAAGAATGCATATATATTTGACAAGTGCATAGAAAAACATAAGGTCCAAAAGAAACACATAATCAAGCAACCACATAATCGGTTAACTTCTATTTACTCACCAATCAAATAACATCAAAATCAACACATTAGCATTGGACCTCGACACAACACACAAGGGGTGCAAAAGAGAATGATGAATTTACAATCTTTAGTCTTAGCCAACACAACATACAACCTTTACAACCTTAAAATATAATAATTTAAGCTTTGACCAAAGTTTTATACAGAAGTAGGTAGTCCAAAAAGCTTCAGGCTATTTTCTGTAACACCATTAATTTCTGGCTGCAAATGCAAAGCTGAAGAAGAAGAAAACTAAAACTTGAGTCAACAAATCTGCTGCTTCATTTCGAAATTCGGATAGCAGGTATGGTCTCATTTCTATTTATTTAATAGCATTTAAGCCTTGCCCAAAATTGCTTATTGATTATTAGTATATGTCGTACAATCTAGATTATAAGAATTAGGCATAGACCTTTTAAAAATTAAGTGGGAACCACTGTTCAAATTATAAGAATTGGACCAGCGTTAGCTCATTAATGCTGAGGCGCACACAAGGAGGTCACCGTAGCCCCACGAACACAAGAGCATGGGAATGCTGATGGCGAGGCTTCCGGGACGACGGACAATCAGTTCGTACTAAAGTCCGACTGTCTGACAACCAACATCGATTTTAAGTTTATATCACTCAGACTGCATATAAAATAGATAAAACATGCTGGATCGGTTTTCCTCAATTAAATATAGTAACTGTTATGGAAGCAGTCATAGTGTACATTGTACACTAAAGCAATCATTTCTTTCAGCTTGAAACAGAGACACCAAAAAAAGGAAGGAGGAAGTACCAAGCACACATTTACCTTGTAAAAAAATCATATATTCGGCATTGAAACGAGTGCAAGCAATCTGAATAATTTCCTTATCAATGCCAAGTTCTAGCCCACCAAATAGGTTGCATGGGAAAGCAAAGATCTCAAAACCTGTAGTCAGATAAAATTGTTAGCATAACATATCATAACTCAGAATCAAGGGCTAATCATATGCAGATAGATCATACCCTGGTCCTTGTACTTCTCATAAGTTCCGTGTAGTTGGAATTGGTCAAGCCACTGCAGCAGTTACATGCAAAGATTATCTTTGTTATTATAACAGAATGTCCATCCTTTCAGTACTTGACTTATATCTCTCGACATGTGCAAAATTAGATGAAAATGGAACACTAATCAATGTCACAAAACTTATATGCAGTGGACCTCCTTTTCACCCCCAACTGTTAGCTCCCAAACCACTACTGCTGTCAATCACCCCATAGCTAGCTTGATCTATTAATATGTTGCTGTTCCCATGCCACTCCTTCTGAACTACAGCTGACAACCACCGCCGGGACAGTTAACATGAGGCAAAATTGGATATATCAAAATTTTAGGTAATCCTAGGGTGAGCAGATACTCAAGTAGTCTGCGTAATCCCAAGCTCTACTCATTCCCAGTCCTTGTAGTTTACTAGCAATTGGCATAAATCAGTCAATTTGTTAGGCATAAATGGCCCAAAGCAAAGCAGCAGGAGGTCGAACTTACATATAGGTGTTGAGCTGGCGGACGAAGCTCAAGAAGTTGTTGTGCTTGAAGTACCTCGGCAACAGCACGGTGCTGAAGAGGTATGTTACTTGAACCTAGATGCTTTTTTTAGGTCTGTCGCACTAGCTGAGCCGCCATAAGTTTGCCTCATTGGGGACTGCCTCTGTCAATGCCTTGCCATCCTGAAGGGCAAAGTTTAGAAAGTTCTAGCTACCACCGACTCCTAATTTTGGTCGTGATGTACACAGCAAGGATTGCCTAATACCCAGGATCTGCTGTTTCATTTATCGGTATTTCACCACCAATTTGGCGATTACTGCCTCCTAGAACCAAGTATAGACGATTTACAGTCATTACTAGAAACTTAGGCAACATGAACTTTAGGGATAATTTCATGGACTGATTAGGCATCGCCTACTTGCTCACATATGAAGGTGCAACGCTAGACTAATGGAAATAAACATTTGGCAACACTTACACTCTCCCCTCTTTGACTGCAACACACGTGCAGCAGCATTGTGGCATTTCCACAAATACCTCGTGACCACAAGGAGGCCCCTGCCGATGAACTCAACTTCGAACTTGTCGAACTGGCACAAACCGTCAGGGGACGAGAGGCAAATTTCTAGGATGGCAGTGACTTCTTACCAGTCTGACGCTGCTGGAGCCGGGCACTGCATCGCAGGGGTGAGACACACTGGCATGGTAGGCGTCCTGCCATAGCGAAGCGGCCGCGTCACTTCGGCCGCCCCAGCTCGCCAGCATGTCGTGGACGGCCCGCTCGTTTTGCATCGGCAGCTGCTGGGCCCTCCCGCCGCCGGACTCGTTCAAGGCCCACTCCTCCCTTCCCGTCCGAGCGTACACTCGCAGGAGCTGGAGCCTCCGGCGGCAGCGGCAGAGCTCGCCTGCCCGACTATGCTAATCACCAGCAATTGTTAAGGTCGGAAGCGGAGGCAGAGGCGCGGCGGGAGGCGGGGAGCACGATGGTCTCTGGGACGCGCTTGTTGAGGTCGCGCAGGATCTCGACGGCGCGGCGTCCAGCGGCACCACGTAGTTGCCCGTCGAGGCCGCCGCGGCGAGCACCGCCCTACCCCTCCTCCGCCGCTCCGGCGCCACGGCCACGCGCATGCGGCTACGGCGGGAGCCGCGGGGGAGCGGCGAGGAGGCGAGGGTCCGTGCGAGGGAGGCGGCGGCGGTGGCTTCCATGGGAATCGGAGCGGAGGAAGGTGGGAGCTTGGGGGAGTGTTGCGCGCGGCCGGTGCTCGCCGAAACCGGCCGGTGTGGGTGGTGGCGGCGAGGAGATCGTGGGGAGAGGAGCAGGTGAGTTCGTGAGAGAGTTTTTTTGATTAGAGAAAGAGAGAGAGTGGTGGGGTTGGAGTGGATCGGGCCGGGATGGATGGTGCAGTGGTGGACATAGTAATAGCGTGGGTGTCTTACCTGCGCTACAGCTATTTAGTTAGTAGTAGCGCAGGTTTTATACCCCTTGCTACTACTATGGCAATGTTCCGGAGGCATTGTAAAGATCACTTAGTAGCAGCGCGGGTTTATGCCCCTCGCTACTACTATCAATTTAGTAGTAGCGCGGGTTTTATACCCCTCGCTACTACTAATTAGCAGTAGTGTCTCCTTTTAAACCGCGTTGCTGATAAGTTTTTGTGTATAAGGTTTTCCTTAGTAGTGATAGCATAGCAGTATAAGCATAACGTAGTAGTAACTCCCAAGGTTTGAATGCAGGACAATAGGTTCCTACCTCAACTACTTCCCAATACCCACATGTTATCAATCTATATCTATACCCCTACTAATAAAGCAAGGTGCGTTTCTCCGATTTTTTCATCCGTTTACCGCTAAAAGATATTTTTTTTCTATCCGAGGTGGTACTAAACTTTTGTACGTGCATCTGTTACCAAGGCAAAACGATATGTCCAGAATTTCGTACGTGGGCCGCGTGTGCTACGGCTCAGTAAAGTCAGCCCAATTTTCCCTGTCCATGCAACAATAAAATATCCTATTTCCCGCACAGTGCGGCAAATACTTCAAGCTACGCACAGGAGGCCCAAGACTGGGCTGCCCATTTTTTCCTGTTTTATGTTAATGTTTATATTTTGCTTTTTCTGTTTCCTTCTTTTCTTTGTATTTCTTTTTATTTTCACATTACAAGTCTATTTTTTCCTTTTTTTCTCTGAAATTCGAAATTAAAAAAAATGTTCGGAATTTTAATTTTTGATCAATTTTTCTAAAAAGTAACGAACTCTAAAATTGTTTTCCTATTTTAAAAATTGTTTGGAATTTTACTTTTTGTCTCTCCAGAATATATTAAACGTTTTATAAAATTTATCATTTTTGTTCAAGATTTTAAAATTGTTCCAAATTCAAAAAATATTCTTGTTCTAGCGATACGATCAAAAGTTGAAAATAATATTTACATTAAAGAAACACATTTTCGAAAATTCTTCTGAATTTTGAAAACATGTTCCCATTTTAAAAATTGTTAACAACTTCCAAATTATTCGTATTTTAATAAATAAATATATGTGAATTTCTAGAAATGTTCCATTCAAATTTTTGTTCTTGCTATTCCCAAAATTGCATTGAATTTTCAAAAAAATGTTCGTAATTTGGAAAAAAAAAACCATGTTGCCAAGTATTTTTGGTTGTTCATGTTACGAATTCTAAAATTGTGTTCCTATTTAAAAAATTCTTGCAATTTTAAATCTTTTATCGTTTTGATATTTTTTTGCAATTTTAAAAAATATTCCCATTTTAATTTTTTTTTGGCTTTTTCCATATTTGTTGAAGATATTAAACATGCATTTAAAAAATGTTACAAATCTGAAAAATATTCTTGTTTTAGTGATATGTTCAAAAATTGTAAATAATTTTTGCATTGAAAATACATTTTTTAAATTTCTTCTAAATGTTCCCATTTCAAAAAATGTTCACAAATTTGAAAAGTGTTCGCATATTTATAAAAGGTTCATGCTTTTAAGATATGTTTGTGAATTTCAAAAAATGTTCCGTTCAATTTGTTTTTGTTTTTTTTAATGTATGGAATTTTTAAAAACTGTTTCTAATTTGGAAAGTTGTTCGCATTGCCAAGTATATTTTGTAGTTCATCATTATGATAATAACTGAATTTATTGGGTTACTATATATTTCTTATGGTTGTTTACTATGTGTTGTTACGACCATGTATATGAAAAAAGAAATGGTGGCAGAATGGTGAACCGTTGCATGCAGATGGTAACCGAACTAATTCTATTACTATATTTTCCATGGATTTTGCTAGCAGGTGGAAGAATAATGGTCAATTAAGCCGAATGGTGGGTGCGACACAGTCGGAGCGTAGAATAAGTGTTTTACGCTCCCGCATAGTTTAGCCCCATAGGTGGTGCGATATATATTAACTTTTTAGTTGGCATTTCCTTTTGGAAAAAAAAATGCTTGGGCCAGGTTTGCAGCGCGCACTTAAGCCTGCTGATGCGCCCCACAACCGGTTGGGCCTCAGCCTACTCGGCCCATCACGCACTCGATGTTTTAAAAAATAGATGCGATTAGAGGGATTCGAACCCATGACCTCCTAAAAATTAGGTGAAACAATGCAACAACCAACTAAGATAACTCATTGTTCTGACTACAAGCAGGCCCCATTCTATTTCTATGATGTGAAATGGGTAGTAAAACGGGATTGGGCCTTGGCTGTGGTCCTGCTGGCCTAGCTCCACCAGCGCACGCGCATCATCAACATACAAATAAAATAAAATTTGTGGTATTAATGTCTGGATATTTCGTGTTACATAGTCCCATATGGCTCCCTTTAACTGATCCTCACCAATTTATAGACGTTCAACACCGTTGTCTGGTGTGAGCTAATGACATGTCAGGTGGAATATACATATGTTTGCTAAACTTTAGGTGCCTTGAATTTTCAAGGCACACATATTTGCTAAATTTTAGGTGCCTTGAATTTTCAAAGCTAGCAATATACATATGTTTTTTGGTCCGCTCAAAGGATCTTGATTCATTAAAAAATAGTTAACTAATTTGATCAGGCACCCATGAAAGAATCAACCATATGCAGAAATATCCAGATGTTTGTTCGATTGAGTTTTATTATGGTTTTGTGAAATCTCAGGTTCCTCAAATATTTCAAAGCTAGCAACATAAATATGTTTTTTCGGTCGACTCGAATGATCTCGATTCATTAAAAAATAAAAAGAGAATTGTCCCATTAAGATATGAAAAACCGAATTACAAATGCCACAACGGCACATAGAAAAGAACACCAGTCAATCTGGATAACCACACAAAGATAGATAATTTTATTTTGTTTATCTTTTCTATTTAGTGCTACAGGACTATAATAGATAATTTATTATATTTTTAATAAAAATACACGACTGGTATGTATTTTCCTTAGACTTTGGCATGTGCCTCCTTGACACCGGATGACACCGTCTGGATGTTGCACTGTTGGGCGCTTTTGTGGAACCAGTTAATCCTGGTTTAAGCCGACTGATTAGCTGTAATGATTCTATGATAAACCTCGGTGACTACTTGAGCAAATGGAATAGACAGACCCGGTCACATACTACTATACGTGCATGTGCATGTTGCATGGGTTAGCATGTGCGCTGTAACTAAAGAAACCTGTCTCTGACGCAATGAATCGAGAGGCTTTAACGAGCTTATTGGATTGACGAGACCTACTACACAGAGTACACGCGAAAACAACAAAGAAGCTTCAAAGAAAAGACACTATCCAGAAGTAAAAGATAAATTTACAACATCATCGACGAGATCTACTTCATAATTATTTTTGCAACTACCATCATTGTTGCTCGCTAATGTCGGACGCGAGGTTGAATATAATTCCATACGGTGTTAAATAGGGTAACACCGTAGTTCATGGACTGAATATTTGCACCCCAGATTTAGGCTTAATACATACTCACGCCATCCAAAAATACTTGTCGGAGAAATGGATGTATCTATACGTATTTTAATTCTAAATACCTCTATTTTTCCATTTTTCCACAAGTATTTTGAGACGAATGGAGTATGATACATATAAGCTTACAATATAATTTTATTGAAAGTTCCCTAACTAAATCCATCAATGGAAAATAGTTCATTGACCATGGAGCCTGTGCCGCGTTGGTGGCGTTTTGGTGGACGGGCAACTATCTTTTTTCATAGCAATGTATCAATTTTCTCTCCCGTTGCAACGCACGGGCATTTGTGCTAGTCCTACTCATGCAATGTTTGAGGGTTGGAACTAATGCATAAAAACTAGGTAATAAAGGGATATGATCAAAGTGTGAACTTGCCTTGTATGGTTGATGAAGATGATTCGCACTCATAACTCCTGATAGTTCTACTCGTCACACTCCGGTCAATCTAGCGTAAGCAAGCAATAGTAACCACACATAAGCAATCACTCAAAAGATTGGAAAGAACGAAGAAGACAATTCAGAAAACATCAAAACCAAGAAAATAACTATTGCAACATAAAACAATTTCTAACAGTACCAAAATTATGTGAATTTTGCCTTATCAGAAAGTTTAGGTCAAGATCTTCGATTTGCAAAAAGAATCAACTCAAACGGAGTTATAAAACTCAAGTTACGATCAAACGAAGTTCAAAAAAGCAACTCTGTTTGAATTCAAATTTTAAAACTTTCAAAAACATGTTTAAGTTGTTTTGCTGGGTAGAGGGGATCATAACGAAGAAGTGGGTGTTGGTTTCGTTGGATTTGGACAAACGAGCAAAAAGTAGTGATCGTTTTAAGACGAGGGACTAATCTGTAAAAATAACACTACGGATAGGTCCCTGGCAAAAATTAAAAAGAAAAAAGAAAAAACTAAATAACGAACGTTCGCTTATCTGATCTAAACAACAGACGTTCTCTGAATAATAAACCAAAAAAATAGATCTCGGGTTTTCAGAGAAACCGAACTAAACCGAAAATAAACTGGATCGAACCAGGGCAACGGTTTTACCGGTCCACGACGGTTTTGTCGGCGGCGGCGGTTTATGGCGGTTATTCCGCGGCGGCGGGCTTCGACGGCGGCGGCGGCGCTTGCAGCGGCGAGGCGCTGGCGGTGGCAGTAGCTACGCGGCGGCGGCGGCGCGGGAAGCCGGTGCGGCGGCGGCGCGAGGTGGATGCGGCGCGGTAGCGGCAGCAGTAGGCGGCGGCGTCGCGAGGTGGATGCGGCGCGACTTGCAGCGGATCTCGCCGGTGGCGGTGGCTCCGGCGAGTGCGGCACGTCGAGGAGGAGAGAGAGGGGTCGGGGCAGGCAGAGTATATAAGGGGGGGGGGGGCAGAGGCTTGCGTGGAGGAGGGGGCACGGAGGCCGAGGCGGTCACGGCGCGACGGCGGCATCGACTTGAGAAGTCCCGGTCGGGCACGTCGAGAGGAAGACGGCGCGGAGCTGGGCCGCGGCCTGGCAGGGGCTGGTCCGGCCCAGTCGGCGGCGGGGGAAACAGTTTTTTAAACGCAAAGAAAATAAAGAAAACGTTAAATAAATAAAAAATACTATAGGCATATAATATATTAAAAAATTCAAAAAAATATTTTCTACGACATGAACATTTTTCTAGGATCAAATAAAATCTACAAAAATTCAAATAAATCAAACAGTGCTATTGCTCTAATAAATCCAATAAAAATCATTTTGAAAATACCAAAATAATTTCAAATTTATTTTTCTCCAATTTTCCAATGTAGGGAATCATTTTACCCTATTTTCCATATATTTTATTTTTTGAGAAAAATAATTTGAATAAAAACCAAAATAACTCCAAATTGAAAATAATTTCAACAGGGCGTTAAATTTGGTTTCTTTGAAACTTCCAACTCATATTTCATATAATTTGAAGAAGTCATTTTATCTTCGCTCATGAAAATCAATGAGTTGCTTAAAGTTTCTGAATTTGAAAAAAAATCAAATGAAATCCAAATATTTTCAACAACCCTTTTCATTTGTTTAAATGGAAGAAGTCATGTCATCTTCTCTCTAGGGTTTTGTTATGAAAAGAATTTGAACTTATGGAGATCATAAATGCAAAAATAAAAGTTTGGGAAAGTCATTTTATTCCCTCTCATTTAACTTTCAGAAAGTTTTAAATTTCACTCAATTTCACACAATCAATCAAACAATCAAAAAATATATCTATTTAATATAACATTCTAAAATTTAGAATTTTGGGATGTTACACACTCCTTTCTCGACTCGAGCGTATGGTCAATAGACTTGAGTTTAGTTCACTAAACTGGCCTTGGAGAAGCACTCCGCCTTCGGGATAAGGAGGTGGAAGCCGAAGGCTGACCTACTTGAAGTTTAGAGATCATATGTGTCATGTTAAAGCACGACAGAAGCCAAAAAATTAAGACCAATTTCGGATTGGCACCAAAAACTTGATTTAGTTCGGGCGTAAAGTTTTTACTGAAGTTTTTTGGTTTTCCATGCCTATGGCACTTTTAACCTATTTGTGTGTTTCCAGCATAAGTCTTGTAGTGCAACGCCAAACACCTTTACAACTTCAGTAATATCAACAACGGGCTGCAACTAGAGCCGAACCCACCAAAAGTCAAGGTACCCCATGGAGTGCTCGACAAAGTGTTCTCAGATATAACTTTATATGCATCGGTTTCGAATTGTGTCTTCGGTCAATAGTTGGGTTGCCCGGCTCCTATGCTTGCCTCCTATGTTTCGCTTTGCTCAGCTAGGTGTGTAAAGGGAGAACCACTGCGATTGTGCTTCTAGCTTGAATGGTTAAGCACCTCAGTGGAAAGCCGAAAACTAACAGTCACAATGAGCGTAAATTGGTCAGCAATCCGATGACCGTGTCAAACTACAGATCGATAGAGGTCACCCCATGTTAAACGATGGGCCTTTCATAAGATTGGCCGAGATGTTACTGGTTTGATCTCGGCTAAACACCGAACACTAAACCAGGGGCTATTAACTGGCCCTGAACTTTAAACTCCTATGACTAAGTGAAAGTTATAAAGCTTGCATATCTGATTGCCTCGTTTCCGCTAATACAACCGCCTCCGGGCACCGAGACGTCGGCTAAGGGTTGTATCGTTAGTACGGAAACACCCTGTGTAGCATCTACAAAGGGGGTGGAAGCCGAGGATGGGCCACTTCCAGGTTATAAACAGTCTCAATGGAGAATTCGCCTTCCATAATTATCGTAATAAGGCCATAAATATGCAACAATTTGACTTAAGATTTTGGGCCAAGCTGGGTTGCCTGGCTCCTGTGCTTACCCCTACTTTCCCGATTGTTCGACTAGGTGGTAAAGGGAGCACCTCTGTGATTGTTACTACCGGGTCGTCCGGGTTAGTACCTCAGACTGGGTGAAGCCGAAGGCTAGCCATCTTAAAGGATATAATTGGTCGGCAACGATGGAAGTGAAAATTTCGGTTCATTATGGACCATAGAGTTCGGGAACTTTCCCCCAACTAAATCCTCAATATTTTCCTCCCACATTGGTCAGAGATGAGGTTTCATGATCATGGTCAGCATGAAAACCCAAAGAAAGGAACCGATAGTGGGACTATTTTCGATGGAAGATGTTTCTTACGTTAAAAAGTAATATAACATATCTCTCCGTGTACATTTTTTTGTAAAACCGTATGGCCGGATTGCCTTGTTTGCCGTAAATCTTTGCACTAATAAAGGTTTTATAAAGTGGGACAAACACTCTCCGGCTACTGACCGAGGAGGTTGAAGCCGATGGTTGGTCAGCAAAGTTTTGTACAATGCGGATCCGAGCGATGTAAAGTACTTTGATACATAGAATCATTACACATAAATTGCGAGTACAAGTCAATTTACTGCAGCCCATCTTTTAAAGAGTCCAGGGCACAATCTCGCTAAGACAGCCGAGCAGCTGACATAACACTCTCATAATTCCCTATTGACATTGATTTCCTATCTATTAAGCCCCTTGAGGCCGACCTTGGTGAGCTCAGTTTTCGTTAGCTCTACCTCCTTTAAGAATCTCTTTCTGAGAAGTTTGTGTTAAACACAACAATTTTTTTGGTCAAACGGATATCAATCCTTAATTTAGCCACCCATACCCACATTAAGGCTCGGGGCTACTGGGCTTCGCGCTTATCATTTACAAATATTAAAGGGGCATATCGATCCCCTGATCTGGTGTTGCCAACCAACCAGTGGCTCGGGGGCTACTGCATTGCCTATTCAATGCAAAAATAAATGCTCAGTGTTTGGCTTGACCGAGCTATGGGCAAACGTGTCTTCGGACAACAATAGGTACCATCTGGACCTATCCGGCATCAAGCTAATATATTATGACAACTTCTCAAGACCCTCTCTCAAGGGCCCGCTTGCCGATCACTATTTCCTCTAATATATTACACTGCATTTCTATTCCTAAGTATGCTGCATAGCTAGGAGTTGATCCTCAGGACGATTTTGTGAATTGACCTGAGTCTCAGGGGCTAATAGGATCGGTTGTTTTATGCTTTCCTTCAGGTGCATGCCGTACATTCAACGGACACACACCTTGAGGGCTACTGGCTATATATCTCGGCAGAGAATACATTGCACAAATCGGAATTAAATTCACAAAAATCAGCCCATGGCCGAGGTGGTGCACCACCTCGGAAGCAGTCCGGCATAAAGCTCGGATGCATGTGGCTGCCTCCATAGAGGGCATTTCCGGCATTAAGCTCGGTTGAACCCCTTCAACTTTTCCAAGACCGAGGTAATCTATGACACCTCAGATGTAGTTCGACGCTGGAGCTCGGATGCAGTCCAGCATTGGAGCTCGACTGTAAAAAGACTCTTCGGATGTAGTCCGGTGATGGAGCTCCGATGCAGTCCGGCGTTGGAGCTCGGCTGTAAAAGGACTCTTTCGATACAGTCCGGCGTTGGAGCTCGGATACATTCCGGCGCTGGAGCTCGGAAGCAGTCGAGTGTTGGTGCTCGGCTGCAAAAGATACGTCGGATGCAGTCCGGTGTTGGAGCTCGGATGCAAGAGGACACTGCCGCACGGGAAACACTTCGAACCCAAGGTGTGGCGTAAAAAATAATAAGGCATTGATAAAGGCCGAAAACTTAAAGGGGCTCCTCGGATACCTGACGTATGAGCTCTTCGGATACACCACGGTGATCCACAAGATAAAAGATGGGAAGATTTGTTGAACCAGTTTTCAAGACCGACGACCGAAGACGAAGAACAGTTCGGAAGAACCGAGGAGCGTACCCAACTTGAAGACCGGTTCAGGGGGCTACTGACGGGGTACTGGACTTGGGGGTACTCACTACGTCGTATCCCGACTAGGTGGATCGGGCCGAGGACCCCCATGGCAGTACACTCATGGGCCACTTCAGGCTACCCATGCCGCATACAAGGAAGACTCCCGAAGACTTGGTGCACAAGACGAGGACTCTTCTAAAACCCTAGGCCTCTGGTATGTTATATAAGCCGTGGCCAGGCTAGTCGATAGATATATCATATTCATTAGAACAATCTCGTGGTAGACACATGTACTCTGTACTATCCCCCATATGAATACAATCAAAAGCAGGACGTAGGGTATTATCTCTTCGAGAGAGCCCGAACCTGGGTAAAATCCCGTGTCCGTGTTACCATCGCTCCAAGACAACTAACTTAGGACCCCTACTACGAGATATGCCTGATTTCACGTTGACACCCCCCTCAACCCATCTCATGTAACCAGGAGGGTTGGGGGGGGGGGGCTAGGGCTTCCCACCTCCCGGCTTGGGGGCAAGTCACCCTAACGGAGATCCCATCTGCCCTGGCCGCCGCCCCCTAGGGGAAACCCTATGGGCGCCATCCCTTCCTCCCTTCCCCTATATATAGAGAGGTAGAGAGAGGGCAGCTGCACCCCAAGAGCACATCTCCACGCCAAGGCGCTGCCTCTCCTCTCCCTCGCATCCCTCTTCCGCTCTGTAGTGTGTAGCGAAGCTCTGCTGAGATTCTGCCACCACCACCGCCACCACGCCATCGTGCTGCCGGAGGACTCGAGCTATTACTTCACCATCGCTCGTTGGATCGAGGAGGTGAAGGCATCATCAAGCCGTACGTGTGTTGAATGCGGAGGTGCTGTCTGTTTGGCACTTGGATCGGGAGTTCGCGGGACGGATCGTGATTGGATCGCGAAGACGTCCGACTACATCAACTGTGTTTCTTAACGCTTCCGCTTAGCGATCTACAAGGGTATGTAGATGCAATATCTCCTCTCGTAGATGGTCATCTCCTAGATTGATCTTGGTGAGCGTAGGAATTTTTTTGTTTCCCATGCAACGTTCCCCAACAGTGGGATCAGAGCTAGGTCTATGCGTAGATGACATCACGAGTAGAACACAAAGGAGTTTGTGGGCGTTGATATTCAGATTGCTTCCTTCCTTGGTCTTTTCTTAATTTGGCGGTATTGTGGGATGAAACATCTCGGACCAACTTTACATGTCCACGTACATGAGACCGGTTCCATCGACAGACATGTGACTTTGTTGCATAACAATGGCAGGCGGGTGTCTGTCTCTCCCACCTTAGTTGAATTGGATTCGACAAAGGCGGTCCTTGTCGAAGGTTAAATAGCAACTTGCATATCACCTTGTGGCTTTGCGTAGGTAAGAATCGTTCTTGCTAGATACCCATAGCAGCCACGTAAAACATGCAACAATAATTAGAGGACGTCTAACTTGTTTTTGCAGGGTATGTTGTGATATGATATGGCCAAAGACATGATGAGATCTATTTGATGTACGAGATGATCATGTTTGTAATAGTTTATATCGACTTTCATGTTGATGCATACGGCAACCGGCAGGAGCCATAGGGTTGTCTTTAATTATTGTATGACGTGCGTGTCAGTCATTAAGAGCTTTGTAATGCATTACTTTATCGCTAAACGGTAGCAATAGTAGTAGAAGCATGGTTGGCGTGACAACCCCGACACGATGATGGAGATCATGGTGTCATGCCGGTCATGATGGAGATCATGCCGGTGCTTTGGAGATGGAGATCAAAAGCACAAGTTGACGGCCATATCATGTCACTTATGATTTGCATGTGATGTTAATCCTTTTATGCATCTTATTTTGCTTAGGATGATAGTAGCATTATAAGGTGATCCCTCACTAAAATTTCAAGATAAAATAGTGTTCTCCCCAAGTGTGCACCGTTGCGAACGTTCGTTGTTTCGATGCACCACATGATGATCAGTGTGATAGACTCTACGTTTGCATACAACGGGTGCAAGCCAGTTTTGCACATGCGGAACACTTGGGTTAAACTTGATGAGCCTAGCATGTTGAAAGCACAAGTGCTCCCTAGGTGGTTTTGGTAATTAATGTCAACATATCTCTTGTTGGACTAACACTTTTATCTAGTATGTTTCAGATAAGTTCAACAATGGAGTGGCATGGACTAAAGGATGTGGGAACCCCTTCAAGATGCTAAGGACAAAGGATTGGCTCAAGCTTCAAGCTCAAGACTCTTCATTTTATATTTTGGTGATCCAAGATCACATTAAGTCTATAGGAAAAGCCAATACTATCAAGAAGGGATGAGGCGTTGCTTAATGAGTTTCTTGCTCCACAGTGCTTAGTGATATGCTCCAAAACCCTCAACTACTTTCCCACTTCCACACATATGACCTAAACCTAAAGTCAAACTCGGCCCCACCGATTCTTTCTATCCGGCGCCACCGAGTTCAGTGTTGGGGAACGTAGCAGAAATTCAAAATTTTCCTACGTGTCACCAAGATCTATCTATGGAGAAACCAACAACGAGGGGAAGGAGAGTGCATCTACATACCCTTGTAGATCGCTAAGCGGAAGCGTTCAAGAGAACGGGGTTGATGGAGTCGTACTCGTCGTGATCCAAATCACTGATGATCCTAGCGCCGAACGGACGGCACCTCTGCGTTCAACACACGTACAACCCGGGGACGTCTCCTCCTTCTTGATCCAGCAAGGGGAGAGGAGAAGTTGAGGGAAAACTCCGAAAGCACGACGGCGTGGTGGTGATGGAGCTCGTGGTTCTCCGGCAGAGCTTCGCTAAGCACTACGGAGGAGGAGGAAGTGTTGGAGGAGGGAGGGGCTGCGCCAGGGGAAGGGTGCGGCTGCCCTCTCTCTCCCTAACTATATATAGGGGTAAGGGGGGTGGAGGAGGCGCCCTAGGGTTCCCTAGGGGAGGGGCGGCGGCCACAGGGGAAACCCTAGATGGGTTTGGGCGCCCCCACCCCCTAGGAAACTTGCCCCCCAAGCCGGGAAGGGGGGCTGCCCTAGGGGAGGCGCCCCCACCTCTCCTGGTTACATGAGAGGGGCTGGGAGGGGCGCACCACCCCTTAGTGGGCTGGTTTGCCCCTTCCCCTTTGACCCATGAGGCCCTCCAACACTTGCCGGGGCTCCTGAAACACCTTTCGGTCATGCTGGCCATAGCCTGGTACCCCCGGAACACTTCTAGACTCCAATACCCATGTTGGCTCCCACATGTTCCACGATGATCTCATCGGATGAACCACGATGTCGAGGATTCAATCAATCCCGTATTCAATTCCCTTTGTCTAGCGGTATTGTACTTGCCCGAGATTCGATCGTCGGTATCCCGATACCTTGTTCAATCTCGTTACCGGCATGTCTCTTTACTCGTTCCGTAACACATCATCCCGTGATCAACCCCTTGGTCACATTGTGCACATTATGATGATGTCCTACCGAGTGGGCCCAGAGATACCTCTCCGTCAACCGGAGTGACAAATCCCAGTCTCGATTCGTGCCAACCCAACAGATACTTTAGGAGATACCTGTAATGAACCTTTATAGCCACCCAGTTATGCTGTGACGTTTGGTACACCCAAAGCATTCCTATGGTATCCGGGAGTTGCACAATCTCATGGTCTAAGGAAATGATACTTGACATTAGAAAAGCTTTAGCATACGAACTACGATCTTTGTGCTAGGCTTAGGATTGGGTCTTGTCCATCACATCATTCTCCTAATGATGTGATCCCGTTATCAATGACATCCAATGTCCATGGTCAGGAAACCGTAACCATCTATTGATTAACGAGCTAGTCAACTAGAGGCTTAC
>LR880972.1:893478465-893490568 GCA_904067115.1 Aegilops sharonensis | reverse complement strand
GAAAGAGATCTCCAGGGGGAGAGAATACTCAAGTAGAAAGTATTTCTCAAGGATCCCAGATGCTTGGTGTTCAAGAGGAGAGATGCCACATGTCTTCTTGAGGGGAAAGACATGTTCATATGTGCTTATTTGCATTAGCTCTGTTCATTTATATCTTTCAGCTCTGATTTTCTGTTCCCTATCTTCTCCCAGTATCCCATGCTAGATTCAGGGGGAGCAAGACATCTAAGGGAAAGAAATCATTTAAATTCATTGCATACCTTTACCCTTGGGGACATGTCTAATCCAATGTAGTACTTAGTACTTACTCTCTACATGTCATCCCAGTCTTGGTATTCTTGTGGTTTCTTCTGTTTTCTCTGGCTAGTAGATGTACCTGTGTTATCTAACCTTGTTTACGCAGGTTCATTCCATCCTAAGCCAACTCAAGACTACAAGGTAAGTATATGCATCACATTCATGTGTATGAGGAATTCTTGCTGATGTACATACTGTTTGCAAGAAGGACTCATGAGCATGAAGGTATTTTCTTTAATATTCTTTGCTCTGATGCATATGGCCAAGATACATGTAACACATTGCCTACTCTATCATGGTTATGCTCTCACATGATTCTATATTCCATATTCACATGATTGCATACATGTAAGGGGAGCCTATGCTTCTTACATGTCTTTCCGAAGCTTTACTTGCTATTTTTATATCTTTATCTAAAGCTTTGATGTATGTTGTCATCAATTACCAAAAAGGGGGAGATTGAAATAACAAGTGCTCCCTAGGTGGTTTTGGTAATTAATGTCAACATATCTCTTGTTGGACTAACACTTTTATCTAGTATGTTTCAGATAAGTTCAACAATGGAGTGGCATGGACTAAAGGATGTGGGAACCCCTTCAAGATGCTAAGGACAAAGGATTGGCTCAAGCTTCAAGCTCAAGACTCTTCATTTTATATTTTGGTGATGCAAGATCACATTGAGTCTATAGGAAAAGCCAATACTATCAAGAAGGGATGAGGCGTTGCTTAATGAGTTTCTTGCTCCACAGTGCTTAGTGATATGCTCCAAAACCCTCAACTACTTTCCCACTTCCACACATATGACCTAAACCTAAAGTAAAACTCGGCCCCACCGATTCTTTCTATCCGGCGCCACCGAGTTCAGTTGTCATAGCCGCTTCCACAAACCCTAGGCAAATCGGTTTCACCGATAGGGATCTCGGTCTCACCGAGATGGGATTGTAATCTCTCTATGTATGTCCATTACCAAAATTAGTCTCACCGAGTTTTTGCAATCGGTACTACCGAGATTAGAATGCAAACTCTCTGGTTAACTTATTACCAAAATTGGTCCCACCGAGTTTGAGTAATCAGTCTCACTGAGTTTGCCTGACCAACTCTCTGGTTAGTTAATTACCAAAATCGGTGTCGGGGAAGCTGATCGGACCCACGAACACCTATGGGACCGGCGGACCGAGCCCCTTTCGGTTCGATGGGGGGCGAAGGTCGCACGAAGAGCAGATCGAGGCGAAGCACACGAGCAGATTTACCCAGCTTCGGAGCTCTCCGGAGAGATAATACTCCTACTGCTGCTTGTCTGATTATATTGTGTTCTTGCTAGGGAGCGCTGAGAGCTACAAGACCTAGCGTGAGTGTCTCTAGTTTCGAATGAGCCGAACCCCCCCTTCTACGTTGCGCATGGGCCTCCTTTTATATGCTCAAGGGGTCACCGACAGGTGGCAACGTAGACAAGGGCAAAAAGGGAAAATGAGTTGCAGTTGGTACAGCTACTTGTACAGTGCATCCTACCTAACCCTGACGGCAGGGGACAAAGGCATTAAATGCCCGTCTAAGTCGACTAAACAGTGCAGAAAAGGACCGTCAGGGGCGCCACCGTTCGCCACGATGGCAATCTTGTCAGCACCGCTTGCCACCGCGCCCCGCTGGCTGCACAACCTCTTGCCACGCGCGCCTGGAAAGGTCCCATGGCGACACGTTAGTGGGTGAGCTGGAGCGGAGGAACGGAGTGGTAGTCTGCCGCGGCAAGCGCCTTGCCGCGGTTGTTGCCTTGTCGCGTCCGGAAGCTTGTCGCACACCGGGCCTTCCCGGCAAGCTCCTCTTGCCGGGGCCTTGTCTTCTAGGTGCCTTGAGTGGTCTTCCCGGCAAGCTCCTCTTGCCGGGGCCTTGTCTCCTTGGCTTAAATATTTTGTTCTTGAATGGCTGCAGAGGAACCACGGAGGACCTTGGCGGTCACCTGGCAAGCCTTGCCGCAGGGTGCTGCAACTGCCCGTGCACGAGTTCGGGAGACTAGGGAACCCCTACTCTAGTACACCGACAGGAGCCCCCGGGCCTGGGCCACACACGGTGCCGAGCGTTGTTGGGCCAGGCCCAAAACAGTGCATGGGCACGCGCGGCCTAGGTCACGCCGTAACTTGCTCCGGACCCACCACGTCCCCCACGAACAGCACGCGTCGAACGCGGCGTCGTGGGAGAGATTGTGGGGGGTTTCTTTATTCGGAAAAGCGGAACGTCCGCCCCCTCTCCCTCCTTATAAACAGGGGAAACAGGGGCAGTTCGCCCACCTCACCATTTGCTGGAGGAATTGCTTGGATCTCAAGGATCGGCAAGAAAGAAGCCTATCTAGAAGGAGAGCTCCGCAGCAAGTGGGAGGAGTGGAGGGCAGATTGGTGTTGGATTGTTGAGGAGAACCCGCAGCCCTTCACTACTCAGCGCCAAACCCCAATAGTGCGCGGCAACGATTGGAGCAACTTGGCGCCGGAAGATGCTAGATTGAAGATTGCCGTCACCCGGATCCTGTGCCTCAGGCTTGCCGAACTCACTGTAGGCGCCGTTGGCGCAGATTTCCTTCGCCGCCGCATCGCTCCCTTGCAGGAGAGGAGGAGACATGCTTGGGAGTTCCAGAATGCGGCGGATATCATGAGGCTGCGCCCGGGCCTCAACTTCAATTTCACCGTCTTGGAGTTGGATGCGATGCTCCTGGAGCTGTTCAAGCACGACCCTGATCATCCCGAATGGTTTAGGTTGCCGAGGGGAGTCGTTCCATTGTGCAACAATTCCTCGCTCGACCGCATCCGTGCAATGATGCCGTCGTGCGACTCGCATGGAATTGTCCCAACCTGGCAAGAGCCTGCCGATGACGTCGTGCGGGTGTTCTTTGATAGCTTGGAAGAAGTGCCGATCCGCCCCGATGAGCAGAAAGGCCTCACCCGCGACACCACTAACGACGAGATGCAGCGCATCGCCACCAGGCTGGAAGAGGCGGCAGCCGCTGCTGCCGCTGGCGAATTCGGGTTCACCGTGGAGGAAGCAGAGGCAGCAGAGGCGGCAAGCCTTGTCGAGCGAAGGGAGTTTGCCGGCGAGGAGGAGCCTGCCGAACCTGAAGCCGAGTCGAGCGAACCCGCCGAGGGCGCCTCCTCCCCACCATCTAGTAGCTTGCCACAAGAGGAACCTCCGGCTCCACCAAGAAGGCGTCTCCGCAAGGCTGGGGACAAAACGTGGCGGCAGACGGGCCAACAGCCACCGCGCCGCGCGACGCACTCCACCGCGGCAAGCACCGTTGCCGCGGGAGCACCCCACGCCGCTGCAGTAACTGGGGCGGGGCCCTCCCAGGCCACCGTTGCTACTCCCGCCAAGCGGTCAAGGGAACCCACTCCTCCGCCTCGTCGCACCGGAGGCGAGCCAGAATTTGATCTTTCCGCGCTCAGCTCCGACGAGGAAGAAGAAGAGTAAGCTTCTGTGTTGTACTTGTATTTCTTCAATTTTGTTGTTTTGTCTTGTATCTGATTTGCTTCATTCTGAACCCTTTCCTTTTCAGGACGCTGGCCTAGAGAGCGTCGAAGAGAGCCAAGACCCCGGTGGTTGTCATCGAGGACGATCCCCCCGCGGCAGCAGGAGGCGCGTCCGAGACCATCTTGCCGGACGCGGCAACTCTTCCTCAGAGCAGCCCCCAGCACAGCCCCCAGCGTAAGTATATGGTTTACTCTTTATTATTGAGCGTGCATGGGTGCCCTTTCTTTGATGATATTCGACTGTTGGTTTGTGTAGGAGCAGAGCAGCCCCACCAGGAGTGCCCGGAAGCCGCTCCCGACGTGCCATCTGCGTCGACTACACCGCCAAGGGAGGATCCCCCGGCAAGGGAGCGTTCTCCGGCAAGGGAGGCTTCTCCGGCAAGGGGCAGTTCTCCGGCAAGGGATAGCGCCAGCGACCCTCCGGTGGTTGAGACCGCGGCTGCAGATCCCATCGCAGGTAATCCTCTTGCCTGAAAACTTCCCTTGTGTTCTTCTTCTTCTGATTTTCTTCTTGAACATTTGCTTGACTGTTCTTTCTTTTTCTGGTCGTCAGACCCATCCGCCGCAGAGCCGATGGAGACTGAGGTCGCCGGCGAGGAGGACGTGCGCGGCAATACTGACGACGCCGCCGCCATGGAGGAAGAGGCTGGCGTCGATGAGTCCGCCGGCGAAGAGGCCGCCAAGGCTGCTGCCGCAGAGGCTGGCGAGGGGTCCGGCGATCGCACTGACGGCCCTGAGGCCGCAGGAGCGTCAGGCGCTACGCCGACCGCCGATCCCTCCGCCGCCGCTGCAGCACCAGGCTCCGAAGAGCCCCAGCCCGGCGCCTATCTGAAGGCCGACGATGGCGTCTTCATCAAGCTCCCCTGGGCGTCGAGCTCCAGGGCTCCGGTTGAAGGGGAAACCTTTGACAAGGAGCTGCCCGCTTCCGATGGGCTGACGCTGGTCGATGCGCCAAGCAGCAGCAGCGGCGAGTCTGAGGAGGAGCAGCTGTTGAGGAAGCTGCTGTCGCTCTATCGCGCCCGACAAGCCAAGATGGAATCCCGGGAAGCGCTTGTCGCGAAGGCGGGAGCAGACATAGAGAAGCGCGCGGAGGAGCTCCGGGGCACTAACCAAGAAGCTCTCCGGTCCTTGGCAGAGGAGCGGGAGCGACTCGCCGAGGAATGCACAGCCTTCATCCTCGAGAAGGCTGAGGTTGAGGAGCGGCAGCGGCTTGCCGCCGAGAAGCTGTCTGCGCAGGAGGGCGAGCTGGCACAGCGAAAGATCAATCTTGACAGCCATGAAGAGGAGCTTGCCGCGCGCGAGCAAACATTTGGCGGGGCTCTCAAGGAAGCAAAGGACGCTGCTGCAACTGCCGAGGCCTCCAAGAAGGAGTTGGAAACGAAGGTGACGCAGCTGGAGGCCAGTCTTCAGAAGAGCGGCGAGGAGCTTGCTGCCCTCAAGCACGAGCGCGAGAAGGACGCCTACACTCTTGGCGAGCTACAGGGCCGTCTCGCCGAGAGGAGCAAGGAGCTCAGCGCCACCAAGGACTCTAAAGCAAATCTTGAGCTGAAGCTGACCACCTTGATGCAGACGCTGGACGGTGCCAAGGAGCGGGAGGTGGCTTTGTTGGAGAAGACCAAAGCCGACGAGGCGCTGCTAGCAAGCGCTACTGCCGCCCAGAGCACCTTCAGGGAGAATGTGGAGCATTGGACCGAGGGTCTTGTGAATGTTGCCGCCGCCATTGACAAGGAGCTGACGGAGATGGGGATGGTGGATCTCGGGTACTCCTCCGATGAGCACCTCCAACCCAGCGCCAAGCTCAGTTTGTTCTTCAAGGGCGTGGTGACGGCTCTCCAGCGACTCCGGGAAGAGATCCCAAAGCAGCTGGCCAAGGAATCGCGCCAGATCTGTGCGGGAGCTCTCCAGAAGGTGCTGATGAAGGTGGCCTTTCGCAATCCAGGCCTCAACCTCACCGGCGTCCTCAAGTCCTTGCCGCCGGATGCTGACGTGGAAGCGCTCAAGGCCCTTGTCGCACCCATTATGGACAAGGTGGGCAAGATCAAGAGGGTTGATGGCGATTGCGTAGATTAGGCCGCCAATTTTATCTTTTCCTTGTCGCTGCTGGTCATGTTAGGAGAACAATCTATTAGAGCTGCGACAAGCTATTTTGTAATATAACTCTATCTTGGGCAATGATTGCAATGTTATTTCCTTCACTTGATTCCTTCCTTTGTATGTTTTTGCCCTACGCTTTTTAGGGAACTTGCCGGCGCGGGCACCTTAGCCGCGAGCGCTGAGTGCGGAACGTCAGCAGCCTGCTGGCAGTGCCGCTTCCGACAAGCAACCTTGTCGCAACTAGTTGCAGCTCACTTAAGTTGTTGAGAGGACTCGAAACAAAGTAAGGGCGCAACTAGCTACGAGTTGGTTCCTCCGCGCACAGGTTTTCCATACAAAGTACTGTCGTTCGAGGAAGATAACTTAAAAAATTTAAAAACTGATTGCTCAAACTTTGGCAACTTAGCTTTTCTGTCGTTTGCTTCCCGGTAAGGCGAAACTTCCTCGAGCGACGCTTGGTTCACACCATTATCTTCTCCTTCCCCCCTGGCTAACTTGTGTGCGAGGGAACCTTCCTTTCTTTGATAAAGAGAAAGAAGAGAAAATAAAGTCATGGAGCCTTGCGGCTCGTTATTGCTTACCGGGTGCAGGTGCTGCACAAAGTGTCAGATAACACATGCAATAAAATGATGAAAGCATGAAATTGACAAGTTGTGCGAAACACATGAGCTTTACTTATGCACGGGATCTGCGCCCGGCTTTGTACAAAGGATTACATGCAACATCGGCAAGACTTGTACAAAAGGTGGTTGCCGGAACAGGTTCCGGCAACCGCACCCTATGGGTAAAACTTACGAAGATGCTCGATGTTCCAGGAGTTGCTCACCGGAATGCCATCTTCGGTCTCAAGGCGGACAGCGCCATGCCTAGTGACTTGTTTCACCCGATAAGGGCCTTCCCACTTCGGCGTCAACTTGTTGGAATTCTTGGCGGACTGAACGCGCCGAAGAACAAGGTCGCCTTCCTCGAGACTTCTGGCATTAACTTTGCGGCTATGGTAGCGGCGCAAAGCTTGCTGGTATCGAGCAGCTCGTACAACAGCCTGAAGACGGTCCTCCTCAAGGAGCAGCGCGTCATCTTGTCGCAGCTGCTCTTGCTCAAGCTCATCATAAGCGAGCACTCGAGGTGACCCGAATACGAGTTCCGTGGGGAGAACTGCCTCTGCTCCATATACTAGAGCGAAAGGTGTCTGACCAGTGGCTCGATTTGGCGTCGTTCTGATTGACCAAAGAACCACCGGCAGCTCCTCAATCCAGTTTCTTCCGCACTTGTGCAGCCTGTCGAAAGTTCTGGTCTTGAGCCCACGCAGCACTTCAGCATTTGCCCTCTCCGCTTGACCGTTACTTCTCGGATGAGCAACAGAAGCGAAGCATATCTTGGACGTACTGCATGAAGGTGCGGCTCGTGAATTGTGTGCCGTTGTCGGTGATGATTCTGTTAGGAATCCCAAAACGGCAAACAATTGACCTAAAGAACTTGACTGCTGACTGTGCTGTCACCTTCCTCATTGCTTCCACTTCCGGCCACTTTGTGAACTTGTCGATTGCAACGTACAAGTACTCAAAGCCCCCGACAGCTCGGGGAAAAGGGCCGAGGATGTCGAGCCCCCAGACCGAAAATGGCCAGGATAAAGGGATCGTCTGGAGAGCTTGAGCTGGCTGGTGTATCTGCTTGGAATGGAACTGGCACGCTTCACATTTGGTTACTTGTGCAGTTGCATTCTGGAGGGCCGTCGGCCAAAAGAAACCTTGCCGAAATGCTTTGCCGGCAAGTGCTCTTGCGCCAATGTGGTGACCACATATGCCTCCGTGTATCTCTGCCAACAACTTCTGTCCATCTTCCCAGTAAATACACTTCAATTTCAGACCGTTGAGTCTTCTTCTGTACAGTGTGCTGTCGACAAACTAGTACATACTTGACTGTCGGGCTACTCTTTCCGCTTCTTCTTGCTCTTCGGGAAGTTCTCCTGTCTGAAGGAAATGGACAATCTGCTGTGCCCATGCCGGAGCTTTCGGCTCGACAACAAGGACCAAAGGCACATCTGCTGCTGCGGGAACACCCGCTTCTACGGCAAGAACCTGCGGCTGGGCCGGAGCTTGATGTTCCCCGGCAAGTTTGCCGGAGCAAAACTTGTCGGAGCGTCTGCTTCAACGAAACAAACCCTAGGGCTTGTCGGAGCAGACTGCTCCTCAGCACTCTTGGTGTTGATCTTGGGGACCTTCTTGGCGGCGGCTTCAGGAAGCTCTGCCGGAAAATAGTCACCAGAAATCAACTTCCTCTTCTTGTTCTGTCCAGTTGATGGTGTTACAGTTGGTTGAGTCAGCTTGAGCACAAAAATCCCTGGTTCCACAGGTAACTTGAGTGCGGCGCACTTTGACAGGCCATCAGCAATATCGTTCTGAGCTCTTGGAACATGTTCCATCTGTAGGCCGTCAAAGTGCTCTTCTAGCTTTCTCACTTCATCAACATAGGCTTCCATCAACGGACTCTGATAATCCTTGTTCACTTGGCGGACGACAAGCTGTGAGTCACCCCTGACAATGAGCTTCTTGATCCCAAGGTCTACCGCGATCCTGAGGTGCTCTCCGGTGGGTGCGACAAGCAGCACGCCAGCACCGGCGCCTTGCAGCGAGAAGGCACCATCAAAGTACATTAGCCACTCTTTGCTTGCTTCCTTAACGGGGATGCTCATTTCTGGAATTTCTTCATCTTGCGTTGGCGTCCATTCTGCTATGAACTCTGCCAATGCTTTGCTTTGGATAGTTGAAGTGCTTTCAAACTTGAGGCCAAAGCTTGATAGTTCCAGTGCCCACTCGACAATCCTGCCTGTTGCTTCTGGATTTTGCAGTATCCTCTTCAGCGGAAAGCGAGTGACGACTGTTATCTCATGTGCTTGGAAGTAATGGCGCAGCTTTTTCGAGGCCATGAGGAGGCCGAAAAGTAATTTCTGCACACCAGAGTACCTTGACCTAGCCCCCTGTAGAAGGGAACTGACAAAGTAAACTCGGCGCTGCACCATCCTTTTCTGCATCTTCTCGCACGTCTGCGCAAATCTATCCTTGTCAGGACCAGAGCTTGTCGGTGAAGCCCCCTGCTTGTCGCTGGATGCATCTGCCATGGTTGCTAGCTCATCATCCGCCTCCCTCTCCGCTACTAACGCAGGACTAACCACTTGATTGGGTTGCCGCTATATACAGCAGCAACTTCTCTTGTGGCTTAGGTGCGACAAGTATTGGAGTGGAGGACAGGTATCTCTTTAAGTCCTGCAGCGCAGCCTCTGCTTCGGGAGTCCATTTCATCGGACCTGCCTTTTTCAAAATTTTGAAAAATGGCAGGGCGCGTTCAGCAGACCTAGAGATAAACCTGCTGAGAGGGGCTATGCAACCGGCAAGTCTTCGTACGTCCTTGACGCGCTTTGGTGCTTCAATCTGCTCAATGGCCTTGATCTTGTCGGGATTGGCTTCAATCCCCCGCTGAGACACGAAGAACCCGAGAAGCTTGCCGGAAGGGACTCCAAACACACACTTCTCGGGGTTGAGCTTGAGGTTGATCTTGCGCAGATTTGCAAAGGTCTCGTCTAAATCTTGAACCAGAGTTGCCTTGTCCTTGCTTTTGACCACTATGTCATCCATGTAGGCTTCTACATTTCTGTGCATTTGCGGCTCAAAAGCGTCATGGACTACTCTTGCAAATGTTGAACCAGCATTCTTTAAACCGAAAGGCATCCGTATGAAACAGTATGTGCCACATGGAGTGATGAATGCGGTTTTCTCCTCATCCTCTTGTGCCATGAAGATCTGATGATATCCTGAGTACGCATTAAGAAATGAAAGAAAATCACATCCGGCCGTGGAGTCAACAATCTGATCGATGCGCGGCAAGGGAAATGGGTCTTTGGGACAAGCTTTATTAACATCTGTAAAGTCGATACAAAGCCTCCATTTTCCATTTGCCTTACGCACGACTACAGGATTGGCCAACCACGTAGGATGGAGCACTCCTCTGACAAGGCATGCTGCTTCCAATTTCTTGATCTCTTCTGCGATGAACTCTTGGCGCTCCACTGCTTGCTTTCTGACTTTCTGCTTGACGGGCCGCGCGTGAGGACAGACGACAAGATGGTGCTCAATTACTTTCCTGGGAACACCGGGGATGTCAGACGGTTGCCACGCAAACACGTCGACATTCGCCCGCAGGAAAGCAACGAGCGCGCCTTCCTATTTAGGGTCGAGAGTGGCACTGATGGTGAAGGTACCACCAGTGCCGTCCTCCTTGGCGGGCACCTTCTTGGTCTTTGGTGGAGCTGCCATCGTTTTCTTACACTTGCCGGTGGAGCTCGATGGTGCGTCCTCGACGATAGTGCAGTACTCCGAAGAGGTGCGCTTGCCGGAGTGGGCATCAGAGCTCTTACCAGACTTGGTTTTCTTCTTCCCCCCGGGAGCTTCAGCGGCAAGTGACTTGCTATCTGTTGCAGCTGCTGCTTCCCGGTAGATCTTGTCGGCGCAGATAAGAGCATCCTTCTTGTCGCCAGGGACAGAGATGACACTTATTGGGCCTGGCATCTTCAGCAAGTTGTATGCATAATGAGAGGCTGCCATGAACTTGGCGAGTGCTGGACGGCCAAGTATCCCATTGTAAGGCAATGGAAAATCAGCAACATCAAAAGTGACCCTCTCAGTCCTGAAGTTCAACTCCCTGCCAAACGTCACCGGTAACGTGATCTTTCCCTTCGGCTTGCTTCTTCTCGGATTGATTCCTTGGAATGTGCCGGTCTCTTCGAGCTCGCTGTCAGGGATTTGGAGCTTCTGGAGCACCGCTGAGGAGATTAGGTTCAAGCCGGCCCTGACGTCAACTAGCATCTTAGTGACCTTGAGGTTGCGGATAGTTGGTGAAACCAACATCAGCAAGCACCCGACCGCAGTGATGCGATCAGGGTGGTCCTCAATATCAAAGATGATAGGCGTGCTAGACCATTTCAGAGGTTTGCGTGATTCGATGGATGGTTCTGCCGCATTGACTTCCCGCATCCACTGCTTGAGTTGGCGGTGTGAAGTATGCAGAGAAGCACCACCGTCAACGCACAGGACCTCTGTGGCTTTCTGGAACTCCTGCTCGTCGGTCTCATCATCTTCCATGTCTTCATCGTCGTCGTCATCTTCATCCTTGTCGCGGCCGCGGGGAGGTCTGTCTCCTTGCCGCTGCTTGGCTTTGCCGCGGCGTCCTCCCCGGCCGGGGCGTTTCTTGCTAGCTCCTCCAGCACCTTCTTGAGCCTTCTCCTTGTCGCGCCGCTCGTATTCAGCCTTCTCCAGCTCAACAAGCTGTTCGACCTTCTTGCAGCTCTGGAGGTCATGGCCCTTGGTGCGGTGGATCTTGCAGTACTGCTTGTTGGAGCCGTCCTGCTTGTCGGCGACGGCCACAGCCTGGAACTTGGTGCCTGCGGCAACCTCCTTGCCGGAGCTACCAACTTTGGCTTTCTTGGCGCCACCTCCGTTGCCGGACTGCTCGACAACTAGCACATCTCTGCCTTTCTTCTTTCTGTTGCTCCGCCGCCGACTTTTCTTTGCCGGAGCGGACCCCTCACTATTAGATCCTGCTGCATCCACATTCTCTCCGGGAAGTCTCCTCCCTTCTTCAGCGCGTGCACACTTGTCGGCCAGGGCATATAGCTCACTGACGTCCTTGATCTTGTACATCGCCATCTCCTCCCGCATCTTGCGGTTCCGCACGTTCTGATGGAACGCGCTGATCACCGCGGCAGGGTGGACATTTGGGATGTTGTGCTGTACACGGCTGAATCTCTGAATGAACTTGCGCAGGGGCTCTCCTTCCTTCTGGGCTACCAGATGAAGGTCGCTCTCTTGGCCATGGGGCTTGTGGCCGCCTGTGAAGGCGCCGACAAACTGATGGCATAGATCCGCCCAAGAGGATATGGAGTTGTCCGGCAAATGCATGAGCCAAGATCTAACATTGGGCTTGAGTACCAGCGGGAAGTAGTTGTTGGAAATATGCCCTAGAGGCAATAATAAAAGCATTATTATTATATTTCCTTGTTCATGATAATTGTCTTTATTCATGCTATAACTGTATTATCCGGAAATCGTAATACACGTGTGAATACATAGACTACAATACGTCCCTAGTAAGCCTCTAGTAGACTAGCTCGTTGGTCAACAGATAGTCATGGTTTCCTGACTATGGACATC
>LR880972.1:893417550-893428129 GCA_904067115.1 Aegilops sharonensis | reverse complement strand
CCTCTGGATGAACAGGACCCCGTGGTGTGGTGGAGGGCTGGATGAACAGTAGACGGTGGAGGGGTGCCCGTGGAGGGGTGGTTGAACAGGACCCCGTGGTGTGGAGGGCTGGATGAACAGTAGACGGTGGAGGGGTGCCCGTGGAGGGGTGGTTGAACAGGACCCCGTGGTGTGGAGGGCTGGATGAACAGTAGACGGTGGAGGGGTGGTTGAACAGAAGCCGGTGGAGTAGCGCGTGGTGGAGGCTGGATGAACAGGAGCCCGTGGAGACTGGAGGTCGACAGTAGCCCGTGGAGGCCGGAGGAGGTCGACGGTGAAGATGAACAGTATCCCGTGGAGTCCCGTTTTGCGGTACGCCACACCCCTCCCGATGAACAGGACCCCCGTTTCGATCGTAGTGCTCCAACACAAGTCTGTTTCGTCCGTTTTGCGTTACGCCACACCCCTCCCGATCAACAGGACCCCCGTTTCGACCGTAGGAGGTCCGTTTCGTCCGTTTTGCGGTACGCCACACCCCTCCCGATCAACAGGACACCCGTTTCGACTGTAGGAGGTCCGTTTCCTCCGTTTTGCGGTACGCCACACCCCTCCCGGTCAACAGGACCCCGTTCCGAACGTAGGAGGTCCGTTTCCTCCGTTGTGCGGTACGCCAGGCCTCGTTTCCATCGCCTGTTCCGTCCAAGCCCTCTCGATGAACACGTCCATGCATTCCATTCTGACACAGCCGGTTGGCTCCCACGCGTTCCGTTGCCTCCCGATGAACACGACGCATTCCTTTGCCTCCCCATGAACACGACACACTCTGTTGCCTCCCCATGAACACGACGACGATGCTATTTCTCCGTTCCGACCCAGCCATGTACACGAGCCCTGGCCGTATGTATGCGCGAGTAGGCGTTCGAGACCCCGCCCGTATGTACACATACGTGGCCGTATTTTCTTTCTTGCACCCTGGCCGCTGTACGTACGTGCACATGCTACGTGCGTGCCTCTACAACGACCCGTATGTACGTACACGTTCGTGACCTGAATGACAACGCTACGTACGCTTCGACCAGGTGGGTCCCGACCGTCAGGCACTTCCTTGCGTGCGAAGATGTAGCTGGTGGGTCCCAGCAGTCAGGGGGGCGAATCATTTTTTTGCCCGGACGCACTTCCTTGCGTGCGAAGATGTAGCAGGTGGGTCCCAGCAGTCAGGGGGGCGAATCGTTTTTTTTGCCCGGACACACTTCCTTGCGTGCGAAGTAGTAGCTGGTGGGTCCCAGCAGTCAGGGGGGCAAATCGTTTTTTTGCCCGGACGCACTTCCTTGCGTGCGAATATGAAGCTGGTGGGTGCCAGCAGTCAGGGGAAACGTTTTTTCCGTGAAACACAGTGGCCCGTCCGGTGGGTCCCAGGTGTCAGGTGGAGGAATCATTATTTTTCGCGTAATAAGGAGGCACTTCCTTGCTGCGGCCGTGGACCCAGCTGTCAGCCTCTCCACGTACAGTCCACGTCCGATGGAAGCCATTCCTTGACCACGTTGACCACGCCGTGCCGAGAGCACCAGGGCGGTGGACGACGGCGAGGCCTAGGAAGGGGACGACGCAGAGCCGGGGAAGACGCGACAGTGGATGCCCACACGTAGAGGAGTATGAGGGTTCACTCGTTCGGCTGCGGTGTGAGGCTGCCGTCACCGCAGAATATCAGGGGGTTTGGGTGCATAGAGGGATGGCCTGGCCAGCGGTGAGAGTAGTATGGGGCAGTGAGGCCTCCACGGCATCACAGCCGGCCACAGGCGGCAGGAGCAGGCGGCACGACCGACGCTGCTTTGGCCGGCTGGAGCAAGAAAACCAGAGGTTGAAGAAGCACTACGGCCGTTGGATGGACATCGTACAGTCACTGGAGCTAGAATCGTTCATATATTGACTAAAGTTGACAAAGGCATCCGTCCCAGTCAACTTAGTAGCCCGACAAGTCAGCCTCCCACCAAGGTGGGTCCCAGCTAGCAGGGGGTATTCATTTTTTTTGTGCATAATAAGGAGGCACTTCCGGTGGGTCCGAGCTAACAGCGGGGGGAACGTTTTTTCGCGAAATACGGTGGCCCGTCCTGTGGGTCCCAGCAGTCAGGGGTAAACGTTTTTTTCGTGAAATACTGGTGGCCCGTCCGGTGGGTCCCTGTTGTCAGGTGGAGGAATAATTATTTTCCGCGTGATAAGGAGGCACTTCCTTGCGGCTGCCGTGGACCCAGCTATCAGCCTCTCCACGTACAGTACTCTTCCGATGGAAGTCGGTCGTTGACCACATTGACCACGCCACGCCGAGAGCACCACGGCGGTGGACGACGGCGAGACCTAGGAAGGGGACGACGCGGAGCCGGGGAAGACGCAGCAGTGGAAGCCCGCACGGAGAGGAGTACGTGGGTTCACCGGTTCGGCTGCGGTGTGAGACTGTCGTCGCCGCAGAATAATAGGGGGTGTGGGTGAGTAGAGGGATGCCCTGGCCAGCAGTGGGAGTAGTAGGGGGCGCTGAGGCCTGCGTGACAGCAAAGTCAGCCATGGGAGGCGGGAGCAGGCGGTCCCGCCGTCGCTGCTTTGGCGGCTAGAGCAAGAAGATCAGAGATTGAAGAAACACGACGGCCGTTGGATTGACATCCAACGGTTACGTCTGCTAGAATCGTTTGTTGACGTATATAATAAGTAAAAAAATCTTGCATACGCGTCAACTAAACAGGCCCACAAGTCAGACCACTCCCTCTTTTTTTTAATAATTTATATATAGCTCACGACAACTTCTTATGCAATTTATTGCAGTCTTTTTTTGGTTGGCCAGGGCCAATTTCGCATATTTCTGTGGGTTCCAAACTATTTTTAATACCGAAATGTCGAGCCAGATTTAAAGTACTTTGAAGATATTTTTAAATTAGGTTAATGCCCAGTGAAATAGGAATCTGAAAATGTGAAAAAAATCAGAAATTATAAAGTAATTGCCAATTTGTCATATGTTTTTATATTTACAACCCATTTCATATTACTTTCAAGATTTGTAGGCGTCTTGAAAGAGTTGCAGCCCATCAGGGCGTAGAAAAATAAGTAGGCCTGGATTGGGTATTCTTCAGAAAAAATAAAATGGGATCATTTTCACAAAGAAAAAATAGCTGGGCTGGTCACATGGTGTACATAAAATATAAGCCTGGGCTAGATGGGCCATAGCCCAGTTCAAACCCTGCTCCGTCTCAACAATACCAAACGAAAAAAATACTGCTCGAGTAGCTACATCCGAGGTGTCAGCCGATCTTGTGGTGTTCTCTTGTCTATTGACTATATACGCTCACAATGTCGTTGGTTCCAGATGTCAGGAAAACACTAGGGGGAAGCATTTTATTTTTCCATACGCTGACGTGGTGGCCCCCTACTGTCATCCTCTCCACGTACTTCTGCCGATTCCTGTTGTTTGTTGACCATGTTGACAATGCGAGAGGGCGGCGCCGCGGCGAGCGCACCAAAGCGCGCGGAGGACGTCGGCGTTAATGATTTAGGAGACGGTGGGGCGGCGATGTGTGCGCTGAGGCGCAGCCAGCCGTGGGAGGCGGAAGCAGGCAGCCCCGCCGGTGCTGGTTTGGTTTTGGCGGCTAGAGGAAGACAGGACTGAATAAACAGGACAGACTGTAAAAGCAGCAGGAGTACTTAACAACCTTAACTGAAACCAGCAGGGGCACTTAACAACCAAAGCTGAAAGAAGTATGAGTACTTATACAGGTTCAACCGTACAAAGAACGCCTCGAACAGTTCTACTTTGCCTACAATTAACCAAGGGTGAGGCCGCCAAGCCCCAGGACAAGGCCCAGGTGCCACCCCGTGCATCCACAACCTTCTGAAAGCGGCTTCATCTCGCAACGTGGTCAATAAACAGGATATTCGCTTTAGAGCCATGGAAAACCATGCACATAATCTTCTGTCCTATTATCCAAGATGGACGGGCCTTCATTATTTGAGACCACCCATGAATAAGTATCTTTTCACCTCCAAGGGGAATTGAGTAGGTCGACATAAACATCATGTTGTGACCAAGCGCAAGTCTGACCCGACCATGGTCAGGCATCTGTATAGGAACAATAGAACTCGGCAGTTCCTGTTTGGAGAAGATCACAGCTGTAAAACTGTGTATAAGCAATAGTTTATGAACAACATATATAACAGAAAACAGCTCGTACCATAATTTTCTCGACACAGTTGGACATGTTCAACGAGTGCAGCAGTGGTACACATATCCCACGTGTCCTTCCACCATTTAAACGCCCCACAAGGACCTCAAGACGATCAATAAAGTGTAGGAACTTGTGGATGTCGATCCAGTCAACTTCAGTGCCATTAGTAACAGCCGAGTTATTACAGAGTAACAAACGAGCAGACTGCTTAACTCTGAAAAAACCTACACGTGCCACCAATTATAAGAAAATATTAGTTAGAAGTAGCATCTTCGTGAGAGATTCGTTGCTACTTCTAAAGTTAAATTGTGATTAGTAAGACAGAATAGGTGGATTAAGAAGTAATCGAGGCAACAAGCAAGAACCATATACAAAACTAACATGGATGAACAATTGGAACGACGTCGGGGTGGAAGATCGTTGTGAAGGTGAGACCAGGTTCTGCTATTTCCATCAACATTCGTGCGCCAACTTTCAGTCCGTAACACTTGAGAAAGTTTATCCAAGTTCGGCCAGAAAAAAGCAGCGATCTTCTTGGTTCATGAACCCAACTCGGAACTTATATCCATGGCTTTTCTTCACTGTGACCATTAAACTATTGTATTCAGTTATGGCAAGGCCGAGCATCTTGAGTACATGTGTTCTGGCAGAGAAAATAATACACTGCAGGAAAAATAATATGAGAACACAACATGTTCAAAAAACCCCAGCCTCTCGGATAGAAAAGAGGATTCTAGGAACATACTGTGCGCATTTCAAAATGCTGTGTTAGGATGAGAAGGGACAAGTGTGGCGTCTCGCCAAGGGCGCAGAAACATGTAGGGTACTCGCACTTTGGGCACTGCAAATGAAACATACTAGATTCAGTAGGAAGAAAAATGCATCAACGGTGGCGGCTGCCATCCTAGGATTACCTACGACCAAGGGACTTGGATTTATCGGGGATGGATGAAGAATTCGTACCTGGTTCTCCATGAGAAAACCCTATGAAATCACCGAGAGGGGGTTTTCTCGGAACAATCAGATGAGGGAGAAGGGGATTCAGGCCCAGTGAAATATTGACGCTTCGTCCGTCCAGCTTACTGCTTAAGCTGGAAAGGGGGGTGTGATTTGATGGCTCATTGGGAATTACTGCGGCGCTACGACCGGGGTGTGTCTACCGTGAAGTTGTGCACTCTAATTTGTGCGTATGGCACGTGGACCCCGTTGCCGGTTGCCCCACATATCAGCGAAAGGAAGTAGAAAGACAGGAGTAACTAGTTACACATAAATATATTTTTTGACAAAGAGATACTCCCTCTGTAAAGAAATATACAAATCTTTTATATCACAGGCTCACCTTGCCGAGAAATATACTCCCTCTGCAACGCACGGGCATTACGGGGGTTCAGCTTTTTTTATGGGGGTTCAGCTGAGAATATAATACTCAGATAGGCTCACGGTTCTGGACTTTGGGCCGCAGGCCGACCCTGCATGTTTGGGTGCCCATGTGTTCTACCTCAGCGCTTTTCATATTGCAACCGATCGGTACGGCGCTGGTTTTAGATGCTGCCGCAAGGCGAATACACAAAATTGAATAAAGCACGGCAGCTGTTGGAATGAAATCGAATGACAGTTCCTAACCAGCAATCAGAGTTGCAATTCTATCAACGATATACCATGTGATAAATAATACTGTCGTACTACTTATACACACAGGACACTTGTTTCACCATGCCAGATTATTACATCAAAATCTCTCGGAGGATAGATCAGTTCGGCAGTTGCGTGCTGCTACTGAAGAATTTCAAAGTTGATTTGGACCAGCTCTCCTTGCCGAGAAAGTTCGATTTTGACATCATCCCCTACCGCAAGATATGATTTAGATTTGAACCTTGACCATCGTTTAGCATCAATCATCATGCGACCATCCTTTGTACTTACGGTATATTGAGCAGGTTCATTCACACCAAGGCTGCGCATGGTAAGAGAAACTTGGCCACGGTCGCCCGGATTGTTGAACGACTCCCTCGTTGCTCTTGGAATTCTCTGTTTGCAAACAAGAAGACATACCCAAACAGTTAGATCAACACAGTGAATCATGGATGTCTTACATTTTACTCCCTTTGTTCCTAAATATTAGTCTTTTTAGAGGCTTCAAATGGACTGGCACATACGGATGTATATAGACATATTATAGAGTCTAGATTCACTCATTTTGCTACGTATGTAGTCACTTGTTGAACTCTCTAAAAGATTAGTATTTAGGAATAGAAGGAGTATTTTTGAATTCGTGTCATACATGCATGGTTTGGAAAAATAGATGCACTATACTTATTGGATTGTTGTTGTGTTTGTGCGTGTCTCTCTCTCTCTCTCTCTCTCTCTCTCTCTCTCTGTGTGTGTGTGTGTGTGTGTGTGTGTGTGTGTGTGGTCATATGCTTGATACATACAAAGTTTTCTCACCTCCATATTGTTCATCTTTTAAATTTGAATCTGCATTGGAAAACTTACTAGGGATACCATGAAATGTGAAATCCACGTTGAGATCACTATATCACAAAGTCACTCTAATTCAACAACTCGTCATAAATCAATTACCACGTTGAGATTAGTATTTGCAAGGAAAATACGGGTATTGTAATACACGTAGATTCGTTCGGCAATTTAAAAGGTTCCTTTTGTATTCTCGAATGGTAGGACCCAACGGCATACCAGCCAGACCTTGGCTCGTGTTGATCCTAAAAAAACCGGGCTCGTGTCCTTCGGTGGCGGGCGTGGTACGCACATTAGGCAACCCCAACCAGTCGAGCCTCGGCGTTTCAAGTCGAAATATCTGGCGGCCAGAATTCCAGCCCTAGGAAATTCCCCTCATGTCCCCGGTCCATAATGACTACCGATGAACAACGGAAGGATGCTTTAGTAACTAGACAACTTTACCTATCATGCCAAGCATGGTTCAATTCCCTCGGTCGCCGCTCGTCAAGGTCACCCGTCAACTGCATTGCCTAGTACTACTACTACTACACCAGGATGAGCACAGAATTGAGCCCGTTTGTTCGTGCCTAGTACTTGAGTTAATATATCAGGCAATGCACTGGTACGGAGGGATTATCCATTTTACTCTGCATATATAACTTGTCTAAAGTCTAACTAAGAAAAATGTTTGACCAAATCCTTTCTTAAGAAATACAACAGGACAGATGTATGGCTTGAAAATTTATTGCATGATGCAGGTTATGATATTGTTCCGAATCCTGGATCTTAAATTTCAGAAAATCCAAAAGCGAGCATAAATTTTTGAAACTGAGCATGGTCACGTGATATGGCACAAATATTACTTAGTAAGTTTTTTCTTCAATTCGAGACAAGCTGCTTATGACAAGTTGCACAAATGAAAAGCCAAGGTATTTTGGAACAAAGACCTGTCACGTTAAGGTGAACGCTTTCACTATTGAAACCGTGGGCGTTTACGTGCCGCCACGAGTCCCCGCTTCTCATCGGCAGGTGCCGTCCCAGCAAGCGTGTGAGTCGACGGGAGGTGTGCGAGTAGACCGCTGCGCCGGCTGTCAGGGAGGTGTGCGAGTAGACCACTGTGCAGACTCACCGGGAGGCGAGCCCTTAGACCAGGCTCCACCGCCCACCGTCGCCCCAACTACTCCCACTTTAATGTCGCCGGCGCCGCAGTTTAAAATCAACCCCGCACTACTCGGTATCGCTACAATCCTCTCTCTTCCTCTCCGATTCTCCTGTCGTCTACCTCCAACTAGCCTGACCTAAACATACGACATGCCAGATCACGATGGTCTGCCCTTAGTGTTCTAGTTTCCTAAGGAAGACACCCAGCTGGAGTCTCAAGAACATAAGGAGCTTTAGGACGAGCTTGAACTGGCCTTGCGGGAAGACGTCGCGCCTGTCCCCGCTCCTGTTCCGGCTCCCGTCATCCCGACTGCGCCAGCACCCATCCCCGTGGCATTGATGGGCTGGAAGCCACACATTGTCGCCGAGCTTGATGCCACGGGGTTCCACGAGGTCCCCGCCGACTTTCACGCGCCAGTGCACCTGCCAGCGCATGCCCCTGCGCGTGCACTAACGCGCACGGCCGTGCTGGTGCCCGTGCACATGCCGGCGCATGCGCCTGCGCGTGCACTGGCGTGCGCGCCCGTGCCGGTGCTCGTGCACATGGATGTCTCCGCCGCGCCGTTGACAGCGCCTGTTCCCGCGCGGGTGCAAGTGCCCCCTCAGCGGCATGGATGGCCGCCGTCGACCGCTTCCTTGCACCAACGCCAGTCGCCTCCTCCCGCTAGTTGACTCACTCCAAAGTCCAGAACATTTTGGCCTTCCTTGAAGCTAGGCCAATGTCCAGGAGTACGCCAACAACGGCGCAAGACGCTACCGTCCCCGTCGGTCAGTGGCCCGACGACACACAGAGCATGGCAGAGGAGCCGCTTCCCATCGCGAGACGCCCCCGCCGCCGCCGCGTAATCTAAATTTGCCATGAAAAACGTTCGGATTGCCATGCTTAAAATCCAAACGTTTATCCTTTCCGTTTATTTTATATCGATCGTCGTATAATTTAAAGTCGGAGTCAGACTGAACGAAATGTATGGTTTGATCGATTGAATGTTCTGCTAGAGCCGTATCAAATTAAATATAAAACGTCATCAAGCCACATGTATTCCTTGTCATCCAATGACCTAGACTGCTTCAATGTCAAGCGCTCAACATGTTTAGCGTGCAGTTAATTTCATGCCAAAAATATTGCAAATCACATGACAACACGCAAATAATATCCTATTAGTTAATATCCGCATGCACTTCATATACTTCCAAATTAACGTGCATTGCACTTACACACTGACTAGTGCTGCTAGTACGTGAAACTGGTGTCGTGACTTGTGAACGCGTCCAGATATGGTCAACGGCAACTTCGCCCGCGAGTTCTTCCTGTTTGCCCGTGCGTCTAAACGCAGAAGGGGAGGAGAGAGAGAGCACACATGGAACCCACCAGTAAGTGAAGGCGAATAGTACTAAAAATAATATTACATGTTATCCATTAATTAGGCTGTGGTGATATAAAAACATTATGTGAACAAAGGGGGTACAACAAACATTCCTATTCTACGTATGTTGCCTATTGACGTGCGGCTTGAAGGCCCGGTCGCATTTTCGATCCTCGTCCTTTATTTTTTAATTTGTATATGGGTCCAAATTTGTTTCATGACATGTGGGCCCGTCGGTGTGTAGTTTGTAGCACTTTAATTTGTGGGTCGAAATTTGTTCCATTCCAAGTGGACTATCGATGTGTAGTTTTGTAGGTTATTTATAATAATTAAAGAGAACAACATAGTTTTTTCAATAATACCATGGTGCGACGTTGAAGGCGAGAAAGGATGTGCGAGAGAGCGATGACCGAGCCAGAGGGAAATCAACTAGGGGAGTTGCGTGGGTTGCAACGGTGTTTGGAGTAGTTGTGGGCCGAATGCTATGAAAATATAATCTAAACCGACCGAAATAAATGCCTACACAAATTAATCCAAGTTTGGAGTGCCCCTCGCAATGTAAATAGCTCCGGCTTTGCGAGGGATGGAGAGGTAGTAGCTTCAACGCGTGGAAGATACGGTGTGAGAAAGCGAGGTCAATCGAGAGACATATAGATAGAGAGACTAAGTGAGTGTGGTCCGACATTCATTGAACAAATATATATGCTCTGGAGAGATATTGTCCGATTGAGCTTTTGGCAAGGGTGAGGGCTGTAAGATAGAGCTTGAGAGATGATCCAGTCGCAGACGTGTAGATATATTTTGTGCGTGGGAGGAAGCAAGATCAACCGATCACATAGGGTCGCCGTGCGATCGAAAGAGTGAGACGGGTTGGAGAGAGTGACCTAGATAGACGATGTGCGTGAGAGAGTATAAAATGTGAATAGGTCGAATTGGGCTCAAAAATGGTGATATATCGTTTTTGTCCGAGAAAGAGCAAGGTCAATCGAGACATAGGGGGGGGGGAGAGATTGAGTGAGCGTGGCCCACCATGAGATCGAAAGAGTGGCGGCGGCTTGGATGGACTGACCTAGATAGACAATCTGCGTGAGAAAGTATAGAGTGTGTAGATCGAGGCCCAAAGAGGGAGATATATCATTTGTGTGTGAAAGAAAACGAGGTTAAACGAGACTCGGATAAAGAGAGCAAGATTGAGCGAGTGTGGCCCGCCGTGCGGAAGAAAGAGAGAGACAGTCTCGCGGGAGTGACCTAGATATACAACGTGCTTGCGTGCGCACGAGAGGTTGGGGGGCTAGATAGGCAATGCATGCATGTATTTAGCATGAGAGGGTGAGAGGGAGAGGGGGGAGGGGGGAGAGAGAGCTCGGCATGGGGTGCAATGGCGGGTGTGTGAGGTAAATACATTTGGTAACA
>LR880972.1:893405646-893417070 GCA_904067115.1 Aegilops sharonensis | reverse complement strand
TGTACATAGTAAGAGACTTAATATCGATGTTTCAATTCGGTGTACATTGTAAGATTTGAACCGAGGACCAGGCATACGGGTAATTATTTCGAATTCGTGCCATACTAAGTTTCGAAAAGTTGACATTGACTCAATTTGTTGTGCCATTTTGTACGTCATATGTTTGAATCCATCCTAAAGTTTTCTCACTACCATGGTGTTCATCATATACATATGAATTTGTATTAAAAAAGTAGCATGGATACAGTGAAATGCGAAATCCACGTTAGAATTTGAGATCGCTACGTGACACACACTCTAATTCAAAAATCTAACTACGTGAAACACACTCTAATTCAAATAACTAATTATGTGACACACACTCTAATCCACATTAGCGTGGGTACCGTTTCGATTTTTTTCAATTAACTCCTCATTAATTAATTTATAGTACTCCCTCTGTTCACTTTTATAAGACCTTGAAGACATTTCAGACAATGTGCAAAACAGTTCATTTTAAGTTGGCTGAAACGACTTACAAAAGTGAACGGATGGAGTATCTCATTTCGAATGACTAATTATTGCAAGGAAAACACGGCCATGGTAATACGTACAGATTCGTTTGCAAATGAAAGAAGATTCATTTGCATTCTCAAATGTAGGCGCACCAGGCAGACCAGGGTCGTGTCGGGGTGGACGCTGCTTCGGTGTCTTAAAGGCAACTGCCTTTGGGTGACTGACATGTGGGCCAGCAACCTGTTGGACCCACATGTCATGGACACAAAGGCAGGTGCCTTAAGGCACCGAAGCATAGTCCTGTCGGGGTGGTCGCGTGTGTCGGACGGACGCGTAGCACCCAGCTACCCACCCCCCTCCCCCAAAAAAAGGACGATGACAATATAAGTTCACGCTTCCACATTTCGGATTGAAATATCTGGCGGCCCCAATTCCAGCCCTGCAAAATCTCTCTTCCTCCACTGTCCCCTTCCGCGCCCAGATTGCTCAAATCCCTAATTCGCCGCCAACCCTCGAATCGCCCCTCGTCTCGTCTCTTTCCCCACCGTTCCCCACCTCTGTGCCGGACGACGACGACAAAGACGACGGTCGCGCTTCACCACCGCACCGGAGCTACCTCATCTTCGCCCTCGTCCACCGCACCGGGTGGTCCACCGACAACGTCGGCCGCCGCAACCGACGTGCCTCATAGACACCGAGTTCCACCTCATCAGGTGCGCTTCACCGACGCCGTCTCCCAGCTCACCGGGGCTACTTCACCGAGCACATCGTCGCACCTCCGCCCCCCGAGGCCGTTGGGGCTTCACCAATGGTCTCGTCCACCGCATCGTAGCACTCCGCTGCCACTCAAGATCTGCATCCGTGCGCGGCCAGCCAACGCCAGTGCATCACCCTCAACGGCTCTGAAGTGACCCGCACTCTAGCTAGGCGAGCATGCCCAAACGCCGGCCCGAACTAGGTATCCACACATCACTCCCTTGTGCACTGTTCCGACGATGTTTGGATATCCTTTCACTGCTCTCTTAGCTTACACGCATATACAACTCTGACTTTAACTCTTATTTCTTCTGGATATATCATCTGAAACAAGAAAATCCATTTCTTTGCAAAGCATGACGGCGCTACGGGATCTAGTACACATCCTGCACACCCGTATAACCTTGTAAGTATCTATCCTCCGGTACAACATCAAGGTCGATTCCTCTTATTTGATCAACCATTCGCCGTGTCAAAAATGTAGAGGGGGATCCGAGGAGCACAAGGCCTGCACATCCAAGCAAGTGGTAACATGGACTTGTACATGCAACATCCCAGGCGCAAGTAGAGCTGCAGCAAGCCTGTACAACGAGCTAGCGTAAGTCCCTGCATTTCATTTAATTCATACTGGCATTCGTGTATGATTTGTGTGCAGTGGCTGATCCACGAATTCAAGTTACCAGGGGCGAATATTTAACTTAAAAAATACGAAGGCACTTGCACTCCGGAAATCAACATAACTTGAGAAATGTGAAGCTACATGCACTTTGAAAACCAGCTAATGATCCAAAGTAGTTCAGATTATAAACACTAAATTATGCAAGCACCAAAAAACACAAAATGCAACATGGTGTACAAGGACTACAAACATGGTCTGTACCTGCTTGAATTATTCGTTCTCTGGCTGAAAATATTGAAGTGTAATTGCACATATAACCAGTGCGCAAACTGCATATCAATATATCTATCCTGCAGAAGTATGCCAATAGTTTCAAACAACAGATTAGAAAAGTATTTATGCTATGTTGTCATGATACGGGGACTTTCTGGTAGATGGCCTCGACGTTTCCTCAAGCTATGAAAATGCACTATAATTTGCTTGTCATCAATGCCTACAAATATCTGTCTCTCTCAACATAGTAGATCATCATTAGACACTAAATCCTTCAATGAGCTTGCAAAATGCTTGCATTAGATCCCTCATTAGACACTATATGTTCATCACTAGGAGCATGTAAAATGTTTGCATCAAATCCTTCATTAGCAGTCTGTTCATTAGACACTTCAGGCTCAAGAACAACATGAGCTTGTATGTTTTCACCGGAAACTTGATTAGATACATCAGATTCAGTCAGTTCAGTATTGATTGGGGGAGTTATCAAATAAGTAGAAATTGGTTTCATTTTCTCATAGATTCCCTACATACAAGCAGTTTTACAACACCGTCAGGTTTAACTATTGGCCAGAAATTGAAGAGTTGAATTAGATATAATTAGGGATGTGATGTACCTGCTCGTTGCGCATGCTACTCTTGCAAGCTGCGACTGTCCGTTTGCGCAAGCTCGATGCCATGCCCGTACTGCCGCCGTTGTCTCCCACACAGGCTACACCCGGGGTTGGATCTTCATCTTCTTGTCCTTCCGTTCGCTTGAAGCTTGGCGACCGCCCTCCAACGAGGGCGCGAGGAAGTGTTGTGTCGGTCTGTCCAGCGGCGGCTAGTTTAGGAGCGAACCAAACTAGAGGCTGGAGCGAATGAATTGGGATTTTTCCTACTGTCGATCGATATGGGAGGCGCTTGTTTGGGCCGCGAGCCTGCTATAGGGCCTGCCTTGCATTTATGTTATTGGCCCATCCAAATTGAAACATTTTCCTTCATTTTTTACATTGGCTGCTCGTGCGTTGGTACGAACAAAACTAGCGTGGGCCAACCTAGACGACTCAAACTAGGTGCACACTTTCCAGCCACCTGAGGCGGTCGCCCATACCAGCCCCTATGGTGGCGTCGCCCCTTTTTGCGTGTATGATTGGATAGTGAAAAATATTCCAGTGGCGCTTTTGTTTTACCCACAGAATGGTTGAATTTCTTGTTTCTATGAACTGAGTTCGCCAATAATGTGAAGGATGCCAGTTTTTTCATCCTATTGTAGATTGCTTAGATCTCGATATGCCAAAAGTAATCGCATGAAATATACAGTAAAAGCCAGTGTGATGTGTTTGGCTACAACTAGTCTGACTACACGTCCTCATATAACATATCAAGGACGCACCATCTTACCAAATTAACCATTCGACTTACCCATGCAGTGTGGGAAGAAAGAAGTATTGGGACTGTGTATCCAAGCAATTGATGCCATGGACTCCTTCGTACAACCTTGTAAGCGAAAAAGAAGTTGCAGTGCGCCTGTACAAAGAACTAGCATAAGTTCAGTTACCTGCTTCTCGGAATTTTAGTTAGCCACTTATTGCAAAATTGTTCAATTACGTTGCTTGGCTTAATTTAGTTTGCTACTGATTACATAATGGCACATCTTGTTAATCATATTATAGACTGCACCTATCTAAGTGTTTGATACTTACTGTTAAGAATTACCTGTTTGTCTTAACTTAAATATCTACTTGTTGGTTTAACTGCATTGCTTCTTCAACAGCGGGTTACAATGATGTTAATAACAACTTTTCAGCATCCAATTGAAACTCTTTAATTCCTTGTTTGTTTAACTGGTTTGCTGTTATAACTCCCAGTTGAGATGTTTTGCTAACTTCAACTTTTTTGAATCCAATCGGAATTTTAATGGCAAAACAGGTTAGCCCAAGATCAAAGAGCGAGGTCCCCATGGACGTTGCATCATCCCACAGTAGTGGCACCGGCCCAATCATGCATTATGAATTGCCAACTGCTGATGCTCTAGAGGCTAAACTAGTGGTAGAAAGAGATTCTTCTTCTGCACTTAGAGATGAAGTTGACATGTTGAGGAAGCAAACAACACAATCACAAGCAGTACTCAAGACAACCATTAAATATTTGGTGGATTTCAAAATGAAGCAAGCTGAGACTGACCAGATTGTTAAGGTCCTGAAGGAAAAAAGGAAATTAAATTCCTACTTGGTAAATCATAGGTGAAATGTTCTTTCCATAGTTGAATAACCTTTGTGTTGTCTGTTCATCTAATCAATCAAACCATTTGTTTTAGAGATCATGTAATATTTTTTTTCGGTTTGTAATTTTATTTGAGCACAAGTCTGTATTAATTGATAAGACTCGGAGACATTTTATTTGGATTGCTTTGCCAGACCTACAAATATGCCAATCGGGCTGAATGTGCATTCAGCAATAGTAGTAGTATAGATGGACCATAAGTGGCACGCATCGAAAAGGGCCAAGATGCTGACTAAAAAAAGATGTTGTTGTAGCCAAAAAAAAGTACAACGACCTGGCTTATGTATGTTAGTTGATATTATTGATCCATATACTATATAAGTGTTTATATGTTCGTTAGTTGTGTACATTATTGGTTGATTGACTCGGTATTTGAATCTTGATACATCGCTTGTGTACATATCTAAATGGGAGTACACATTATGTTGCGTGTGACATTTGAGTTGGACATAAAGTGTTCCAAATATTCGAATTCACCTTAAACTGGATTCTAGCTTCTGAATTCGAGTATCGGCATTTGTAAATCATATTCATATATGACAGTGGAATACATCTTTGTCGTTGTCGGTGTCAAAACCGGCGGATCTCCGGTAGGGGGTCCTGAACTGTGCGTCTAGGCGGATGGTAACAGGAGACAAGGGACACGATGTTTTTACCCAGGTTCGGGCCCTCTCGATGGAGGTAATACCCTACTCCTGCTAGATTAATATTGATGATATGGGTAGTACAAGAGTAGCTCTACCACGAGATCAAGGAGGCTAAACCCTAGAAGCTAGCCTATGGTATGATTGTTGTTGTTGTGTCCTACGGATGTCGGGGAAGCTAATCGTGACCCACGATCACCTATGGGACTGGCGGACCGAGCCCCTTTCGGTTCGGTGGGGGGCGGAGATCGCACGAAGAGCAGATCGAGGCGAAGCACACGAGCAGTTTTACCCAGCTTCGGAGCTCTCCGGAGAGATAATACTCCTACTGCTGCTTGTCTGATTGTATTGTGTTCTTGCTAGAGAGCTATGGGAGCTACAAGACCTAGCATGAGTGTCTCTGGTTTCGAATGAGTCGAACCCTTTCTACGTTGCGCATGGGCCTCCTTTTATATGCTCAAGGGGTCTCCGACAGGTGGCAACGTAGACAAGGGCAAAAACGGAAAATGAGTTGCGGTTGGTATAGCTACTTTGTACAGTGTATTCTACCTAACTCTAACGGCAAGGGACAAAAGCATTAAATGCCCGTCCATGTCGCCTAAACAGTGCAACAGGGACCGTCAGGAGCGCCACCGCTTGCCACGATGGCAATCTTGTCAGCGCCGCTTACCGCTGCTCTCCGCTGGCCGCACAGCCTCTTGACACGCGCGCCTGGAATGGTCCCATGGCGACACGTTGGTGGATGAGCTGGAGCGGAGATGAAGAGTGGTTGCCTGCCGCGACAAGCGCCTTGCCGCGGCTGAATCCTTGTCGCGCCCGGAAGCTTGTCGCTCACCGAGCCTTCCTGGCAAGCTCCTCTTGCCGGGGTCTTGTCTTCTACGTGCCTTGAGTGGCCTTCCCGGCAAGCTCCTCTTGCCGGGGCCTTGTCTCCTTGGCTTAAATACTTTGTTCTTGAATGGTTCCAAAGGAACCATGGAGGACCTTGGCGGTCACTAGGCAAGCCTTGCCGCGGGGGGCTGCAACTGCCCGTGCACGAGTTCGGGATACTAGGGTACCCCTACTCTAGTACACCGACAACGGACTAAAACCCTCCGGTTTATATAGACACCGGATAGGTTAGGGCTACACAGAGTCGGTTACAATGGTAGGATATCTACATATCCGTATCGCCAAGCTTGCCTTCCATGCCAAGGAAAGTCCCATCCGGACACGGGACGAAGTCTTCAATCTTGTATATTCATAGTCTTGGAGTCCGGCCGTGATGATAGTCCGGCTATCCGGACACCCCCAAGTCCAGGACTCCCTCAGTAGCCCCTGAACCAGGCTTCAATGACGACGAGTCCGGCGCGCATATTGTCTTCGACATTGCAAGGCGGGTTCCTCCTCCGAATACCTCATAGAAGGTTTTGAACACCAGGATAGTGTCCGTCTCTGCAAAACAAGTTCCACATACCACCATAGAGAGAATAACTTTTGCACAGATCTGCTGACGTATTCCGCAGCGTGACATCACACCACGGCCGGGCCTTTATATGAATCGTTTTTTACTACTCCACCTCAGCGCGTTTAGCGAGGCGGTTTCCTTAGCACGTCTTATCAAAGCATAGATCGTGCCCCCTTATTCCGGGATTCTCATCAATACAGACGTGGGTAACCCAACCGTGCCCGCTGGCACGCCTCCTCTACCAAAGGCGAGTCCTAATCGACCACGGGGTGGGCTCTTGGTATTCAACCTCTTTATAATGAGACCAAGGCCCTCTTATTTTTACACCCTCCATCGAGTTCGCCTCGCGCTTCGAGTTCCAACACCCAAAGCTTCAAATTCCGGCGCTTCGGACCCTCGACAATGTCCGGTTCCGACCAGCACGGCCGATGGATGCCTTCCTCTGTCACAGAGGAAGATGTGCTAAAGCTGCGAGACGCCAGGTATCTAACCGGCGAGATCTCGCATAGGCTTCCTGCTCCAGGGCAGGTCATTCCCACTCCTGAGACCGGCGAGAACGTGGTGTTCGTGTCCCACTTCCTTCGGGGTTTAGGCTTCCCGACGGATCCCTTTGTGCGGGGGCTCATGTTTTATTATGGGCTTGATTTCCATGACTTGAATCCGGAGTCCATCCTCCATATCTTGTCATTCATTGTCATATGTGAGGCCTTCCTCCATATTACCCCTCACTTTGGGTTGTGGCTCAAGACCTTCAAGGTGGAGCCAAGGACGATCGAGGGGCAGCAAGCAGAGTGCGGAGGGGCGGTCATAAGCAAATGTGCTGATGCTCCGTGGCTCGAAGGCTCTTTTCAAAAGGAGCTTGGTTTGTGGCAACATGAGTGGTTTTATATTACCGCTCCTAGGGGCACCAAATGGGCGGCGCTTCCCGCCTTTCGCTCAGGTCCACCACAGCGGCTGGCGCCATGGGTCAACAAGGGACTCGACTGGGGGCGTCCAAAGACGTTCCTTTGCTGCAGGGCCGTATTCGAGACCTCCAAGAAATATAGATCAATCTAGTTGAAGTGGCACAGGTTATGTTGATCCGGCGCCTTCAGCCCTGCAAACGTCGCCCCCTTCGCCTGTGGGAATTTAATCCGGAGGGACCGCGAGCTCTCCAAAATTTTATGGGCACGACGCCCGTGGAGATGTATAAACTGTTCTTCAGATCACAAGAGAAGTGTCCGGACCTGACTGAGGACGCAGGACTAAGCTGCAATCGCCCAGATACTCAAGTAAGTAGTCCTATAACCGGACAAGCTGTCCATTCATTTATCATATATACATGCCCTCCAAAGGAGCCGTTTTTTGAACAGGAGTGGATAGCCAAAGCAAAGTTAATAAGGTGTCCGGCTCCCCTCCCAGAGAACACGCCGAACCCCATGCTGGCTAAGATGTTGCAGGCCGCGCCTTTTAAAGAAGGCGAGGGGAGCGGGGAGGCAACTGCCTCCACTAAGGAGGTCTTTGAGGAGGGAGGGATCAAAAATCCCACCCTCCAAGGAGAGAAGAGGACCGCTTCGGAAGATCTGGAGGTCAAGGCCTCGAAGAGGGGGAAGAAATCTTCGTTGGAGGGTCTGGCGCTGGGGAGTAGCCCAGCTGCACTATTTCCCCAAGGGTATCAGCCCTCCAGCGAGCCGTAAGTGAAAAGTAGGGGTCTTGTAAATAAGGAACATCCCTGTATTTATTTCTGAAGATAACCGAAATTGTACCTTGTAGATAGGATCTCAACCCTTCTCAGCAGAGCTCGTCTTCAGGGGATCTTCTTCCGGAGATGATGGAGAGCGAAACGCCTCCACCTGTCGCACCCTCATGCGAGGCGGACGACCCTGAGGTGTCGTCGCGGAGGGTTCCCCCAAGTCCGGCGGGGACAGAAGGTCCGGCGCCAAGGGGTGTGCGGTCGGAGGAGCTGAAGGATCTGCTTGGGCGAGCGGCTATCTCAGAAGATCACTGTGTTCTAATGGGTACGGTGATTGAAAGAATTGCATCTGCGGAGAGCGGATTGCATGAAGCCGTTAGAAGCTTACTGACGGGGTTCGAGGTACGCAAAAAATGATGTACCTTTTGACAGTTATGCATATAAAATGCACCCTGTATAGATAGTAGCCCCTGAGACTCGGTATGTTGTCAAAATTGACAGTGTGCCGAGGATCAAAATCTCAGTTATAACATATCGCCACTCCTAAACAGGTGGCGGGGCGTCCGGTGGCCAGCCGGACTGATGAATATGCCGAACTAAAGCGGCAGCTTGACGAGGCGGATGCGGACATCGCGCTGGTCGAAAATGGTTCGACGAGTCACAAGGTATGCGACTTCTATGCGGACACCTGGTAAGGGAGCTTGACACCCATGTCTTACTGTTTGTATGCTTAATGCAGATGGTGCCGCTGCTGTGGAGGAGCTTCGGGCGGAACTCACCCGAGCGAAAGGGCAAGCCAGAAGTAGTAATGCGGCCGCTTTAAGGGCGGCCGAAGAGCTAAAAGCCGAACGGGCTGCTCACTGCCGAAGCAGGGAGGAAATGGCCGATATGGCCAGGAAGTTGAAGAATATTACCGACCACTGCGAGGTTCTTGAAAAAGAACGTCAAGTGGAGCAAGAGGGCCTGAAAAAGGCCACCGCCGAATCCAAGGATGCCTGTTCCGCTTTGAGAGATGCCAAGGAGGAGCTGAGTCAAGCTGGGGCTATTGCGGCTGGAAAACCGTTTTTGCTGCGGAGGAAATATACGGATCCAAAGTATGCGCAATTTGACAAGTTGTGGAGTTCGGAGGATGCTTATCTGGACTTGGCGGCGAGCGCTGCAGACGCAGTTGAGCACTTCCGGGGCCAGAAGGGGCACAGAAGGGAAGAGCTATATTGGTCGCAATTCCATAGTCTGGAGCGTCTTCTTCCGTTAACCGATCGGTTGGTTGAATGGGCCGAGCTGAACCGACTATCCGGACTTGCCATGAAGCATGTCATGACTCATTTGTGGCCGGGCGGACCCCAGCCGAAGAGTTATTTTGGTTTAGTGCAGCAGTTCCTTGGTGCGGTACCATGTATTGACGCAATGAGGCGGTCGGCGTGTATTGAGGGAGCGTAGATGGCTCTGGCCCGTGTCAAGACATACTGGGCAGAGATGAAGGCCACCGACGTTGCATCCCAAGATTCGGACAGAAGCCGAGTACCTGCCGAGCACTACTTTGAAGAAGTCCTGCAGGGCGCTCGTTTAATAGAGGCGCAGTGCTCGAAGGATGTTATGTTTAAATGACATGTATGATTTGTGAAAAAAATGTTTCAATATAATATAAGAGCTTTTTATACTTGTGCGTTCAAGTAGTAAACTACTCCCTGTGCGGCCGTTTATGTATATGTATATATAACCTGAAAGATGGCAGTCCTTGGCTTCAGCCCCCACGCACATAGTGCGGGGGTGTTTGCAAAGAAAGCGCTTTGTCACACTTAATCCAACGTCTTGGACCTGTTAAGGAGGTGATAGCGTAGCAAACTAGGCAACCGGACTATGATGCTTTATCACTTTCACTTAGCCATGGGAGTTCGAGGGTGGGGCTACTATATAGCCCCTGGGGGCACCGCACTCTCCCGAATTTGGGGTGCGTATGTGCGTGACCGAAAACCGGGCCTTCGTCAATGCGGAGGAATCCTAAACATTCCAGTGAGTCATCGAGTGGTTGACCAGTCTCTCGCTATATCATGACAGTCAGTTTTCGGCTTTCTCTACTGAGGTGCTCGCCCGGCCAAACCGGGGCACAATCGCAGTAGTTCTCCTGGTGCCGCGTTAGCCGATAAAACGGAACGTAAGGCAGCAAAACACAGGAGCCGGGCAAACCCAACATTTGACCGAAGACATGATTCAGAGCTGATGCATATAAGGCCTAGCTCGAGATGCCGAACACTCCCTAAGGTATTCGGTCTTTATAAAAACGGGCAGAATAACGCCCTAAGCCCCTGGTGTCCAGGTATGTGCAAAAATTCTGGTGCGGCCAATGCCAAAACGCCAGCCTCCTCCTCGGTTATAGCAAGAAACCGGGGGATGTATATCAACAAGAGACAGTAAAAAAGGTTTACACAGGGTCTTAATCTGAAAAGAATCCTTGCAACGGGTCCCTACTGCACGTCTGCGCCTGTGTCTCCGTTGTGCCGTATCCTGGACGGGTGTAGCACGTTGTTCATCTGTAGAAGAGAGGAACTTAGTTTAAAAAGAAAAAAAAGATCATGCGAAAGATGTACTTTATATTGAATAAACAGAGTACGAGTCAAAGAATTGGATAAGATTGAGCTTTATTGTCTCTTGTGATACATGCATGCAGCCCCTTGTATGGGGGTATGTCGCTAGTAGGCGCCGGACTCGTCTAGCCGTGTCCGGGGTTTGAATGACCAATTCAGGTTCTTTGACTAGTGGTGCCGGATAGGTGTGAGTGAAGGAAATATGCCTTAGAGGCAATAATAAAGTTATTATTTATTTCCTTATTTCATGATAAATGTTTATTATTCATGCTAGAATTGTATTAACCGGAAACATGATACATGTGTGAATACATAGACAAACATATAGTCACTAGTATGCCTCTACTTGACTAGCTCATTAATCAAAGATGGTTATGTTTCCTAACCATAGACATGGGTTGTTATTTGATTAATGGGATCACATCATTAGGAGAATGATGTGATTGACATGACCCATTCCGTTAGCCTAGCACTTGATCGTTTAGTATATTGCTATTGCTTTCTTCATGACTTATACATGTTCCTGTAACTATGAGATTATGCAACTCCCATTTACCGGAGGAACACTTTGGGTGCTACCAAACGTCACAACGTAACTGGGTGATTATAAAGGAGTACTACAGGTGTCTCCAAAGGTACATGTTGGGTTGGCGTATTTCGAGATTAGGTTT
>LR880972.1:893366684-893401185 GCA_904067115.1 Aegilops sharonensis | reverse complement strand
GATTTATCCTTCGTAGCGTCCTGTTGTTCCTCGTCTTCATTTCCTTTAGGTGTATCCACCATGTATACATCATGAGATGAGGTGGTTGTCCAGCATCCTACAAGTGCTGGTTCATTGTTGTCTCCTACATCGTCGTCCATACCGTCGATGTCTTCGGAGTCGAAATCGAGCACGTCGTGTAAGCTTTCGACGGTGGATACGAAGTGGGTGGTGGGTGGGCGTTGAATTTCTTCGTCGTCCGCATCCCAACCTCCCTGACCGTAGTCCGGCCATGGCTCTCCGGATAAAGAGAGAGACTTTAGTGAATTTAGGATGTCGCCAAAGGGCGAGTGCCGAAAGATGTCCGCGGCAGTGAACTCCATAACCGGCTCCCAATCGGATTCGATCGGCAGGGGCGCGAGGGTTCGGATTCCGGAGAGGATTCCGGCACCCTGGAGTCAAGGTCTTCGCAAAGGACAGGGATAGAGTTCGGCTCAATCGCCGTAGAGATTGTAGCCTTCGAGGCGGTGTCCAACCACTCGTCCTCGATCGGGGAATCCGGCCCCGGATTAAGGGTCGGAGCGGATGCTGGTGCGGCCTCCAGGGCACTGTTCAGCTGCAGAGCTAGATCATGCCCATCGAGACAGTGCGACGCGCTTGGCTGCGGCTCGAGCCCATCGAAGATCAAGTCTCCGCGGATATCGGCCGTATAGTTCAAACTTCCAAATCTGGCCTGATGGCCAGGGCGTAGCTTTTGATCTGCTCCAGATGGCCAAGCGAATTGGCCCGCAGTGTAAAGCCGCCAGATACGAAGATCTGTCCGGGGAGAAAGGTCTCACCCTGGACTGCGTCGTTGTTGATGATCGAAGGAGCCATCGGGCCTATAGGTGACGACACAGAGGAACTCTCAATGAAAGCACCAATGTCGGTGTCAAAACCGGCGGATCTCGGGTAGGGGGTCCCGAACTGTGCGTCTAGGCGGATGGTAACAGGAGACAAGGGACACGATGTTTTTACCCAGGTTCGGGCCCTCTCGATGGAGGTAATACCCTACTCCGGCTTGATTAATATAGATGATATGGGTAGTACAAGAGTAGATCTACCACGAGATCAAGGAGGCTAAACCCTAGAAGCTAGCCTATGGTATGATTGTTGTTGTTGTGTCCTACGGACTAAAACCCTCCGGTTTATATAGACACCGGATAGGTTAGGGTTACACAGAGTCGGTTACAATGGTAGGAGATCTACATATCTGTATCGCCAAGCTTGCCTTCCACGCCAAGGAAAGACCCATCCGGATACGGGACGAAGTCTTCAATCTTGTATCTTCATAGTCTTGGAGTCCGGCCGTGATGATAGTCCGGCTATCCAGACACCCCCAAGTCCAGGACTCCCTCAGTCGTGCTTTTGAAGATATATAAAAACACACAGAACGATTTATAAAGATTCGTATAGGAATACAAAATGGATTCGAATTTAGTTGCCAGGGTAAACGTGGATGCTTATTGTCCCAAAATTCGAAAGAACCAGCAAAATGTCCACTCCCACGTCGTCTGCCCGAAGCCAAGTGTTTGGGAGATGGAAATTACTGTCTACCCCTTACACAGACAATCCATCGGCCCGATTTCCACTGCTCTCAATAGGGGTAGGTTAGTAACTTCAAGTAGACATGACACGACCGCCTCTGAGCCCATTCCGATACGGTGGGCGCCAAACATGGGCGGCAAAACACATTTGATTCAAGCTCGTCCGAAAGACCTCTGTTTCTCCCTCCATTTCCCCATTCATACACGATGGGCGGCAAAACAAACTCGACTCTGCCGAAGTCGATGTAGGAAAATATTTTCAATAGGGGCAGGTTTGTAACTCCACTCAGACATGACACAACCGCCCTACCTGTCAGCCCCGTTCATACACCATGGACACCAACCATGGGCGCCAACCACCTTCTCCTCGCCCGAAATTGCTCTGGGCAAATATTGGTGAGATGCAAGATTACGGTCCTATCCCCAACCGACGAGACGTCCAAATTTTAAACGGGTGCTAAGTTCGTAACTTTCCCATATTTCAGACAGATGCGTCCCAAAAACATGGTTCCCCGTACCTCTCCCTCCATTTTCCCATTCATACACCGTCCGCACTAGAACACCCCATCCCCACACCAGCCTCCGTCCGCCACCCCATCCATCGCCGCCGTCCTCCACCACATCCATCGCCACCGTCCTCCACCATGCCAGATCACCTACCAATACCGCGTCGTCCACTGCTAGAGATGGTCGTTTCTCATCCACGGTGACAGACCAATAGCCTTACATCGCGTCCTCTGCTTCATCGGCGCCGTCGTCCTCTTTGCCGGGGCCGCTCACACGACCTTCTCTTCCACCGCAACGGGAATTATCCCCCCATGCACCCGTCTACCGTCGCAGATCTGCTTCAACGCCACCGACAGCCATTGCACCCCCGATGCCTACACGGCGCCGCAAGAGAGGTGGTACTTCATATCTCCTCAACTTTTTGATCTCAACCAGAAAATAGATCTTAACTTGGTTACTCTACTTTCTTTTCAGCTCTTAGAATTTAGTTCTTAGTTCGAAGCAAACAATGGATGCTAAATATCATTTCTCCGGTTTGCAGCTTCAAATCTGCCATGGCACAGCCATAATACGGTTTAATTGATCATGCTTAGGGTTTAATTGATCATGTTGGTTCCGTGGTGGTTTCTTTAATAGAAATCGGAGGGCAAACCCTCTTTTGCTAAAAAAATATGCTTAGAGTTTCCCCCTTTTATGATCACTATACGATCAGAATACGTGCTTCGTGTCATAAAAACACTGCTCCAGCCATCAAGCTAAACAAGCTTAGTTGTTCAAATACGAATCACCCTGGGATTTTGGGTCGTCCCAGGCCCCGATTCCCCTCTGTTCTGTTGCGTGCTTCCGATCTCCAGACGGCATGACTCTAGGAGGAGACGCCGGACTAACAGGAGGCCAGGACCCGCTCGCCCAATAGCGTCACCGCTGCCCGGGCGCGCCGCCGTGCCTACCTTCCCAGTCCGTTCAGGGCTCAGGCGTGCAGCACCCACCAAGACAACCCGATTTATCCTGAGATACGTCCTCAACACTCAGCAGCCACTCCTCATCACCCATTTTCTAATTGATTCATTACTCATTAGGCAGGACTGTCATTAGGGTTTGTTGTGTGCTCATTGCTACCTACACTTAAAGGTTCACATGTATTTCGGTAATCTTTAGTACCTCTAAAGTTCACAGGGTTTTCAAAATTCCGGCCCTCGAAACAGAAACTAGTCATTTTGGATTGTTGGTCGTAGTGACATTGACCCAGATTACTACTGTAAGCCAGGTTTGTTGACAATTTTACTTGTCTTTCTTACTCACTCGATATAATATCCAATTATTCACGTCGATTAGTTGCAAACAATAAGTGCTAGACAAACTTCTTCATTCAGATTTTGGACGGTCTCTTACTGCAGTTACAATTCTGCATACTTGTCCTAATAAGCTCACAAGTAAATGATTAATTCACTACATCTATGCTTGCCTTGTCATATTTGTTGTCAATATTCTTTTAGGGTGGACCACCCTGTTTCTAAATACTGGAACCATAGACATGAGTGAATAGTATTTCTCTATGTGATCTCTTCAATCATGTGTGGGTAACGAACACTGCATTGCATAGAAAGAAAGTGTCATTTCCAGCTTTTACATAGGTTTCGATCTTTTACATGGAATACAATCTACCTACTTGCTTTGTGTCGCACTACCAACACTCCACCCTTGAAGCTAAACATTACGCCACTCATAATTGCTTAGTTTATTTGTTCAAATACGAATTTCATATGATTCTAATGTTCCTACTTCAATTTTGAAATGTGTGCCTGCCTGTTATAGAGACATAAGGGGTTTGTATTTCTGTGTGTGGTCTGGTCAGCACGGTTGGGGAGGTGAACTTTGCATATGTAGGGGTTTATAGGGAGACACTCTCCGAGTTGAATCCTCAATGCATTCCATAGATAATCTGACTACTTTTTATGTTTTCATGAATCTCAGATTCTGAACAGCTTCATAATGATTATGAGCTTGCGTGCATGAAAAGAATAAAGCAGAACAATGCCATGGCTGTCAAACTTGGCATTAAGGGACTGAAATCAAGTCTGGATGCAATGCAATTCAAATGTTGTCCACCTACAGGTTCATGCTCAGAATATGATCCTAATAGTGATTCTGAGCTAGAGGGAGACCTAAGTCAATGTAGCTCCCTAGTGGAGGAGTCAGAGGAAGATGCCCTATCTTATTCACCCATCAAGGTACTTGCTCTAACTTTCCAAGGTTACATTGCTCGCACATATCTTGCAACTGATGCTTTGCATTGCTTCTACTTTGGTGAACTGCCATTAGCTTAGTTTACACATCATGTATGTGAATACGCCCTACCTATCCATTTTCAGTACATATTCCATCTGTCATCATACCATATTTATCCATTCAAATGATGTTCCTGTGTATCAGACGTTCAAAAGGAAGAGGGCGATTGCTGATCGTGGAGGAGCACAAGCAAAGTATTTGGAAAAGGTAGTGGCACCTGATAAATCAAATAGCCCATTAGGTGTAGTTGCAATATCACCTGACCCACAAAATACCCCAACTCTAGCATACTCTAGCCCTACTACACTGGTCATTTCTGATGCCCCAACTCAGCAGACCCCAACTGCAGCAAACAGTATGATTATGCCAGTTGACATAGCACCAACTATACGACGCAAAACCCCCATTGCAGCAAAGAGTACACCAAATCCAGTTGCCAAATCCCTTTTCGAACCAGAGAGAGCCCCAATTGCAGCAAATAGGACCCCTGTTCCATTTCTTCCCAGTTTAGAAGACGAAGCTTATGTTGTTGTCAGGAACTTTGTGCACATCTTTCCTTCATGAAAAGATTATACCGCAGACACAGAACAATTTCCAGTCTTCCTCCGCAACTTATGCGTAAGTAATGTACTAATGTTATTCATGGTCATTACTACATATGTTTCTGCTGACAGAAGACACAAGATTTCATTCTTTTAAATAGGCGAGGAGCAAACTGGATTGTGATGACGAGCAAGGGTTGGTTGCGCTTTTCAAGCACTCGTTGATGAAGTATCGTTCCTACCTAAGGCAAGCGCACTTCGATGGCAAGCCTCTGAATGAAATTTCTGTAAAGTCTTCGGTGTTACATTTATCCGACGGTGACTGGAATAATCTTGTTACACATTGGTCTCGGCTGCATCGTAAGGTACTGTCTATGATATCACATCACAATTTGAACTACATTTATGCATTTGCCTTAATGTCTCACTTGTACGAAAACTGTTAGTAGAAGAACATCCATTCTCAAGGGACCACAAAATCTCACAACTATACTGCACACTGCATTGCTCTTGTGAGTACCTCTTGCCCTGTATGACCATACTTACTTTCATAGCTGTTTGATTATGTAGAATCACTGCACATGTTAACCTCATAATCGTCCATTTGGTGGACATTATAAGATCCAATGGACTCTTACATAAATTTAGAATCAACCCAATGCTTTTGAAGAGGTTTAGCTCCACAGTCCTCTTGTAAGGACTGAACGTGGTCTATCACTGTACTTACATTAACAGCTACTTCCAGGGATTGGTAGTTGATTATGTAGCATCAATCTGCATCTTATCTTCATTATCCTCTATCTCTTCCAGTATTATCATATCTATAATTACTCTCTACAAAATGTAGAGTACAGGCAATGCTTATGAAGAACATTTTGTGCTGAAATTCTTGAGTTATCCTTCCCTTGACATGGAGAAGGGCATTATAAAGCCGGTGTTAACTGTTAATGTAAGTCAGTCCTTCTAAAGCCTTTATCCTCAACTACTGTTTAATTTGCTCATACTCCCTATCGTTTACTGCTGTTTAGTTTGTTGTTTCTACCAAAATGCATGTTCGTAAGAATAGTAAGTTCTAAGTTTTACTTGTAAAACCAAATTCCTTATTCATACCATGCACATTACTTAATACTCCCTATATGTATGCTTGGTCTTGTGGATCTATAATCCAGTGTGTGGTGAAGCAGCCCACGTTTGCACCTTGTCATATCCTGTTTTATCTTACTGATGTGGCTGATGATATGAACAACATGCCATGCACATTATCCAAAATAGATACAATGATTTTCTTTGCCCATCATCTATGTTTGTTATGTTGACATGGTAATCCAGTAGTGTGGTGAAGCTCCTTGCATTATGAACAATGCCAAATTATGCTATTGATATTTTGAACTTACTCTTTATTTTCTAATTTGAAATTGGATAGAATTGACAGAACCGTTATCATCTTTGTTTATACACGTGCAAACCTGTCATCTCTCTACTTTGTTTCAGGGTGATATGCCTGATGGCATGCACAAGTCTGCTGAAGGTTGTGAGACAAACCCAACATATATTGCAGCAAAGAAGGCAAAACATCTTGAAGATAGCGAGACAACCCCAAAGTCTTGTCTTGATGCCGTGTTCAAGTTACTTGAGACTAACAGTCAGACAGGCTCACAGAATTCGTTGTCTGAATCAGTTCGAATTCTTCAGTCCCAAGTTCTAGCAGAAAGGCATTCTGCAACTCAACTTTGACTTGAAGTCCTATCTCTAAGAAAGATTGCGGAGAACACCAATGAGAACCTCATCGCTAAACAGCTACACCTGGAAGCTATGACCGACATGCTAGGCCGGTCTCACAGCCTTTCTCAGCAGCTTGCGCAACAGTTCCCCCGCAAGGCTAACCTTTCTTGAACTGTCTTGCAAGTGGTCTCGGTTCAGTATTATTTTGTTACGCTGCAATGGTGCCCAGTTTTTGTAATCTGCTTCTTCGTTGCGCTTTATGATCACTGGTGGCGAACTTCGATGCCCAGTGGATGTAATATACCTTAAATCCTTTATTGTATAGTGTAGGTTTATTCTTAGTTACTATGCCGTAATTTCTTTATTGTATAGAGTAGGTTTGTTCTTAATTCCTACTAGTTACTGCCATCATTCACTATCTGAAAAAAAATCAGATGTAGTCGACCGGACCAAAACATTCGACTCTAACGGGCCAGGTTTTTAGCGGGCCACAATTGGGCCGGCCTATATTTCTTGGGCCCGAATGATTGGGGCCTTCACACATTGCGCCAGGCCCAAACTTACACCGGCCTATATTTTAGTTGGGCCTTTTGTCGGCCGAGCGCTTAGTTTGGCCCAGGTAGCGTTGGGCCATTAACAGGCTGAATATTGTACTGGCCTGTTACGGCCGAGATGAAACCATGGGCCTTTAGCAGGCCAAAATGCATGTTGGGCCTCAATTTTCCCTAGTCGTCGACGGGCCTTCAGCAAGCCGAAATGTAGACCGGGCCGTTTTGGGCCTAGTTAGCTCATGGGCCGTTACCAGGACGAAACATATCCCGGGCCTTAGTTGGCCCACTGATATCATGGGCCTTTAAGAGGCCGAAAGCTTAGTACATGCATCAACGGGCTGAATTACGCGACAGGCCTTTAACAGGCCCAAAGTCACGTTGGGCTTAACTGTTGCCACCTTTAGCACGGGCCGTTAGTGGGCCCGATGTCCCGTCGGACCATATATGGCCCATGGGCAGCACGGGCCATTCCTAGGCCGAAAGTCACACCGGGCTGAAATGGGCCCATGTCTACATCAGGCCTCTAACAGGCCGAAAGTCACTTGGCTGTAGTTGGGCCCAAATATTTGGCGAACATTTAACGGGCCAGATCTGGCTTCGGGCCGCAAATGGGCCCAAATATTGGGCGAACAATTAACGGGCCAGATCTGGCTTCGGGCCGTAAATGGGCCCAAATATTGGGCGAACAATTAACGGGCCAGATCTGGCTTCAGGCCATAAATGAGCCTTTATTAAGCAGGCCGTTATTGGGCTTGCCCACTAGTACCTGATTAAGTTCTACGGGCCTTTGACTGGGCCGGCCTTTTTAACCTATATGGGCCTCTGTTGGGGCCAGCCACGTGTCGACGTATCATAGGCATGTCTCCTCCAATGGACGGGCGACATCTGGAACACTGACGAGCTGACAGCTATTTCCTTAGGCCAATCAGAATTTTACACGTGGAAATTTCCCATTGGTCAGGGCTGTTAACGGGTTATTGGATCCAAAATCTGACCCGATAGCTTAACGGCGTTCCGTTACGGTGGATGCCACGTGTCGGTCACCCTTGACGAAAGCACTTCTGTGACGCGCGATTTATCGTCATGGAAGTGGACACTTCCGTGATGATAATTTTGGTAATGTCATGGAACACTACTAACCTATTGACATAATGCCAAGTGCCAGTTGTTGTTTTCTGCATGTTTTTTTACATCGCAGGAAATCAATACCAAACGGAGTCCAAATACAACAAAACTTTACGGAGAATTTTTTGGACCAAAAGACGCCTAATGGGCCAAGGCTGCGCCTGGGGGGTGCTCCGAGGAGAGCACAACCCACCTGGGCACGCCAGGAGGCCCAGGCGCGCCCTGCTGGGTTGTGCCCACCTCGGGTGCCCCCCAGACCGCCTCTTTGCTCTATAAGTACCCCAATATTCCAAAAACCCTAGGGGAGTCGACGAAAATCAAGTCCAGCCGCCGCAGAATCCAGAACCACCAGATCCAATCTATACACCATCACGGAGGGGTTCACCACTTCCATTGGTGCCTCTCCAATGATGTCTGAGTTGTTCTTTGTACACCTTCGGGTCCATAGTTAGTAGCTAGATGGCTTCCTCTCTCTTGCTGAATTCTCAATACAATGGTCTCTTGGAGGTCCATATGATGTAACTCTTTTTGCGGTGTGTTTGTTGGGATCCGATGAACTTTGAGTTTATGATCAGATCTATCTTTTTATATCCATGAAAATTATTTTAGTTTCTTCGATCTCTTATATGCATGATTGCTTCTAACCTCGTATTTCTTCTCCGATATTTGGGTTTTTTTGGCCAACTTGATCTATTTATCTTGCAATGGGAAGAGTTGCTTTGTAGTGGGTCTGATCTTACGATGCTTGATCCCAGTGACAGAAGGGGAACCAACAAGTACGTATCGTTGCTACTAAGGATAAAACGATAGGGTCTATCTCTACATAGATAGATCATTTCTACATCATGTCATTGTTCTTATTGCATTACTCCATTTTTCCATGAACTTAATACACTAGATGCATGCTGGTAGCGGTCAATGTGTGGATTAATAGTAGTAGACGCAGGCAGGAGTCGGTCTACTAATCTTGGACGTGATGCCTATATAATGATCATTGCCTGGATATCATCATGATTATTTGAAGTTCTATCAATTTCCCAACAGTAATTTGTTTACCCACCGTTTGCTATTTTTCTCGAGAGAAGCCACTAGTGAAACCTACGGCCCCCGGGTCTCTTTCTCATATTATTTGCCTTTGCGATCTACTTTTCCTTTGCTTTTATTTTCAGATTTATTTGTCATTCGATCTATCAATATCTACAAGTCTCTCACGTTCGTTTGCCAATTTCTGGCGCCGTTACCCGAAAGGAATTGACAACCCCTTTAACACGTCGGGTTGTGAGTGGTTGTTATTTGTGTGCAGGGGCTGTTTATGTTGTGTTGCTTGGTTCTCCTACTGGTTCGATAACCTTGGTTTCATCACTGAGGGAAATACATATGGTTGTTGTGCTGCATCATCCCTTCCTCTTCGGGGAAATACCGACGTAGTCCTAGCAGACATCACATCCCATGTGCCTCTGCCATAGGCTCTATCATGTATGTGATGTTGTGCACAAGACCGGATGTCAGCCTTGCCAAAAGTATGACCGGAAGGTTTCAAAGTAATCCAGGAGTGGATCACTAGACAGCGGTGAAGAATATCCTTAAGTACCTGAAAAGGACTAAGGAAATGTTTCTCGTTTATGGAGGTGATCAAGAGCTCGTTTTAAAGGGTTATGTCGATGCAACCTTTGACACTGATCCAGATGACTCTAAGTCTCAAACCGGAAACATATATATTCTAAATGCGGGGCAGTAAGCTGGTGCAATTCCAAGAAAAGCGTGGTAGCTGATTCTACATGCAAAGCCGAGTACATAGCTGCCTCGGAGGCAGCAAAGGAAGGTGTCTGAATGAAACAGTTCATGCCAGATCTTGGAGTTGTGCCCTGTGCACTGGACCCACTGACTCTGTTCTGTGACAACACTAGTGCCATTGCTCTAGACAAGGAACCAAGGTTTCACAAGAGGACCAGATTTGGCACCCCGGCTCAGAGAAACCGGAACGCCCCGTATTCTAGCCCAGAGATCGAGGAGAAGTCTTCTGGAATACGACACTGCTTATCATAGAACAAATCAGCTCTTTATTTCAATCTATATGGGTACAAGGGGATTACATCCGCACGGTGACACTACGCCTGCCACAGTTGCTCCATGCAAGCAGTAGAATAACACGAAGCAGCGGAATAACTACTGGCAGCGAAACAACGAGGACGGTGATGTACTCCAATCCACAAGGACTCTGGCAACGCTTATCCTAGCTCACAAGCAAGGGATCCACGGCAAACAAGCAATCAAATTCGGCATGACCTGCAAACTAGCGTGACACGCCAGGTCAGTACATTGAATGTACTTGCAAGCTCACGGCAACCAAAGGCAATCAAGACAAACAACAGCATGGCAATTACAGGTTACTTGGCAATGATGACCACGATACTATCGGAACACCATGGCATGCACAACCTCGTATAGATAGAACAATACAAGCATGGCATGAACATACGAACATGATGATACTAGCATGCAACATGATGAGCCTATCATGCACCAACTTACTCTGCTCAGGTTACCTTGTAACCATCACATGCACAAGCTTACCATCACGGACATCACAGGATCCAATCAAGCTTGGTATTACAATACCATAGTAATCATTACATGACCACAAGGAGCTTGACATTTACCCGTGATTCTTGCATAACATCACAAATATCCATCAACTCGGTATCCACGATACCACAGTGATCCTCTCACGATCACATAAAGATCAACCAACTTCTCCCATCATCGAACCGGGGTTGTTATTAATCAAGTTATTATTAATACTGTCGACCCATAGTGTGACCGACTACGAAATGGGCCCATATCCACGGGCACGGCTATTGATAGATTATACACACACTCTGCATAGGTTAGCACAATGTACCCACACTACGGAACCCATGGCCTCGCCCTCCCATTTGGGTGGACCAACGGCGTTCCAACAAAACCGATCTACTGCCATGACACTCTCCCGGCTGATGTCTACTACGCAACTTTATTCTTGTAGACACGTGTTGGGCCTCCAAGCGCAGAGTTTTGTAGGACAGTAGAATTTTTTCCTCAAGTGGTTGACCTAAGGTTTATCAATTCGTGAGAGGTGTAGGATGAAGATGGTATCTCTCAAACGACCCTGCAACCAGATACAAGAAATCTCTTGTGTCCCCACACACCCAATACAATGGCAAATTGTATAGGTGCACTAGTCCTACGGCGCTCGTCGATCTCTTCCTTCAAGATTGAGATGAATCGATGTCGGTCGATGGTGTGAAAACACTTCCTGATGTCGAATTCCAAAAACCAGCGAGAGGAGATGGTGATAAAAGTGTAATATGGATGGTAGAAACATATTTTTATAATCTGAATAAATAAAAACAGCAAGGTAGAAAATAGTAAACGGCCACAAAAACGGTATTGCAATGCTTGAAAATGAGGCCTAGGGTCCGTACTTTCACTAGTGCAATCTCTCAACGGTGCTAATATAATTGGATCATATAACCATCCCTCAAAGTGCGATGGAGAATCACTCCAAAGTTCCTATCTAGCAGAGAACATAAGAATAAATTGTTTGTAGGGTACGAAACCACCTCAAAGCTATTCTTTCCGTTCGATCTATTCAAGAGTTCATACTAAAATAACATAAAGCTATTCTTTCTGTTCGATCTATCCTAGAGTTCGTACTAAAATAAAACCAAAGAAAATTCATATTCATAATACTCAATCCAACACAAAGAACCTCAAAGAGTGCCCCAAGATTTCTACCGGAGAAGACAAGAACGTGCATCAACCCCTATGCATAGAGTACCCCAATGTCACCTCGGGAATCCGCGAGTTTAGTGCCAAAACATATATCAAGTGAATCAATACGGTACCCCATTTTCACCACGAGTATTTAATTGCAAGACATATATCAAGTGCTCTCAAATCCATAAAAGTATTCATTCCGATAACAATGAAATCTCAAAGGGAAAACTCAATTCATCACAACAAGATAGAGAGGGGAAAACACCATATGATCCGAATATATTAACAAAGCCCGTGATACATCAAGATCGTGACATCTCAAGAATACGAGAGAGAGAGAGAGATTAAACACATAGCTACTGGTACAAACCCTCAGCCCTGAGGGTGGACTACTCCCTCCTCATCTTGGTGGCCGCCGAGATGATGAAAATGGCCACCGGAGATGATTCCCACCTCCGGCAGGGTGTCGGGGCAGGGTCTAGATTGGTTTTCGATGGCTATAGAGGCCAACGGCGGCGGAACTTCTGATCTAGGTTAACCCCGAAGGGTTTTGGAATATGTGTGAATTTATAGGGTAAAGAGGGGGTGCGGGAGGCCACCGAGGTGGGCACAACCCACCTGGGCGCGGCTGGGCCCCCAGGCGCGTCTTGGTGGGTTGTGCCCCCCTCAGGGCACCCCCCCCCCCATAGTTGCTGATCTGGCCTATCTTGGATGTTCTGGTCCACAAAAAATCTCCAACAAGTTTCGTGGTGTTTGGACTCTGTTTGATATTGATTTCCTACGGTGTAAAAAACAAGCAAAAAACAGCAACTAGCACTGGGCACTGGGTCAATAGGTTAGTCCCAATAAATGATATAAAGTTGCTATAAATGATTGTAAAACATCCAAGAATGATGAAATAACAGCATGAATACTTCATAAATTATAGATACGATGTGGCGACCGATTCTCCGGGTGTTAATCCCAGAAAAATGGCCCTTGTGCTTACCAGCCCCAGCATAACTGTTAGCTTATAAGGCACCAACTTGATACAGAAATTCCAAGCAAAATACAATATATGTAGTACAAGACCATTCGGGTCTGTGGGTACAACAAAAGGTTTCTAAAGGTTGATGGCGGAAGCGGGTTATGAAACATCCTCGTCTATGGGACTCCATTTCCCACGGGAACAGCTGACCAGGTTAACTCCTATCTTCGCGAGGCTGCGGTCTCTGTTGCTTAGGTTCCGGGGCTGTCATCGCAACGCTCCTCTCCAAGCAAGAAATTTGGCCAAGACAATAGCCAGGGACAAGCCAGTGAGTACTTTGAATGTACTCGCAAACATAATGAACACAGGCATAATTTAACAATGATGTGCTGAAAATATTTTATGCTCATGACGTCAGTCACAAAAGATAAATAAACTCTGATGCGTGCAAGCATGTTATTTGTGAATATGCAATAATGTGGTAGTATTAAAATTATGAAATAAATAACATAAAGGACTTCAAAAGAAATGCCACAATCGGGCGTCTGAGCGACACCGCATAAAGGGCTTTAGAAGAAATGCCACAGTCGGGCGTCTGAGCGACACCGCATAAAGGGCTTTAAAAGAAATGCCACAGTCGGGCGTCTTAGTGACACCACATAAAGGGCTTTAAAATAAATGCCACAGTCGGGCGTCTTAGCGACACCACATAAAGGGCTTTAAAAGAAATGCCACAATCGGGCGTCTGAGCGACACCACATAAAGGGCTTTAAAAGAAATGCCACAATCGGGCGTCTGAGCGACACCACATAAAGGGCTTTAAAAGAAATGCCACAATCGGGCGTCTGAGCGACACCACATAAAGGGCTTTAAAAGAAATGCCACAATCGGGCGTCTGAGCGACACCACATAAAGGGCTTTAAAAGAAATGCCACAATCGGGCGTCTGAGCGACACCACATAAAGGGCTTTAAAAGAAATGCCACAATCGGGCGTCTGAGCGACACCACATAAAGGGCTTTAAAAGAAATGCCACAATCGGGCGTCTGAGCGACACCACATAAAGGGCTTTAAAAGAAATGCCACAATCGGGCGTCTGAGCGACACCACATAAAGGGCTTTAAAAGAAATGCCACAATCGGGCGTCTGAGCGACACCACATAAAGGGCTTTAAAAGAAATGCCACAATCGGGCGTCTGAGCGACACCACATAAAGGGCTTTAAAAGAAATGCCACAATCGGGCGTCTGAGCGACACCACATAAAGGGCTTTAAAAGAAATGCCACAGTCCGGCGTCTTAGCGACACCACATAAAGGGCTTTAAAAGAAATGCCACAGTCGGGCGTCTTAGCGACACCACATAAAGGGATTTAAAAATAAACAAAAACAATGCTGCAGTCGGCCATCTGAGCGACACCACATAAAGGGCTTATATATAAAAAAAACAATGCCGCAGTCGGGCGTCTGAGAGACACCACTTAAAGGGCTTATAAATAAATACAGTGAATATCCAGGAGGTAGAACCATCGCAGGGATATTTGATAATACCAATAATATCACGGGTTAGTCAATAATAATAATAATAATAATCGTAATTATCACAATCCACAAGTTGTGATTTCACCTCCGAAGACCGACACTAAGACCGACACTTGACCCATCCCAGACTGTAATCCTTAACCATGGACACGGCTATCCGAATAGGTTTAATCTCTGCAGAGGGTGTGTACTCTTTACCCACGAGTAACGGATTTCTTTAGTCCATCGGGACTAATTCCGTCCACGGTCTTTTTGTTGAAAACACACCTAACTTGCACACACCAGCTTAACTCACATGTGTCTGGAATCACCCACGACACCTGTTAAGCAAAACTCTAAGTGGGGAGGCTACAACCTCGACGTAACATGGGATCACAAAATTTATACCGCGCGCAAACTGGGGAGCTACCCCCTTTCGGCTACAACCGAAACACCCATGCTCCCGGACCCGGTGGCATGACTACCGGATGCCTCCAGTATCTTCCACCACGGCCTCTCTGTACGGTGTGTGCTAGGAAAGGGTTGACAACTTACTGAACCGTACCCTACTTGGTGTAGAGACGAGTGGCAGTAAGAAGCAAGTATGGGGGTTACTGGCACAAGACTCGATCTACGGTCGACTTAGGAGGTTGTAATATTTCCTGCATGATTAGCATAACAATGCATATATTTCAAACAACAGATGGAAACATCACGCGAAATACCCCTCATGCCATACCGGACATGACCGTCTCGATGGAGGATTAGGGACAAGACCGTGTCTACCCAAGACAGAGGTCTTCCCTTCTTTCCTCCCGGTAGGCATGAAAGGCACATGACGGTTATTTCTATCACAATCATATCAATTCCATTTGCATGAAATTCATTAACATGCATTCATGAGTAGGAACACATCCTCACATAAAATGACGTATGTTCGTGTCGGGGTGGTGTTGTCACCGGGCTATGCAACACACACAAAATCACACCAGGGTTCAGAATGCTTGCCTTCAAGTTGTGTAGAGGCAGGGTGCATCCTAAAGACTTTTGCAAGTTTTTCTTCTTCTCCAAAAACCCTATTTCAAATAAATTTGAATTAACACATATTTCCAAAACAGCACAAAAAGTTGTTTTGAAATTTTTTCAAATAAATCTTAAAATAAACTAGACCATATTTGAGAGAGGTAGCAAAAAGAATCAATTCATTTGAAGTTGTATTTAAAAAGTTATAGTCAGTCAAAGTTTGGTCAAAAATCGATTATTTAAATAAAAACAGAAAAGAAAACGATTCGAATAATTACGTACACGTCGAAAGCGTAATCTGGAAATACGCTTCCACTTACTCCGCGTGGACCGTGCGTGGTCACTGACAGTGGGTCCTAGGTGGCCCACTAGTAAGGTTTGACTAGTCCGCCTCCCTTCTTCTCCCTCTGTCCCGAGCGGAGGCGGGACTCCGGCGACCGTCGCCGGCGAACGGCGGGTCTGGGAAGCTGAGGGCGGGGATAGATCCGCGGGTCGAGGGTGATCCTTCCGGTGGTTGCAGGGTTGACGGAGGTAGAGGGATTTGCCAGCGGCGAGCTCCGCGGCGGAGGAAAGCTTCGGTGGTAAAGTGGTTTTGGGGCGGCGGTGGTTCCCGATCGAAATCGAGTAGGGGGATGTGATCACGGGAGGGAGAGGAAGCTCCTGGTGAAAAGAGTGGAGAGGGGGAGGCTCTGGAGGCGCCGTCAGGGCCTGGGCAGTGGCGGCAGCTGTAGTTGCCGGAGAGGAAGAAGACGACTCCCTCCCTTCGATTGACGGCCAAGGGGGCACGAGCGGAATGGTGTGAGGCTGCCTGTGTGCGGGTTTGAACTCGGGGACCTCTTTATGTAGCGATGGAGGTCGGTTCCGAGGCGGCCGGCGATAAGGATGACGGCGAACCGCCATGCTGTAGCTTGGGCGACATGGCGGCGACGAGCGCTAGGGGACGAAGCTGTGGATGAGCATGCACTGCTCCAGGGGGCAGGTGGCAAGCGCTGGCGGCTTGGGCGGCGCCGACACGGCCGGGGCCTGAAAGCGGCAGTCAGCTAGCCGCCACGGCTGTCCTGACGGTGGCGCTGTGGGGTGCCAGGTTGGTCGGGGTGGTGTGGTGGTGCAAGGGGACACGGCGTGCTGGCTGGGGCCGGTCACGGGCCGGATTTGAGTGCGGGGTGTGACGCGGCGGCTCGGGCGCACGTGGGTGCCAAACGCACGCTCTGGGCGCGCCCAGAGCACGCCCGGGATGTGCTCGACGAAATGCCAGAGCAGCCTAGAGAGTTCCAAACAACAAGAGAGTTAGCAGAAAGGGGTTATGGGCTAGGGCAAAACCTTGGGACATGCTGGGTAGGTCAGGGGCTCAAGTTCACAATGTAAACTTGAAATCATGCCAAATATGGTCATGCACTCAGGGTGTTTGTCAAAATGCCAAGGGCATCTAGGAAACACTTGGGGTGGCCAAATTTTCCAGATCAGTGTCTCTTTGGATGCATAAGGGGGTGGTGAAGTTAGTTTGACAAAAGCAGAAACTTGTTAGTGCAAGATATGAAAAACTTCAGTTCAGGGCAGAAAGTGAATGGCACTGTTTTATGAACCAAAAATCTTCCACAGGTGCCACTCTTCTGGACTTAAGGGTTTGGCAAGGGGGACTATAAGTAGGAAAAGGAATTATGGGTAAAGAAGCAAGTTAGGAGATGGTTGCAGTACAAATCACCAAATGGCACCAGAATGAAAATGAGGATGATTCACTCAAAATTTTCAAATAACATCACTGGGGTTTTGCATAAAGTGGAACCATATGCTGCTACTGACATCACATAATTTTGGTGGAGGCTCAAGGGAAATATTTAATTGGGCCATAGTGCAAAAGTGTCCAATGGACCAGATTTGAAAAACAGGTGTAAAACTCAAAATATGCAATGAAATAATTATATTAATGCACACAAGTGATTTAGAGACATCTCATGACATCTCCAAATTTTGGTTGAAATTTTAAGTGAATCTATCAGATGGTTGTAGTTCAAAAAGAGCTCCAAAATTTAAAACAGTATATTTTAATGAATAAAGCTCAGGGTGAAATAAATTTAATAAATAGATCTACTGATTAAGAAAATGGTATACAGAGAGCATAGAAGTCCAATATGTTTTGGAAAGCTCCACAAGGAAGAGACACCTTAGAATTAAAAGAAGAGTTCTGAAAATCCACAGAATAAATTTTAAAACTCCTGGCAAAAAATTTAATACTGAAAACTTGCCTAAATTTTTGGGGTGTTACATATGACAGAGACGTATCATCATCCCCAAGCTTAAATCCTACTCGTCCTCGAGTAGGTAAATGATAAAAGAAATAATTTATGAAGTGTGAATGCTAGCAGAGTGCACAAGTTTGATCAACGACAATTTCAATCACTTTTCCTAGAATCATAACAGCAATTCTTTCTTATAAAACTTCTCATGTTATAGTAGCAACTGGTAACGGTAACAAAAGTAACGGAAGCAAAAGTAATATTTTTGGTGTTTTCTAGTGATTGTAACAATAGCAACGGGAAAGTAAATAAGCGTAAACCAGTATATGGAAAGCTCGTAGGCATTGGATCGGTGATGGATAATTATGCCGGATGCGGTTCATCATATAACAGTCATAACATAGGGTGACACAAAACTAGCTCCAATTCATCAATGTAATGTAGGCATGTATTCCGAATATAGTCATACGTACTTATGGAAAAGAACTTGCATGACATCTTTTGTCCTACCCTCCCGTGGCAGCGGGGTCCTAATGGAAACTAAGGGATATTAAGGCCTCCTTTTAATAGAGAACCGGAACAAAGCATTAGCACATAGTGAATACATGAACTCCTCAAACTATGGTCATCACCGAGAAGTATCCCGATTATTGTCACTTCGGGGTTGTCGGATCATAACACATAATAGGTGACTCTATACTTGCAAGATAGGATCAAGAACACACATATATTCATGAAAACATAATAGGTTCAGATCTGAAATCATGGCACTCGGGCCCTAGTGACAAGAATTAAGCATAGCAAAGTCATAGCAACATCAATCTCAGAACATAACGGATACTAGGGATAAAACCCTAACAAAACTAACTCGATTACATGATAGATCTCATCCAACCCATCACCGTCCAGCAAGCCTACGATGGAATTACTTACGCACGGCGGTGAGCATCATGAAATTGGTGATGGAGGATGGTTGATGATGACGACTGCGACGAATCCCCCTCTCCGGAGCCCCGAACGGACTCCAGATCAGCCCTCCCAAGAGGTTTTAGGGCTTGGCGGCGGCTCCGTATCGTAAAATGCGATGAATTCTTCTCTCTGATTTTTTCCTATCCGGAAGCCAATATATAGAGTTGGAGTTGGCGTCGGAAGGTCTCCAGGGGGGCCACGAGGTAGAGGGCGCGCCCAGGAGGGGGGGCGCGCCCCCCACCCTCGTGGACAGGGTGTGGGCCCCCTGGTCTTCATCTTTGGCGAGGATTTTTTATTATTTTTTCTAAGATGTTCCTGGAGTTTCAGGTCATTCCGAGAACTTTTGTTTTCTGCACATAAAACAACATCATGGCAATTCTGCTGAAAACAGCGTCAGTCCGGGTTAGTTCCATTCAAATCATACAAGTTAGAGACCAAAACAAGGGCAAAAGTGTTTGGAAAAGTAGATACGACGGAGACGTATCAGCAACCAATTCACATGTTAAAGTTCAAACAACAAACTCTCTTGAAACTTAACAACCTATGTTCTTAGTCACCAAGCAATTGCAATTCAACTTATTCAATAGAGTTTAAGTAAGAGCTCCACATACTCAACCATCATATAGTCTTCTATGATTGCTAACACTCACCGCATACACATGAGCAAAACGTTTCAACCGGACACATTGAAAGATAGGGTCTTATTGTTTTGCCTCCCGACGTATTCACCTCAAGGGTGATGTCAACAATAATAACTCATGCTACCCATATTCAACTGGACATATGTGCCTAGATCTTTCCTCACCACATGATGCTTGCCAAAAGTGAAAAAGAAAAAGGAATAGAGATAAAAACTTTGACTCTTTGCATAAAAGTAAATACTGAAAAGTAAAAGATAGGCCCTTCATAGAGGGAAGCAGAGGTTGCCATGCACTTATTTGTTTGTATGCTCAACCCCTTAGTGCAAAAGAACGTCACGTTATATTGCCCCTTATGATAGCAACCTTTATTATGTAGTATGTCGCTTTTATTCTTTGCCATCACAAGTTCGTACAACGCTCAATTTTAACTTACACTAAATGATCTAACACTTTTAGAAGCAATTTTTATTGCCTTATTGCACCAATGACAACTCACTTGAAGGATCTTGCTCAATCCTTAGGTAGGTATGGTGGAATCTTGAAGATAAGATTTGGGTTTAAGGGGTTTTTGGATGCACAAGTAATATCTCTACTTGGTGCGGATTTTTTGGCTAGCAAAGATGGGGGGCAAGCACCACATGTTGAAGGATATATGACAATATAACTTCTATGTGAATATGAATAAATATAAATCATTACGTTGTCTTCCTTTTCCAACTTCAATAATTTTGGCATATAATATTTTGATGGGGGCTCACAATCACAAAAGATTTCCAGGATAGTGTATTTGCATGTGAAAGTTATCTTCCTTATACTAATTATTCGTGAATTGCTTGTATGACCAAAATTGTGATTGTCAAGCCTCAAAAGATTTCACTTTCTAAACCCACTGTGAAGCCACCACTAGACATGATAAGATATCAACTTCATGACATTCAATTTATTCAACAATTTACTCATGGGATATAAGTGAAGCACAAGAGTAAATGACATAGAAAAGGGCTTTGTTGACGGGATGTGAATGCCGCTTACTTAGCCTCGTTGGCAACTATCTGAGGACTCTAATTTATTTTAAAACTTTCAGATCTAAGTATTTTATTAAAACAGCAAGTAAAAAAAATTTACATTCTAAGAATAGCACAACTCATGTGAAGAATCAAAAACTTAGGCTCAACCGATACTAACCGATAATTCTTGAAGAAGAAAGGCGGGATGCCTACCGGGGCATCCCCAAGCTTAGATGCTTGATACTTCTTGAATATTATCTTGGGATGCCTTGGGCATCCCCAAGCTTGAACTTTGGTGTCTCCTTAATTCTTCTCATATCAGGGTTTTCCTAAATCTCAAAAGCTTCATCCACAAAAAACACAACAAGAACTCATGAGATATGTTAGTATAAACCAATGCAAAAACCTTATCATTCTCTACTGTAGAAAATCACTAAAATTATTGTTTAACGTTGCATACTAAATGCCTATGCATATTTAATACTCCTATCCTCAAATAGATTCATTAAACAAGCAAGCATATGCAAACAATGCAAACATAACAGCAATCTACCAAAATAGTACAGTCTGTAAAGAATGCAAGAGTATCAATACTTATTCAACTCCAAACATTATGAAATTCTACCACACTGTAGACAATTTATCAGAGCTTATTATGCAAAAGAATGCAAGAGTATCTTACTTTCCTCGAGAATTTTTGCAACATCGATAAACTGTTTTCAAACAGCAACATGTATACTTGCAAGATAAGCATGGAAAAGGCTATCAATGCCACTTTTTATTGAAATAAAAGATGAAAAACATTATTCTAAATAACAGCAAGCAAATCCTAACAAAATAAATTGACGCTCCAAGTAAAACTTATATCATGTGATGAATAAAAATATAGCTCCAAGTAAGGTTACCGATAATGTTGGCGACGAAAGAGGGGATGCCTTCCGTGGCATCCCCAAGCTTAGTTGCTTGGATATTCCTTCGATATTAACTTGGCGTGCCTTGGGAATCCCCAAGCTTAGGGTCTTGTCACTCCTTATTCTCCTCATATCGATATCTCACCCAAAACATGAAAACTTCAATCACACAAAACTTAACGGAACTTCGTGAGATAGGTTAGTATGATAAAGAGCAAACCATTTCACTTTGGTACTGTCAAAGACAAGATTCATAATTGTTTCCACACAATGCCTTCTGTAGAATATCATTTCCACAATTTATATTGAGCAATATAAGCCATAGAAACTAGAAAGCAAGCAAGCTATGCATTGAAAACAGAATCTGTCAAAAACAGAACAATCTGTAATGATCTGGATAACTACCATACTTTTTCTACTCCAAAAATTATGAAAAAATTAGGACCATGTGAGCAATTTGTATATTAAAATTATGCAAATCTAATCAACTCAAAAGCACTCCTCTGTTAAAAATGAGACTTATTTTCGTGAGCGCAAAAGTTTCTATTTTTCAGCAGGGTCAAATCAACTATCACCCAACATGATCCCAAAGGCTTTACTTGGTACTTTATTGAAACAAAAACATGATTACTACAGTAGCATAATCATGTGAACACACAAAAACAGTAGTTAAAAGTGTTAGGTTGTCTCCCAACAAGCGTTTTTCTTTAATGCCTTTTAAGCTAGGCATGATGATTTCAATGATGCTCGCATAAAAAATAAGAATTGAAACATGAAGAGAGCACCATGAAGCATATGACTAGCACATTTAGGTCTAACCCACTTCCTATGCATAGGTATTTTGTGATAAAACAACTTATGGAACAAGAATCAACTAGCATAGGAAGGCAAAACAAGTGCAACTTCAAGACAATCAATACATAGAGAACAAACTAGATATTATTGAGATATGTAAGAGCATAAGTTCCTTCCTCATAATAATTTTCAAAAACATCATGAATGGATTCAACAATATAACCATCACATACAGCACTCTTTTTATGATGCACAAGCATAGAAGATTTATCACTCTTTATGGCATACATTTCATCATAATAATCATCATATATAGCAACTTCATTGTCATAATCAATTGAAACCTCTTCCAAAATAGTGGATGTATCACTAAATAAAGTCATGACCTCTACAAATCCACTTTCATCAATACTTTAATAAGATTCAACACCCTCCAAAATAGTGGGATTACTACTACCTAGAGTTTACACTCTTCCAAACCCACTTTTATAAATGTAATCATCATAAATAGGAGGCATGCTATCATCATAATAAATTTTCTTATCGAAAGTAGAAGGAATCAAAGGATCATATTCATTAAGCAAAGCATCCCCAAGATTAGGAAAAGCATTATTTCCAGCAAATAAATCTTCAAACATGTCATATCATTAAACATAGCATCCCCAAGCTTGTGGTTTTGCATATCATCACAATCATTCTTATCAATAGCATGAATGGCACCAATAGTATAGCAAACATTATTATCACATTGTTCCAAGAAAGTGCTAAAAATATTTTCAAGATCATATGGGATATCGTTGTCTTCCCAATCATAATCATTACAAAAAGTAGTAGGTATCAAAAAATCATACTCAATATCATCATCCTCCATCCACATATTTGATTCACTTTCATGAGGCACAATGGTGATAGGAGCAACATTATTTGGGAGATATACCTTTTTACCTTTATTATTTCTTCTTTTCTTCTTCCTCACCGCATCATGTGTGGGTTTAATTAAATTTTTTCAAGCTTCTTGTTGAAGAGATTGATTGGATAGGAAGCTCCTCCTTGGTACCTGATTCCTCATAATAAATACTAGGAGGGTATTGGGAAACATTTTCCCTTTCATTAGTACTCCCTTCATACTCCATTTGTTTTCTTGTCTATAAGTAGTTCTCAATATAAGGATTCTCAATGCAATTTACCGCGCAAAACATATGAATTTCTTCTAGACCAAAATCAAGAAATCTCTCGGGATTTGGAAAACCCTTAGTTATATGCTTCATTTCTTCATATCCCAAAAGAAGACTAAGCTCTTTATGATGCTCAAGGGTAATCAAGTTATCACAATTTTTGGACACGATTTGATCATGAAATAATTTGCATTGGAGATTTAAATGACCAAGTTCATTACAAAGTTCACAAGGATGGCAAAAACAATTACATCTTTCAGCACAATCATCTAGCCTCTCTTACAACTTTTTTGTTTATAATTATTTATGCTTCTTACAAAATCCATCTTCCCTTTTTGGTGTGCAAAGGCACTCCCAATTCACTCCGCAAAAAGTGACATGCTTATAAGAAATATTTTGTCATGACTTGTGCAATCATCATTAACATTTTGGATATTCAAAGAATTCACACTAACAACATTGCAATCATGCTCATCATTCAAATATTTTGTGCCAAGCATTTTAGTGACTTCTTATTCTAACAATTGAGCACAATTTTCCGAAAGAGAAATTTTCAAGAATATTATAAAGATGATCAATAATATGATGCAACCTAAATTCCATTTTTTTAATGTAGTTTTCTTTTATAGACCAAACTAGTGATAAACAAGAAACTAAAAGATTCAATTGCAAGATCTAAATATATACCTTCAAGCACTCACCTCCCCGGCAACGGCGCCTGAAAAGAGCTTGATGTCTACTACACAACTTTATTCTTGTAGACACGTGTTGGGCCTCCAAGCGCAGAGTTTTGTAGGACAGTAGCAATTTTCCCTCAAGTGGATGACCTAAGGTCTATCAATCCATGAGATGTGTAGGATGAAGATGGTCTCTCTCAAACGGCCCTGCAACCAAATACAAGAAATCTCTTGTGTCCCCAACACACCCAATACAATGGCAAATTGTACAGGTGCACTAGTTCAGCGAAGGGATGGTGATAAAAGTGTAATATGGATGGTAGAAATATATTTTTATAATCTGAATAAATAAAAAACATCAAGGTAGCAAATAGTAAACTGGCACAAAAACGGTATTGCAATGCTTGAAAATGAGGCCTAGGGTCTGTACTTTTGCTAGTGCAATCTCCCAACAGTGCTAATATAATTGGATCATATAACCATCCCTCAAAGTGCGAAGAAGAATCACTCCAAAGTTCCTATTCAGCGGAGAACATAAGAATAAATTGTTTGTATGGTACGAAACCACCTCAAAGCTATTCTTTCTGTTCGATCTATTCAAGAGTTCGTACTAAAATAACATAAAGCTATTCTTTCCATTTGATCTATCCTAGAGTTTGTAGTAAAATAACACCAAAGCAAATTCATATTCATAATACTCAATCCAACACAAAGAACTTCAAAGCGTGCCCCAAGATTTCTACCGGAGAAACAAAGACAAGAACATGCATCAACCCCTATACATAGATTACCCCAATGTCACCTTGGGAATCCGCAAGTTTAGTGCCAAAACATATATCAAGTGAATCAATACGATACCCCATTGTCACCATGAGTATTCAATTGCAAGACATATATTAAGTGCTCTCAAATCCACAAAAGTATTCAATCTGATAACAACGAAATCTCAAAGGGAAAACTCAATTCATCACAACAAGATAGAGAGGGGAAAACACCATTTGATCCGACTATATAAACAAAGCCCGCGATACATCAAGATCGTGACATCTCAAGAACACGAGAGAGAGAGAGAGAGAGAGATTAAACACACAGCTACTGCTACAAACCCTCATCCCCAAGGGTGGACTACTCCCTCCACATCATGGTGGCCGCCGGGATGATGAATATGGTCACCAGAGATGATTCCCCACTCCGGCAGGGTGCCGGAACGGGGTCTAGATTGGTGTTCGATGGCTGCAGAGGCCTGCGGCGACGGAACTTCTGATCTAGGTTAACCCCGAAGGGTTTGGCAATATTTGTGAATTAATAGGGTAAAGAGGGTTTTCGATGGCAATATTTGAGAGTTTTGTAAACTCCATTGTATAAGAGTAACTTTGTTCTAGTTGTAACATTTTGCTTCTCCTTATCACCCCCTCACCATGTGATTGGATGATGAGGATGTAGGGTCAGAGGATATCCCCTTGGATGTGCCTGTGTACCCCTACAAATGTATTTGGTGTGAAAAGGAATGAAAAATGTCAGTAGGAGCATCTCCTACTGTCTTTGATTTATCAAAAAATAGGGTAAATAGGGGGTGCGAGAGGCCACCGAGGTGAGCACAACCCACTTGGGCGCGCCTGGGCCCCCAGGCGCGCCCTGGTGGGTTGTGCCCCCCTCGGAGCACCCCCCAGGTGCTGCTCTGGCCCATCTTGGGTGTTCTGGTCCATAAATAATCTCCAGCAAGTTTTGCGGTTGTCGGGGAAGCTGATCGTGACCCACGAACACCAATGGGACCTGGGGGACCGAGTCCCTTGTGGTTCGATGGGGGGCGGAGATTGCACAAAGAGCAGATCTAGGCGAGGCACACGAGCAGTTTACCCAGCTTCGGAGCTCTCCGGAGAGATAATACTCCTACTGCTGCTTGGTTGATTGTATTGTGTTCTTGCTAGGGAGCAATGGGAGCTACAAAACCTAGCCTGAGGGAGTGTAGTCTCGAATGAGTCGAACGAACTGAACGGAGCCGAACCCTTTCTACGTTGCACACGGGCCTCCTTTTATAGGCACAAGGGGTCACCACAGGTGGCAACATAGACGAGGGTACAAATGGAAAAAACAGTAGTTGGCACACCGACTTGTACAGTGTACAGTGCATATACCTAACTCTGACGGCAAGGGACAAGATCAATAAATGCCCGTCCCTGTCGCCTAAACAGTGCAACAGGGACCGTCAAGTGCACCACCGTTTGCCACGATGGTAAGCTTGTCAGCGCCGCTTATCGCTGCTCCCCGCTGGCTGCACAGCCCTTCGACACGCGTGCCTGGAGTAGCCCCACAGCGACACGTTGGCGGATGAGCTGGAGCGAAGATGAAGAGAGGTTGCCTGTCGCGGCAAGCACCTTGCCGCGGCTGAATCCTTGTCGCGCTCGGGAGCTTGTCGCTCACCAAGCCTTCCCGGCAAGCTCCTCTTGTCGGGGTCTTGTTTCCTTCGTGCCCTGAGTGGCCTTCCCGGCAAGCTCCTCTTGCCGGGGTCTTGAATACTTTGTTCTTGAATGGCTCCAAAGGAGCCGCAGAGGACCTTGGCGGTCACCAGGCAAGCCCTGCCGCGGGGTGCTGCGACTGTCCGTGCACGAGTTCGGGATACTAGGGTACCCCTACTCTAGTACACCGACAGGAGCCCCCGGGCCTGGGCCATACACGGTGCCGAGCGATGTTGGGCCAGGCCCAAAACAGTGCACGGGCACGCGCGGCCTAGATCGCGCAGTTACTCGCCTCGGACCCACCACGTCCCCCACGAACGGCACGCACCGGACGTGGCGTCGTGGGAGAGATCGTGGGGGCTTTCTTTAATTGGAAAAGCGGAACGTCCGCCCCCTCTCCCTCCTTATAAAGAGAGGAATCGGGGGCAGGACGCCCACTTGCCATTGCTGTCACATCAAAAACCACCGCCGCTCCCCCCTTCTTCTCGAGTCCAAAGAGAGCGACACCCCGCCCCCCATCGCCACCATCACCATCAACGCCGTCGGCCTCCTCCACCACCTCCACCATGGCTCCGAAAGCCGATAAGGGGAAGGGCGTGAAGTCGGCCGAGGCGCAGCGGCTCGCGGCGCTGCGCAAGGAGCGGGCCCTCTTCGACCCCCAGCTCGACGCAAAGGAGCTGCGGGAGGCGTACTACCTCTTCTGGTCGACGGAGACGCGGGCGCACCCGCGCACGAGGGTGATCTCTGCCGCCGCATCCGAGAAGGTTTCTGTCGGGTATCCCTTCTTCACGCTCTTCTTCTACTGCGGGCCCTGCTCGCCCTTTTCCGAATTCTTCTGTGATGTCATGAATACCTACGGGTTTCGCCTCCTTGATTTCACCCCCAACGCCGTTCTGACCATGGCGGTTTTCGCACACCTCTGCGAGAACTTTGTCGGAGTCCACCCAAATGTAGCCCTTTTCCGCCACTTCTTCATGCCCCGCGTAGAGAGAGGAGAGCCACTTGCCGGAGGAATTGCTTGGATCTCCAGGATCGGCAAGAAAGATTCCTCCTTGAAGGAGAGCTCCGTAGCAAATGGGAAGAGTGGAGAGCTGACTGGTGTTGGATTGTAGAGGAGGAGCCACAGCCTTTTACTGCCCAGCGCCAAACCCCCATAGTGCGCGGCAATGATTGGAGTAACTTGGCGCCGGAGGATGCTAGGTTGAAGATAGCTGTGACCCGGATCTTGCGCCTCAGGCTTGCCGGACTCACTGTAGGCGCAGTTGGCGCAGATTTCCTTCGCCGCCGCATCGCTCCCTTGCAAGATAGGAGGAGGCCTGCTTGGGAGTTCCAAAACCCGGCAGATATTATGAGGTTGCGCCCGGGCCTCAATTGGAACTTCACTGTCTTGGAGTTGGACGCCATGCTGCTGGAGTTGTTCAAGCATGACCCTGACCACCCCGAATGGTTCATGTTGCCGAGGGGGGTCGTTCCTCTATGCAACAATTCTTCTCTTGACCGCATCCGCGCCATGATGCCCTTGTGCGATTCCCATGGGATCGTTCCAACCTGGCAAGAGCCTTCCGACGATATCGTGCGGCAGTTCTTCGACAGCTTGGAAGAGGTGCCGATCCGCGCCGACGAGCAGAGGTTGCTCACCCGCGACACCACCGAGAAAGAGATGGCGCACATTGCCACAAGGTTGGAGGAGGCGGCAGCAGCTGCTGCCGCTGGCGTGTTTGGGTTCACTGTGGAGGAGGCGGAGGCAGCCGAGGTGGCAAGCCTTGCCGACCGAGAGGAGCTTGCCGGCGAGGGGGAGCAGGCCGAGCCTGAAGCCAAGCCGAACGAGCCTGCCGGGGGCGCCTCCCCTCCACCTTCAGATAACTTGTCGCGGGAGGAGCCCGCAGCTGCACCAAGAAGGCGCCTCCGCAAGACTGGGGAAGCGGCAGGGCGGCAGACGGGCCAACAGCCGTCTCGCCGCGCGACGCGCTCCACCGCGACAAGCTCTGTTGCCGCGGGAGCGCCTCACGCTACCGCAGCCACCGGAGCGGGGCCTTCTGGGACCACGGTTCCCGCACCCGCCAAGCGTCCGAGGGAGCCCACTCTTCCAGCTCGTCGCACCGGAGGCGGAGCGGAGTTCGACTTCTCCGCTCTCAGCTCCGAGGAGGAGGAAGAAGAGTAAGATCTTATCGCTGTACTTGTAATTCTTCAATTTGCTGCTTTGTCTTGTATCTAACTTGCTTCGTTCTGAACCCTTTCCTTCTGCAGGACGCTGGCTCAGAGGGCGTCGAAGAGAGCCAAGACCCTGGTGGTTGTCATCGAAGACGATCCCCCCGTGGCGACAGGAGGCGCGTCTGAGACTCCCTTGCCGGATCCGGCAACCCTTCCATAGAGCAGCCCCCAGCACAGCCCCCAGCGTAAGTATTTGGTTTACTTCTTATGGTTGGGTGTGCGTGGGTGCTCTTTCCTTACTGATATCTGACTTGTTGACTTGTGTAGGAGCAGAGCAGCCTCATCAGGAGGCCCCGGAAGTCACCCCCGAAGTTCTGTCTGCTTCAACTATGCCGCCAAGGGAGAATTCTCCGGCAAGGGAGCGCTCTCCGGCAAGGGAGGCCTCTCCGACGAGGGATGCTTCTCCGCCAAGGGGCAGCGCCGGCGATCCTCCGGTGGTGGAGACCGCGGTTACAGACCCCATCGCAGGTAATCTCCTTGCCTGAAAATTTCCCTTGGGTTCCTTTTCTTCTGTTCTTCTTTTCGAACATTTGCGTGACTGTTCTTTCTTTTTCTGATCATCAGATCCATCCGCCGGAGAGCCGATGGAGACTGAGGTTGCCGGCGAGGAGGACGCGCGCGGCAACAATGACGACGCCGCCAACATGGAGGAGGAGGCCGACGCCGATGGTTCTGCCGGCGAGGAGGCCGCCAAGGCTGCTGGCACAGAGGCTGGGGAGGGGTCTGGCGATCGCACTGACGACCCTGAGGCCGCAGGAGCGCCAGGCGCTACGCCGACCGCCGATCCCTCCGCCACCGATGCAGCACCAGGCTCCGAAGAGCCCCAGCCCGGCGCCTATCTGAAGGCCGGCGACGGTGTCTTCATCAAGCTTCCATGGGCGTCGAGCTCCAGGGCGCCGGTCGAGGGAGAGACCTTCGACGAGGAGCTGCTCGCCTCCGCTGGGCTGTCGCTAGTTGACGCGCCAAGCAGCAGCAGTGGCGAGTCTGAGGAGGAGCAGCTGCTGAAGAAGCTGCTGTCGCTCTACCGCGCCTGACAAGCTAAGCTGGAGTCCAGGGAAGCACTTGTCGCGAGGGCGGGAGCTGACATGGAGAAGCGCGCAGAAGAACTCCGGCGCGCCAACAAAGAAACTCTCCGGGACATAGCAGAAGCGCGGGAGCAACTCTCCGAAGAGCGCACGGCCTTCATCCTGGAGAAGGCCGAGGTCGAGGAGCAGCAAAGGCTTGCCGGCGAGAAGCTAGCCGCGCAAGAAGGTGAGCTGGCGCAGCGGAAGATCAACCTTGACAGTTATGAGGAAGACCTTGCCGCGCGCGAGCAATCAATTGGCGGAGCTCTCAAGGAGGCAAAGGACGCTGCCGCAGCTGCCGAGGCCGCCAAGAAGGAGTTAGAGACGAGGGTGACACAGCTGGAGGCCACCCTCCAGAAGAGCGGCGAGGAGGTCGCCGCGCTGAAGCACGAGCGCGAGAAGGACGCCTACACTCTTGGCGAGTTGCAGGGTCGTCTCGCTGAGAAGATCAAAGAGATCGACGCCGCCAAGGATGCCAAGGCGGATCTTGAGCTGAAGCTGTCCACCCTGACGGAGACGCTGGACGGCGCCAAGGAGCGAGAAGTGGGTTTGCTGGAGAAGATCAAGGCCAATGAGGAGCTGCTGGCGAATGCCACGAACGCCCATAACACCTTCAAGGAGAACGTGATGCACTGGACGGAGGGTCTTGTGGATACCGCCGCCGCCATTGACAAGGAGCTGATGGAGATGGGGATGGTGGATCTCGGGTACTCCACCGACGAGCATCTCCAGCCCAGCGCCAAGCTCAGCCTGTTCTTCAAGAGCGTGTTGACGGCTCTCCAGCGGCTCCGGGAGGAGATCCCAAAGCAGCTGGCCGACGAGTCGCGCCAAATCTGTGCAGGGGCTCTTCAGAAGGTGCTGATGAAGGTGGCCTTCCGCAATCCAGGCGTCAGCTTCGCCAATGTCCTGAAGTCCCTGCCACCAACTGCTGACGTTGAAGCGCTCAAGGCCCTTGTCGCACCCATTGTGGACAGGGTGAGCGGAGTCAAGAGGGTTGATGGCGACCGCGTGGACTAGGCCGCCAAGTTTATCTTTCCTTTGTCGCTGCAGACCATGTTCAGGAGAACAATTTATTAGATCTGCGACAAGTCATTTTGTAATATACTCTATCTTAGGCAAACGATCGCAATGTTATTTCCTTTACTCGATTTCTTCCTTTGTATGTTTGTGCCCTACGCTTTTTAGGGAACTTGTCGGTGTGGGCACCTTTGCCGCGAGCGCTGAGTGCGGGACGTCAGCAGCCTGCTGGCGATGCCGCCTCCGACAAGCAACCTTGTCGCAACTGGTTGCAGCTCACTTAAGTTGTTGAGCGGACTCGAAACAAAGTAAGGGCGCAAACCAGCCGCGAGTTGGTTCCTTCGCGCACAGGTTTTCCATACAAAGTACTTATCGTTCGAGGAACATAACTAAAAAATTTAAAAACTGATTGCTCAAACTTTGGCAACTTAGCTTTTCTGTTGTTCGCTTCCTGGTAAGGCGAAATTTCCTTGAGCGATACTTGGCGGCCCACACCATTATCATTATCTTCTCCTTCCCCCCGGCTAACTTGTGGGTGAAGGAACCTTCCTTTCTTTTGAGAAGAAAGAAGAGAAAATAAAGTTATGGAGCCTAGTGGCTCGTTATTGCTTACCGGGTGTGGATGCTGCACAAAATGTTAGATAACACATGCATAAAGGATTATGAAAGCATGCATTTGACAAGTTGTGCGCAACATATGAGCTTTACCGATGCACGGGGTCTGCGCCCGGCTTTGTACAAAGTATTACATGCAACAGCGGCAAGACTTGTACAAAAGGGTGGTTGCCGGAACAGGTTCCGGCAACCGCGCCTTATGGGTAAAACTTACGAAGATGCTCTATATTCCAGGAGTTGCTCACCGGAACGCCATCTTCGGTCTCAAGGCGGACAGCGCCAGGCCTAGTGACTCGTTTCACCCGATAAGGGCCTTCCCACTTCGGCGTCAACTTGTTAGAATTCTTGGCGGATTGATCGCGCCGAAGAACAAGGTCGCCTTCCTCGAAGCTTCTGGCACTAACTTTGCGGCTATGGTAGCGACGCAAAGCTTGCTGGTAACGAGCAGCTCGTACAGCGGCCTGAAGACGATCCTCCTCAAGGAGCAGCGCGTCATCTTGTCGCAGCTGCTCTTGCTCAAGCTCATCATAAGCGAGCACTCGAGGTGACCCGTATACGAGTTCCGTGGGGAGAACTGCCTCTTCTCCATAGACTAGAGCGAAAGGTGTCTGGCCAGTGGCTCGATTTGGCGTCGTCCTGATCGACAAAAGAACCACCGGCAGCTCCTCAATCCAGTTTCTTCCGCACTTGCGCAGCCTGTCGAAAGTTCTGGTCTTCAGTCCTCGCAGCACTTCAGCATTTGCCCTCTCTGCTTGACCATTGCTCCTTGGATGAGCAACAGAAGCAAAGCAGACCTTGGCGCCAAGATCTTGGACGTATTGCATGAAGGTGCGACTTGTGAATTGTGTGCCGTTGTCGTTGATGATCCGATTAGGAATCCCGAAACGGCAAACAACTGACCTGAAGAACTTGACTGCTGACTGTGTTGTCACCTTCCTCACTGCTTCCACTTCCGGCCACTTTGTGAACTTGTCGATTGCAACGTACAAGTACTCAAAGCCCCCGACAGCTCGGGGGAAGGGGCCGAGGATGTCGAGCCCCCAGACCAAAAATGGCCAGGATAAAGGGATCGTCTGGAGAGCTTGAGCTGGCTGGTGTATCTGCTTGGAATGGAACTGGCGCGCTTCACACTTGGTTACTTGTGCAGTTGCATCCTGGAGGGCTTCTGGCCAAAAGAAACCTTGCCGGAAAGCTTTGCTGGCAAGTGCTCTTGCGCAAATGTGGTGACCACATATGCCTCTGTGTATCTCTGCCAACAGCTTCTGTCCATCTTCCCGGCAAATACACTTCAATTTCACACCGTTGAGTCTTCTTCTGTACAGGATGTTGTCAACAAACTGGTACATACTTGACTGCCGGGCTACTCTTTCCGCTTCTTCTTGCTCTTCGGGAAGTTCTCCTGTGTGAAGGAAATGGACGATCTGCTGTGCCCATGTTGGAGCTTGCGGCTCGACAACAAGGACTAAAGGCACATCTGCCACTGCAGGAACATTAGCTTCTACGGCAAGAACCTGCGGCTCGGCCGGAGCTTGATGATCCCTGGCAAGCTTGCTGGAGCAAAACTTGTCGGGAGCGTCTACTTCAACGACACAAACCCTAGGGCTTGTCTGAGCAGACTGCTCCTCAGCGATATCTATGTTTATTTTGGGGACCTTCTTGGCGGCGGCTTCAGGGAGCTCTGCCGGAAAATAGTCACCAGAAACCAACTTCCTCTTCTTGTTCTATCCAGTTGATGGTGTTACAGTTGGTTGAGTCATCTTGAGCACAAACATTCCTGGTTCCACGGGTAACTTGAGTGCAGTGCACTTTGACAGGCCATCAGCAATATCATTCTGAGCTCTTGGAACATGTTCCATTTGCAGGCCGTCAAAGTGCTCTTCTAGCTTTCTCACTTCATCAACGTATGCTTCCATCAACGGACTCTGATAATCTTTGTTCACTTGGCGGACGACAAGCTGCGAGTCACCCCTGACAATAAGCTTCCTGATCCCAAGGTCCACTGCAATCCTGAGACCGGCAAGCAAACCTTCATACTCTGCAGTATTATTTGTTGCTTGCTCCTTGGGAAAGTGCATTTGGACTATGTACTTGAGGTGCTCTCCGGTGGGTGCGATAAGCAGCACACCGGCACCGGCGCCTTGCAGCGAGAAGGCACCATCAAAATACATCAGCCGGTCTTTACTTGCTTCCTTGACGGGGATGCTCGTCTCTGGAATTTCCTCATCTTGCGTTGGCGTCCATTCTGCTATAAACTCTGCCAATGCTCTGCTTTGGATAGTTGAAGTGCTTTCAAACTTGAGGCCAAAGCTTGACAATTCCAGTGCCCACTCGACAATCCTGCCTGTTGCTTCTGGATTTTGCAATATCCTCTTCAGCGGAAAGCGAGTGACAACTGTTATCTCATGTGCTTGGAAGTAATGGCGCAGCTTTCTCGAGGCCATGAGGAGGCCGAAAAGCAACTTCTGCACACCAGAGTACCTTGATCTAGCCCCCTGCAGAAGGGAGCTGACAAAGTAGACTGGGCGCTGCACCATCCTTTTCTGCATCTTCTCGCAATCCTGCGCAGATCCGTTCTTGTCGGGACCAGAGCTTGACGGTGAAGCCCCCTGCTTGTCGCTGGATGCATCTGCCATGGTTGCCGGCTCGTCGTCCGCCTCCCTCTCCGCTACTAACGCAGCACTAACCACTTGATTGGTTGCCGCTATGTATAGCAGCAACTTCTCTTGTGGCCTAGGTGCGATAAGTATTGGAGTGGAGGACAGGTTCCTCTTCAAGTCCTGCAGCGCAACCTCCGCTTCGGGAGTCCATTTCATTGGACCTGCCTTCTTCAAAATCTTGAAAAATTGCAGGGCGCGTTCAGCAGACCTAGAGATAAACCTGCTGAGAGCAGCCACGCAACCGGCAAGTCTTCGTACATCCTTGACGCACCTTGGTGCTTCAATCTTCTCAATGGCCTTGATCTTGTCGGGGTTGGCTTCAATTCCCCGCTGAGACACGAAGAACCCGAGAAGCTTGACGGAAGGAACTCCAAACACGCACTTCTCGGGGTTGAGCTTGAGGTTGATCTTGCGCAGATTTGCAAAAGTCTCATCCAAATCTTGAACCAGAGTTGCTTTGTCCTTGCTCTTGACCACTATGTCATCCATGTAGGCTTCTACATTT
>LR880972.1:893344648-893359011 GCA_904067115.1 Aegilops sharonensis | reverse complement strand
GATCTTGTCTACATCATGTCATCATTCTTATTGCATTACTCTGTTTTCCATGAACTTAATACACTAGATGCATGTTGGATAGTGGCCGATGTGTGGAGCAATAGTAGTAGATGCAGGCAGGAGTCAGTCTGCTAATCATGGACGTGATGCCTATATAATGATCATTGCCTAAATATCGTCATGAGTATTTGAAGTTCTATCAATTGCCCAACAGTAATTTGTTCACCCACCTTTTTCTATTTTTCTCGAGAGAAGCCACTAGTGAAACCTACGGCCCCCGGGTCTCTTTCTCATATATTTGCCTTTGCGATCTACTTTTTCCTTGCATTTATTTTCAGATATACTAAACCAAAAATACAAAAATACTTTGCTGCACTTTATTTTATTATTGATCTATTTATTCAATCTATTACAACTTTCTCCCGTCCATGCGCCAATTTCTGGCGCCATTACCTCAAAGGGATTGACAGCCCCTTTAACATGTCGGGTTGTGAGTGGTTGTTATTTGTGTGCAGGGTCTGTTTACATTGTGTTGCTTGGTTCTCCTACTGGTTCGATAACCTTGGTTTCAACACTGAGGGAAATACCTACTGTCATTGTGATGCATCATCCCTTCCTCTTTGAGGAAATACCGACGTAGTCCTAGCAGACATCAAAAGGAATCTCTGGCGCCGTTGCCAGGGAGGATCTCCAACATATACCAGGTTCCTAATCACAAATCTCATCTCCTCGCAATTTACAATATTTGCCATTTGCCTCTCGTTTTCCTCTCCCCCACTTCACAAAAATGTGTTGCTTTATTCGCCCTCTTTTTCGTTCGTCGTTCTCTCGTCAGATCTCTTCTTTGCGTGTGAGCCATGTATCTTCTATTTGCTTGCATCTTAGCTTGCTAATAATCTATTGATATGGATCCTCATCCACTTGCTAATCTTTTCAAGAGATCCAATTATGATGAACCCATTGCTAGTGAATTGAGTTCACTAGATTATCTTTATGAAGTTTTGCTTGAGATTTATGAATCTGAAAATTGTTTTGAAGTGTTAAAAGAAGAAAATTATAAAGTGATTCATGATAGCTCTTTGGATGAAAAGCATGATTGCAATGATGTTATTATAAGTTCTATTAATGTCAATTGTGCTAATAATATGCAAACCCCAAGCTTGGGGATGCTAATATTGCCATGTCCACTACTTATTGCAATGATCATGATTGGGGTGATAATGATTCTTATGATCTTGACTGTTTATTTAAGCCTCATGATGAATATGTTTGCAATAATATTGAAAGTGAGTTCGTGAGGCGAGGAAGGCGACGGGAGAGGCCAGAGGGAAGTCACGGAGCAGAAGAGGTCGAGGGGCACGGCGGAGAAGCAGCTAGGGCGCGCACAAAGACACACGGCTACAGTTCATCCATGGGCGTGCGGCGACAAGCTCCGACGAGCGAGCTGCCGGAGGGGGAGTGAGGTCAGGGAAGAAGAGGACGGCGAGGGTAGACATTCATGGGCGCGCTGGGACGATGAGCAAAGAGAGGGAGAAGAAGACAGAGGCGCTAGAGCACGCATATGGCATGCCAGCCTCGTGATCACTGTGTGAACTAGTGCACACAGTGTCGCGCGGTCTGCCAAATGATGTCTAGCATGAAGTCCCTCCGAGATAGAGCAGCCATGAATCAATCAAACGAGTAGAGGTACTGAGAGTAGAAACAAACAAGCTTCACAAGTTTGATGTAGCAAACTTGACTGCACTGTTGTGATCAACTTAGTGAGGTCAAGAGGAAAGCTTGATGTCAGGGAGGTTTAGGATAGGAAGGACTATAGTCCTGTTTATTTTGAGGTGATTTGGACAAGTATTTAATACACTTGCTTTTCAACTACAAAATCTGGTCAAGAAGCAAAAATAGGAAGTAGAACTCACTAGGAGTGATGGATCGAGCTGAAAATGGGCATGGAATTATGATTTGGCCATATGAGAGTGCCATAAAAATTTCATGCCATTTGGCCAAGCCAAAATGGTACTTCCTTCATCAAGCACCTCTCTGGACAGAATCTTGGGAAAATCCTGAGGGAAAATGGTTGAATGAAATGAGCCCAAATCTTGTGGAGATAGTTTATATGGATAGGAGAAGGTCCCGGTAAAGTTTCAGTAACATTGAAGCAATATAAAATATACTTGCTTCACAAACTGAAAATCTGACCAGAAACAAAGAATTGATGCTGAGCTCACATGGATGCATTGCATGAGCTCAAATCTTTAGGAGAGTGATGATATGAGCACATGAAGGAGTGTGCAAAATTTCAACTCATTTGTGTTATCCTAGCTAGTACTTCCTCCGTTCCTAAATATTTGTCTTTTTAAAGATTTCAAATGGACTACCACATACGGATGTATATAGACAAATTTTAGAGTGTAGATTTGCTCATTTTGCTCCGTATGTAGTCACTTGTTGAAATCTCTAGAAAGACAAATATTTAGGAACGGAGGGAGTACTTCCTTCACAAAGAATTCCCTTAGACAGGAACTTTGAAAAATTGCTGAGGAATATTCACTAGGAAAATTTGTGTTGAATTTTGAGAGGAGACAATGATATGGACATGAAAAGGTGTCCTAAAAGTTTGGGGTCAATCAAGCAAAGATAAATGACACTTCCTTCTCAAAAAACCACTGAGGGCAGAATGACAAAAGGAATATTTGTGAATTATCTTTGATGATGCCAAGGAAGGATTTTGACATATCTGAGGAACATATGACCCAAACAATTTATGAGAATTATTTCGGAATTTTGGGAGTGACAGAAATATAGGTTGGTTCACAACCTAGGGCAAACTGGGTTATTCCTTTAATGGAAGAAGGAATATTCCCTAGAAAAATAATATTGGGGTTGCGCCAAGATGAAAATGGCAAGGTCTTGGGAAGTATTTGAGGATGACAAGCCACTCTAGAAAGGAAGAAGAGGTCATCTTCTCCTATTTCCAGACCACATAGCCACAGAAAAATAAATCTCAAGCAAAAACCTCAAAAAATCAAAAGAAAAAGAAAGGGCCAAAAATCAGGGTGTGACAAACCTTCCCCCTTAAAGAAATCTTGTCCTCGAGATTTGGTTGGTTAGGGAACAAGTATGAATATACTGACTTAAGGAAACCGTTTCCAACTCGGGTATCCTTTTTTCCTTTATTGATTGTTCCCCACTGAATTTCATATGACGAGACTGCCCCGCTCTGGTGTGGTTTGCTTCACTGTATCCACATCCTGACAGAACTTACCTTACATGTTCATGCTTATACTGGCTCTAATTCTTTTCATATCTGTCGACTTAGCTGAATGTGATAGATCATCATGACTGAAACATATGCCCGTCTCACAAGTCCAACAGTGATTTCCGATGGATGTGTCATCCAGCACTGACAACCTTCCATGAAGTTGTGAATAGATTTTCCTGATGGACACCCAATATTTTTACTCCTTGCATTGGCTTTTTCAACTAACTGTAGGTCCTCCAGGTTCAAAGAAGTGAGGTGGTTCATAACCGTTCTCCTGACGGATTCTAACTTCTTGCAGGAGTTTCTGAATCATCTTGACTAGCTCCATTGTCTTGAGTGTCAGATCCGTACCAAATTTTTGACTGTCTCCTGTCGTGTCTAGCATAAAGGGGTACGGCCTTATATGATAGTACCCGCAGTCTTGACTGACGGTGGTTCTGGCAGGAGAATTTTGTTCATGACAGGCTGCCCTCTGATGCTTCACATAAGTGAGGGCACATGCTTCAAGAATGTTATTCACCCTTCTGATTATTCATTTTGCCGGTATGTCCATGCGGATAGTAGGCTGTGTGAAGCTTTACCAAGGTCACTGAGGTCAACTGTTGAATTGACCTTTGGTCTGACTTAGCAGACTCAGATATTTGATACTGACAAATCTGAGCATATACTGTTAACTGAGTGGGTTGTCTAGATATGGCGTCCTTACCAAAATTGAGCAGACCCCTTAGGTGAATATTCATGGTGATTGATGCTGACTCAGACTGTCCGGGGTATCTACACCATGTGGTTCATGCAACAATTTTTATACCTGCATCATTGGTCTTGCTCCTTCATTATTGTTTTCCTGGTCTGGATCCTTTGTTGACAGAGCTGGGTCATATTGCTTCTTCGTGTGACCATAGGTACTGTCCAGTGCAATATTTTCGGCAAACGTACCTGATTCTTGTTCATGGGTCGTGTGATGGGAACTATACCGGGTTCACACGTACTTGCATATAGCTCATTGTTGTCGTCAAGCCTTAACTTCATCATCGCACCAGTGACTTGTAAGAATTTGGCAGCATGCTCACAATATAAGAGTTCGATTCTCGAGGCAGACATGTGTTCCAACTGAGTCTTGCTTCTAACCAAACTATTGTGGATCCGCTTCTTGGAAGGCACTGCCTTATGCTGTCAATTAACAACCCATTATCTTGCACCAATGAAGTACTGAGGACGATTGGATGGCTTATGTTGGAAACCATCAAGAGTATCTTGCTGAGGAAGACTGGGTATCGTGCTTTAGTAGCTTCCCCCTTAAAGACTTGCTGGGGAAGAACTCGGTACCTTATGTCGGAAGCTTTTGCGATTTCTTACTAAAGAAGACAGAGTATCTTGCACGGGAAGTCATCCATATATCATACTGAGGAAGATAGAGGAATCTTGCACTGGAAGCTTCTCTGGTAGCTTACGAGGGAAGACTGGGTTGCATTACACCAGAAGCTTCTCATTGTGATATGCGGACCTATTACCACATATATATATATACCATCTTAATATTCATGATGTTGATTACCTTTGACTGATAATATACTGTCGATCTTGCACACAATTTATCTTCTTACTGATTTGATCATCACTGCTATGAAGAGTGCACACTGAGGGAGACTTTATTATCCATACTGTTGTGAGGAGTGCACGCTAATGCAAACTTGATTATCAACATCAAGATCAGATATTCCCTATTTCACTACCGTCGGCTGAGAATTTCATATTGTTTAGCTGAGTTTCCAATAGTTTAATTGCTTGCTGATCCTTCAGGTCCGGCGTCGGTTGACGAGCAACTTTAATAAGGGATAAATATGTAACACCGAAGGCCCAAAGAAAGAGCGAAAGAATTGACGAAAACAAAAGCACACAAGCATACAAATAATAATATAATAAAGCAACATCACATATTAATGCTACTCACAATAATAATATGCATGCATACTTAAGCAGACAAATCTCGTAGAAACTCTGGTATTACGGTCTATGCATGAAGGTGAATCCAAGTGTGGAAGGAATTGATGTAGCCAAGGCTACACCAAGCGCTAGCTGAACACCGGTTGCAACTGGATGTATACGGAGGCGACGACGGACTTGGTGATCATTGGGTGGAACACGAAGGTTAAAACCACATCATCATCAAGCGTACAGAGGAAACCATACACGTCCAAAGAATGGGATGACAGTGTAGGGTAGCGGTGGAAAGCTAGGCTTGCTGGCATCACCCTTTTCTGATTACAAAGATCAGTAAGGGTTGCCAAAGGGGCGAGATGGAAGGCACGATTCGGGATAGAGACAAGTCTATCACCAAAACGATATAGGTGGGTGATGAAAAGATATCGACGCGATATCCGTGTTGGGGAACGTAGCAATAATTCAAAATTTTCCTACGTGTCACCAAGATCAATGTATGGAGAAACCAGCAACGAGAAGGAGGATTTCATCTTCATATCCTTGAAGATCGCTAAGGGCAAGCGTTACAAGAACGCAGTTGGTGGAGTCGTACACGCAGCGATTCAGATTGTGGTCGATTCCGATCTAAGCGCCGAACAACGGCTCCTCCGCGTTCAACACACGTGCAGCCCGGTGACGTCTCATGTGCCTTGGTACAGCAAGGAGGAGGGAGAGGTTGGGGAAGACAACTCCAGCAGCAGCACGACGGCGTGGTGGTGGTGGAGCAGCATGGTTCTCCAGTAGGGCTTCGCCAAGCATTACGAATGAGGCGTCTCGATCTATCTCTATAGATCTTGATGCCTAATATGTAAGTAGCTTCTCCAAGGTCCTTCATTGAAAAACACTTTTTCAAGTAGGCCTTTTTGCTTTCCAAAAGTTCTATATCATTTCTCATCAATAGTATGTCATCCACATATAATAGGAGAAATGCTACAGAGCTCCCACTCACTTTCTTGTAAACACAGGCTTCTCCATAAGTCTGCGTAAACCCAAACTCTTTGATCATTTCATCAAAATGAATGTTTCAACTCCGAGATGCTTGCACCAGCCCATAGATTGAGCGTTGGAGCTTGCATACCTTGTCAGCATTCTTAGGATCGACAAAACCTTCCGGTTGCATCATATACAACTCTTCCTTAAGGAAACCATTAAGGAATGCCGTTTTGACGTCCATTTTCCATATCTCATAAACATAGAATGCGGAAATCGCTAACATGATTCGGACGGACTTCAGCTTCACTACGGGTGAGAAGGTCTCACCGTAGTCAACCCCTTGAACTTGTCGATAACCCTTAGCGACAAGCCGAGCCTTATAAAAGGTCACATTACCATCCGCGTCAGTCTTCTTCTTAAAGATCCATTTATTCTCTATGGCTTGCGGATCATCGGGCAAGTCTGCCAAAGTCCATACTTTGTTTTCATACATGGATCCTATCTCGGATTTCATGGCCTCAAGCCATTTGTTGGAATCCGGGCCCGCCATCGCTTCTTCATAGTTCGAAGGTTCACCGTTATCTAACAACATGATTTCTAGGACAGGGTTGTCGTACCACTCTGGTGCGGAACGTGTCCTTGTGGGCCTACGAAGTTCAGTAGCTTGATCTGAAGAATCATGATCAGCATCATTATCTTCCTCTCTAGTCGGTGCAGGCACCATATAAACATCTTCCTGAGCTGTACTACTCTCCGGTTCAAGAGGCAGTACCTCATCAAGTTCTACTTTCCTCCCACTTACTTCTTTCGAGAGAAACTCTTTCTCCAGAAAGGATCCATTCTTGGCAACAAAGATCTTGCTTTCGGATCTGAGGTAGAAGGTATACCCAATAGTTTCCTTAGGGTATCCGATGAAGACGCATTTTTCCGACTTGGGTTCGAGCTTTTCAGGTTGAAGTTTCTTGACATAAGCATCGCATCCCCAAACTTTCAGAAACGAAAGTGTAGGTTTCTTTCCAAACCATAATTCATACGGTGTCATCTCAATGGATTTCGACGGAGCCCTATTTAAAGTGAATGCAGCAGTCTCTAAAGCATAACCCCAAAATGATAGCAGTAGATCGGTAAGAGACATCATAGATCACACCATATCCAATAGAGTGCGATTACGATGTTCGGACACACCATTACGCTGTGGTGTTCCAGGCGGCGTGAGCTGTGAAACAATTCCACATTTCCTTAAGTGCGTGCCAAACTCGTGACTCAAATATTCCCCTCCACGATCTGATCGTAAGAACTTTATTTTTCTGTCACGTTGATTCTCAACCTCACTCTGAAATTCCTTGAACTTTTCAAAGATCTCGAACTTGTGTTTCATTAAGTAGACATACCCATATCTACTTGAGTCATCAGTGAGGGTGAGAACATATCAATAACCACCGCGAGCCTCAACGCTCATTGGACCGCACACATCAGTATGTATGATTTCCAATAAGTTGGTTGCTCGCTCCATTGTTCCGGAGAACGGAGTCTTGGTCATTTTGCCCATGAGTCATGGTTCGCATGTGTCAAATGATTCATAATCAAGAGACTCCAAAAGTCCATCTGCATGGAGTTTCTTCATGCGTTTCACACCAATGTGACCAAGGCGGCAGTGCCACAAGTATGTGGGACTATCATTATCAACCTTACATCTTTTGGCATTCACACTATGAATATGTGTAACATCACGTTCGAGATTAAACGAAAATAAACCATTGACCAGCGAGGCATGACCATAAAACATATCTCTCATATAAATGGAACAGCCATTATTCTCGGATTTAAATGAGTAGCCATCTCGTATTAAACGAGATCTAGATACAATGTTCATGCTCAAAGCAGGCACTAAATAACAATTATTAAGGTTTAAAACTAATCCCGTAGGTAGATGTAGAGGTAGCGTGCCGACGGCGATCACATCGACCTTGGAACCATTCCCGACGAGCATCGTCACCTCGTCCTTCACCAGTCTCCGCTTATTCTGCAGCTCCTGTTTTGAGTTACAAATATGAGCAATCACACCGGTATCAAATACCCAGGAGCTACTACGAGCGCTGGTAAGGTACACATCAATAACATGTATATCACATATACCTTTGGTGTTGCTGGCCTTCTTGTCCGCTAAGTACTTGGGGCAGTTCCGCTTCCAGTGACCATTTCCCTTGCAATAAAAGCACTGAGTCTCGGGCTTGGGTCCATTCTTTGGCTTCTTCCCAGCAACTAACTTATCGGGCGCGGCAACCCCCTTGCCGTCCTTCTTGAAGTTCTTCTTACCCTTGCCTTTCTTGAAACTAGTGGTCTTATTCACCATCAACACTTGATGTTCCTTTTTTATCTCCACCTCCGCTGATTTCAGCATTCAATATAACTCAGGAATGGACTTCTCCATCCCTTGCATATTGTAGTTCATCAAAAAGCTCTTATAGCTAGGTGGAAGCGACTGGAGGATCCTGTCAATGACCGAGTCATCTGGAAGATTAACTCCCAGCTCAGACAAGCGGTTGTGCAACCCAGACATTTTGAGTATGTGCTCGCTGACAGAACTGTTTTCCTCCATCTTACAACTGTATAACTTGTCGGAGACTTCATATCTCTCGACCCGGACATGAGCTTGGAAAACCATTTTCAGCTCTTGGAACATCTCATATGCTCCGTGTTGTTCAAAATGCTTTTGGAGCCCCGATTCTAAGCTGTAAAGCATGCCGCACTGAACCAGGGAGTAATCATCACTACGCGACTGCCAGGAGTTCATAACGTCTTGAGTTGCTGGGAAAATGGGTGCGTCACCTAGCGGTGCTTCAAGGACATATGCTTTCTTGGCAGCTATGAGTATGATCCTCAAGTTTCGGACCCAATCCGTACATTTTCTACCATCGTCTTTCAGCTTGGTTTTCTCTAGGAACGCGTTGAAGTTGAGGGCAACATTAGCGTGGGCCATTTGATCTATGATACGTCTCCAACGTATCTACAATTTTTGATTGCTCCATGCTATATTATCTACTATTTTGGACCATATTGGGCTTTATTTTACACTTTTATATTACTTTTGGGACTAACCTATTAACCGGAGGCCCAGCCCAGATTTGTTATTTTTTTGCCTATTTCGAAGTTTCGAAGAAACGGAATATCAAACGGAGTCCAAACGGAATGAAACCTTCGGGAACGCGATTTTCTCACCGAATATGATCCAGGAGACTTGGACGCCCCCCCCCCCCCCCCGGGGGGGGGGGGCCCCCCCCCCCCCCCCAAAGAAAAAAAGGGGCCCCGCGGGGGGGGGGGGCCCCCCCCCCCCCCCCAAAGAAAAAAAGGGGCCCCGCGGGGGGGGGGGGCCCCCCCCCCCCCCCCAAAGAAAAAAAGGGGCCCCGCGGGGGGGGGGGGCCCCCCCCCCCCCCCCAAAGAAAAAAAGGGGCCCCGCGGGGGGGGGGGGCCCCCCCCCCCCCCCCAAAGAAAAAAAGGGGCCCCGCGGGGGGGGGGGGCCCCCCCCCCCCCCCCAAAGAAAAAAAGGGGCCCCGCGGGGGGGGGGGGCCCCCCCCCCCCCCCCAAAGAAAAAAAGGGGCCCCGCGGGGGGGGGGGGCCCCCCCCCCCCCCCCAAAGAAAAAAAGGGGCCCCGCGGGGGGGGGGGGCCCCCCCCCCCCCCCCAAAGAAAAAAAGGGGCCCCGCGGGGGGGGGGGGCCCCCCCCCCCCCCCCAAAGAAAAAAAGGGGCCCCGCGGGGGGGGGGGGCCCCCCCCCCCCCCCCAAAGAAAAAAAGGGGCCCCGCGGGGGGGGGGGGCCCCCCCCCCCCCCCCAAAGAAAAAAAGGGGCCCCGCGGGGGGGGGGGGCCCCCCCCCCCCCCCCAGCAACAAAAGAGGGAGACACCCGGGGGGGGGGCGCCCCCCCCCCCCCCCTAGGGCGCGCCCCCTGCCTCGTGGGCCCCCCTTTGCTCCACCGACGTACTCCTTCCTTCTATATATACCTACGTACCCCCGAACGATCAGATACGGAGCCAAAAACCTAATTCCACCGCCGCAACTTTCTGTATCCACGAGATCCCATCTTGGGGCCTGTTCCGGAGCTCCGCCGGAAGGGGAATCCACCATAGATTTTTGGCTTCTACATCATCATAGCCTCTCCGATGAAGTGTGAGTAGTTTACCTCAGACCTTCGGGTCCATAGTTAGTAGCTAGATGGCTTCTTCTCTCTTTTTGGATCTCAATACAATGTTCTCCCCCTCTCTTGTGGAGATCTATTTGATGTAATCTTCTTTTTGCGGTGTGTTTGTTGAGATCGATGAATTGTGGGTTTATGATCAAGATTATCTATGAGCAATATTTGAATGTTCTCTGTATTCTTTTATGTATGATTGGTTATCTTTGCAAGTCTCTTCGAATTATCCGTTTGGTTTGGCCAACTAGATTGGTAGTTCTTGCAATGGGAGAAGTGCTTAGCATTGGGTTCATTCTTGCGGTGTCCTTTCCCAGTGACAGAAGGGGCAGCAAGGCACGTATTGTATTGTTGCCATCGAGGATAACAAGATGGGGTTTTATCATATTGCATGAATTTATCCCTCTACATCATGTCATCTTTGTTAAGGCGTTACTCTATTTTCATTAACTTAATACTCTAGATGCATGCTGGATAGCGGTCGATGAGTGGAGTAATAGTAGTAGATGCAGGCAGGAGTCGGTCTACTTGTCTCGGACGTGATGCCTATATACATGATCATACCTAGATACTCTCATAACTATGCTCAATTCTGTCAATTGCTCAACAGTAATTCGTTCACCCACCGTAAAATACTTATGCTCTTGAGAGAAGCCACTAATGAAATCTATGGCCCCCGGGTCTATTCTCTATCATATCAATCTTCCATCACTTTATTATTGCTTTGCTTTTTTACTTTGCTTTTTATTTTACTTTGCATCTTTATACCAAAAATACCAAAAATATTATCTATCATCTCTATCAAATCTCACTCTCATAAGTGACCGTGAAGGGATTGACAACCCCTAATCGCGTTGGTTGCGTTGAGCTATTTGTTTTGTGTAGGTATGAGGGACTCGTGTGTGGCCTCCTACTGGATTGATACCTTGGTTCTCAAAAACTGAGGGAAATACTTACGCTACTCTGCTGCATTATCCTCTGCTCTTCGGGGAAATCCAACGCAAGCTCAAGAGGTAGCAATCTACAAGACATATTGTAAAGATATTTTAGACTAAGTTCATAATAATTAAGTTCATCTAATCAAATTATTTAATGAACTCTCACTCAGATAGACATCCCTCTAGTCATCTAAGTGATACATGATCCGAATCGACTAGGCCGTGTCCGATCATCACGTGAGACGGACTAGTCATCAATGGTGAACATCTCCATGTTGATCGTATCTACTATACGACTCATGTTCGACCTTTTGGTCTCTCGTGTTCCGAGGCCATGTCTGTACCTGCTAGGCTCGTCAAGTCAACCTAAGTGTTTCGCATGTGTAAATCTGGCTTACACCCGTTGTATGTGAACGTTAGAATCTATCACACCCGATCATCACGTGGTGCTTCGAAAGAATGAACCTTCGCAATGGTGCACAGTTAGGGGGAACACTTTTCTTGAAATTTTAGTGAGGGATCATCTTATTTATGCTATAGTTCTAAGCAAATAAGATGTAAACATGACAAACCTCACATGCAAATCATAAAGTGACATGATATGGCCAATATCATCTTGCACCTTTTGATCTCCATCTTCGAGGCGCGGCATGATCACCTTCGTCACCGGCATGACACTGTGATCTCCATCATCATGATCTCCATCATTGTGTCTTCATGAAGTTGTCTCACCAACTATTACTTCTGCTACTATGGCTAACGGTTAGCAATAAGGTAAAGTAATTACATGGCGTTTTCAATGACACGGAGGTCATACAATAAATTAAGACAACTCCTATGGCTCCTGCCGGTTGTCATACTCATCGACATGCAAGTCATGATTCCTATTACAAGAACATGATCAATCTCATACATCACATATATCATGCATCACATCCTTTTGGCCATATCACATCACAGAGCATACCCTGCAAAAACAAGTTATACATCCTCTAATTGTTGTTGCATGTTTTACGTGGCTGCTATGGGTTTCTAGCAAGAACGTTTCTTACCTATGCAAAAGCCACAACGGTGATATGCCAATTGCTATTTACCCTTCATAAGGACCCTTTTTATCGAATACGATCCGACTAAAGTGGGAGAGATAGACACCCGCTAGCCACCTTATGCATCAAGTGCATGTCGGTCGGTGGAACCAGTCTCGCGTAAGCGTACGTGTAAGGTCGGTCCGGGCCGCTTCATCCCACAATGCCGCTGAATCAAGATAAGACTAGTAACGGTAAGCAAATTGAACAAATCATCGCCCACAACTACTTTGTGTTCTACTCGTGCATAGAATATACGCATAGACCTAGCTCATGATGCCACTGTTGGGGAACGTAGCAATAATTCAAAATTTTCCTACGTGTCACCAAGATCAACCTATGGAGAAACCAGCAACGAGAAGGAGGAGTGCATCTTCATACCCTTGAAGATCGCTAAGCGTAAGCGTTACAAGAACGCGGTTGGTGGAGTCATACACGCAGCGATTCAGATCGCGGTCGATTCCGATCTAAGCGCCGAACAACGGCGCCTCCGTGTTCAACACACGTGCAGCCCGGTGACGTCTCCCGTGCCTTGATCCAGCAAGGAGGAGGGAGAGGTTGGGGAAGACAACTCCAGCAGTAGCACGACGGCATGGTGGTGGTGGAGCAGCGTGGTTCTCCAGCAGGGCTTCACCAAGCACTACGAAAGACGAGGAGGTGGAGAGGTAGGGCTGCGCCAAGAGAGAGAGAGAGAGACTTTTCGAGTATGGCAGCCCCAAAACCCCCACTATATATAGGAGGAGGGGAGGGAGCTGCGCCCCCTCTAGGGTTCCCACCCTAGGGGGGCGACAGCCCTAGATGGGATGGAGGGGGCGGCCAAGAGGGGGACAGAGGGGGCGCGCCCTAGGGTGGGCCTTAGGCCCATCTGCGCCTAGGGTTTCCCCCTTCCCCGTTTTGCTGCGCCTTGGGCCTTGGTGGTAGGCGCACCAGCCCAATCAGGGGCTGGTCCCTTCCCACTCTTGGCCCATGCAAGCCTCCGGGGCCAGTGGACCCCCGGAACCCTTCCGGTGGTCCCGGTACACTACCGTTGATGCCCGGAACACTTCCGGTGTCCAAATCCTCACTTCCTATATATCATTCTTTACCTCCGGACCATTCTTAAACTCCTCGTGACGTTCGGGATCTCATCCGGGACTCCGAACAACATTCGGTAACCACATACATACTTTCCCTATAACCCTAGCATCATCGAACCTTAAGTGTGTAGACCCTACGGGTTCGGGAACCATGCAGACATGTCCGAGACATCTCTCCGGCAAATAACCAACAGCCGGATCTGGATACCCATGTTGGCTCCCACATGTTCGACGATGATCTCATCGGATGAACCACGATGTCGGGGATTCAATCAATCCCGTATACAATTCCCTTTGTCCATCAGTATGTTACTTGCCCGAGATTCGATCGTCGGTATCTCTATACCTCGTTCAACTCGTTACCGGCAAGTCTCTTTACTCGTTCCGTAATGCATGATCCCATGGGTAACTCCTTAGTCACATTGAGCTCGTTATGATGATGCATTACCGAGTGGGCCCAGAGATACCTCTCCGTCATACGGAGTGACAAATCCCAGTCTCGATTTGTTCCAACCCAACAGATACTTTCGGAGATACCTTTAGTGCACCTTTATATCCACCCAGTTACGTTGTGACGTTTGGTACACCCAAAGCATTCCTACGGTATTCGGGAGTTGCACAATCTCATGGTCTAAGGAAATGATACTTGACATTAGAAAAGCTTTAGCAAACGACATACACGATCTTGTGCTATGCTTAGGATTGGGTCATGTCCATCATTCTCCTAATGATGTGATCCCGTTATCAATGACATCCAATGTCCATGGTCAGGAAATCATGACCATCTATTGATCAACGAGCTAGTCAACTAGAGGCTTACTAGGGACATATTACGATCTATGTATTCACACATGTATTACGGTTTCCGGTTAATACAATTATAGCATGAACAATAGACAATTATCATGAACA
>LR880972.1:893314541-893324746 GCA_904067115.1 Aegilops sharonensis | reverse complement strand
CAAATCAACTAGGATCAAATAAAAATATTCTCAATGAACCCAAAATGCCCTTCGGAAAAGTTTATCATTTTTGGATTGGTTTAAAACCTCTGCCAAAAATGGTGCACATATTTCTAGGCCATTCTGGATTTTTGAATTAAATCATATGGTATTTGCATTTGGGCATTTAATTGCTAAATAATATTTTAAATGCTCAAATAATCACAAACTAAAATGTTCACTGTAGGATATATTCCCAACAGTGATCATGAGTAGTTTCATGATTTTTGGAAGTGTCTAAGTATTTTTAATAAAACCTAAAAATTTACAGAATAATAGAAAACTGAAATAATTAGAAAAAGGAGAGAGAGAAAGAGATCACCTGGACTTACCTGTGCGGCCACCAGCGTCAGCCCACCAGAGTCAGCCCACCAGGGCCAGCCCAGCGGCCCAGCCAGCCACCGCACCGTCTTCAACCTCCTGCCAGTAGGCAGGAGGGCGTGTGTCCGACGCGCGCACGCACGCGTGAGGCCACCTCCAGCCCGCCTGCTTGCGATGGACGCCTCCCGCGACGCCACGCACCCCCCTGGACCCCCTGCACCTCTCCTCCCTCTCCCTCGAGCGCTCTTTCCTCCTCTGCCTTTCTTCCACGGCCGCCCGAACGAGCCGGAGCGCGCCGCCGCAAACACCGCAGCCACCAGCCACCACCTCGCCTCTCCAACGCGTCCCCGAGCTCCGCCGTGCCGCCCTCGTCCTCCCCGTCGTCTCACGCGACCGGAAGAGTCCCAACACGTCACCATCATCGTCATCATCACCGACGGTCACCGGAGATCGCCACCGTCGCTCCATCGAACCCGACGCCTTCCCCGAGCTGTCGAGCACTCCATCAGACGCGCTGTGAGCTCCCGGTCACCTTCCCCCTCACCCCGTGGCCTATTCCTCATCGTAGACGCTGATTCGAAGAAGACCGAAACTCGACGCCGCCGTGGTTCCTCACCGCCGTGGTCTGAGCCACCGCAGCTCGCACCCGCGCGTGTCACCATGCTCAGCAGCTCCGCAGGAAGCCAACGCCACCTTCAGCTATCTCCCCAGCGCACCGCAGCATCGCGCCCGCTCGAGCCCGAGCTCCGGCAGCCGCCGCGAGCAAGGTTCCAGTGAGCTCCGGCCACCCCAGCTCCAGCCGCCACCACCACTGGATGCGCCCCACCGCCAGCTCTCCGTAGCCGCAAACCGTGCACGAAATGGTCCTCTGTAGCGCGAGCCCGAGCAACTCCGGCGAGCCTCCGCCGCGAGATGTGGTCGCCGGCGCCTAATCCGGCGACGCTGACGTGGCGTTGCCATTAGCGGCTAATCCCCCAATTAGCACACTAACAGACACTGACAGCGGGCCCCACCACAGGGTCAAACCCCAGTCAGCGCTGGTTTTGACCGTGGTTTAGTCCCTGGGTCAATGAAACGCGGGTCCCACCAGTCGGAGTTGACCCTGGTCAACTCGGCTGACCTGCTGACGCAGTAGTGACACAATGCTGATATCATTAATCATTTTCTCGTTTAAAACTAATCAGGAAATTCCAGAAAATGCCCAACACTTCTAAAATTCATATAAAATCAACCGTAACTCCAAATGAAATAAATTATATATGAAAAATTATCTGAAAAATCCAATCTATCCATCTGTACCATTTTCATGCATGTTTGATCAAGTTAACTTCACTGTTTAGTATGAAACATGAATAGGGCAACTTTAATAATAGTTTTGGAATTGGGATTTGATATAGTTTTGAATTCCACTTCAATCAAAATGACTTGCTGTTGCATTAACCCAGATAACAGCATATTGCCATGTCATGATCATGCATCATATTGCTGCATTGCATTGATTGTGTTTCTTCCTTGTTTGTCGGTATTTGTCCCCTCTCAGTAGACGACGTTCCGGCGATTGTTCGATGACACCGATGAAGAACTATATTATCTTCAGAAGTGCCAGGCAAGCAAAACCCCCTTGTTCATTCCGATATAATCCCACTCTCTCGCTCCTGCTCTATTTTACTGCATTAGGACAACAACGACTCATGTGTTACTTGATGCGGTAGCTGAACCCCTTTATCCTCTGCATGACCTGTCATTCCACAGTAATTAGATGAAACTCACTAGCATGAGTAGGAGTTGCTTGAGCCATGTTGTGCCTACTCATTCATGCTTGTTTGTCATGCCTGCTACTGCTTAGAGTTGAGTCAGGTCTGATTCATCGGGGACGAATCGGAGGTGTGTGAACATGTCCTACTGTGTGTGAGCTAAGTGTGTGAACACGATTTGGTAAAGGTAGCGGTGAGAGGCCATGTAGGAGTACATGGTGGGTTGTCTCATTGCAGTCGTCCTCGGGAACTGAGTTCTGTGTTTGTGATCAATGAAACAGTTTCTGGTGTTTGTAGGATATGTGTTGGAGGCCGTGCGTAGCGCTGACCCTAGGGGTGGGCTATGATGCGGTAGATACACCGTGGCCCGGTGTACCGAATGCCCGTTTGGTATCTCGGGAACCCTGCACACATCGTTCGGGACCGTTAGTGGAAACCTCGGCCGGACTCCCTGCGGATGGAACCCGAATAGGCGATAAACCTGGACTAGGGACTTGAGTGTTTAGGTAGGCCGTGGCCGACACCCACGTTGGGCTTCCGCTTGAAGGTTGCCGAGTACATGTCGTGTAAACGGCGGTAAGTGGTGAGAGTGTGTGTGAAGAAGTACACCCCTGCAGGGTTAATATGATCTATTCGAATAGCCGTGTCCGCGGTAAAGGACTTCTGGGTTGCCTATATCAGTTCATAGACAAGTGAAAGTGGATACTCTAAAATGCGCAAGATAAGCGTGAGTGCTATGGATGGTGTTCTCGTAGGGAGACGGGAGCGGGTCCATAGTGGTGTATTGATATGGTGAATATGTGGACTCGTGTGCGCCACCTCAAAAGAGTTACTTGCAGTCGTAGTTCAGGATAGCCACCGAGTCAAAGCTGGCTTGCTGCAGTCAAACTCCACCACCCCCTTTGTTGATAATGATGCATATGTAGTTAGTTCTGATGTAAGTCTTGCTGAGTACATTTGTACTCACGTTTGCTTATTTTATGTTTTGCAGAGAGACGTCAGTCTCGCTAGTAGTTCCGATTGGACTTCGGCGTTTAGCTTGTTACCTCAGCTACGATCTTGTGCCCTCGGTAGGATCTGGTAGATAGTCAGGCTTCTCAGCCTTTTTCATTTTATAGATGTCTGTACTCAGACATGTTAAGCTTCCACTTGTGCTTTGACTTGTATGCTCTGAGTGTTGGGTTATGAGACCCATGTTTGTAATATCTCGCTCCTCGGAGCCTAATGAATAAATATTTGAGTCGTAGAGTTATGTTGTGATGCCATGTTGTATTTACACATATTGAGCATATTGTGTGTATGTTTGAAATGCTTGGTATGTGTGGGATCCGACAATCTAGTTGTTTATCCTTGGCAGCCTCTAATATGGGGAAATGTAGTATAGTGCTTCCTGAGCGATAGTAGTCCGCTACAGCCCGGTTCACCGGAGTCCTGCTAGCCCAGCACTACTGCTTTGGACACTTGACTGGCCGGCATGTGTTTCACTTTGTTCCTATGTCTGTCCCTCGAGAATTTCACGGGATAGAGATATGGTATTCGGGGAAATGTCACGCGGTGATATCCGGAGTCCTGCCTAGCCTGCTACAGCCCGGGTTACCGGAGTCCTGTTAGCCCAGTGCTACAGCCCGGATTCATACGTTGATGACCGACATGCTCGATGTGATTCATGTATGCCTGTCCCCATGGGTTAGTGCCGCTTTGGGTTCACGACTAGCCATGTCGGCCCCGGTTCTCTGTCATGTGGATGCTAGCGACACTATCATATACGTGAGCCAAAAGGCACAAACGGTCCCGGGCCATGGTAAGGCGACACCCGTGGGAATACCGTGCGTGAGGCCGCAAAGTGATATGAGGTGTTACCGGCTAGGTTGATGTGACTTGGAATCGGGGTCCTGACAGCGTTGGTATCAGAGCCTGACTGCCTGTAGGATTACCAAGCCAAACTGGTCGAAGTTGTGTCTAGAAATGCTTTAGTTATGTAAGGGAATTGATTGTGGGAGGGAACGTAAGGCTCTTTTTACTCCTTATACCTCATGGCCTTCTGATCTGAGTCATCCTCTTCTCCTCTATGGGGTTTAAGAACTAGGCTTCTCATCTATCTATTAGGATGACGTGTTACTAATCCATAGACCTTTAAGATTGTTGGTTTTAAGCCTCAGTTCAGTTACTACTATTTCTGTATGTTAACTGTTGATCTCGGAATCTTGTTATGATGTTGTAGAGTGGTTATGCCACCATTTTGCATGATGTCTCAAATCTTTTTGAGCAATTACAGCCGTTATGCTGTCCGAGTCATCCCAGGTCTCTAAATAGTCTGATGCATTTGCAAATTATTTCTTTCCATTTCCGATGTCCTTTTGGTCAGAATAAGCACACTAACCAGTCAGTCGAGGTACTCCATTGCCTCGACATATATGTTGGAGTTATTATTATGACCCTAGGTGTTTAGGAAGTCACCTAGCAATTTAGCAATGCTTTTGTATCCCCAGTGTGATGATTCTGGCCATTATTCTTGAAAGCATCCCGTGATGTTATTAGTTAGTAGGCATTCTATTCCTGGGTTCTTGAACCCGAGATTCACCCTACTTCATGTTGTTAGTATTTGCTAGTTCCTTTAGGATACTAGTAACTTTGCGATAGTCCTCGAGGTCCGTGGTATTTCCTTCTTCCAAATACCATGAACTAGTTATGGCAGAAGTTCCTCTTGAGCCGAAGGATCACAGTCAGAGTACTCTTGAGGAGTTCTCCATTCATAATTGTGAATCTGCCAGTTCTACCCTTTTCCGCATGGGTTATCCGGAAGAAATGTTGAGCTTCGCTCGACATACTACTCTATGCATCCACAACTCAGAAAGTTATATGTTCCTCGAGTTGTTCCTCCTTAGTTGTATTCTGACCCCCGTCTGTCAATTGATAGTCAGGAATAGTCGTGCATTCGTCATCGATGCCTATTATTCTTGTGGTCTATCAAGCCATTCTATCCGGGAATGACTAGGAGAAACAAACTCCAGTACCTCATCCATATCTAGGATTGGGTCAAAGCAATTGTATTCCGCGGATCAAAATGCCAATCCAGCTTTTGCTCTGCTGTACCTTGGAGTGTTACCATCTTTATGTCAAGTGTGTCATGAGAATTGCACCACCTCTTATGAATTCTTGACGCAGTAATACTTCTTGCCGTCATTGTTCATTCCTCGGTCCTCGTGTTGTTGTAACAGGAATGCCGACAAGTGAATTGTGATGTGTGAAATCAATACTCCAAGCAACTCGTTGCTTGGCAGCTAAATGGACAGTATCATCATTCTTAGCGTGTTGGTTATCAAATCATCATCCTAAGATTGATCGTGCTACCTAGTCCTTATTTCTGGTGCACTCTTCGATCAATGAGTTAGGATTGTGTCAATCCCTCACTCTTTTGATCATATCGTCTTGCCCTGAAAAGCAAGATTGCTCTCGAGCTTAGTAACATACCGGTGGTTCGTGATTTTCCGAATATTTTCTCTGAAGTATTATCAGGTTGTTCCCTGACTGCTATGTTGAGCTCGTGATCAAGTTGGTTTCTTGTAAACCACTCCTTCTTCAAGAATCTGTGTTGGATATCCCTGAGCTAGTTGGTTAAGCTAGACAACAACTTGGAGAGCTGGAAGATAAAAGCTTGCCTAACTTAGTTCGTTCCAAAGGGATATTCTTGTGTAGTGTGTGTTGAAGAAAGATGATATCTTCATCAATTGGTCCATGTGATCAGTTGCTGGACCTATTGTCTTATCAATCCTTTGATTTGAGTGTGGGCTATCATCAAATCAAATCAGTACCAACGATGCTCGTAATGTTGTCTTACTCGTGGTTGATCCCTCGGGCATATACCATTACATCTTTTGGTCTGACCAATGCTATCACCGTGTTCACATGATGGTGGAAGTCCAGTGATATGGAAATTCCGATGAGTTGCTGTTGAGCCCATCAGTAGCATTTTGTCTCCCCCATGATTCAGGTTGAACATCAACCTAGTGTTGGAAACTTTGTAAGCAATGCCTTCGTGTTCCGTTCATGAAGCTTATGCTTAGATGGAAGAAGTGACTTCCTCTAATTCACGTGCATTAGGTGCAAGTTGCCGCCATGAATTTGAGAAAGGTTTGTTTTGTTTCCCTTGGAATCATCCCAAGTCAGTCATGCATATGTGCGAAGTATTCTGTAGCCTGGAGACTTGCAACCTTCATTCTATATGTATTCCTAGCACACCAAGTCACTGATTGACTTGTTCAAGGAAAATAAGTCTATGCTTGGGATCTAATCCATGGACTTGCGTAAAGACTTTGATATCCTCGATGATGGTTCCCCACCTGAACTCGGTAGTGTTTTATGATAAGACTACTATGTGGTCATTCTTGTCTTGGACAACATGTTCACATGTTAGTAGCAGAACCAGCTCATGTTTTGGAGCTTGCTATCGTAGTTCATTCCCGAGAATCTCGCAACATCTTCTCGTCGATTTGTGTTGCAAACTTTCATTTTTCTTTCTAGACTCGATGAGTCTGGAATATCCTAACACCAACCAGATCTGAATCTCAGGCAGATATGATGGTTGGAACCTTCCCAACATTTGCATTTTGTTCCCAGCTTGCATCCCATCGTGCCAATTTTCAATGGGCTGCCCTTCTCAGTAATTGATGTCTAGGATCATCCTCAAAAGTGGACTTACCATGGGTCCCATCCATTTCCGATGATAAGAAAATCATCCATTGCGTTGTCTTCAACAAGGTAGTCCACATCATCCATTCTAGTCCGAGTATGTCATTCTTTCGAACTCCTCCAAATGATCGATTGTGATTGCCTTAGGCTAGTATAAAGAGTTCCAACGATCTATGGATCAAAAGTAATTCTTTTTGCCACTTAAGGGAATAGTTCTTTGTGTCACTTTTCCCAAGGTGCCCCGTTACGGGATCATGGTAAATATTTCCTCGCCACCTTGACACCATCCACTATCTTTCTAAGCGTGGAATTGTTGCCCACCAATCAAACCCCGTTGTTGTTCTTCCATCCCTCTCGATGTGTTTTGTGTCTCAACTCGAGATGTTTCACCATCTCATTCTGTGAGTTGATCGTGAGTTGCTCGATCTTTAAGAAGATCGATTCCTGCGGAGTTCCTCTCTGTTGTTGTCGTGTTGGATGAAGATCTCAAAAGCAAGGACGTCAAGATCAATTGGAGCAATGAACCAACCTATTCGGGAAGGGAATTGGATCGACAAGATCGTGTTAGTTTTGTGTCCCCTCTATCTACTTACCTCACGTCTTGAATCTCGGGACGAGATTCTTGTTTAGTGGGGGTGAGTTGTCACATCCCTAGCCTTGAAATGCACTAGTGCTAGCTTGGTTGTTGCATCATGTCTAAATTTATTGAAAGTTGAAATGGGGATTGCTCAAACCCTAGCACCAAACCAAATCAACTAGGATCAAATAAAAATATTCTCAATGAACCCAAAATGCCCATCGGAAAAGTTTATCATTTTTGGATTGGTTTAAAACCTCTCCCAAAAATGGTGCACATATTTCTAGGCCATTCTGGATTTTTGAATTAAATCATATGGTATTTGCATTTGGGCATTTAATTGCTAAATAATATTTTAAATGCTCAAATAATCACAAACTAAAATGTTCACTATAGGATATATTCCCAACAGTGATCGTGAGTAGTTTCATGATTTTTGGAAGTGTCTAAGTATTTTTAATAAAACCTAAAAATTTATAGAATAATAGAAAACTGAAATAATTAGAAAAAGGAGAGAGAGAAAGAGCTCACCTGGACTTACCTGTGCGGCCACCAGCGTCAGCCCACCAGAATCAGCCCACCAGGGCCAGCCCAGCGGCCCAGCCAGCCACCGCACCGTCTTCAACCTCCTGCCAGTAGGCAGGAGGGCGTGTGTCCGACACGCGCACGCACGCGCGAGGCCACCTCCAGCCCGCCTGCTTGCGCTGGACGCCTCCCGCGACGCCACGCACCCCCCCTGGACCCCCTGCACCTCTCCTCCCTCTCCCTCGAGCGCTCTTTCCTCCTCTGTCTTTCTTCCACGGCCGCCCGAACGAGCCGGAGCGCGCCGCCGCAAACACCGCAGCCACCAGCCACCACCTCGCCTCTCCAACACGTCCCCGAGCTCCGCCGTGCCGCCCTCGTCCTCCCCGTCGTCTCACGCGACCGGAAGAGTCCCAACGCGTCGCCATCGTCGTCATCATCACCGACGGTCACCGGAGATCGCCACCGTCGCTCCATCGACCCCGACGCCTTCCCCGAGCTGTCGAGCACTCCATCAGACGCGCTGTGAGCTCCCGGTCACCTTCCCCCTCACCCCGTGGCCTATTCCTCACCGTAGACGCTGATTCGAAGAAGACCGAAACTCGACGCCGCCGTGGTTCCTCACCGCCGTGGTCTGAGCCACCGCAGCTCGCACCCGCGCGTGTCACCATGCTCAGCAGCTCCGCAGGAAGCCAACGCCACCTTCAGCTATCTCCCCAGCGCACCGCAGCATCGCGCCCGCTCGAGCCCGAGCTCCGGCAGCCGCCGCGAGCAAGGTTCCGATGAGCTCCGGCCACCCCAGCTCCAGCCGCCGCCACCACTGGATGCGCCCCACCGCCAGCTCTCCGTAGCCGCAAACCATGCACGAAATGGTCCTCCGTAGCGCGAGCCCGAGCAACTCCGGCGAGCCTCCGCCGCGAGATGTGGTCGCCGGCACCTAATCCGGCGACGCTGACGTGGCGTTGCCATTAGCGGCTAATCCCCCAATTAGCACACTAACAGACACTGACAGCGGGCCCCACCACAGGGTCAAACCCCAGTCAGCGCTGGTTTTGACCGTGGTTTAGTCCCTGGGTCAATGACACGTGGGTCCCACCAGTCGGAGTTGACCCTGGTCAACTCGGCTGACCTGCTGACGCAGTAGTGACACAATGCTGATGTCATTAATCATTTTCTCGTTTAAAACTAATCAGGAAATTCCAGAAAATGCCCAACACTTCTAAAATTCATATAAAATCAACCGTAACTCCAAATGAAATAAATTATATATGAAAAATTATCAGAAAAATCCAATCTATCCATCTGTACCATTTTCATGCATGTTTGATCAAGTTAACTTCACTGTTTAGTATGAAACATGAATAGGGCAACTTTAATAATAGTTTTGGAATTGGGATTTGATATAGTTTTGAATTCCACTTCAATCAAAATGACTTGCTGTTGCATTAACCCAAATCACAGCATATTGCCATGTCATGATCATGCATCATATTGCTGCATTGCATTGATTGTGTTTCTTCCTTGTTTGTCGGTATTTGTCCCCTCTCAGTAGACGACGTTCCGGCGAATGTTCGATGACACCGATGAAGAACTATATTATCTTCAGAAGTGCCAGGCAAGCAAAACCCCCTTGTTCATTCCGATATAATCCCACTCTCTCGCTCCTGCTCTATTTTACTGCATTAGGACAACAACGACTCATGTGTTACTTGCTGCGGTAGCTGAACCCCTTTATCCTCTGCATGACCTGTCATTCCACAGTAATTAGATGAAACCCACTAGCATGAGTAGGAGTTGCTTGAGCCACGTTGTGCCTACTCATTCATGCTTGTTTGTCATGCCTGCTACTGCTTAGAGTTGAGTCAGGTCTGATTCATCGGGGATGAATCGGAGGTGTGTGAACATGTCCTACTGTGTGTGAGCTAAGTGTGTGAACATGATTTGGTAAAGGTAGCGGTGAGAGGCCATGTAGGAGTACATGGTGGGTTGTCTCATTGCAGCCGTCCTCAGGAACTGAGTTCTGTGTTTGTGATCAATGAAACAGTTACTACCACACATTGGGATCCTTAATTGACTCTCTAGGCTTCTTAACCACCCTTGTCCTCTGTCCAGGAGTTGCAACTAGTTTCTGGTGTTTGTAGGATATGTGTTGGAGGCCGTGCGTAGCGCTGACCCTAGGGGTGGGCTATGATGCGGTAGATACACCGTGGCCCGGTGTACCGAATGCCCGTTTGGTATCTCGGGAACCCTGCACACATCGTTCGGGGCCGTTAGTGGAAACCTCGGCCGGACTCCCTGCGGAT
>LR880972.1:893292543-893314298 GCA_904067115.1 Aegilops sharonensis | reverse complement strand
GTCCTCTGTCCAGGAGTTGCAACTAGTTTCTGGTGTTTGTAGGATATGTGTTGGAGGCCGTGCGTAGCGCTGACCCTAGGGGTGGGCTATGATGCGGTAGATACACCGTGGCCCGGTGTACCGAATGCCCGTTTGGTATCTCGGGAACCCTGCACACATCGTTCGGGGCCGTTAGTGGAAACCTCGGCCGGACTCCCTGCGGATGGAACCCGAATAGGCGATAAACCTGGACTAGGGACTTGAGTGTTTAGGTAGGCCGTGGCCGACACCCACGTTGGGCTTCCGCTTGAAGGTTGCCGAGTACATGTCGTGTAAACGGCGGTAAGTGGTGAGAGCGTGTGTGAAGAAGTACACCCCTGCAGGGTTAATATGATCTATTTGAATAGCCGTGTCAGCGGTAAAGGACTTCTGGGTTGCCTATATCAGTTCATAGACAAGTGAAAGTGGATACTCTAAAATGCGCAAGATAAGCGTGAGTGCTATGTATGGCGTTCTCGTAGGGAGACGGGAGCGGGTCCATAGTGGTGTATTGATATGGTGAATATGTGGACTCGTGTGCGCCACCTCAAAAGAGTTACTTGCAGTCGTAGTTCAGGATAGCCACCGAGTCAAAGCTGGCTTGCTGCAGTCAAACTCCACCACCCCCTTTGTTGATAATGATGCATATGTAGTTAGTTCTGATGTAAGTCTTGTTGAGTACATTTGTACTCACGTTTTCTTATTTTATGTTTTGCAGAGAGACGTCAGTTTCGCTAGTAGTTCCGATTGGACTTCGACGTTTAGCTTGTTACCTCAGCTACGATCTTGTGCCCTCGGCAGGATCTGATAGATAGTCAGGCTTCTCAGCCTTTTTCATTTTATAGATGTCTGTACTCAGACATGTTAAGCTTCCGCTTGTGCTTTGACTTGTATGCTCTGAGTGTTGGGTTATGAGACCCATGTTTGTAATATCTCGCTCCTCGGAGCCTAATGAATAAATATTTGAGTCGTAGAGTTATGTTGTGATGCCATGTTGTATTTACACATATTGAGCATATTGTGTGTATGTTTGAAATGCTTGGTATGTGTGGGATCCGACAATCTAGTTTTTTATCCTTGGCAGCCTCTCATATGGGGAAATGTAGTCTAGTGCTTCCTGAGCGATAGTAGTCCGCTGCAGCCCGGTTCACCGGAGTCCTGCTAGCCCAGCACTACTGCTTTGGACACTTGACTGGCCGGCATGTGTTTCACTTCGTTCCTATGTCTGTCCCTTCGGGGAAATGTCACGCGGTGATATCCGGAGTCCTGCCTAGCCTGCTACAGCCCGGGTTACCGGAGTCCTGTTAGCTCAGTGCTACAGCCCGGATTCATACGTTGATGACCGACATGCTCGATGTGATTCATGTAAGCCTGTCCCCATGGGTTAGTGCCGCTTTGGGTTCACGACTAGCCATGTCGGCCCGGGTTCTCTGTCATGTGGATTCTAGCGACACTATCATATACGTGAGCCAAAAGGCGCAAACGGTCCCGGGCCATGGTAAGGCGACACCCGTGGGAATACCGTGCGTGAGGCCGCAAATTGATATGAGGTGTTACCGGCTAGGTCGATGTGACTTGGAATCGGGGTCCTGACATGTACTTTGTCCTCTCATGATACGTTGGATTCTTTGTAAGATATATAGCACTTTGACTGTCATTAAATACGGTAGGGCAAGATGAATCTCCACAAAGCTCAGCGTACAAACCTCTCAACCAGATAGCTTCTTTGCATGCCTCGGAAATAGCCATATACTCGGCATCAGTAGTGGAACAAGCCACAATAGAATGCAAAGTTGCTCTCCAACTCACAGCACAACCACCAATTGTGAAAACATAACATGTGAGTGATCTTCTCTTATCCAAAACACCAGCAAAATTAGAATAAACAAAACAAACAAGTCCATCTCCAGTTTTCCCAAACTGTAAATAAGCATTAGAAGTACCACGCAGGTATATGAAAATCCACTGAACTGCTTTCCAATGCTCTTTTCCAGGTTTAGCCATGTATCTACTGACAACACTCAATGCATAAGATAAATCCGGACGAGAACAAACCATGGCATACATAAGTGAACCAACTGCACTTGGATAGGGAACTCTAGACATGTACTCAATATCTGCATCTGACTTAGGACATAAAGCTGATGATAATTTGAAGTGTGCAGCTAACGGAGTACTCACCGGCTTGGCATTATGCATATTAAAACGATAAAGAACTTTATCAATATATCCCTTCTGACTTAGATATACTTTTCTAGACGGTCTATCTCTGGATATTTCCATGCCAAGAATTTTCTTTGCTGCACCCAAATCCTTCATCTCAAATTCATTACTCAATTGCTTCTTTAGTTCATCACTATCTGACATACTCTTTGCAGCAATTAGCATATCATCAACATAAAGGAGCAAATAAATAGTTGAACCTTGACAGATTTCAAATAAACACAACTATCATAATTAGACCTTTTGAAACCTTGAGAGAGCATAAAGGTGTCAAATCTCTTGTACCACTGTCTTGGGGATTGCTTCAATCCATAAAGAGATTTCTTTAACTTGCAGACAAGCTTTTCTTTTCCAGGAATAACAAACCCTTCAGGTTGTTCCATATAAATATCCTCTTCTAATTCTCCATGTAAAAATGCAGTTTTAACATCCAATTGTTCAAGCTCAAGATCATGCATGGCAACAATACTGAGTAAAGTGCGAAAAGAGCTATGCTTCACAACAGGAGAAAAGACTTCATTATAGTCAATACCTGGAATCTGACTGTAACCTTTAGCAACTAACCTTGCTTTATATCTTGTCTCATCATTAGGAGAAACACCCTTTTTCCTCTTGAAAACCCACTTGCAATGAATAGTTTTCTTCTCTCTAGGTAATTTTACTAAATCCCAAGTGCCATTCTTTTCAAGTGATTCCATCTCATCATGCATAGCGGTTATCCACTTATTACTATCACCAGAAATAATAGCCTCGGAATATGAAGAAGGCACAGAATTACCTTCAATTTCTTGTACAACAGATAAAGCAAAAGAAACAATATTGCACTCTTCAATTAACCTGTCAGGTTTATTAGTACCCCGCCTAACTCTGTCATGTGCAAGATTCCAACTGGGTGGAACAATAGGCTGATTTGGAATGGGGGTAACATGATCATCATTAACGACGGGTTCATCATGTGCATCAACAATTTCATTACCATATGTATCACCTGAATCAATAACATGCTCCACCTGAACAGTAGGCTCCTGAACAATAGGCTACTGTTCACTCCCAACGGGAACATTAGTAGATGAAACATCATGTAACATAGCAGATTCATTAAAGATAACATTTATGCTAATAACAACCTTCTGGGTTTCAGGATTCCATAATTTAAAACCTTTAACACCAGACTTATAACCAAGAAAGACACTTAACTGCCCTAGGCTCCAATTTTCCATTATCAACATGAGCATAAGCAGTGCAACCAAAAACTCTCAATTGTGAATAATCAGCGGGTGAACCAGACCATACCTCAATTGGAGTTTTCTTATTAAGAGCAATAGATGGTGAACGATTAATGAGATAACAAGCAGTGGAAGCGGTCTCAGCCCAAAAACGCCTATGCAAACCTGCATTGGACAACATGCAACGGGCTCTGGAAATAATTGTCCTGTTCATACGCTCAGCAACACCGTTTTGTTCAGGAGTATAAGGAACGGTGTAGTGTCTGACAATGCCTTCAGACTTGCAATATTTCTTAAATTGCTAGAAAAGAATTCCATGCCATTATCAGTGCGAAGTATTTTTACCTTCTTTTCAGTTTGTCTCTCAATCATAATCTTCCACTCCTTAAATGCTAAGAATGCTTCATATTTATGCTTCAAGAAATAAGGCCAAACTTTTCTCGAATAATCATCAATAATAGTCAGCATGTAACTAGCACCACCTAGTGACTTTCTGCGAGATGGTCCCCATGAATCAGATTGCACATAATCAAGGATACCTTCAGTTGTATGAGTCAAAGTGTTGAACTTCACCCTCTTGTGTTTGCCGAAGATACAGTGCTCACAAAATTTCAATTTACCAAGTTCATATCCATCAAGAAGACCTCTCTTATTTAACTCTGCCAAACCAATCACTCATATGTCCAAGACGCATATGCCAAAGTTTGGCAGCATCACAATCAGAATTCTTTGAGATAACTAGAGTAGCGTTACCTGAAACGGTAGAACCTCGAAGGTAGTAAAGACCATTGGTTGAACTTAAGTCACCTTTCATCACAACAAGGGAACCTTTGGTGACCTTCAAAACACTATCTCCACCTGAATACTTGTACCCCTTTGCATCAAGGGCACTCATAGAGATAAGATTTCTCTTCATCTTCAGAATATACCGCACATCTGTCAAAGTTCTGGTTGTGCCATCAAACATCTTGATTCGACCGGAACCAATGCCTTCAATCTTGCATGGTGAATTATCAAAACCCAAAACGGAACCAGCAGAAGTAGTGGAATCAAAAGTAGTAAACCAATCTCTATGTGGACACATATGAAAAGTGCACGCAGTGTCAAGTACCCACTCATCATTGGTCTCAGCACATCCAGCAATAACGACAAGAGCATCATCGGAACTATCATCACGAGTACCTTTCCTCTTTTCTTTATTCTGCAACTTGAAACACTCAGAGATGTCATGCCCGTCTCTCTTGCAATACCTGCAATACTTCTTGTCTCTGGATTGCGACCGGCCCCTGTAGCCGTTTTTTACTTTTGCCCCTGTTTCCATTATGTGAGTTCTTCTCCTTTGTCCTTCCACGAACAGATAATCCCTCGGCTTGGGATGAACTTGAACCATCATGAGGCACCATTAATTTTATCTTCTCCTTAGAGTTCAAAGCTTCATAAACTTCATTAAGCGTGAGAGTATCACGACTATATAATATGGTGCCTCTAAAATTGGTATAGGAACTTGGCAGTGAACAAAGTAGCATTAAAGCAGTATCTTCCTCTTCATACTTAACCTCCAATGCAGCTAGATCAGATATGATCTCTTTAAATTCTGAAATATGATTCAAAACATTACCTCCCTCGGGTAATCTGTGCAGGAATAATTTTTGCTTCAGATGCATCTTGCTGGTGAGATCTTTAGTCATGCAAATCCCTTCTAGCTTTAACCATAGAGCGGCGGCAGTTTTTTCGCTCAAAACTTCCTGCAAAATATTATTATGCAAATGGAGTTGAATTTTTGACAAAGCCTTACGATCAATTCTTTTCTCCTCATCAGTCCAGTCCTCAATTCGGTTCTTCCTAAAACTATCCAGTGCTTCATCATAGTCGGTCTGTGCCAACAACGCCCGCATCTTGACTTGCCATAGGTTAAACCTTGTGTCACGGTCCAGCAGTGGAAGATCGTACTTCATGGAAGCCATGAGTCGATAAAAAACTGTGCACAAAGTAGTACAAGTCTGGAGTAAAATAATTCTTGATAGAATTAATATGCGGGGCAAACAAAACACAGAAGATAGCACCTGGTAGCTTGTTTCGTAGTGGACATAGCAATTGAAAAAACCAACTTAGCTTCATGTGACAAATAGTACTAGTAGCTGGCTATCTAGTACTAGCTCTTGATCAGAGAGGATTAAAGAACGAAAAAACTAACGCCCACACGTGTGGGCGTTTGCACATCGCCCACACGCCTCCATCATCACTCATTTTGCCATGTATGAACAGATGACATCAGCAGAAATCTTTTTGGTTTTCGGCTTAAAAACGTTTTATCTCCTAATTAAAAAGAAAGTTAAAAATCCGTTTTCACCATTAAATCCGTCTCGACGAGATCTTTAAAACTAGACCCCATGTTGATATGTTTCGACGAATTTTTTTTCCCCAAAAGTTACCATGATGTTTACACTGTAGTTGTCATAGTGCTTAAACTAAAGTTGACATGTGGTAATTTTAGTTTGTAGATCATGGCAATTTTAGTTTTCGATGATGGCAATTCCAGTACTTTGACCATGAAAATATTTTTTTGTATGAACCATGGTAATTTTAAGTGCATGTATCATGGCAATTTTAATTTACGGTGCATGACAAGTCTAGTTTCTTAATTCCCCATTTTATAATATGTCAAAATTTACTTTTAAATGTAGAAGAAAATAGCGGAAACATATCATGGCAACTTCAGTGTAAACATCATGGCAATTCATGTGCAATAGACACGGCAACTTTTAACCCAAAAAAATTCCTCGAAATATATTAATATGAGATCTAGTTTCGAAGATCTCGTCGTGAGGGATTTAATGGTGAAAACGGATCTTCAATTGGATTTTTCATTTAAGAGATAAAACATTTTAAAAACAGAAAATCTAAAAAGATTTTCACATGCATGCATACGGTGACATGGCGTAGTCTGTGTGTTATAGGACGTGTGGACGGGTTTGACTCTCACCACACGTGTGGGCGTTAGCGTTGTCCTTAAAGAAAATGAATCTGGACCTGGTGGCTTCACGTGAACAGTACTCAAACTAGTACTCCACACGGCTTGGTAGATGAACGTGGCTTCGGCCTCCACACGGGAAGCGATGGCTGGTCAGATCGCTTGCCGCTGAATCTGGGGACTTGAAGCTTGCACCTGCTGCAACGCGCGCCTTGGTGGATCGGACAAGCGCACAGCTTTGTAGGGCGGCACAGTAGTGCAAATAAATCTCCAGTCGGACAACGGATATCTGCGGCGGCGCGCAGCGGAAATCGATCTGCCTTCGGATCGGCCGACCGCGTGCAGGGGCAGCGGACACACCGCAACCCTAATCTCTCGTCTCAAATCTTGATCTGAAACATGGCTTTGTATACCACTTGTTAGATAATAACGCGAATAAAAGAGACACGAGAGCACACGGAGATTTTTACGTGAAAACCCTTGCGGGAGAAAACCACGGACGCACGAAGGCACAATCACTATGAGGAGGAGTATTACAAGCACGAGACGACAGACCGTCTTAGGTGCGACTACATGGAGTATATATGAGGGGCAACACATAGGAGTCCTTATTGTACAAGTAAACGAGTTGTACTCGTACGCGTCGACGTCAACGCAAAGGCCCACACCAGTTGTACTACGACTAGTCCAACACAGTATAATTTTGGATCACAATTTAACACGAGGCGACAAAGGGCGGTGGGGAGAGTAGCTTCGGCTCGGGGAAGAAGTGGGGCGGGGTACTGGGAGCGAGGGAGGCCGATGGAGATGAAAGGAGGGGCTCGGGTGGCCTACTTATAGCCAAGGCGCGGGTGTTGTGGCCGAGTGCCGCCGCTCGGGCTCGGCCAAAGCTCTGGCGACAAACAGGGCGCTCGTGAGGCAAGGAAGGCGACGGGAGAGGCCAGAGGGGAGTCACGGAGCAGAAGAGGTCGAGGGGCACGGCGAAGAAGCAGCCAGGGCGCGCATAGAGACAGACGGCTAAAGTTCGTCCGTGGGCGCGCGGCGACGAGCGAGCTGCCGGAGGGGGAGTGAGGTCAGGGAAGAAGAGGACGGTGAGGGTGAGCTGCTAGACATTCACAGGCGCGCTGGGACGACGAGCAAAGAGAGGGAGAAGAAGACAGAGGCGCCAGAGCACACATATGGCATGCCAGCCATTTGATCACTACGTGCACTAGTGCACATAGTGTCGCCCGGTCTGCCAAATGATATCTGGCATGAAGTCCCTCCAACATAGAGCAACCCTGAATCAATGGAACGAGCAGAGGTACTGAGAGTAGAAAAAAACAAGCTTCACAAGTTTGCTGTAGCAAACTTGACCGCAGTGTTGTGATCAACTTAGTGAGGTTAAGAGGAAAGCTTGATGTCAGGGAGGTTTAGGATAGGAAGGACTATAGTCCTATTAATTTTGAGGTGATTTGGACAATTATTTAATACACTTGCTTTGCAACTGCAAAATCTGGTCCAGAAGCAAAAACAGGAAGTGGCACTCACTAGGGGTGATGGATTGAGCTGAAAATGGACATGGAATGATGATTTGGCCATATGAGAGTGCCATAAACATTTCATGCCATTTGGCCAAGCCAAAATGGTACTTCCTTCATGAAGCACCTCTCTGGACAGAATCTTGGGAAAAATCCTGAGGGAAAATGGCTGAACGAAATGAGCCCAAATCTTGTGGAGATAGGTTATATGGATAGGAGAAGGTCCTGGTAAAGTTTCAGCAACATTGAAGCAATATAAAATATACTTGCTTCACAAACTGAAAATCTAACCAGAAACAAAGAATTGATGTTGAGCTCACATGGATGCATTGCATGAGCTCAAATCTTGAGGAGAGTGATGATATGAGCACATGAAGTAGTGTGAAAAATTTCAACTCATTTGAGTTATCCTAGCTACTAGTTCCTTCACAAAGAATTCCCTCTGACATGAACTTTGGAAGATTGCTCAGGAATATTCACTAGGAAAATTTGAGTTGAATTTTGACAGGAGACAATGATATGGACATGAAAAGGTGTCCAAAAAGTTTGGGGTCAATCAAGCAAAGATAAATGACACTTCCTTCTCAAAAACCCACTGAGGGAGGAATGAGAAAAGGAATATTTGTGAATTATCTTTGATGATGCCAAGGAAGGATTTTGACATATCTGAGGAAGATATGACCCAACAAATTTATGAGAATTATTTGGGAATTTTGGGAGTGACAGAAATATAGGTTGCTTCACAACCTAGGGCAAACTGGGTTATTCCTTTAATGGAAAAATGAATATTCCCTAGAAAAATAATATTGGGGTTGGGCCAAGATGAAAATGGCAAGGTCTTGGGAAGGATTTGAGGATGATAAGCCACTCTGGAGAGGAAGAAGAGGTCATCTTCTCCAATTTCCAGACCAGATAACCACATAAAAAGAAAGCTCAAGCAAAAACCTCGGAAAATCAAAAGAAAAAGAAAGGGCCAAAAATCAGGGTGTGACACTAGACACATAAAGCGACGCTTCAATTCCATCCACGATTGCATCAAGGAGGAAGACATAAACATTTGCAAAGTGCATACGGACCTAAATGCCGCAGATTCGTTGACTAAACCTCTTCCACGGGCAAATCACGATCAACACTAGAACTCTATGGGTGTTAGATTCATTGCCATGTAATGCTAGATTATTGACTCTAGTGCAAGTGGGAGACTGTTGGAAATATGCCCTAGAGGCAATAATAAAGTGGTTATTATTATATTTCCTTGTTCATGATAAACGTTTATTATCCATGCTATAATTGTATTGACCAGAAACACAAATACATGTGTGGATACATAGACAACGACAGGTCCCTAGTAAGCCTCTACCGGACTAGCTCGTTGATCAAAGATGGCTATGGTTTCCTAGCCATGGACATGAGTTGTCATTTGATAATGGGATCATATCATTAGGAGAATGATGTGATGGACAAGACCCAAACTATGAACGTAGCATATGATCGTATCAAGTTTATTGCTATGACCATGAGATCATCCAACTCACTAACACCAGAGGAGTACCTTGTGTGTACCAAACGTTGCAACGTAACTGGGTGACTATAAAGTTGCTCCACAGGTATCTCCGAGGGTGTCTGTTGAGTTGGCATGGATCAAGAGTGGGATTTGTCACTTCGTATGACGGAGAGGTATTTGAGGGCCCACTCAGTAATACAACATCACAATAAGCTTGCAAGAAATGTGACCAATGAGTTAGTCACGGGATCTTGTATTACGGAACGAGTAAAGAGACTTGCCGGTAACGAGTTGAACTAGGTATGGAGATACCGACGATCGAATCTCGGGCAAGTAACATACCGATAGACAAAGAGAACAACAAACGGGATTAGATAAATCCTTGACATCGAGGTTCGACTGATAAGATCTTCGTAGAATATGTGGGAACCAATATGGGCATCCAGGTCCCGCTATTGGTTATTGACCATACAGGTGTCTCGGTCATGTCTGCAGAGTTCTCGAACCCGCAGGGTCTACACACTTAACGTTTGGTGACGACATAAGTACAGTTGAGTCATTATGGTGGTTACCGAAGGTTTTTCGGATTCTCGGATGAGATCCCGGACGTGATGAGGAACTCCGGAATGGTCTGGAGGTGAAGATCGATATATTGGACGAAGGGTATTGGAGTCCGGAATTGTTCCGAGGGTACCGGGTAATGACCAGCGTCACCGAGAGGGGTTTCGGAGGGCCCCGACAAGTGTTGGGGGGCCCCATGGGCCAAGAGGAGGGGGCAAACCATCCCACCAAGGGGTCGAGCGCCCCCCTCACCCCATCTCACGTAACCAGGAGGGTTGTGGGCGCCCCCTAGGTCTTCCCACCTCCCGGCTTGGGGGCAAGTCACCCTAAGGGAGATCACATCTGCCCTAGCCGCCCCCCCCCCCCCCCCTCCTTATAATACGGGGGAAGGGGGGGGCCCCCCCCCCCCCCCCCCGGCCGGCGCGCGCCGCCGCCCCCCCCCCCCCCCCTCCTTATAATACGGGGGAAGGGGGGGGCCCCCCCCCCCCCCCCCCGGCCGGCGCGCGCCGCCGCCCCCCCCCCCCCCCCTCCTTATAATACGGGGGAAGGGGGGGGCCCCCCCCCCCCCCCCCCGGCCGGCGCGCGCCGCCGCCCCCCCCCCCCCCCCTCCTTATAATACGGGGGAAGGGGGGGGCCCCCCCCCCCCCCCCCCGGCCGGCGCGCGCCGCCGCCCCCCCCCCCCCCCCTCCTTATAATACGGGGGAAGGGGGGGGCCCCCCCCCCCCCCCCCCGGCCGGCGCGCGCCGCCGCCCCCCCCCCCCCCCCTCCTTATAATACGGGGGAAGGGGGGGGCCCCCCCCCCCCCCCCCCGAGGGGAAACCCTAGGGGCGCCACCCCCTCCTCCCTTCCCCTATATATATAGAGGTAGAGAGAGGGCAGCCGCACCCCAAGAGCACATATCCACACCTCGGCGTTGCATCTCCTCTCCTTCGCATCCCTTCCTCTCCGTAGTACTTAGCGAAGCTCTGCTGAGATTTTGCCACCACCACCGCCACCACGTCGTCGTGCTGCCGGAGGACTCGAGCTATTACTTCACCATCGCTCGCTGGATCGAGGAGGTGAAGGCGTCATCAAGCCGTACGTGTGTTGAACACGGAGGTGCCGTCCGTTCGGCACTTGGATCGGGAGTTCGTGGCACGGATCGTGATTGGATCGCGAAGACGTTCGACTACATCAACCACGTTTCTTAACGCTTTCACTTAGCGATCTACAAGAGTATGTAGATGCAATCTCTAGATTGATCTTGGTAAGCGTAGGAAATTTTTTATTTCCCATGCAATGTTTCCCAACACACCATCCCTATACCACCTTTCCCATAGCAGTGTCGATAGCGCCATCGACATTGATGTTGATCCATCCCGATGCCGGGGCTGCCCACCGGGAAAATCCAGGTTGCTTCTTTTCCCGCGGTATAGTGGGAGGTGGTGGTTCATACGGAATTTCTGGTTCATACAGTGCGCTAGCTACGGTGGGTCGGGCTTCTTGTTGAGTCAACCATGGTCTTCAGTTGCATGCATGGGGCACCAACGGCAAGCAGCTTCCTTGGCGTGCAAGGACTAGGTAGTTTCCTAGTTATTTCATGTAGTTTCCTTAACGTTGAGGAACTTGACTAGAAGTAGACTTTAGCTGTGCAAGCAACTACGTGGTATTTTCCTAGTGTAAATAGGAAGGTGCTGTGCACTTACGTGGTGCTTGTCTCGCAAGTTCCATTTCAAGTCCTATAAAAGGACCCCTAGTCCCTCGTATGTAAATCAACTCAAGTCATTTTCAGCTTCAGTACAAGGCAGTAGAAGTGAGGTCCACTCTTACTAGTGTGTGTGTGTGTGTGTGAAGCCTTGAGTTCACGTCCTCCTCTACTAGTATAGCTAGCTTGCACTGGCTGTAGTCTAGCCGTGTATCCTCTGCCTGGTTGATCCTCGGGGAACTAGCTAGTCCATAGTTTTGGGGTAACAATTGGCATCAGAGCCTCAGGTTATACCGAAGCATATGCCGAAAGGAGGCGTCGACGACGACGGTTCCAAGACCGCCGAGCAGAGCTCGGCTGAGGACAACTATGCGGCGGACGTGCTCGCACTGCGAGGCAGGCCGGGAGGTGAGCTGGGTGCGCCACGCTCCGTGCGAGACGTGGGCATGTCCAGTGCCTCCTTCCCTCTCCTCACGCGGACCAACTACCCCAGTTGGTCCGTCCTGATGAAAGTCATCATGGAGGCGCGGCATATGTGGAAAGCCATGGAAACCGGCGATGTCGAGTACGAGGAGGACCGGTTGGCGATGGAGGCGGTCTTGCGCTCCGTCCCACCGGAGATGGTGCTCACCCTTGGCGCCAAGGAGACGGCCAAGGAAGCATGGGACACAATCAAGACTCTGCGCATCAACGTGGAGCATGTACGGGAGTCGAAGGCCCAGACCTTGCGCCTCCAGTACGAGGAGATCCGATTCAAGGCCGGTGAACAAGTCGATGACTTCGCCTTGCGGCTGCAAGGTCTCGTCACCGAGCTCGCAATGCTCGGAGATCCCATCAACAACAAGATGATGATTCTCAAGTTTCTCCGCGTCGTCCCCAGGCAGTACAAGCAACTGGCCTGGTCCATCGAGAGCTTGGTGGATCTCTCCACCATGACGATCGAGGAGCTGGTAGGGCGACTCAAGGTGGTCGAGGAGCGCGGAGATGAAGCCAACAACAGCGCCGGCGGCGAACTACTGCTCACCTGGGAGTTGTGGACGCACGCCTTCAGCAGCGCGGCCATGATGGCTCTTCCGGCATTGGGGGAGGCGCCCCCACGGGAAGCAGAGGTCGCGGCAGAGGTGAAGGCCGCACCCAAAGCGGTGGCGGCAACCGTGGTCGCAAGCCAAGCCGGGCAGGGCGAGGCGCTGGCAACAGTGGCAAGTGCCGCTACGGCGACATGCCGGGTCACTGGATCCGGGATTGCCACAAGAGGAAAGCCGACGAGGCAGCCGCGGCAACGGCAAACCTCATCCATGCTGACGTGGACGGCGGGCCGGCAATGATGGTGGCAAGAGTCGAGCCCATGCAGGAGAGCTCAGCGTCTCTCACGACCACGGCCCCGACAACCACCCATTCCGTGCAGGAGGCACGGAACCCGTCCACAGGAACCATCACTCTAGTGGCAGGCCACACCTCGACAACGACGTTCTCGAGGCCTGTCGATTGGGAGGCGATGAAGGCTCGGGTGTGGGGGAGCCACACCCTGGCGACGGCGTCCCCGATGACCTCGGGACCCGACGAGGTCGTGCAAGTTGGCGCGACAACGACGCATATGGCGGACCATGCTCCGACCATGATGCTGGCGACCATCGACTCCGTGCAGGAGCGCACGGATACTCAGGTCAGCCACACCCCGACAACAAAGTGTTCGGGGTCCACCGAGTTGACGGGAGATGGCTCCCTGACAATGGTGTGTGCGTGCGGATACGTCTTCCTCAACGAGGAGAGAGCTGTGACCACACCCACGCTTGCAGGCGGCAAGCAAAGTGAGGGTTGGTTCCTCGACACCGGCGCCACGAACCACATGACTGGTTCGGTCGACGTGTTCGCAGCTGGACCGCTCAATCACCGGGAAGGTGCGGTTCGCGGACGGATCTGTGGTGGAGATCCACAGGCGCGGGACCGTCGTCTTCGCCGACAATGGGGGCGTTTACAGACGTCTACTTCATCCCGGCGCTCAAGAGCAGCATCGTGAGTGTCGGACAGCTCGACGAGGGCTGGTTCGACATCGGCATCCGTCGCGGTGTTCTCACCGTGCGCGACCAGCAGAAGAGGCTGCTCGTCGAGGTAACCCACTCGGCAAACCGCCTCTACAAGCTCTTCTTTCGACCCGTGCATCATGTGTGCCTTGCCGTGGGCCATGTCTCCGACGCATGGCGTTGGCATGCCCGGCTAGGACACCAGCACTTCGACGGGTTGCGGAAGATGGCGCGAGGCAACCTCGTTCGCGGACTACCTCACATCGAGCATGCCGACGAGCTGTGCGATGCGTGTCTTGCCGGGAAGCAGCGGCGCCTGCCCTTCCCCGAAAAGGCACGCTATCGGGCGCAAAAACCCCTGGAGCTAGTTCATGGGGACCTCTGCGGGCCAATCACCCCGGCAACGCCAGGAGGGCGTCGCTACATCCTGCTACCCGTCGATGACTACAGCAGGTTCATATGGGTGCTGCTCCTCGCCTCCAAGGACGAGGCGGAGCGAGCCATCGTCAAGCAGCAAGCGGCAGCAGAGGTCGAGTGTGGCCACAAGCTGCGCGTGCTGTGCATGGACCGTGGCGGCGAGTTCACATCGGCCACATTCTACAAACACTGCGCCGAGAAAGGGGTGCAGCGTCACCTCACAGCCCCTTACTCGCCGCAGCAGAACGACGTCGTCGAGCGGAGGAACCAGACGGTGCTCGGGATGGCACGCTGCATGCTCAAGGCAAAGCAGGTGCCGAGCACGTATTGGGGGGAGGCCGTACTCACGGCCATCTTCATCCTCAACAGCTCCTTCACAAGGAGTGTCAACGGCAAGACACCTTACGAGGCGTGGTATGGGAGGAATCCCGATGTACGCTTCCCCCGCACCTTTGGCTGCGTCGGGCACATCAAGATGACGCGCCCACAGCTGAAGAAGCTCGACGACAGGAGCACCCCAATGGTGTTCATGGGCTATGAGACGGGCTCTAAGGCGGACAAGATGTACGACCCCGTCTCAAAGCGTGTGCATGTCTCGCGCGATGTCATCTTCGACGAAGACGCGCGATGGACTTGGGAGGCGTCGGGGGAGGCCCCGGCAAGCAGCTCCTTCACTGTGGAGTACCCAATGTACTCTACAACCCCGGGAAGCAAGACCCGGGGAAGCCCGGGAGGTGTGGATCCGGGAACCGCAACCTAGAGAACACCGTCCCCGGGTACGATGTCCCCGGACACCCCGATATCAAGCAAAGTGGGTCCCGGGAGGCAGTTTGCGACCCCGCCAACAGCAAGGTCGGAGTTGTTTGACGCCGACGACAGCGTTGGCGCCCCCCATAGGTTTCGGCGCATGGGGGATCTCCTCGGCGAGGCTACGGCAACACCGCTACAGCACGAGGAAGAGGACGTTGATGACGACGACGTCTTGCATCTAATGGCCGGCGAGGAGCCGACCACATTCGCGGAGGCCGAGCAAGAGGATTGCTGGCACCACGCGATGCTGGACGAGATGGCGTCGATCAACGACAATGCCACTTGGACACTCACCACACTGCCTGCTGGGCACCGAGCCATCGGGCTCAAGTGGGTGTTCAAGGTCAAGAAGGACGAGCACGGCGCCATTGTCAAGCACAAGGCGCGCCTCGTCGCAAAGGGCTGCATGCAGCGTGAGGGAGTGGACTTCAAGGAAGTCTTCGCTCCGGTGGCAAGGCTGGAATCCGTGCGGGTCATCCTTGTCGTGGCTGCTCACCGCGGGTAGGAGGTACACCACATGGACGTCAAATCGGCGTTTCTCAAAGGCGACCTTAACGAGGAGGTGTACGTCTCCCAGCCTCCAGGGTTCGTTGCCAAGAGCCACGAGAAGGGCGTGTACAGGCTACAGAAGGCCCTGTACGGTCTCCGGCAAGCCCCAAGGGCATGGAACACCAAGCTCGATGCAAGCCTCGCATCCCTTGGGTTCTCACGCAGCGCTTCTGAGCACGGCGTGTACTCGCGTGGCACCGCAAACACGCCGCTCATCGTTGGCATCTACGTCGATGACCTGTTCATCGCCGGGGTAGAGCCCGAAGAGGTTCGACGCTTCAAGGGAGAGATGCATCGTCTCTTCAGCATGAGCGACCTCGGGCTGCTCCGGTACTACCTCGGTCTAGAGGTGAACCAGGAGGGTGGTCGCATCACGATCACGCAGACGGCCTACGCCACCATGATGCTCGAGCGAGCAGGCATGAAGGACTGCTATGTTGTGCATGCTCCAATGGAGGCACGGCTGAAGCTCAGCAAGGATAGCTCCGAGAAGGCGGTGGATGCTACGCTCTACCGCAGCATCATCGGGAGCCTCAGGTATCTCGTACACACCCGACCGGACATCACGTTCGTTGTCGGGTACCTAAGTAGGTTCATGGAAGCCCCGGCAATCGATCACCTCGCTGTCGTGAAGCACCTGCTCCGGTACATCGCGGGTATGCTCACGCTTGGATGCGTGTATCACCGTGGCGACGGCAAGAGCTTGGTCGGATACAGCGACTCCGACCATGCTGGTGACGTGGACTCCCGGAAGAGCACCTCAGGCATATTGTTCCTCCTCGGGAATAGTCCCGTCAGCTGGCAATCGGTGAGGCAGAAGGTTGTCGCCGCAACTTCGTGCGAGGCGGAGTACATCGCGGCAGCTACATCGGCCTGTCAAGGCATTTGGCTTGCTCGCCTTCTCGGCGAGATGCTGAATCAGGACACCGCCCCTGCACTCATCTTCGTCGACAACAAGTCGGCGACTTCCCTCTGCAAGAATCTAGTGCTTCATGACCGCAGCAAGCACATCGATCTCCGCTATCACTTCATACGTGACTGCGTCGAGAAAGGCACGGTGATCGTGGAGTTCATCAGGACTGGTGAGCAGAAGGCGGACATCCTGACCAAGTCACTTGGTCGCGTCCGGTTCCAGGAACTGCGCGACAAAGTCGGGATCATGGACATCAAGCTCCTTCGACAAGGTTGAGGGGGAGATTGTTGAGTCAACCATGGTCTTTGGTTGCATGCATGGGGCACCAACGGCAAGCAGCTTCCTTGGCGTGCAAGGACTAGGTAGTTTCCTAGTTATTTCCTGTAGTTTCCTTAACGTTGAGGAACTTGACTAGAAGTAGACTTTAGCTGTGCAAGCAACTACGTGGTAGTTTCCTAGTGTAGATAGGAAGGTGTTGTGCACTTACGTGGTGTTTGTCTCGCAAGTGCCATTTCAAGTCCTATAAAAGGACCCCTAATCCCTCGTATGTAAATCAACTCAAGTCATTTTCAGCTTCACTACAAGGCAGTAGAAGTGAGCTCCACTCTTACTAGTGTGTGTGTGTGTGTGAAGCCTTGAGTTCACGTCCTCCTCTGCTAGTATAGCTAGCTTGCACTGGCTGTAGTCTAGCCGTGTATCCTCTGCCTGGTCGATGCTCGGGGAACTAGCTAGTCCATGGGCTAACACTTCTTTCCTCCCATCGGAAAGCAAAAGATAAAACAAGCTTTGTGCATATCTCGGCCATGGCTACGGGCTAGCTTGGCTAGATCGGCGCATTTGAGTCCGTTTGAGCATCGATGGCTCTAGCGACCCTATCGGAGTAGCTTAGCTGCTAGGGTTTGCCCACAAGCAAAGATTCCAAGACATGAAACCAACAGCACCGAACAAACCTGCAAAGGAATCGCCTAGCTAGCCAGGCGGTACATGCTGCTTTTTGTGTCTGGGAGGACCAATGCAACATCGTCGTGATGCTCTCGAGTGTCACGCAAAGGCGCCCGTCTACCGCCGCAGGTATCGGTCGGTCACGCTCACATCCGTCCTTCGGGCCGCTCCAGCGAGCGACTGCTCGCACGGGTGGAGCAACGAACGCTGTGTCACGGCACGAGCGCGCTGTTCCGATGTTCGTCCTGCATGCATGCATGCTTAGAACGCCATGTTTGCACGCTGTGCGCCGGTGCCGCCACCCTGAGTCGTCGCTCTCCGACCGACTTGGTGGTAGGTACTATCTACTGTGCGTGCCCGCAGGTCGGCGCGTGATCGCTGGCGGTACATGCCCGGACCCGGTCCCCGGCCGGCACCGCCCGCATGTTATGCCGGCCGTGCCTGGAGCCACTCTGTCGCTCTCGTTTTTCATGCCGTCGTCGATTGATTCTTCTCCGTGTCGTACTTTTTTTAAGTGGTAAACCAAATTTTATAGAAGAAGGCCCGTGCATTGCAAGGAGGCCACATTAATTTTAAAAGTTCAATATCAATTATGTTAATATTACATTTAATATTCTCATACATATTAAGTGACATTGACGACTTTTTTACCATCAAATTCTCACACACACACCCTCTCCCTCCCTCTTCCTCACTCTCTCTCCCCCTCTCCTTCTCTCTCTCTCTCTCTCTCTCTCTAACACACACACATATCCATCTTATTGGGTACGGGACCATAATCCATCTATTTCACACACACACGCGCTAGTGCATAATAATATGGATTATGTGTATTATATTTGCCACCACAACTGAGAGAATTAATTTCATGTAATTGGCCAGCCACAGCTCCATGACAAACAATACATATAAATTCTCAGCGTTATTTTTATGTAACATTGGCGAGAGGTAAAAGACGGTGATTGTTTCCTTTGTTTGGAGATTGATTACCATCCATGAGTTAAGCTGGGTACTAAAGAAGAATCTGATTTTGGAGATTGATTACCATCCATGAGTTAAGCTGGGTACTAAAGAAGAATCTAATTGTGATACGTGAATTGATTGTTGCCTTGTACGTTTGGTTTTGGTATTTGAAGTTTGATTACCATCCGTTAGTTAGGTTACCAAAGAAGAAATCAATCACCATATGTAGAAAAAGGAACTACATTGCACATGCTTACACCTCATCTACTCGTGAGAATATATAGAATTGGAGCAAACAAAATAAGTGCAGACGAGAGATAAAACATCAATGAGGATCCCTAATGTCTTGACTAATATGTTGTCCTCCAGCTTGAGAAGCATGCACCTACAAGAAATTGGGAGGTGGGAGGGAGGACGAAAAAAAACCAAGGGAGGTGGGACGAAAATAAACCCACAACGGAGACTACCAACTGAGTCATTAGGAGTGGAGATCATTTAGTTGATAAGAATAAATAGAAAACGGTGTTAAAAAGAAGAAACAGATTAGAATACATTGAAAAACCAAAAGGACTCAGCGGTCCAATCCCCGCGCGGTCGTCTTCTCCTGTTTCCCGAGCCGCGTCGCTACAGAGCCGGGCTCCCGCCCGACCACCTCGCTGGCATCGAAGGGGAATGGATAAGGGTGACGCCCTACCTTCCCTGCCCCCATGGACTCACTCCTCCTCGGCGCCCCCTCCCGAATCCACTTCTCCTCCTCGCTCGCTCGATCCCGTCGATCTGGACGAAGTCAGACGCCACGGCCACCATGACCGACCCCGTCCACATGGCCACTGCCCTCCCTGCGGGCTAGGAGCTTGTCGAGGAGCTCCGAACGCCTTCGCTACTTCATCTGCGCCAACAAGATCAAGTCCAGCAGCCCCACATCGACGTCGCTGCTGTCTTCCTCAACCTTGGGCCACCGCGACATTATCGTTCGATCTGCGCTGCCCCGAGCTCCCATGTCTTCCCCTAGGGCGCCATTGACACTGCCAGTCTCTCCCCTTGCCTTTCCCCTGTTTCCCCTCTCGTTTGCTCTCGTTAGGTATTTCGCCGTGGCCGAGAACCCCCGTCCGCCATGGCCATTGCAGGGGTAGCCACCGAGCTCCTCGGATTGACCCGGTGGCACATGCCCGTTCCTATGCACGCCCATGCCCGAGCCTGCCGCTCTTCTTCCGCACCCGCGGGGCCACTCCCTCTCCATGCACACGCCCGTGCTACACCACGTCGGTCGCGCCCGCCACTACCGTCGCGCTCGCCGCAGCCACCGCACCACTATGCCCCGCGCGACACACACCCTGGCCGCGCGCCACACTCTCGCTAGCTGCGCTCGCCCCGTCTGCTGCCGCCTATCCCTTCGCTCGCCCCGCTGTCGCGCCCCTGCCTCGCGCCGCCTCCAGTCATGGCCATCTTCTGCCGGCCGCCCCCTCAGCCACACCGGCCGCATCTCTGCCATCCACCATCGGCCGCTCGCCTCGCCTGCTGCGTGCTGCTTCCTGCTGCTATGCGCTGCTCTATCGCGGGTACGCTGCTGCGCCATGCCCTCGACACCGCCGTGGACAAATGTGGCGGAGGGATTGTTAATGGAGTACGAGAAGGAGGTGGCGGAGAAGGTGTGGAGAGGCAGGAGGTCTGGGGTGGTGTCACCTAGCTGTGGTGGAGGTGTTTATGCGAGAAGGAGCCGGAGTGGAAGGAGAGGTCACAATTGGAAAGAATCGCAAAAAAAATTCATAACCCGGAGATCTCATTCCAAAAAAATGCTAATATCGATGTAGGGGTGATTTCCTTCAATAGGTGGAAAACATAGAAAATATTGGTTGTTATCAAGGAAAGGTAAAAATTTAGGAAAGTTGAGATTTTTGAACTGGTTTATATGCAAATGGGGTTTTATTGTTTGGTAACACGATATCAGTACCTGCCCGTTTGTGACGTGTCTGATTAGGAAAGTTTGCAAATGTTAAGAAACTATTTATTGGGAGGAAAGTTGTGACGTGTCTGTTATTTGTTTCGTAAAACAAATTTCACTAATAAGAGAAATCGATTGATTTAGATAAGTTAGGAAAGTTAGATTAAAAAGTATTATTTGTTTCCTGAAAATTTGTTATTTGTTTCCTAAAACAAATTGAACCAATAAAAGGAATCGATTGATTTGCATAATTTAAGGAAGTTAGATCCGTGATTTTTTATACGTTAGGAAAGTTCTGGTTGTAATAAAGAGTGGAGAGAAAAATAAACCGATGGACCAGGGTGGGAGAGGGTGGTGGAAGGAGAGACGAAAAAAAACCAGCGAAAATAAACCGCGGAGACTATTCACTAGGGTGGGAGGGGGTGGTGGGAGGAGAGACGAAAAAAATGTTGGAAATATGCTCTAGAGGCAATAATAAATTAGTTATTATTATTATATTTCCTTGTTCATGATAATCGTTTATTATCCATGCTATAATTGTATTGATAGGAAACTCAGATACATGTGTGGGTACATAGACAACACCATGTCCCTAGTAAGCCTCTAGTTGACTAGCTCGTTGATCAATAGATGGTTACGGTTTCCTGACCATGGACATTGGATGTCGTTGATAACGGGATCACATCATTAGGAGAATGATGTGATGGACAAGACCCAATCCTAAGCCTAGCATAAAGATCGTGTAGTTCGTATGCTAAAGCTTTTCTAATGCCAAGTATCATTTCCTTAGACCATGAGATTGTGCAACTCCCGGATACCGTAGGAATGCTTTGGGTGTACCAAACGTCACAACGTAACTGGATGGCTATAAAGGTGCACTACGGGTATCTCCGAAAGTGTCTGTTGGGTTGGCACGAATCAAGACTGGGATTTGTCACTCCATGTAACGGAGAGGTATCTCTGGGCCCACTCGGTAGGACATCATCATAATGTGCACAATGTGACCAAGGAGTTGATCACGGGATGATGTGTTACGGAACGAGTAAAGAGACTTGCCGGTAACGAGATTGAACAAGGTATCGGGATACCGACGATCGAATCTCGGGCAAGTACTATACCGATAGACAAAGAGAATTGTATACTGAAGGAAATATGCCCTAGAGGCAATAATAAAGTTATTATTTATTTCCTTATATCATGATAAATGTTTATTATTCATGCTAGAATTGTATTAACCGGAAACATAATACATGTGTGAATATATAGACAAACAGAGTGTCACTAGTATGCCTCTACTTGACTAGCTCGTTAATCAAAGATGGTTATGTTTCCTAACCATAGACATGAGTTGTCATTTGATTAACGGGATCACATCATTAGGAGAATGATCTGATTGACATGACCCATTCCGTTAGCCTAGCACATGATCGTTTAGTATGTTGCTATTGCTTTCTTCATGACTTATACATGTTCCTGTAACTATGAGATTAT
>LR880972.1:893239843-893269395 GCA_904067115.1 Aegilops sharonensis | reverse complement strand
ATTTGAAAAATGTTATATGTGTATATAAAAAAGTCTTGACCGTTTATTCAGAAAATATTAATGTTGTATTTAAAAATGTTAAATTGTTTTCAGAAAAATGTTGACCCCATATTAAAAAAATGTTGATCTTGTATTTGAAAAATGTTAAACTTGTATTAGAAAATGTATTAGATATACACCAAAAATGTGTATAGAAAAATAGTGAAAACCAAGAGAAAACATAAAAACCAATGAAAAACTAGAAAGAAACAAACAAAACCAAAGAAAATCGGTGAAAACCAAATAAACAGAAGAAACACCTCAGAAACTTTATAATTGACCTGATCGTTTGAAAACAAAAAGACATGCCTCGGAAAAAAAGGTACAGCCATCAACACTGACACCGACGCGGTGGGCGGCAAACCACGAGTCGCTTTTCTGGGTCGTGCGGTGCCAAATGTATCCGCTGCAGCGGCCGGTCCACGCCCACGAGAGCGAGGGCGAGAGCGAAAGCAGAGAGGTCGGTGACCTTCCATTCTTCCGAGCCACCGGAAGCACACTGACGGAGACGGGTTCGCTCGCAGCGTCACCAACAGAACTGCGTGCAGCTCAAAGAGGAAAAAGAAAAAAAAAACAGAGCGGCGTGATCGGACGGACGCGGTCCCGCGCTCCCCCGGCCCGACGGCTGCCAGGCGGCGAGCGACGTGGCGCCCGGGCTCCGCTCGTGTGTCAGACCCAACGTACTTCCTTTCCTTGGACTGTGCTGGACCACGGGACTCCACTCGGCGACTCCTGTTCTGTCTGCCAGGAGACGTGAGGGAGAAGACGAGGTAAGAAGAGGCGGCGACGTCTCCGCCCTTCTCCCCCACGCCGCCGCCGCCGCCCAACCGCCCGAAGTCAGGTACGCACGGGCCCTCTCCTCTCTCTCCGGTCTCCAGGCCATGCAATTCGCGCCGCTCAGATCCGGGCACGCTTCCCCCGCCGCGGCAGCGCCGCCCATCTCGCGGGACTCTGTCTTTCGTTTCGCTATGTAAAATAATCCCACCGGCGATCACGCAGGAGAGGAGTTTTTCCCCACGGAGACGGAAGGATTTCTCCTAGGAATGAATCTCGGAATGAGATGCAGGCATGAGGCATGCACGCACAAACCCCGCTCTTGATCTCAATCCTTTTCCCTAGTTAATTCTTACCATTCTCATCTAGAGTACCTACGATGAGGATCCTCCATCGCTGCCCGGATTCCTTAACCCTCGCGGTTTAGTGCCATCTTTTCGTTCGTGGCGTCTGAGGTTGATGACCTCATGCCACTCCCGGCCGCCATTAAGCTCTATTAAACCCCTTTTCCATTATTTTACACCCCTCTTGCACCACATGCCCGTAGGATCCCGTTCCAATTGCTTAGCTTCCGTATGGGATAAAGCTAGCACTACTAGTACTGCGTCGCCGTTGAAGCTTGCAATTCAATATTAGCCACCGCTGAAAGATACTATTAGGTACTGTTTATTGTTTCTATATTCCCGATGCTGCGTTGGTAATCACACATTCAACCCCCTTTACCTCCAGGCCGTCCAATTTGCGCGGACGAATATATATCCCCGTCTGAAAAGCAGATGTCTCTGGCTCAGGCCTCAGAGCGTCGTCCCAATTGCCAGATCAAGATTGGTTGAAACTGCCACTTTTGTGTACACACACACTATGCAGTACTAGTATAAGTATATATCTTTTCTGCAGTCCACTGTTTCCAGGTCTTGATGTTCGTTTACCTTATCTTCTCGTGTTAGTGGCTACCGTCCTTACAAGTGCAATCCTACTGCTGGGAAGATTTCTTACGCCTCCACTAGGCATATTCTTTATGTACTTAAGCGAGCGAGATAGCGCCATTGCCCATTGCAAAGCGTACCTATAAATAACTGCCCCTTGTGTTGTGCTTGCAGCTCATCGGCTTCAGGGTGTCATTGGGAGAGAGCGAGTATGAGTGGCCCGAGGCAAGGCTCGTCGCAGCCGCAGTTTATGACCAGCGTCGGGCAGAACAATAACGTCTCGAATGGACCGGGGACTCCTCTCATTGACAGCATAGATGTTGATCAGATTGTTATCCCTGAGGTACATGTGTTTCTTAGTTCTTGATTGATCTTGGAGAAAAAGAAAAAGCATATCAGCATGGCCTGCAGCTAATTTTCAGGCTTACTAGTTAGGCCCACCCTTTCCTCCTACAACATAGTTCTCACATGTGCCTCTGGTGTAGTGACCTGTACAGAATTTGCAGTTTTTTGACCTCATGTGCCGAAATCAGTTCGTTTGCTGAATTTATTTCTGGGCAGTGGACACAGATGAGGAAAACTAACTAACTATTGGTTTTTTTGTGCTATTGCAGAAAAATAGCTGGAAGAACTTATTTTCATACATAGGGCCCGGTTTCCTCGTCTCCATCGCGTATATCGATCCTGGCAATTGTAAGATTAGCTGGATTTGTTGCTAATTTTATTCCGTCTATTCATTTGCTATCGCTTTCAGCTCATGAAAATAAATTTTGTCCATATTGCAGTTGAGACAGACCTACAGGCTGGAGCACAATACAAATATGAGGTGTGTCCTTATTTCCCTTGTCTCTAGCATATTTTTGGGTACTGTCCATCCTATCTTTCCTTTAAAGTTGGGAACTCTATGGACAGTACTTCCTTCATCTGCCATTCAGCTATCTCATGATTATATCTACCATTAAGCATGACCGTCTCGTTTTCTTGGCAGCTTCTTTGGATCATACTTATCGCGTCATGTGCTGCACTTGTCATTCAATCACTTGCAGCCAGCCTTGGGGTTGTGACTGGTCAGTATTATGAGACATGCAGCACTAGCACTTAATCCTTTGTTTTGTTAAGCGTATATTGCTAAAAAAAATTAAACTTCCGCTGCATGATAGGGAAGCATCTTGCTGAGCACTGCAGGGCTGAATATCCCAAGGTCACAAATTTCATCTTATGGATTCTTGCAGAACTGGCTGTAGTTGCGTGCGACATTCCTGAAGGTACTGAAACTACAGAGCTACCTGGATTCAGTAGTTCAGCCTTTTCATCTTATTGCAGATGATGTCATACTATAAAGCAACTCCAAATTTAAAATAGTATTTTGTGATGGGGAAACTGTCAGTTAAAGTTGTAATTTTATCTAACCAGCTTTGGTGGTTGCTTATTCATTTCAGTAATTGGAACCGCTTTTGCTTTGAACATGCTCTTCAAAATTCCGATATGGTGTGGTGTTCTCATAACTGGGCTCAGCACTCTGATGCTCCTGTTCCTGCAACAATATGGGGTAAGAACATTTCCTGTTTCACCCGCAAAAAAAAAAAATCCTGTTTATCTTCACAATATTTTTCACCAGCAAGTATTTTTCTATGAATTTTAGTTTCGATTCCAGACGTAATTTATTTTCTTGGAAGGGGCGATGTGTTTGTTTTCACTTGTTATATAACAAAACAAACCAGTATTTAAATGTGCTTTTCTAGCAGTTAGCATTCATTAGCAGATCATCAGTATTGTATTAGTTCACAAGCACAAGCACTCTCTATATCTCTCTTGTTGCTCATGTTGCATATTGATTTGCTTTGTGCAGGTCCGTAAACTGGAATTTCTGATAGCATTTTTGGTATTCTTGATAGCAACTTGCTTCTTAGTTGAACTTGGGTATTCTAAACCAAATTCTTCAGAAGTTGTGCAAGGCCTTTTTGTTCCTGAAATTAAAGGAGATGGAGCTACAGGTCTTGCTATCTCACTACTTGGTGCTATGGTCATGCCGTAAGCTTCACATCCACCATGTTCCCTCAAATATTTCTACAATTTGTGACATCGGACCTTTTTCATGTTTTGATTAAAAAAATGCAGGCACAATCTTTTTCTCCACTCAGCATTGGTACTATCAAGAAAAGTACCACGATCAGTTCATGGGATCAAAGTAATCTATCTTAACTTAACCTAATGAATATTATCTGATATTCGATGTATAAGTTATTTTTTCTATCTGCGTTAATATACTCTTAATTTGTACCTGATATGTATACCTAATTTGTTTATCCTTGCTGATGTGCTCTACTAAATTGAGACTAAACAATTTATGTGTTCCAACTTCCGAGCATATCTTTGTTACTAATTTCAGAAGTACAAGCATGAAGATGACATACATTTGTTTCCACTTTCTTGCAGGAGGCCTGTAGATTCTATATGATTGAAAGTGCATTTGCCCTCACAGTAGCCTTTCTGATTAACATCTCTATCATATCTGTTAGTGGTGCAGTTTGCAGTGCAAATAATTTGAACCCTGAAGACCGGATGAATTGCAATGATCTAGATCTTAACAAAGCTTCATTCTTGTTAAAGGTTGGTCAGATACATATGGTGTTTGTATTGTTTTATTAGCTGGCGATGTAGACTATGTAGTTCATTTTGTGCTAGATACTCCCTCCGTCCGGAATTACTTGTTGCAGAATTGGATGTATCTAGATTATTTTAGTTCTAGAATACATCCATTTTTATCCATTTCTGTGACAAGTCAGGGTGGAGGGAGTACTATGGTTTCGGCAGAAGTGTTTTGCTAATTAGATGGACATTTGTTGAAAGACGTTGCTGTATACGTCATGTGCTAAGCTGGGCATTTGCAAAGGTCTTATGCAAACCTCCGTATTTTTCTTATTTTGATAAATATGAAACGCTTTCTGATAAAAGAAGTTATCTCTTACTTTGAGGATTTGGCTTTTACTAAATTTTTGTGGAAGTAGTACTCATCCATTAAGGGCTCCCAAATAGACATTCATATTGCAGTATACATTCTGATCCCATATCGCCTTCTGCCTATTGTTGTAGAATGTCCTCGGAAATTGGAGCTCAAAGGTGTTCGCTATTGCCTTATTGGCATCTGGCCAGAGTTCTACGATTACAGGAACTTATGCAGGACAATATGTCATGCAGGTTTTGTATCACTTCTATTACTATTCTTCATTGTTAGCCATATGTTTCAATCTGCAAAGCTTATTGGTACACCATATCTTGTTCTAATGCATGAAGGCTCAAAATATATCACGAATGTTAATAACAGAGGTGACAAACTGTTGAAAGTAATTATTAACAGAGGTGACAAACATGTTGTGCGATTGTTAACGACATTTAGTATCTTATTGAGCTTTATGTAGGTTTGATGTTGAAAGTAATTATTAGAAAAAATATAATGTTTTGAATGTATTCTCGTATTGATGTTCCATCTTTTCTTGTTTAAATAAATTGAGAATAAAATGAGCAGGAAAGTTAGAAAACATGGTGTATCTATCATTGGTATTGCAAGCTTAATCGAGCTAAACTAGATTGTGGATAAAATGTGTAGAGATGGTAGTAAGCTTCGGGCAAAATATATGACTGAGATTGCCCTGCTTTTATCTTCCAAGTCTTCTATCTGTATAATGAAAAAATATCATATTCCAGTTATATGAATTGTCATCTAATAGAGGTTGACCTTTACTCTTTTCTTACACCAGGGGTTTCTGGATCTTCGGATGACGCCGTGGTTACGGAACCTTCTAACTAGGTCCCTGGCAATTGTGCCTAGTCTGATTGTGTCACTAATTGGCGGTTCCTCAGCAGCTGGGAAGTTGATTATCATTGCTTCGGTAATCACTGAAACTCTGTTCTTAACATCACATTGCTGATGATCTTTGCTTCGGTGCGCTGCACACGCAGTCACACTGTTCATTTCCTAAGTCTACTTCTAATTAATTCCCTACTGCTGTATGCAGATGATCCTGTCATTTGAACTTCCTTTTGCTCTAGTACCACTCCTTAAATTCACCAGCAGCAAAACAAAGATGGGGCCACACACAAATTCAAGATTCGTAAGCCGTTCATCGCATAATTTGGATATGCACAATGATGCTGCAGCAATCCAATTATATTCATAATAGCGCGTCCAATTTCCATTCCGATGCAGATCTCCGTGCTCACATGGGCGATCGGCTCCTTCATCATGGTCATCAACATCTACTTCCTGATAACGAGCTTCATCAGGCTGCTTCTTCACAGCGGACTATCCACCGTCTCCCAAGTGTTCTCCGGGATATTTGGGTTCCTCGGCATGCTGATATACATCGCCGCGATCCTCTACCTCGTCTTCAGGAAGAACAGGAGGTGTACCTTGCCATTGCTCGAGAGCGACGCGAAGCTTGGGGACGCAGGCCACACCGAGGGAGAAAGTTCTCTGGGTCATCTTCCGCGGGAGGATATCTCCAGCATGCAGCTTCCTCATCAGCGCGCTGCGTCTGATTTGGACTAGCCGAAGTAGCGGCAGTGAGGAAGCTAGATATGTTTCTGATCATGGTGATGATGCAGTAGCTGCATAACTGAACAGTTAGGTGTCATCAGGTATTGATGCAGATAACCGAAGTGATTTTATAGTGGCCGAATTAAAATCTTTCTTACGGAAATGGATAGTTGGTATAGTTGCCAATAATTTTCGACGGTACTGCCGATTGTAGACAAGTGGGTCTCTATTATATCTAGAAAGAGAAAAAGAATGAATTTCATCTGCTGGCGACACGCTTTACCCAAGTTAACAGAATGGTCCAACTATGTCACATCTACAGTAGACGTGAGATAAGAGAGATAATACCTCACATCTAACATGACGTCATCTACATTGTGGCCCTCCCCTCCCTTGCCATTGACAACGATCAGTTCCTTCCTCCCATTGACAACTTCATACCCCTGGACCAGGCGGCCTTCGACTACTTCTCCAGTGTCCTTGGCTCATCGAATGAGCGCGCCTTCTCCCTGGACCAGTCCCTCCTGCACGCGGCAACTTTCGACCTATCTGACCTGGAAGAGCCTTTCTCTGAGGAGGAGATTTGGCGGGCCGTTAAAAGCTTACCGACCGGAAAGGCTCCCGGCCCGGATGGATTCACGGTCGAGTTCCTCTGCGCCTGCTCGGGCATCATCAAGCGCGACATTTGCGAGGCTTTCGACAAGCTCTACACCGCCAATGGGCGTGGGTTCCAAAAGCTAAATGAAGCGCTCCTCACCCTTCTGCCCAAGCGGCCGGACGCCGCTGCCTTATCCGACTACCGCCCTATAAGCCTCATCCACCTCATTGCAAAACTATTTGCAAAGGTGTTGTACCTGCGGCTCGCTCCTCGGCTTGGGGCCATGGTGTCGACGAACCAGAGCGCTTTCATCGCCGGCAGACGCATCCATGACAACTTCCTGCTTGTCCAGCAGACCGCGCGTCTCCTCCACAATCTAAAGGTGCCCCGCATGCTTCTGAAGCTTGACATTGCACGTGCCTTCGACAGTGTCTCGTGGCCCTTCCTCCTCAAGACCCTTCAACACCTTGGGTTCGGCCAACGCTGGCGTGACTGGATCTCGATACTTCTATCCACCGCCTCCACTCGTGTCATGCTCAACGGCCACCCGGGCCCCCCGATCGATCATGCATGTGGCCTCCGTCAAGGCGACCCGGTGTCTCCGATGCTTTTCACCCTCGTCATCGACGTCCTCAACTCTATGCTCATCCGGGCCGTCGAGCTTGGCCTCATCCAGCGGCTAACCACGCGGCACGCGGCTTCCAGCATCTCCCTCTACGCCGACGACGTCGTCATCTTCTGCCGCCCAAACCATCATGACATCTCGGCCGTCCGCGAGCTTCTTCGGGTCTTTGGGGTTGCCTCTGGGTTGCAGACTAACTACCACAAGTGCTCGGCCACCCCCATCCAATGCAACGACGAGGACATCGCGATAATCGGTTCCGAGATGCAATGCCCGGTGAAGCAATTCCCAATCCAATATTTGGGACTCCCCTTGTCCATTCGCAAGCCGTCTACTACGAGCCTCATGCCGATCATCCACAAGTTAGAGCGCAAGCTCTCCACTTGGCGGGCCTCGCTCCTCTCCCTTGGTGACCGGCTCGCCCTTGTCCGTCATGTCTTAAGTGCTATCCCCATGCACTTCCTTACCGCCATCGCCTTCAACTCCTCCATCCTCAAGATGGCCAATCGCATCATCCGCAGCTTTCTTTGGGCGGGAAGAAAAGATGCCTCTGGTGGACAATGCTTGGTAAATTGGTAGAGAGTGTGCCGCCCTCTCCCCCTTGGCGGCCTCGGCGTCCGTGATTTGCAGCGCGCTGGCATTGCGTTGCGAACCCGTTGGCTATGGCTCAAGTACACCGACCCGACACGTCCATGGAGCCACCTGCACATCCCTCATGACCCCGCAGTCGCCGCCATCTTCCGTGCTTCTATGACCTGGACGCTTGGCGACGGCCCCACTTGCATGTTCTGGAACGACCACTAGATCAATGGCAGATCCGTCGCCGAGATTGCACCGCTCGTCCTCGCGCGCGTGACCCGGAGGAGGCGCAAGGCCCGCACCGTCCACGATGGACTTCTTCAGCGCTCCTGGGTCCGCGACATCCAAGGCGCTTTGGGACCCGCCGCTCTGGTCCAATACGTCGACCTCTGGCGCTGCGTGCGTCACGTCGCCCTCTCGGATTCGCCTGACTCTCTACGATGGCGCTGGACCACCTCCTTCATCTACTCGGCAAGCTCCTGCTACCAGGCGCTCTTCCATGGTGCCTGCAAGGACCCACACTGGCAGCTAACTTGGAAACCGTGGGCTCCTCTCCGCGTGAAATTCTTCATCTGGCTGGCTCTACAAGACCGTTGCTGGACAGCCCAGCGTCTCGCTAGACATGGCCTACCACACGAGAACCTCTGCGCCTTCTGTGACCAAGAGAAGGAGACCATGCAACACCTCCTGGCAGGCTGCTCTTTCTCGCGACAAATCTGGCACAAGATCCTAAGCTGGGTTCGCTCCACGGCCGACATCCCGGACTGCGACACTGACTTCTACACTTGGTGGGAGACGTCCTGCAACCGCTCACCTTCCCCGGCTCGCAAGGGCATGGCTTCCCTGATCATCCTTACCGCGTGGTGGATCTGGAAACACCGAAACGCTTGCATATTTGACGGCGAGCAGCCCTCCACCTCCCGGCTCTCCGGCATCATCAGGGATGAGGCGCGCATATGGGCTAAGGCTGGCGCCACTGGACTGCACAACATAATCCCCGAGAGATAGCTTTGTAGGCTAGTGGGGCTGAGCACCCCCAGGTCTGTTCTGCTCCTAGTTCACTTCCATGCCCCCGTGTGTACATGGCTTAGTGAGCTTCTGTAACCCCTTGCTGTATGACTCTTCTTCTATCAATGCAAAGATACGCATCCTCTGCGTATTCGCGAAAAGAAAAGACAACTTCATACCCCCAACCAATGGCAAATCTAGGAAGAAAATGAATGCTAGGCTAAAGTCAATAACGAGAAAACTAAGCTCTCTTTTGAAAAAAAAAATGATGTCCTAACCTTGTTGATAAGCTCAGAACTTCCCAAATCACTACTTAAAACATGTAGTATTAACTAGATTTTTTCTAGGATTTTTTAAAAAATATATGAAATTTTGAACCAAAATTTTAATTTATCTTGCAAAATAATCATTATCTCCCCATCTAGTTGTCCATATAAGTTGGAGGAGGGATTGCAATCAATCAATCACAATAGTTAAGGGAAGGGTATCTGGGTTCAGATTAGCTGTGATAGGTTCAGGTTCAGTGCCAGTACATACATGCATAACCATATAAGTTGCATTGGACACTAAATTAGTTAACAGTACATGAACTAATGATTACAGTAGATAGAGGCTGGGCATTCGTGTATGGTGCCTGTTCGGTGTACGTGTGTGGCGTTGTGTGTTTGCTACTCCATAGTAGATGTACTATTGAGCTGTGATGAAAGTACTAGTAGTAATAGTAGTAAAAATTATTGTTATTTGGAAGGTAGGCTTGAGCCTGTTTAAGCCCTCCTAGTAGACTCGCCGTTGTCTTTTCTCTCAGTTGTTTGTTTGTTTGTCGCAGCCCAGCCCAGACCACCCCATGCCCCCAACGGCCCTTGTGGATAAATGCCCTAAAGTTTAACGTGGGCCTTCTATGTTTGAATGAATGCATTACAGATACTTTACTTGTCAAACAAGTTTGGACGGGGAAGAAGTGGACAAAAACCCAGACAGGGTTTAGGATGGGAATATTTTGCAAGTTAGCCTTTTGGACTTTTGTGTTTCTAGTATAATTGATTTTTCTTTTTGGTTTAGTTTTTGTGTGTCTTGCATGATGGCATTCTAAGCATGTGTTTTCTTTAGTTGTTTCTCAAGGTACCAAAATCTGGAAATGTCAAATCAATGCTCTAGCTGTCATCAACCTAAGGGATCTAGTTGTTGATCAGATAGGAGAATGAGAGCATTCAAAGCATTGATGATTGAAGGTTTTGAAGAATTAATAGTAATTGTTTATTTTTTTAGCTTTTTTACAACCCTTTTTTGCTTGTGTTCTCAATGTGTTTTTTTTTCTTAAATCTCAAGAAAATCATGAGGTGGCGCCCTGCTTTTTAGAGAAACTCTGAATAGCCATGTGGATCTTTTCATGGAAGCTCGGAGTGCTCATGGTCAAAGTTACAACTTTTTTTAGAGAAGCACAATGCAAAGACATACATCTACGACGCTTTTTGGAGAGCATTTGTGCAAGCACATAATATAGAGCTAGGTGATATCGTTCATTTTGATCCCGTTGCTTGGGGTAACTTATTTAACGTTGAGGTGTTTGATGAAGGGGGGATCAAAAGATGGATGATTACAATCCTGGTATAACTTGTGTCTTCACTTTTCAGAGCCATTTTTATCTTCTTTTTATTTTTTTGTTGTTTATATAGAAGAACCTTTTTTTTAAAACATTCATGTGTTTTTTCCTGTTCTCACAGGCATAATGCTAGTACCCGACAATGTACATGTTATATTTAAAGATATTATCTTCACATACAAGCGTAGACTTGCAGATGATATTGTGCGAGGACTTGTTGGCACTCTTACAAGGTGGCACAGGGTTGGCCACGACCTTCTTATTAAAGAAAGTGAGACCCCTATAGGTGATTATTTTGCCACATGCTGACCCATGAAGACACTGAAGGTTGCCTCTAAAATTTATATAGACATACTAGTCGATGATCTCAATTGACGGTTGCCTCTAAAATTTATATAGACCTCAATTGAAGGTTGCCTCTAAAATTTATATAGACATACTAGTTGATGATCTTCAGTGTCTTTATGGGTCAACGTGTGGACAAAATGATCATCGATTGGGGCCCCGGTTTCTTTATTAAGAAGGTCATGGCCAACCCTGTGCCGCCTTGTAAGAGTGCCAACAAGTCCTCCCACAACATCATCTGCAAGTTTATGCATGTCTGTGAAGATAATATCTTGAAATATAACACACACATCGTCAGACACTAGCATTATGCCTGTGAGAAAAAAAGATGAATGTTTTTAAAAAATATTACTCTATATAGACAATAAAAAATTAATAAGAAAAAAAAATGAGTCTGAAAAAATGAAGACAAAAAATATACCAAGATTGCAATTATCCATCTTTTGACCCCCCTCTCCATCAAACACCTCAACGTTAAATAAGTTACCCCAAGCAACGGGATCAAAATGAACAATATCACCTAGCTCTATACTACGTGCTTGCACAAATGCTCTCCAAAAAGCGCGGCAGATGTATGTCTTTGCATTGTGCTGCTCTATAGAAAATGTCGTAACTTCGACATGAGCACTCCGAGCTTCCATGAAAAGATCCACATGGCTATTCAAAGTTTCTCTAAACTAGCAGGGTGCCACTTGATGATAATTTTGAGATTTTTTTTTAAAACGCATTAAAAACACAAGAAAAAAGGGCTGTAATAAAAAGCTAAAAAAAGTTAAACAATTACCATTAATTCTTCAGAACCATCAATCTTTGAATGATCTCGTTCTCCTATCTGATCTACGATAAAATCCCTTAGGTTGATGATAGATAGAGCATTGATTTGCCATTTCCAAATTTTGGTACCTTGAGAAACAGCTGAAGAAAACACATTCTTAGAATGCCATCATGTAAGACACACAAAAACTAAAAAAAAGATCAATCATACTAGAAACACGCACAAAAAAACTAACTTACAAAATATTCCCCTCCTATCTTCCTGTTGTTGGTGACATTGATAGAATGCAACTACAGAAAAATGTCAGAGGAGTATTGCTTAGATTGGTGCCATCGCAAAACGAGTAATGTATTTATAGAGGATAGATGTGGGGGATGTTGTGTGGATTGTGTGGTTGTGGAAATTTCTATTGATTGTCAAAACATAAAAAGAGTTGGTCAAAACCCAAAAAATGAATGTGATGGACTGAATCCAACTGTAAAAAAATGACTAATAAAAAGAAGACTGGTTGTTGGTTCCTATCCATGAATGGCTATTCGGTTTGACCATCACACAGAAACCTCCATCATTATCGTCAAAATAACATGTAATGGAAAAATGTGGGGGAGTATGACCAGCTCCGGATTGTCCTGGGCTTGCAACTTGGTTAAAAAAACCCAACACTATGAGTTAATTGTTTTGCATATAGAGATTTGGGTCTCAACTGGAACAAAAACCTTTGAAAAAAAATACGCAACATCATCACTACTACTGGTTCATGATCATCGTCATCATGAACCAGCATCATCAAACCTATGAACGAAAATCATATGAGAAAATAAAAATTCCTCTAGCAATGGTGGTCAATGGCAGTGCAGCTCTGATCCGCTCTGTGGCCTCACTTTATGTGTAATTTCATTGAAGATTTAAAATTTTAATTGTGACACATACTGAAATAATTGCCCCTCTAGTCAAAATATTTTAGTAATTTTGATAGTACATACAAATTCAAATTATTTTAAATTATTTTTTTGTATTTTTAAAAAATTGGTTGGATCTCTTTCAAATTCAGTTGGAAGTTTCTGTCCTTTGGACGAAATGAAAACCGAAATCTCTGAATTTCAGTGAAATTCGATGATTTCGGCAAAAGCTGAAATATTTCTGAAACTGAAATTTCCTTGGGCACGCCACGGCAGGTCACGCCGAGTGTTTGTGATACGAGAATTGCTTCAGTTTATTGATGAACTGAAAGCCGTTCAACGTCAAAAACATCAATTATTCATGAACTATCTAAATAATCATGCCATTATACCCTCATTTACGAATTAAAGCCATTCATCTGGGCTTTAATTACTTGTCTTTATTCAATTAATATTGTGCTCCAAATCACAGATTGCCTAAATCTTTAATAGGACATGGCTACCTTCAGCTCGAACTCCTCCCCGACGACCAGCGACAGCCCGCCGATGTGGGCGATGCCGCCGAGTCCTCCTGCGTTCTGGTACCGTGTGCCGGCTGCCGAGCTCGCATCCACCTCCGCGCCGTTGACGTGGACGGTGAGCTTCTTCGGCGCCGCCGGCGACCGGTGGCCCATGAGCACCACCTTGCTGATCACCAGCTTCCTGCTCTGTGCGTACGAGTTGTGCACCACCTCTGACCTCACTTTGATGGCCCCGTCGCTCCCCGTCGCGCAGCTGAACTTTACCAGGCTCCAATCACTTCTGCCGCCCATCTCCGGCGACTCGCCGTCATCCAAGAAAAGGTCCCCGCTGGCCGTGCCGTCCTCCGCGAGCGCGACCAGGAGGTGGAACGCGGTCCGGCGGGCGCGCGACGTCGTCAGCGCGCTCTGCTGCAGCGGCAGGATGGTGCCGCCGGCCACGTGCACGTTCACCGTGTCGGCCGGCGCCGGGAGCGTGACGCGCTGACCGGTCTTCGTGGCGACGGCGAGGGAGTAGTCGTAGAGGCTGAACCACCGGCCCGCGGGGAAGTAGGCGTCGACGGTGGTGGCGCCCGGCTCGAGCACCGGCGAGACGAGCACGCCGCGGCCGAGCAGGAACTGCCTGTCCACGCCGTACGTGGCGACGTCGCGCGGGTAGGAGAAGAAGAGCGGCCGCGCGATGGGCGCCCCCGTCGTGTGCGCCTCGTACATGAGCGTGTAGAAGTAAGGAAGCAGCTGATACCGGAGCCCGAGCGCCTTCCTCGCCGACGCCGCCACCGACGGCCACAGGTACAGCTCTCGCCGGACGGTGAAGATCGCCGAGTGGTCCCTCGAGAACGGGTAGAAGGCGCCGAGCTGGATCCACCGACTGCAGAGCTCCTCTGTCGTGTTGTTATTGAAGCCGCAGATGTCGGCGCCGATCATGGGCATGCCGAACAGGCCGAAGCTGAGCATGGTGTTGATGGAGTAGCGGAGGTCGCCCCACGTGGCGGCGTTGTCGCCGGTCCAGTGCGCCGTGTACCGGCCGGAGCCGACGAAGGTGGACCTGCTGAGCACGAAGGGGCGGCGGCCGGTGTCCCTCAGCAGCGCGCGGTGCGTGGCGCGGGCCTCCAGGAGGCCGAAGAGGTTGTGCGCGTCGTACTCGGTGACGCCGCCGTAGTGCACGGCGGAGGCCGGCACCGTCTTGTTGTTGATGGGGCGGTGGTCGCCGTGGTTGTTGATCCGGTAGGGCGGGTCGTCGAGCGCGTTCATCGGCTCCGGGTCGTAGAAGTTGGAGATCTCGTTCATGTCGATCCACAGCCCGTCGACGGGTATGGTCCGGCGGAATAGGGAGATCTCCCGCGCCCAGAACTCGGCGGCGCGCGGGTGCATGAAGTCCGGGAAGTAGACGTCGCCGGGCCACACGTTGCCGAGGAAGTTGGTGCCGTTCCGCTTCAGGAAGATGTCCTGCTGCATCCCGCGGACGAACGTCCCGTACGTCGCGTCGATGCGGATCCCTGTCATCATCGTCAAATAAATCAGCGACGGTGCCACCATTTTTAGAGCTCCATTTTGCTGCTACATTTGATCGGTCGACTCGATCGTGTCGTGTCGTGTGTATGTACGTACCTGGGTCTAGGATGAGGACATATTTCTGGGCGTTCCGGTGAAGCCGGTCGACGAACGGCCGGAGCTCGGCGGCGGTGAAGTTGACGCGGTCCAGGGTGAAGTCCTTGAAGCCGTCCATGTAGTCGATGTCCGTCCACATGACCTCCAGCGGGATCTTGGCCTTGGCGTAGCCGGCCACCACGCGCTCCAGGTCAGACACGTTCAGGTACCCGTACCGGCACTGGTGGAACCCTGCAAGCAAAAGTTCATTCAGATGGAAGAAGAAACAGAGGATGCAGAGTGCAGAGTACAAGCAGATGAAGGGCAATGTTGCGGCGTACCGAAGGACCAGTATGGCATGGGGGCAGGGCGGCCGATGAGCTGTGTGTACTGGTCAACGACGGCGAGCGGGGAGGGGCCGGCGAAGAAGTAGAAGTCGAGGACGCCGCCGATGACCTTGTAGGTGACGTAGGACCCGCCGTAGAGCACGTCCATGCCGTTGCTGCTGAGCAGGAGCACGCCGTGGGCGGCCCCCGGCGGCCGCACGTCCATGTAGAAGGGGTGCGCGCCGTAGAGGTTGAGGTCCACGTTGGCCGCGCCGATGTCGGCGTTCCAGAGCGTGAAGGTGTCGTTGTGCCGCAGCCGGAACGAGCGCTTCGTCTGCTCGCCCAGCCCGTACAGCGACGCCCGCCCCGCCGGCAGCGCCGACGTCACCTCCAGATACTTGTCCCGGAAGACGAGGCCGGGGGCGGTGTCGAAGAGCACGTCGCCGGTGGAGCGGCGGGACACGGTGAAGCGGAACGGGGAGGCATGGACGGCGAGGACGAGGTCGGAGCCCGCGGCGGACAGGACGCGGCTGCCCTGGAGCGGCGTCGAGGAGGCGGGCGGCGCGTCGTGGAGGACGTCCTCCGGCGCCGGGCGCGGGATGATGTCCTGCGGCACCTCCCATCGCGGGTGGTCGGCGTCGGTGATGCGCACGCGCAGCCGGCTGTCCGTCTCGAGGCTGACGCCGGCATCACAAAATGAAATGGTGAGAAAGCTGACAAGTAAGATAATTACAAAGCGAATATCACAGTGGTCGCATGGCCTAATGGATAAGGCGCTCGCCTCCGGAGCGGGAGATTCTGGGTTCGAATCCCAGTGTGATCGGACACTGTAATTTTTTTGCCCCTTTCCGTGTACGCCTACAGTTTTTTTTTCCTCATAGGAACTTCTACGTCAGCGTATCGGCGATCCAATATGAACTCGAAAAAGAATCACGAGCAGAATTGGCACATTCTAAAAATCACGAGCAGAATTGACACATTTTTCTGAAGGAACAGCAATCCTAATGACTAGTCCAGACGGACGATCGAACTAACCACTGCTCATGCTACCTACTCCCGGCGAGAGTGAGAGTTCAAGATCAACTCAAGCCACGAAACTGAGGCTCATCAAGTCACCATACTACCTAATTAACACGCCGTGTACTTGCCTTGCAGTGAGGCGGAGCCTCTGGGCACCAGCCCCGAGCGCCGCGTCCACCGGCGTCTCGTCGGCGAGCGCAAGCTCCAGCCGCGCCGACAGAGCTCTCCCCGACTGGGTCATCGACACGACGTCGTACCCGCCGCCGCCGTCGTCGCCCCTCGTCGAGGCGACGGCCAGGGAGAGGAAGACGAGGAGGAGGAGGAGCACGAGGGGTGGATAACAGCTAGCTGCCGCGGACGTCGTCGCCATCGGAGCACGCGGAGGGACGGGAGGCACCAGTGTGCAGTGCAGCGCGAGGAGGCCGGCCGGGCCAGCTAACAGTGAGTGCAACAAAGATCGGGGGGCTTCGCCAATAAATAATCAGCAGCGACCAGCCGAGCCAATCAGCCGGTCAGTGATGGATAGAAAAATAAATAAAACAGATCCTTGGTTTCTTCAGAGGAAGGACACAGGTCAGCTCAACTGACACAGCACGGCGCTCTCGACCGGTCTATTCTCAGCAGATCACGAACACGATACGCGATGTGCTCCTTTGAATATTGCTTCCTGGACTAATATATTAGCAGTAAAAGGCCCTGAGCTTTCGGTTTTGCAGGCTGGAGGGCGAGCAACATAAATTTTACTGCAGTGTTTACTTCCGTAACGTGCATTGGCTTGACGTGGTATCAGTGGGCTAAATGGAATCTACTCGTAGTGTTAATCGCACAGTTTAGTTTCTCATGTTTAGAAGAGTATTGGAGCTGCTAAAACTTGCCACAGTCACGGACAAATAGTATTAAATGCTATTTGTACCGACTGAAAAGTTAATCAGACAGAAAAGAGCAATCCACGGACAAATCTGAATAACATGGTCTGGGCAGATCGAAGATAGCACCAATAATTCTGATCGGTTTTGGTAAAGAAATGGAGGAAAATCTGGTTCTATAAATGGATTCCTGACAAGATCATATGCGTGCAAGCTGTTGGCTACAGTGGTTTCAGCATCGCATCGTGTCAAGAGCTAAAAGATCAGGATAACAATAACTAATACGTATGTGCCTTTGCGTTGTTGTTGGATCTGTAATAATCCTAGTACAGTTTAGCATTTTTCCTGCCAGTAGCTGTGGGACTGGTTCACTGGTGGTGAGTTCTGTGGACACAAATGATGTTCATTACATAATCTGAATTGTTTTATTTTTGTAAGCATATATAGTAATAGTACCTCTGTTTCTAAATGTAAGACAATTTGACAGCTTAAATTGAATTGACCCCGGAAAAGAATGTTTAAATTGAATTGTCAAAACGTCTTATATTTAAAAACAAAGGGTGTAGCTTCAAACGCCTCTCTTGGCTTAAACCTTTGTGGCCTTTATGGGCTTACTTAAGTCGGACGCTCCCTGGCCCTTTTATCTAAAAGAAAGTCTAATTCGACTAGCAGAAAGACAAAATTGCAACTTTGCTTACTCGAAAGGAAATTTGCACTTCTATAAAAGGATGCAATTGGGTGAAAGAGCAAGTTGGCTTCTCACTGAAATTTCATTTTTCTATATCAAATGAGTTGAAAGAAAATCATAGTCAACTTGGACAGAGATGGTCCAAAAATGTCATTGAATTGGCCCACGTACACAAAAATTAGAATTGTTCTAGTAAGGAAGGGTGTGTAGGGTAACCATGCAGACGTTATGCTTCAATTTCAACGTCTTTGTAGGATTCTCTCTTAAGAAGTAACAAAATAAATGGAAAACAATACGAAAATTCAGATGCTTTATTTTTAAATATACGAAAGTTGAAGTTGAAGTAAGTGTAGTCTAGATGATTCGGGAATTTAGGGTGTAATCATATATACCTAAATAGTTTATTTATGCGGCAATTTATACCTAAATAGTTGATTCTCACTACTTCTATTTCTTTCGACATGCACATATGTCACCTCATCACACACGCCATCTCATTAATTGTTTTCTTTCTTTTCCAATTTTTAGTTGCTCGCTCCATCCTCACTATTTTATTTTTCCTACCCATGCAACTTACTGTATCCACATCAATAAGTATTGCATGTTTTCCACGTCATCAACATGCCATCTCATCATAGTTTATTTCCATAAATCTGTACCTATTTGTCTATTCACAAAAGTCATCCAACCCAAAGAGTCATGAAAGTTTGCCACATCACCAACGTACCATCTCATCGTAGTCTATCCTCACAATTTATAACTATTTTTCCTATTTATGCAACCCATTCACGTCAATAATCATGTATGTCTATCACTTCATCAACATGTCATCACATCATAGTTAATTCTCGTACCTATTTTTTTCCCCGCAAAAAAAATCTAGCATTTGGTTCCTCTGCAGCGTGCGGGTTATCTTCTAGTTTAAAAGTCCGTAGTTGTGTGGTGAAATGTAGACTCCGAAAAGTGGCAAGGGGTTGAAAAGTGGACATCTCATCCTTATAAAAATGAAGGCGTATAATTTGCGGTACCGGACAGAGCTACTTGCAATATTGTTTTGTTTTGAAAGAAACAATGTGTAGTCTGGAACTATATATACGGACCATGCATGCATATATCTCCGATATTGTGAGCTTGTGACCACCTTATCTGCACCACCTTTATTTTGTTGGCTTTCCTTTGGACGGCAAGGGTTGTGCACTTGTGCGGGCATGCATGCATGGGCCAAAAGATGGCGACGGTACGCGTACGTAACGTACGTGACATATCATCTACTCCTACTACAGTGTAGCTGCCTTTTGCCTTGTGGCCGTTCGTTGATACCGATGGATGATACGGGTGTGTGCGTGACATCTCATCTACCAGCGTAGCTGACTGTTCTTTGATAGATGCCCGTGCGTGCTGTGCGGTTCGAGCGGAGCACAAGTCTTTGGATTGTCTTCGTTGTATTGTAGCTTAGCCCTGGGTCTGGACCAAAATCATTAGATTTCTAGCGCACAGAATCAACTCTGTAGACTTGGGCTAAGAAAGTGGTCACTCACGCTCGATCGTGAGTAATCCGACACGCGGACTGGACACGGACCAGTACGTACTACGGATTAGATTCTCCCCACTACACGAGGTCCACACCACGCTTGTCTTGTGCAGAAGAAAACTACTCCAGCATGCGTTGAACTTTTATGTCTGGACGAACATACCTGGCGTACACGGCGAGCCTCTGCACGTCGCCGGCGGACGACACGCCGGCGGCGGCAGCCACGGCCTCGGCGCGCAGCCGCCTCCCTCCATCGTCCACCGCAACGCGGGCAACACGGTACCCACCGGCGGCGAGCTGCTCCTCCTCCTTGGACGAGCACAGGCGAGACGCGAATAAGCAGAGACACAAGCAGAGGAGCAGCAGCGACCGCGTCGCCATCGGGTCGGGTTGGTGTGTGTGTGCCGGCCTTGCGCTTGTCGCTGTGTCGATCGGGGAGCGATGGCACCTGTACTTATAGAATCCCCGGCCGTCCAAATGGACCAATCGCGGCCGCTTTGGTTGGCCGGTTGGTTTGGTGCCATGCATGGCATGTCATGGCATGGGGGAGACGCGAGGGATCAAGGAATCCGGCCGTTGCCGGGCACCGCCCAGGGTAACGGTATGGCGCGGTACCGGTCATCCTTCCAGAGCCCTCGGCGGCGGGCTGCGATCGATGCATCGGGGCCGGTGCCGGCGATAAGATCCAGTGGGCGGTGCCTTGCCGCAACGGTGGCGCGCGGGGCGAGTGGTCTGCGGGCGAGCACGTCGTGCGCAGACTCCCGCTGACCGGCCCGCCTCCTCTTCTCTGTGTGCGTTTCTTAATCCATTCAATTCAATCTATCCTCCGTGTAAGATATGCTAGGCTGGCGCGTATTTCGAGCGTATACGGCAGCGTGGGTTTTTCTAAAGGCCACACATTTTCTCTGGCTCGACGTGCACGTAACATTTGGATGAGCCCTCGTGCATCTTGTATCTGTAAGAGCATCTATAACCGGACTAGAACAAATCCGGGCACTCAAACGCATGTGAATGCGCCGGGATTTATCAGCAGGCAGTGACCAGTTAGTTTTTAAATATGCTCATCTGCATCTGGATACCTCATACTTGAATCTGAGTACTAGAAATTTTAAATCCATACAAAAACATGCAAAAGATAAAATTCTTGTAATACTTAGATCGACTACCCTAGTCCTCGTCGGAGATGTTCACTATCTCTGTGCCCGGCTCCTGGTACATGGGCGGCAGCCATAGCTCCGGCTCCTTCGCGCCGGCCTCCGCTTCGACCTTGTCAAAGAGTGCGTCGGTCGCCGCCTTTCCTGCCGGATGAACTGTCGGTTGGCCTCCATATAGGCCTCATCCTGGATGGACTATGATGTTTGCTTGAACTGTGTTAGTATTTTCCCAAAGAAGAAGAGATGATGCAGCACAACAACGGTAGGTACTTTCTTCGGTGATGAGACCAAGGTTATCGAACCAGTAGGAGAACCATGCACACTACATAAACAACATGTGCACACAAATAACAAATACTCGCAACCCGACGTATTAAAGGAGTTGTCAATCCCTTTCGGGTAACAACGACAGAAATTGGCAAAATGACGGGAGAAAGTTGTAATAGATTGAATAAATAGATCGTAAATAAAATAAAGTGCAGCAAGATACTTTTGTATTTTTGGATTAATAGATCTGAAAGTAAAATCAAATAAAAATGGATCGCAAAGGCAAATATAATAAAGAAGAGACCTGGGGGCCGTAGATTACACTAGTGGCTTCTCTCGATAAAAAATAGCAAATGTTGGGTAAACAAATTACTGTTGTGTAATTGATAGAACTTCAAATAATCATGACGATATCCAGGCGATGATCATTATATAGGCATCACGTCCAAGATTAGTAGACCGACTCCTGCCTGCATCTACTACTATTACTCCACATATCGACCGCTATCCAACATACATCTAGTGTATTAAGGTCATGGAGAAATGGAGTAATGCAATAAGAACGATGAGATGATGTAGACAAGATCTATTTATGTAGAAATAGACCCCATCTTGTTATCCTTAATAGCAATGTTACATACGTGTCGATTCCCCTTCTATCACTGGGATAAGCACCGTAAGATCGAACCCATCACAAAGCACATCTTCCCATTGAAAGATAAATAGATCAAGTTGACCAAACAAAACCTAAATATCAGAGGAGAAATATGAGGCTATAAGTAATCATCCATATAAGAGATCAAAAGACTCAAATAACTTTCATGAATAAAAACATAGATCTGATCATAAACTCAAAGTTCATCGGATCCCAACAAACACGCCGCAAAAAGAGTTACATCATAGGTATCTCCAAGAGACCATTGTATTGAGAATCAAAAGAGAGAGGAAGCCATTTAGCTACTAACTACAGACCCGTAGGTCTACAATGAACTACTCACGCATCATCGGAGTGGCACCAATGGGCATGATGAACCCCTCCGCGATGGTGTCTAGATTAGATCTGGTGTTTCTGGAACTTGCGGTGGCTGGAATTGATTTTCGTCGACTCCCCTAGGGTTTCTGGAATATTGGGGTATTTATAGAGCAAAGAGGTGGTGTGGGAGGCCATCGAGGTGGGCACAACCCACCTGGGTGCGCCTGGGGGCCCAGACGCGCCCTGGTGGGTTGTGCCCCCCTCGGGGCACCCCCAGGTGCTTCTCCGGCCCATTGGGTATCTTCTGGTCCATAAAAATTCCATAAAAAGTTTGGTATTGATTTCCTGCGATGTAAAAAACAAGCAGAAAACAACAACTGACACTGGGCACTATGTTAATAGATTAGTACAAAAAATGATATAAAATGATTATAAAACATCCAAGAATGATAATATAACAGCATGGAACAATCAAAAATTATAGATACGTTGGAGACGTATCAGCATCCCCAAGCTTAATTCCTGCTCGTCCTCGAGTAGGTAAATGATACAGAATTGAATGCTGCCTAACATGTTCATCACATTTTCTTTTCTTTGTAGCATGGACATTTGGACTTTTATATGGTTCAAAGCAATAGTCTAGTTTTGACATGAGGACTTTAATACTCAAGCATATCAACAAGCAACCATGTCTTTCAAAATGTCAACACTAAATCAAGTTATCCCTAGCCCATTATGCTCAATCATTGATCCATTCATGTAACACACTCGCATATTAGCTACACCCAATGCTCAAGTACGATCATAGTGCCCCTTAGTTGGTGCTTTATAAGAGAAGATGGGGACTCAAAATAAAAAAATGTATAAAGTAAAAGAAAGGCCCTTCGCAGAGGGAAGTAGGGATTTGTAGAGGTGCCATAGCTCAAAGCGGAAAAGATAGAGATAAACCATTTTGGGAGGCATGCTTTTCCTGTCAATGAAAACGACCGAGTAGTTCCCAATACTTTCCATGCTAGATATATCATAGGCAGTTCCCAAACAGAAAATAAAGTTCATTCCTTTTTCAACCATACTTTCACTTTCCATGGCTAGCCGTATCCATGGGTGCCTTCCATACCAACACTTTTCAAGGAATTTATTATTCGACAACATAAAGTAAATTCATTTTTCATTTCGGGACTGGGCATCCCTAATAGCTTTGCCGTTCTCTCGTGCAATGACAAGTGAATAAACACTCACCTTGAGAATAACACATCTAGCATGGAAATATATTAGCCACCCCCTACCGTTTCATGAGCGGTATGAGCACATAAAAGAGAAGTTTATTTTGAAAATTAGAGATGACACATACAAATTTTCTTAGAACGGCAAAAGAATACTACATATAGGTAGGTATGATGGACTCATATGGCAAAACTGGTTTAAAGGATTTTGGATGCACAAGTAGTGATCATACTTAGTGCAAAATGATGGCTAGCAAAAGATTGAGAAGCGACCAACCAAGAAACGAAAAATCTCACAAGCGAGCATTAAGCGTAATTAACACCGAATAATGCACTACAAGTAGGATGTAATTTCATTGCATAACTATTGACTTTCGTGCTTGCATAGGGAATCACAAACCTTAACACCAATATTCTTACTAAAGCACAATTACTCATCAACATGACTCACATATCACTATCATCATATCTCAAAACTATTACAAAGAATCAAGTTTATTTTGTCCAATGATCTTCATGAAAGTTTTATTATATCTTCCTTGGATATCTATTACTTTGGGACTAGATTTCATATGTTGCTTTTGATAGCTCAAACAAATATAAGTGAAGATCATGAGCATAAATATTTCTTTCTCTCAAAATAATTTAAGTGAAGCAAGAGAGAATTTCTTAAAAAAATTACTAACTCTCAAATAAATCTAAGTGAAGCATGAGAGCATTTCTACCAAAATAAACAAGCACACCGTGCTAAAAAAGATATAAGTAAAGCACTAGAGCGATTCCATAGCTCATAAATATTTAAGTGAAGCATAGAGAGCAATTCTAACAAGTCATAGCATAATTTTGGCTCTCTCAAATAGGTGTGTCCAACAAGGATTCATGACTTAAAACAAAAATCAAAACAAGCAAAGACTCATATCATACAAGACGCTCCAAGCAAAACTCATAATATGTGACAAATAAAAATATAGTTCCAAGAAAAATACCGATGGTCGTTAGAAGAAAGAGGGGATGCCACTCGGGCATCCCCAAGCTTAGTTGCTTACTTATATTTGGATAATAGCTTGAGATGCCATGGGCATCCCCAAGCTTAGGCTCTTCTTACTCCTTATTCCTTCATCCATCGTAAAATCACCCAAAACTTGAAAACTTCAATCACACAAAACTCAACAAAACCTTCATGAGATCCGTTAGTATAAGAAAGCAAATCACTACTATAAGTACTGTTGCAAACCTATTCATATTTTATTCTTGCATTATATCTACTGTATTCCAACTTTTCTATGGCAAAAACTCTTCAAAGGAAACAATAGAATCATCAAAACAAGCACAGAACGCAAAGAAAATAGAATCTGTCAAAAACAGAACAATCTGGATATTTCGAATACTTATGTAACTCCAAAAATTCTGAAGGCCACGTCAGTAATTTGTATATTAATCTTATGCAAAAATAATTGGTATTTTATCACGCTTTTGTGATTTTTAATAATTCTATGACAGGCATGCAAAGTTTCTGTTTTTTCAGCAAGATCAAATCAACTATCACCCAACATGATCCCAAAGGCTTTGCTTGGCGCAAACACTAATTAAAACACAAAAAACACAATCATAACAGTATCATAATTGTGCAAACACTCAAGAATAGAAAGCAAAAGACAAAAATAAATTTATTCATTGGGTTGCCTCCCAACAAGCTCTTTCTTTATAGCCATCAAGATAGGATTTTAGATTAAATGATGCTCACATGAAAGATAATAATTGAAACACAAAGTGAGCATCATAAAATATTTGACAAACACATTTAAGTCTAACATACTTCCTATGCATAGGAATTTTATAAGCAAACAAATCATCAAAATAAGATATATCTAGCATATGCATGGAAGAAGAAAGAAACAATAACGATCTCAATATAACGAGAGGTAATTTAGTAACATGAAAATTTCTATGACCATATTTTCCTCTCTCATAATAATTGCATGTAGGATCATAATCAAATTCAACAATATAACTATCACATAAAATATTTTCTTCATGATCCACATGCATGCAAAGTTGACACTCTTCCAAAATAGTGGGATTATCATCAAATAAAGTCATGACCTCTCCAAGCCCACTTTTATCAAAAATTTCATAAGATCGAACACTCTCCAAATATGTGGGATTATTTTTAGCTAAAGTTGACACTCTTCCAAACCCACTTTTAATATTCTCGCAAGCATATTCATCGCGAGGTCTAAATAAATGTATCAGATCATAAGATCATAAGAATCATTATCACCCCAATAGAAGACACATTGCAACACAAGCAAACAAGAGATCTGACGAGAAAACGACGAACGAAAAAGAGGGCGAATAAAATGGCAAATGTTTGTGAAGTGGGGGAGAGGAAAACGAGAGGCAAATGGAAAATAATGTAAATTGCAAGGAGATGAGATTTTCGATTAGGAACCTGATAGATGTTGGTGATGTCTCTTTTGATGTTTGCTTGAACTACGTCGGTATTTCCCCAAAGAGGAAGGGATGATGCAACACAACAACGGTAGGTATTTACCTCAGTGATGAGACCAATGTTATCGAACCAGTAGGAGAACCATGCAACACTACGTAAACAACACCTGCACACAAATAACAAATACTCGCAACCCGACGTATCAAAGGGGTTGTCAATCCCTTTCGGATAACGGCGCCGGAAATTAGCAAAAGGACGGGAGAAAGTTGTAATAGATTGAATAAATAGATCGCAAATAAAATAAAGTGCAGCAATGTATTTTTGTATTTTTGGATCAATAGATATGAAAGTAAAATAAAATAAAAATAGATCGCAAAGGCAAATATAATAAAGAAGAGACCTGGGGGCCGTAGATTTCACTAGTGGCTTCTCTTGAGAAAAATAGCAAACGGTGGGTAAACAAATTACTGTTGGGCAATTGATAGAACTTCAAACAATCATGACGATATCCAGGCAATGATCATTATATATGCATCACGTCCAAGATTAGTAGACCGGCTTCTGCCTGCATCTACTACTATTACTCCACACATCGACCGCTATCCAGCATGCATCTAGTGTATTAACTTCATGGAGAAACGAAGTAATGCAATAAGAACGATAACATGATGTGGACAAGATCTATTTATGTACAAATAGACCCCATTTTTTATCCTTAATAGCAACGATACATACGTGTCGATTCCCCTTCTGTCACTAGGATCAAGCACCGTAAGATCGAACCCATCACAAAGCACCTCTTCCCATTGCAAGATAAATAGATCAAGTTTGTCGGTGTACTAAAGTAGGGGGTACCTTAGTACCCCGAACCTGTGCACGGGCAGTCGCAGCGTCCCCGTGGCAAGCCTTGCCGGGCGTCTGCCAAGACCCTCCGCGGCCCTTCAGAAAACAAGACCCCGGCAAGAGGAGAACTCAAGATGAAGAGACAAGGCCCCGGCAAGAGGAGCTTGCCGGGAAGGGAAGCTTGCCGGGAAGGCTTGGTGGGCGCCGAGCCCCCAAGCGCGACAAGGTTCCTGCCGCGGCAAGGCGCTTGCCGGGGCGGGCAACCTCTCTTCATCTCCGCTCCAGCTCATCCGCCAACGTGTCGCCACGGGGTTTCTCCAGAAACGCGTGTCGACGGGCTGTGCAGCCAGCGGGGAGCAGCGATAAGCGGCGCTGACAAGCTACCATCGTGGCAAACGGAGGTGCACTTGACGGTCCCTGTTACACTGTTCGAGCGACTGAGACGGGCATTGATGACTCTTGTCCCTTGCCGTCAGAGTTAGGTACAGATTACTGTACACTGTACAAAGCGGTGTACCAACCTATGTTTTTACTATCTTACCCTTGTCTACTTACCCCATGTGGTAACCCCTTGTGCCTATAAAAGGAGGCCCAAGTGCAACGTAGAAAGGGTTCGCTTCGGCTCCGGCTTAGTTCATCCTACTCATACGAGACCACACACTCAGGCTAGGTTTTGTAGCTCCCGTTGCTCCCTAGCAAGAACACAAGATAATCCACTAAAGCAGCAGTAGGAGTATTATCTCTCCGGAGAGCTCCGAAGCTGGGTAAACCTGCTCGTGTGCATCGCTTTGATCCGCTCTTTGTGCAATCTCCGCCCCCCCTCCGAACCACAAGGGACCCAGGTCCAGTAGGTGTTCGTGGGACACGATCAGTTCTCCCCGACATCTTTGGCGCGCCAGGTAGGGGGGCGTCGAGGCTGTGCGAACCCGATCCGGCGTTCACACGAGCAATTTCTTCATCAACATCTTCGTCAACATGGCGCCGAAGAAGAAGTCTTCGGCAGCAGCAGAGCCGTCCGCGCCGAACCCACCACCGCCGGAGCCGTCAGGTGGTGGGGGAAACGCTGGCGGAGGAACGGACGTCGTCGAGAGAGCTCACAACGCCGCCAGGTCCAAAGACAAGGCAGCGCAGGCGTCGGCGTCCGAATCCTCACCGCGTCCTTCTCAGGAGGCGCGGGACCGACAGTGTCGTGATGCTCGCGGCATCATACGCTCGTTGGATCAAGGCCAAGCTGGAGGATCCCGAGGCCCTCGAGACCCACATGCACATCAGCGTGCTAGTACGAGCGGAGTACGGTCGCTTGGGCGGGATGCTGCTCTTCCTAACTTGGTTAGGAGTCCGAGCACATCCCGTTCTTCGCTCCGTACGCCGTTGCCGCCAACCACACCAGCGGAAGCCTTAGCAAGAGCTCAGTTACTTCTAGATTACCCTCCAACGGCCGATAAGGTCGACGATTGGAGGGCCACAATTCAGAGTCTCATCGGCTTCGCCAACGGCGACGTCCCGCGGCAACCGAGCGCTTCGCAGCCGCGGCAAGGCGACAAGGCACGAGAAGATGGCAACGAGACTTACGGGGGAGCAGCCACCGTGCACTCACCTTCCCGAAGGCCCAGATCGCCGACTCGCCGGATCCACCTCGACAGCGACTCCACAGCGTCGTCGGATCCGCGAGCTCGTCGCGATCAGCGCCAAGTTCTTCGAGAACGGCAAGAAGAAGACGCTCGAACCCGTATCGAGCGCCGAAGAGAAGCGCGCCGTCAATCTGACCAACGCGCCGGGCCCACTGTCGATATGCATGCGCCAGGGGAACCAGGCGACTTACCGTACGCGGTAGGTTGCCCTGCGTTCACCCGTGAGCTGCGGCAAGTCCGGTGGCCCGACAAGAAAAAACTTCAAACCAGATGTGCCGGAGAAGTATGATGGCAGGACACACCCATCGGAGTTCCTCAGCATTTACACCATCGCGGTGCAGGCTGCGGGGGGACGAGACGACAAGATCCTCGCCAACTACTTTCCCCTGGTGCTCAAGACAAACGTCAGGTCTTGGCTCATGCACTTGCCAGACATCTCTATTTCTTCTTGGGAAGATTTGTGCCACCAGTTTGTAGGCGCCTTCACAGGTGGCCACAAGCCTCATGGCCAGGAGAGTGATCTCCACCTGCTTGCCCAGAAAGAGGGAGAGTCCCTGCGCAAGTTCATCCAGAGATTCAGTCGAGTGCACTACAACATCCCAGACGTCCACCCTGCTGCAGTGATCAGCGCATTCCATCAGAATGTGCGAAACCGCAGGATGAGGGAGGAGATGGCGATGTGCAAAGTGAAAGACGTCAGCGAGCTCTATGCCCTGGCCGACAAGTGTGCACGCGCTGAAGAAGGAAGAAGACTCCCAGGAGAGAATGTGGGGGCAGAATCTGACAGTGAGGAGATCGCCCCGGCAAGAAAGAGCCGGCGGCGAAACAACAGAAGGAAGAAAAGCCAAGAAGTACTAGTTGTCGAGCAGTCCGGCAAGGATGGCGCCGCCAACAAAACCAAGGCTAGTGGCTCCGGCAAGGAGGTTGCCGGAGATGCCGACCGCCAAGCTGTGGCAGCCGCCGACAAGCCTGACAGCTCCAACAAGCAGTACTGTAAGATCCACCGCACCAAGGGCCACGATCTCCAGAGCTGCAAGAAAGTCGAGCAGCTTGTTGAGCTACAGAGAGCTGAATACGAGCGACGAGACAAGGAGAAAGCCCTGGAAGGTGCACTAGCAGCGAGTAAGAAGAGACCCGGTCGGGGGGGACGCCGCGGCAAGGCCAAGCAGCGGCAAGGAGACAGACCTCCCCGTGGCCGCGACAAGGAAGAAGATGAAGATGAAGAGGACGAAGACATGGAAGACGATGAAGCAGACGAGCAAGAGTTTCAAAAGGCAACAGAGGTCCTTTGCGTTGACGGTGGTGCTTCTCTGCATACCTCGCACCGCCAACTCAAACAATGGATGCGAGAGGTTAATGCAGCAGAACCCTCCATAGAGTCGCGCAAACCTCTGAAGTGGTCCAGCACGCCCATCATTTTTGACATTGAGGACCACCCTGATCGCATCACAGCGGTCGGGTGCTTGCCGATGTTGGTCTCACCAACCATCCGCAACCTCAAGGTCACAAAGATGTTGGTTGACGGCGGGGCCAGCCTGAATTTAATCTCCTCTGCAGTGCTCCAGAAACTTCAAATCCCTCACAGCGAGCTCGAAGAAACTGGTACATTCCAAGGAATCAACCCAGGAAGGAGCAAGCCCAAAGGGAAGATCACGTTGCCGGTAACATTCGGTAGCGAGCTCAACTTCAGAACTGAGAGAGTCACGTTTGACGTTGCCGATTTCCCATTGCCCTACAATGGCATACTTGGCCGTCCAGCACTCGCCAAGTT
>LR880972.1:893205858-893224389 GCA_904067115.1 Aegilops sharonensis | reverse complement strand
AGAAAATGAAAACTTCCTTAGGCAACATTGTTTAGAATTCCAAGATGCACCCTTGTGCACAACATGAGATCATTTGAAAAAACTATGCCATGAATGTGGCCATAGGATTGATCATTTGGCTTGAAAGCCATGAATCTTAACGCATGATAGCTCATTTCTGAGAACACTTTTTTAAAATAATTACCATATTACAAGTTTATTATTTTTTCTGGAAACTTGGTCACATATAATGACACAATGCGAAGGTTTTCCAATTTTTTTTCATTTTATTTGAATTGTTTATGCTCGTTTCAAAATGCGGTCAAAACGGCGGGCTTGACCGTTCCTACCTAGTGGTTGAATCTTGGAATTTTTTTTGATGTTTCTCTGATTAAATAGATACTTATGTACCTAGAAATGATTTTTGGAAAAAATAAATAGCAAACTATGAGGCAGCTGCAGTTCAAATTTGACCCGCTTCCAACTGAATCGACGGGAATTTGTCTTTTTCACCAGAGGTGGATCAAAACTTTTTACACCCAACCATTTGGTCAATTGTACATTAAATATGGCCTAGTATTTTATAAAAATTATTTGGTCCAATTTTTTGACAATTATATGGTAGGTCCTTCACAAAAAAACCTCATTTGGGGCACTCTAAAAATGAAAAATGAATTTTCTGTGCAAAGAAAATGAAAACTTCCTTAGTCAACATTGTTTGCCATTCCAAGATGCACCGTTTTGCACAATATGAGATCATTTGAACAAACTATGCCATGAATGTGGCCATAAGATTGATCATTTGGCTTGAAAGCCATGAAACCCTGTTTGTACTTATTGCTATGTGGCTCTTCTGAGCCTTTGTCTATATGAGTTTGCGTTATGTTGTGATGCCATGTTGTACATCACATACTTGCATGTTATGCGTACGTGTAACTTGTATTGCTATGTGTGGGATCCGACAATCTAGTTGTTTATCCTTGGCAGCCTCTCATATGGGGAAATGTAGTCTCGTGCTTCTGAGCGATAGTAGTCCGCTACAGCCCGGTTCACCGGAGTCCTGCTAGCCCAGCACTACTGCTTGGACACTTGACTGGACGGCATGTGTTTCACTTCGTTCCTATGTCTGTCCCTTCGGGGAAATGTCACGCGGTGTTATTCGAAGTCCTGCCTAGCCTGCTACAGCCCGGGATACCGGAGTCCTGTTAGCCCAGTGCTACAGCCCGAATATATACGTTGATGACCGACATGCTCGATGTGATTCATGTATGCCTGTCCCCATAGGTTAGCGCCGCTTTGGGTTCACGACTAGCCATGTCGGCCCGGGTTCTCTGTCATATGGATGCTAGCGACACTATCATATACGTGAGCCAAAAGACGCAAACGGTCCCGGGCCATGGTAAGGCGACACCCGTGGGAATACCGTGCGTGAGGCCGCAAAGTGATATGACACGCATGATAGCTCATTTCTGAGAACAATTTTTTAAAATAATTACCGTATTACAAGTTTATTATTTTTTATGGAAACTTGGTCACATATAATGACACAATGCGAAGGTTTTCCAATTTTTTGATTTTTTTTTTGAATTTTTTATGCCCGTTTCAAAATGCGGTCAAAACGGCGGGATTGACCGTTCCTACCTAGTGGTTGAATCTTGGATTTTTTTGACGTTTCTCTGATTAAATAGATACTTATGTACCTAGAAATGATTTTTGGAAAAAATAAATAGCAAACTATGAGGCAGCTGCAGTTCAAATTTGACCCGCTTCCAACTGAATCGGCGGGAATTTGTCTTTTTCACCAGAGGTGGATCAAAACTTTTTACACCCAACCATTTGGTCAATTGTGCATTAAATATGGCCTAGTATTTTATAAAAATGATTTGGTCCAATTTTTTAACAAATATATGGTAGGTCCTTCACAAAAAACCTCATTTGGGTGACTCGAAAAACGGAAAATGAATTTTCTGTGCAAAGAAAATGAAAACTTCCTTAGTCAACATTGTTTGCCATTCCAAGATGCACCCTTTTGCACAATATGAGATCATTTGAACAAACTATGCCATGAATGTGGCCATAGGATTGATCATTTCGCTTGAAAGCCATGAATCTTCACGCATGATAGCTCATTTCTGAGAACACTTTTTTAAAATAATTACCGTATTACAAGTTTATTATTTTTCCTGGAAACTTGGTCACATATAATGACACAATGCGAAGATTTTCTAATTTTTAGATTTTTTTTGAATTTTTTATGCCCGTTTCAAAATGCGGCAAAACGGCGGGCTTGACCGTTCCTACCTAGTGGTTGAATCTTGGAATTTTTTTGATGTTTCTCTGATTAAATAGATACTTATGTACCTAGAAATGATTTTTGGAAAAAATAAATAGCAAACTATGAGGCAGCTGCAGTTCAAATTTGACCCGCTTCCAACTGAATCGGCGGGAATTTGTCTTTTTCACCAGAGGTGGATCAAAACTTTTTACACCCAACCATTTGGTCAATTGTGCATTAAATATGGCCTAGTATTTTAGAAAAATTATTTGGTCCAATTTTTTGACATTTATTTGCTAGGTTATTTAAAAAAACTCATTTTTGGCACTTGAAAAATGGAAAATGAATTTGGCATGCTGCATCCTTAGCAATGAGCAATTTGCGGTGGAGGTGCTAGAAGTGGTAAAGTAATTTGCTGGAACCGGCAAGATGGGTTGCTGGAACTGTTTATTGAGGATGCTTCATCCCCGGCGGTGAGCAGCCTCGGGAAGGTGCTAGAACCGGCGAATGCTACAACTAGAGCACGTTGGGGTGATGCCAACGTTGAGGCGACAGACTACGGTTGTGCGCGACGGCGCAACGGCGGGAGGGTCAACTATGTGTTCTATCTGATGGAGAACAAGCAAGATGGGGAAGAAAGTATAACGTGGGGGGTGAATCAGATGGTTACACACGAAAACATCGTAGGGTTGCGAGGCGACCGACCCAAATTTAGGTCGATTGACCGGCAGCTAACAGCCGCCTTTTGGAAAATGGTATGGTCCAATATTGCAACACATATTTGTAGGCATTTAAAAAAACAGAGATTTGGGTCCAAAATTTAGATTTTCGAGCGTGAGCCAGCCAGCCAATGAGAAGCGAGGAACCACCTCCACGCGGATCACCAAGTTGGACACGATCCGAGTCATCCATCACGCGCCCATCCAACAGTTGATCTTCTCCTGAAAAAACCAAAACCCTAACCCACCGACCCACCCAGCCTTTCTCCAGATCTGATCCATCCCCACCCTCCTCTCCCTCGTCTCCTCTCCGCCTTCGTCTCCCTCATCTCCCACCGCCGCCATCCCCACCCACCACCGCAGCCCCCACCAACCGCCGACCCCCTCCCCTCACCTTCATCCCCCATATCCACTAGGCCAGGCACGGCCATGGCGTCCCCCTCCTCCTTCTCTTCTAGGGTTAGGATTTCCACCTAACCGTCCCCACGATCTGGATCCCCACGAACCAGTCGCCGGCGCCACCTCCACCCCCTCCCCCTGCCCTCCGAACACTGTCGCCGGCCAGATCCACCGGAGCCCCCTTCCCGCCGCTTCCTCCTCTCGATCCCACCCCCGTCCTCCACCTGCTTCGCGTGCCCAAACCCGTCGTCTCCGATCCTGCCCCTCAGATCCACCCCGCGCTTGCATCCGACCTACTCTAGTTTGCTCGCTCTGCCAGAGAGGAGGGGCGCCAGAGCAGCGGGCGTTGGCAGAGATGGAGAGCAAGCGGGTGCTGGTGGTGGGAGGGAGCGGCTACCTCGGCCAGCACCTCCTCGCCGCGCTCGCCGCCGGGTGCGGGGGCAACGGCGTCGACGTCGACGTGGCCTTCACCCACCACCACGGGGCCACGCCACGGGCGCTGCTCGACGCGCTCCCCGGCGTCCGCGCCTTCCGCACCGACCTCCACTCCGGTGACCTTCGGACAGGTACGCGCAACTCCCCTCCCCATTCCGCGAGCACTGTGTTGATTCTCTGTGTGGAACAACATATCAGTACATGATGTAACCATTAAACCATGGTGTCTTCTCTGTGTGGATTCTACTCACAGATGATATCCTACTACAACGATACGAACCATCCACTCACCAGCAGTTACATGTACTGTAGCTACGTAGCTCATTTTAGCTGTCGTATATGAGATGCAGAAACAACTAACTAGGAAATTTTTGCTTTCGGAATTCTGATCGGCTCGGGTTTTCTGTCTCGTCTCGCAGGCGGATTCAGTGTGGCGTTCGACCCCCTTGATGGTTCCAGCATTGTGGACACCAACTTCACCGTGGGAACCATCTTCGGAGTCTGGCCCGGCGACAAGCTGACGGGCGTCACCGGTGGAGACCAAGTTGCCGCCGCCATGGGAATCTACGGCCCTCGCACCACTTTCGTCGTTGCCCTCATGGACTGCCCTGGAACACACGAATTCCTTCTTCTCGACGAAGGTTCACTTCAGTTTCGAATCAAGTATCCAGTTGAAGTTATGTATGCATATGTAATGGTGTATTGATCGAGCACCTACAAATGCTGCAGGTAAATGGCAGCATGTCAAGGACACTACAACCATTGGAGAAGGGAAGATGTTCTCTCCTGGTAACTTGAGTGCCACATTTGATAACCCTGATTATGTCCTGGCCGTGTAGCGTTGTCGTGTGTTGGGCACTGCGAGTGTCTGCTCAACACAATAGTTATGAGATTCGTCAGTCTGTGTGCCATGCCATTTGATGTTACATGAGAAAATAGGCGTTGTATGAAAATAAATAGAGGCTAACCAACCACTGAGTAGAAGCATCCTGATTGGTATTACTGTTCTCATGTAAATTTCATAGACTCGTTATCCTTCATCATTGTGAACATTCAATTTCTCAAGATTCTCAGTAACAACATTCACAAAAGGCTAGTGAAAACTAGTGATTCAGTACAAGTCCATAAATGCACTACTAACACTAGAATGGCAGAGAGAAAGTAATTTGAAAAATTACATGATTTCCTTGAGACCTTGAACTACCAGGCTAGCTTTTGTTTTGGGTTCATTCAGTTTCTGCACATAAACAGAGCATATATTCAGTTTTTTCTCATAAAGAGAGCAGATGTTCATTACTTGCACTTACACATAGTTAATGCTATGGTCTGGCACACAAATGTAGCATGTACATTCACTTGTAGCACTTGAAAAAGTCAATCTTCAGTTTTTGCACTTGAACACACCATACATTCTGTTTTTGCTCTGAATATGATCAATATTTCAGTTTCTTCACTTAAAACAAAGTAAAGTTCGGACTTTAGACACAAATATGCCATGTATATTCACTTTACGCACTAAGTTTCCAGTTTCTACACTGAAATCAGCATATATATTTAGAATGAGAGGCTGCCAGGAGCTATTGCCCCACAAGGATGAGTTTATGATTCAAAGCCTGTTACTACGTTAGTTGCTTGCTCCAAGTGTCTTGGTCTTGGATTTTATCTTGATGTGCACAACACTCCTATATTTCTGGATAATGTTCTGGATAATGAAGTCAGATACCCTCCAATTTGGACGACCCATTTAGTTGAAACTAGTTTATGCACCATATGCTATCTAGCTGTTGGGTGCTAATTCTAGTTACTTTATATGAAGCAACAATTATCTTGCAGCCTTCTAATATGAAATTCTAATAATATTTCATATCCTGATTTTTTAGTTGTATATGTCATTCATGCATGAATTCCTTTCTTATGTACCAACTCCCTAATCATGTTTTTTGTTTTTCGGGTTGCTATCTTAGGAGAGAATCCCTTCTCCTGTAAATGTTTATGCAAAAGCAGTTGATGTGCACTTATATCCATATTCACGTCTAAGATCGTCAACTGAGATGTTTCTATTGTAAATGTTTCTGTTATGTGTTGCTTTCTCATTCATGCTCTGTTAAATCTTTTGCTTGAATTGAGATATTTATTGTGGGCAAATGTCAAGTACATATTTGTTACTACCTTTGTAAAGATTTATAAGAGCGTTTAGAATAGTAGAATAGTGATCTAAATGCTCTTATATTTCTTTACGGAGGGAGTACTTTATATTCTAGTGTTGTTTGTACATGCTTTCTAGCAAATGTTCTGTTAGCTAATTTTAAGATAACAGTGAGTGCTAGTGCTTAATGTTTCTGTTCATATAGCTCCTGGCAGGATCTTTGCGTGTAAGTTCTGGCTGTAGTGTGCGCTCACGTTGTACATGCCCCTATGTTTAGTAAGATTAAATTGCTAATCATAATGATGAATGGTTAAGTTTTTCAATTTGAAGCAGCACCTACTTTCTGGTCCTGTAGTGTTTAAAACTAATAATTATGATGCATTGGTCCATATGGCCTTGTTTTTTAATGCATATATATGATGTAGTTGATAGGCCTTGATCTCAACCTCTGAAGTTTAACAAACTGGTCTATATTACTGAGGATGTATAATGTAGAAGTATAAAAACCATAAATTCAAGCTTCTGTTGTAGCATGCTCAATATATACTATTATAGAATAGTGTGTTCTACAAAAGGTTGAAACAACATGGTCTCGGTCATTTGTAGGAAGTAGAAACACTAAGGCTGACATCTTTTACACCTCACTGTTTTATTTGTTTTTTCTAATTTAATTTTGTGGATAGTAAATTTGCAACTGTACGTCCTTTGTAAGAAATGCATTTTACGTTTCCATGCCCTGTAATGATGAAGCATGTGTCTCTGATATTCTGCATGACTGAAAGGCTGATATCTTGTATAAATTTGGCTTTTGCAGGTAATCCTTTTCCCTGCCATGATCAGCTGCATCACTCTGAAGGGTGATAGGAACCATCTTCCTGCCGCCATGAAGGGACTTGAAGCTGTCAAAAGGCACTTGTAGAGCTTGTGGCTGTGATTACATTTGTAGAGCTTGTGGTTGTGATTACATTTGTAGAGCTTGTGGCTGTGATTAGCATTGTATCTAAGTTATATGATGTAACAGAATTATTTTGGCTATTATTTGAAGTATTATGTGTGCTTTCTGTCTGCTCTGATTTGAATATTGTTTATTCATTTAGTGATGAATTGAAAACATGGACCCACATACTACAACCTGACAATCAGGACCCATTTGAGTACTGGACCCATTTTTTGAAGAAAAAAACTAAAACATTGAGCCAGAAAGGCCTTAGCCCAGAAAGAGAAGTGCTGAAATATTGGGCCAGGCCCATGTAGCCAACCAGAATGACAACAGAAATGATAATTAAAAAGGCTGAATTAGTGGGCTTGGCCCATGTAAAACACCTAATCGGACCGGGCTGAATCTTGTCAGTGACATTTTAAATTGGTTAGTTTTGCCATGTCAGATTGCCACGTCGGATCCGATGTGGCCCGGGCAGACAGCTAGTGACCAAAACAAAAGGTCATGGGTTCAACGACCTTCTGTTTTGGTCGTAAACGTCTACGACCTTCTCACAGAGAAGGTCGCTATAGTCAGTTAACGACCGCCAGATTTTGACCTTCTCTTTTTGGTCACAAAAAGGTCGCAAATGAAAAACCATGACCTTTCAGTGACCAATAATGGTGGTCACAAGTTGACATATTTCTTGTAGTGTTTCGACACAGGAAAGGTTTCGGATGAGTTCGGGCATTTTTCGGAGTAGCGGGGGGTTACCGGAACCCCCCGGGGAGTTAATGGGCCTTAATGGGCTTTAGTGGAAGAGAGGATGATGTCTACTACGCAACCTTGTTCTTGTAGACGTTGTTGAGCCTCCAAGTGCAGAGGTTTGTAGGACAGTAGCAAACTTCCCTCCAGTGGATGACCTAAGGTTTATCAATCCGTGGGAGGCTTAGGATGAAGATGGTCTCTCTCAAGCAACCCTGCAACCAAATAACAAAGAGTCTCTTGTGTCCCCAACACAACCAATACAATGGTAAATTGAATAGATGCACTAGTTCGGCGAAGAGATGGTGATACAAGTGCAATACGGATGGTAGATATAGGTTTTTGTAATCTGAAAATATAAAAACAGCAAGGTAACAAGTGGTAAAAGTGAGCGTAAACGGTATTGCAATGCTAGGAAACAAGGCCTAGGGTTCATACTTTCACTAGTGCAAGTTCTCTCAACAATAATAACATAATTGAATCACATAACTATCCCTCAACATGCAACAAAGAGTCACTCCAAAGTCACTAATAGTGGAGAACAAACGAAGAGATTATGGTAGGGTATGAAACCACCTCAAAGTTATTCTTTTCAATCAATCCGTTGGGCTATTCCTATAAGTGTCACAAACAGCCCTAGAGTTCGTACTAGAATAACACCTTAAGACAAAAATCAACCAAAACCTTAATGTCACCTAGATACTCCAATGTCACCTCAAGTATCCGTGGGTATGATTATACAATATGCATCACAAAATCTCAGATTCATCTATTCACCCAACACATAGAACCTCAAAGAGTGCCCCAAAGTTTCTATCGAAGAATCAAGACGAAAACGTGTGCCAACCCCTATGCATAAGTTCATGGGCGGAACCCGCAAGTTGATCACCAAAAAATACATCAAGTGAATCACGTGATATCCCATTGTCACCACAGATACGCACGGCAAGACATACATCAAGTTTCTCAAATCATTAAAGACTCAATCCGATAAGATTACTTCAAAGGGAAAAGTCAATCCATTACAAGAGAGTAGAGGGGGAGAAGCAACATAAGATCCAACTATAATAGCAAAGCTCACGATACATCAAGATCGTGCCAAATAAAGAACACGAGAGAGAGATCAAACACATAGCTACTGGTACATACCCTCAGCCCCGAGGGTGAACTACTCCCTCCTCGTCATGGAGAGTGATACGTCTCCAACGTATCTATAATTTTTGATTGCTCCATGCTAAATTATCTACTGTTTTGGACAATATTCGGCTTTATTATCTACTTCTATATTATTTTTGGGACTAACCTATTAACCGGAGGCCCAGCCCAGAATTGCTGTTTTTTTGCCTATTTCAGAGTTTCGAAGAAACGGAATATCAAACGGAGTCCAAACGGAACGAAACCTTCGGGAACGTGATTTTCTCACCGAATATGATCTAGGAGACTTGGACCCTACGTCAAGAAAGAAAGGAGGTGGGAATGAGGTAGGGGGCACGCCCACCCCCCCCAATGCGCGCCCTCCACCCTTGTGGGCCCCATGTTGCTCCACCGACGTACTCCTTCCTCCTATATATACCTACGTACCCCCAAACGATCAGATACGGAGCCAAAAACCTAATTCCACCGCCACAACCTTCTGTACCCACGAGATCCCATCTTGGGGCCTGTTCCGGAGCTCCGCCGGAGGGGGCATCCACCACGGAGGGCTTCTACATCATCACCATAGCCCCTCCGATGAAGTGTGAGTAGTTTACCTCAGACCTTCGGGTCCATAGTTAGTAGCTAGATGGCTTCTTCTCTCTTTTTCGATCTCAATACAATGTTCTCCCCCTCTCTCGTGGAGATCTATTCGATGTAATCTTCTTTTTTTGGTGTGTTTGTTGAGACCAATGAATTGTGGGTTTATGATCAAGATTATCTATGAACAATATTTGAATCTTGTCTGAATTCTTTTATGTATGATTGGTTATCTTTGCAAGTCTCTTCGAATTATCAGTTTGGTTTGGCCTACTAGATTGGTTTTTCTTGCAATGGGAGAAGTGCTTAGCTTTGGGTTCAATCTTGCGGTGTCCTTTCCCAGTGACAGTAGGGGCAGCAAGGCACGTATTGTATTGTTGCCATCGAGGATAAAAAGCTAGGGTTTTTTTATATCATATTGCATGAATTTATCCCTCTACATCATGTCATCTTGATTAAGGCGTTTGTAGGACCTTGAAGTATGTCTACAGGGGGGGTGATTAGACTACTTGACCAATAAAAAACTTAGCCTTTTCCCAGTTTTAGTGTTTGTCAGATTTTAGCTATCTTAGGACAAGTCAAGCAATCATCACACAATTCAAGCAAGCATACAAAGAGTATATTGGCAGCGGAAATTAAAGCATGCAACTTGCAAGAAAGTAAAGGGAAGGGTTTGGAGGATTCAAACGCAATTGGAGACACGGATGTTTTTGGTGTGGTTCCGATAGGTGGTGCTATCGTACCTCCACGTTGATGGAGACTTCAACCCACGAAGGGTAACGGTTGCGCGAGTCCACGGAGGGCTCCACCCACGAAGGGTCCACGAAGTAGGAACCTTGTCTATCCCACCATGGCCGTCGCCCACGAAAGACTTGCCTCACTAGCGGTAGATCTTCACGAAGTAGGCGATCTCCTTGCCCTTACAAACTCCTTGGTTCAACTCCACAATCTTGTCGGAGGCTCCCAAGTGACACCTAGCCAATCTAGGACACATCACTCTCCAAGAAGTAACAAATGGTGTGTTGATGATGAACTCCTTGCTCTTGTGCTTCAAATGATAGTCTCCCCAACACTCAACTCTCTCTCATAGGATTTGAATCTGGTGGAAAGAAGATTTGAGTGGAAAGCAACTTGGGGAAGGCTAGAGATCAAGATTCATATGGTAGGAATGGAATATCTTGGCCTCAACACATGAGTAGGTGGTTCTCTCTCAGAAATGGTAAGTTGGAAGTGTAGGTTTACTCTGATGGCTCTCTCCATGAATGAAGAGGAGGTGGAGGGGTATATATAGCCTCCACACAAAATCTAACAGTTACACACAATTTACAAATCTCGGTGGGACCGAATCAACAAACTCGATCAGACCGATTTTAGTAAACCTAGTGACCGTTAGGGTTTTCGGTGGGACTGACATGCATATCGGTAGGACCGATATGGTTAGGGTTAGGGCATAACATAATCTAGGTGAGACCGATTACACAAACTCGGTGAGACCAATTTTGGTAATTAGCTAACCAGAGAGTTGGTAGGTAAACTCGGTGGGACCGATTTGCTCTTTTCGGTGAGACCGAAATGTTACAAAGGGGAAACAGAGAGTTTACATTGTAATCTCGGTGGGACCGATTCGCTCTTTCGGTGAGACCAAAAAGTTACGAAAAGGAAACAGAGAGATTACAACCCCATCTCGGTGAGACCGAGATCCCTATCAGTAGAACCGATTTGCCTAGGGTTTGTGGCAGTGGCTATGACATATGGAATCGGTGGCGCCGGATTGGAAGAATCGGTGAGACCGATTTTGGCTTTAGGTTTAGGTCATATGTGGATGTGAGAAAGTAGCTGAGGGTTTTGGAGCATATTACTAAGCACATGAAGCAAGAGGCTCATTAAGCAACACCTCATCCCTCCTTGATAGTATTGGCTTTTCCTATGGACTCAATGTGATCTTGAATCACTAAAATATAAAATGAAGAGTCTTGAGCTTGAGCTTGAGCCAATCCTTTGTCATCAGCATTTTGAGGGATCCACTTTCATATCCATGGCATGCCATTCATTGAGCTTTCCTGAAATGTTCATCTTGGAATAGCATTAGCTCAATGAGCTATATGTTGTTATGAATTTCCAAAACCACCTAGGGATAGTTGCACTTTCAATCTCCCCCTTTTTGGTAATTGATGACAACATATAGATCAAAGCTTCGACAAATGATAATAAGATTGAAAAACAACGTCGCTTTGAGAAGTATGTGATAAGCAAGAGCTCCCCCTAAATTTGTGCATATTTTAATATTTGCTTTGGACTGCAAATGCACAAGGAATTAGGCTCATGGGTTACTCTTCCATGTCACATACATCTTGGTGGAGCACTCAAAATGATACGGAATGAATACATGCACTCATCACCAAGCACAGTGAATGATCACATAGGATAGATAAGATAATATCATCAAACATGCATAAGTGTAGCTTATGATCAAACACATGATCATCAATGTCTCACAAACATAGAATAGTATCTCAAGCAACCAAAAGCAAACAAGTTTGAAAAACCAAAACCACCAAATCAAGAGAGAACAAAAGCAACACTCTCTCTCTCGAAGCCTATGATCTATACATTTCTCTCCCCCTTTGGCAACAAGTTACCAAAAAGTTCATAGAAAATGCATAGTGCTAGATCGACTCTCAGGCTTGATCTTCAGGTTGTGGTGGAGTCCGGATAACGCCGAGGACGAAAGCTTCAGTTGAAGTAGATGGAGCTGGAGCTGATGTAGGTGCTGGAGCTGGTGGCACTGCGGCTGTAGTTGGTGCAGATGAAGTTGCTCTTGTGTCAGAAACTGGCACAACAGATGACCTCTGGGCTCTAGGCACTCTGGCAAATGCATCAGTTGTTGTTTTGCCCTTCCTCTCCTGCATGTCATCTTGTAGTTCCTCCACTGCAGACTGAATCTCAGTTACTTCACATCTAAGTTATAGAAATTTTGTTCTATGATTCTCTCCAAGCTCTCCTGATTTTGAGTGAGGGTGGCCAATCCCTTCTCAATCCTCCGGGTTGATACTATTAAGTATCCGAGCTGCTCCTGCTTGTTCTTCAAGAAATACTCAGATGCCTCCTCTTGAGTTGGCATCCTGGCAGCTTTCTCTTTCCTTGCCTTCTCCTTCTTCTCTTGTGCTTGAACTGACGATGGATCATTCTCATTCATGACAACCTCATTGTCCTCAAAGTCTGGATAAATTGGAAAATGTTCCTTATCCAATAGATATTTTCCTGTGCCCATCTTTGAGTTAATCAACTCCGGGATCTGGGGGGCATATCCACAACTTCTTTTCTGATCAGCTGCAGTCCTCTTAATGGTTTCAACCATAAGGCTCATGACTTTGAATTTCTATGGCACATCAAACAAATGCAACATGTTGATTGCATGCCCTCTGATCATGTGTGGTCACCAGACTTTGGCAGTAGGGTATGCCTTAAGATGGTATTGATAATAGGCAACCCTGACAGAAGAAAGTGATCTGATCCAAAAGAGAAAGTCTCTAGGGCTTCGTCTGGGATCTCCTTGTACATGTGAGTCATGGTATTGTGTCCCATTTTCTTATTTGCATATACATCAAGATCATCTTCATTCTCCTTTGGGGCATTTATCAGCTTTGCCCACTCCTCAACAGTTGACTGGTACCTTGTACCTTCAGACATCCACACTATCTTGCCATCTGGATAAAAGTGTGATGTGGAGTAGAACTACATGATAAGTTCATCGTTCCAGTTGGTGAACTTGTGCCCAACAAAGTCTGCAACTCCAATAGCAACAAAACTGTCTTGCACTCCAGGATAGTGCTCTACATTTTCCTTCACGCAGGTCCAGTCGACCCACCTCATGTCACACACTATGGGCTTCTTATCCAGGAGAACAGTCTCATAAAAGTCCTGCTGTTCCTTGGTGTGGAATCTGTAGTCCACAACAGTTCTTCTCCTTGAGGCATATGGATCTGTCATCCTCCATAGTCTCAACCCATTGTCTCTTCTGCTCTTCATATCCTCAGCCACAGGATGGACATCATTGTAGTCTGGTATCTTTGGCTTGAGCTTCCTCAAAACTTGTCCTTCTTCATCTTCTTCTTCTGCAACCTCAGGCACTGGGGCCTTGTTCTTCTCAGTAGCTGGAATACTACTGGTATTCCTCTTTGGTGCAGACTTGGCCTTGGGGCAGCTTTGGGTGCTTCCTTGGGCTTAGATGTAGCAGCCCCTGATCTTATTGCATCACCCATAAGCTTGGGTGCCTTTGGTGCTGGTGCAGCTATCTCTTCTTCCTCTTCCATCATGGAAGGCTTCCCAATAACTCTGACTGTGGTCTTCTTGACCCTCTCTTTCCTTTTCTTCCCTTCAGTAGCAGCTGGCTCTTTGGGATCAGGCTTATCAGGAATTTGAGTTGATGCTCTGACTTTTGGCATTGGTGTCCTCTTGGCAGGAACCTTCTTATTGAGTCCAGGCTTTGAGCTATGTGCTGAGCCATACTCCTTTTTGAGCACAACCTTCTTGGAGGTTGCTTCCTCCTCTTCTGCCCTATAATCCTCATCTTCTGAATCTGAGGTTTTCTTCTTCCTTTGCCTGGTGGCAGCTTTAGGCAGATTGCTTGGGTTGCTCCTGCTGCCTTCATCTGAGGAGCTGGAGGGACTAGTGCCCTCACTCATGTTCACCTGTTCCTCTGACCAGTTCTGACTGTCACTCTGGTCTGACATGCTGACTGCTGACCCTGTGAAGAGTTATAGATGAGGTAGAGTGGATGAGCATCACAAAATGCAGAGATTTTTGCAAAAGAATGACTCAAAAATTCAGTTTTAGTTTTCTACATAAAGCATTTCGGATCAACCGATTTTCAAACTCGGTGATACCGAAGCAGTTTTGGAACCTAAACTGATGAACTCGGTTGGACCGAGTCATAGTTCGGTGGCACCGAGACTGCTAGGGTTTCACAAAGTCCTAAAATTGGTCACACCGATTAGCAATTCTTTGTCAGATCGAGTCTCACTAGTGCAATGGCATAAGCCAAATCGGTGGGACCGAGTTTTTCAACTCAGTGGGTCCGAGATGGTTTCGGCGGAAACCTAACCCTAAATTTTCGAATCAAAACTATTCTACGGATTGCATTGATTGGATAGGAGTGTTTCAATCGTGGCAAGAATCAATAAGAACACAATGTGCTGAGAATCGGACGAGGAAAGCACAGTGATCGAGTCCATACCCCAGTTCGGCGGAGACTCGCTACGGCGGCAACGGCGGGGTTGATTTCCGTTGACGGCGGCGGATACCAGCGACAGGGGGCGGCTGGCGACGAGGAGACGATCCAGAGACCACAGAGGCAGAGCGAGCTATTGCGCGGGCGAAGAGGTTCGGAGAAATTTCCAAATTTTTGCCCGTGACTATATATAGCCCAACCCTGTCGGTGTGACCGAGTGGAACAACTTGGTGGCACCGAGATGCAAAACTGTGTACAATTATTGCAACTTGGTGTGACCGAAGAGTTCAAATCGGTTGCACCGAGATTGAAAACCTAGATCGACTAAGTGATCTCGATAAGACAGAAATGGAGGAATCGGTCAGACCGAAAATCACAAAGAAGTTTTGGAAGTTGAAGTCTATGACGAATCAGGGACTCCGAGTGCTCCTCACACAGAGTGGTTCGAATCTGACTTGATCAAATTTTGTGATGTAGCATGAACATAGTTTGAGACGAGAAAAGCATAGATAGCTAAAGAAGGTTCTTAGGCATTCTTGTCCATCCACTTGGCCAAAGAAAAAGAAGCCAATCAATCAAAACAACAAGTGGATGTCCTCGAATGAGTAAAGTATGCAACCAACATGCTCACACAATAAGATGGCAAAAGAAATATGTGACAAAGCATGCACAACCAATTCTAGCATCAATCAAGCAATTGGCGATGACCAGGTCATCTATATATGAGTATATTGACTTAGGAGTCAAATGAGAACATTTGATCATAGGTCATACTCATCGTTTAAGCTCAAGTGGGGTTACCACTTTTACATAAAGCATTTATGTGTTCACATCATTAGAGTTGCTTTGACTAAATTCTTAGAGTTAAGCTCCCCCTAGATGTGAGATCCCCCCTAAGAGGGATGAACTAACCTTGGGTTTTGTCGATGATGACTTCAGGTAGGTGTTGAAGATGTGGACGCTCAATGTTGATGTAGATCTTTTTGGAGCAATCCTTTGGAGTGAGTTGCACTTTCAATACCTACATGGGTTAGTCCCACAAGGAACAAATAAGTATATCCATAGACATAGAGTGATGCACACACAAAATGATGTCCATGAAATCATTAGGTTACCTTGTCCCTTGCCTTACCAACATGAGGGTTTGTGACTCCTTGAACTAGTGCAAGATATGGAAGTTGATTGCACTTGTCCTTGCCATAATGATATGAGTGAAATATGTTGGCGGAGTCTCCCTCAAGAACTCTCTAGTTCTTCTTCTTCTGGATCCACATCATCTTGATGGGAATCCTTGGAGTTGTAGTTGTACTTGATGAGGTAGAACTTGACGTAGTCTTGGGAATCCACTTGACCGAGACCTTAGGTGCTTCTTCAAATGCATCAATCTCTTCTTGAAGCTTGTCCTTGCCTTTGTGGTCTTGTGGTGGAAGATCATCTTGTGCTTGTGTTCCCTTGAAGGAAGTAGGATCATACTTCTCTTGTTGAGGAACAAACTTCGTCTTGGGGTATTGATCTTCTTCCCACTCAACTCCATTGGCGTTGAACTTTCGTTCAAAACCAACACCTTGATTCTTCCGGTGCCTTCCTTGCTTGCGTACAATCTCCTCGAATTGCTTACTCCCGGCAAGGCTCTTGTATACACATTTCTCTATAATTCCCTTCAATAAGCTATTTTCTTGCTCAAGATTGAGCTTTTCAAAGCGTAACTTCTCATGAGCCCTTAAAAGTTTTCGATGATCTTCAAAGATAGTTTCACGAGCTAACTTAAGAGTGTTTAGTTCTTTAGTTAGACGCTCAAATTTCTCCTTATCATTGTCATTCATTTCAACTTGATTAGCATGATTAATTGACGTTTCATCATAGTATTCATCACTAGAGTTGTCAACAAGTAAATCATCATCACCTAGCAAGTCATCTTCATCAACATCAAAATCAATATACTCGGGGTGTGTTACCTTAGGACCTTTGTCCATGAAGCATCTACCAATTCCTTCATTTGGTGATTCAAATATGTTGTAGGAGTTGGTTGACACAAGTGCTAGACCGGCAACACCTTCATCTTGAGTATATTCGGAGTCGGAGTGATAGCTTCTCTCGGAGTGATGGTCGGAGTCGGAGCCGGATACCCATTCACCAACATGTGCTTGATGTCTTCGTTTTGTGTAGCTCTTTGATGACTTGTCCTTCCTTTCCGAATCCTTGCTTCTCCGTGAGGGTCTTCTTTCATAACGATCATCTCTACTCCTCCTCTCTCTTGGTGGTGATTCTTCTCTTCTACTTCTTCTTTTTGGAGAGTCTTCTGTTCTTTTGTAGGGTGCCGTACACTCTTGGAATAGTGTCCGGGTCTCCCACAATTGTAGCAATTGCACTCTCGACTAGACGATCTTTTGTCATTGTAAGACCTTGACTTGGAGCTTCTTTCTTTGCTTCTACTCTTGTAGAATTTGTTGAAGTTCTTCACCATTAAGCTCAATTCTTCATTGAAGGTTTGTTTCTCACTCGATGATGTGGGGGCTTCACTTGAGGCTTTTTAAGCACCACTTGACTTGTTGTGAAGTTCCTCCTTATCCTTGAGTGACATCTCATGAGCAACAATTCTTCCAATGACTTCCATTGACTTGAGATCTTTGTAGTTTGGCATCATTTGAATCAATGTGCACACGATATCATACTTTCCATCCATTGATCTTAGGATCTTCTTGATGATGAATCTGTCGGTCATCTCTTCACTCCCTAAGCCGGCAATTTCATTTGTGATAAGTGCAAGCCTAGAGTACATTTCAGCGACACCTTCACCATCCTTCATTTTGAACTTGTCAAGCTGACTTTGGAGCACATCCAACTTGGATTCCTTGACGGATTCGGTACCTTCATGCATATCAATCAAAGTATCCCAAATTTCCTTTGCATTCTCAAGACGGCTGATTTTGTTGAATTCTTCGGGGCACAATCCGTTGAAGATGATATCACAAGCTTGAGCTTTGTATTGCAACATCTTCAATTCTTCCGCATTAGCTTCACGGTTCGGCTCTCTCCCACCAAAGAATTCACCTTGCAAGCCAATACAAATAATTGCCCAAACGACGGGGTTATGTCCGAGAATATGCATTTTCATCTTATGCTTCCAACTAGCAAAATTAGTACCATCAAAGTAAGGACCTCTACGGTGATAATTTCCCTCGCTAGACGCCATACTCTCCTAGGTTGTGAAACCAAGGCTATGACCACCAGAAGCTATGGAAATCAAAGCAAATGGAGAGCAAGGCTCCGATACCACTTGTAGGACCTTGAAGTATGTCTAGAGGGGGGTTATTAGACTACTTGACTGTAACATCCCAAATTTCCTATTTGGAATGTTTTACAATTATAGCTAAGCATCTATGCATCCTGTTTGAATTTGAATGCCATTTGAAGTTTCAGAAGATTTTTGAGTTTTGGAATTTGAATTCAAACTTGGCAAGTGGGAATCATTTCAAAAACTATTCCTGATAAATACTTGAGCAAAAGTATGAGAGGAGCAAACATGACACTCCAAAAATATCAGAGGAAACAATGCCAAAAGTTTTGAATTCAAATTTGGGTTTTATTTGAATATTGGAAAAAATGAATTTTTATAAAGTATGGATTTTGCCTTTGGAAAAATGTTCAAATGATAGGGAATATTCCCCTGATCATTTTGGTATATATATGTCCTATATAAAATATTTATATTTTATAAGTTATCTCTGTTTTTGTTTTATTTTTAAAAAATAAATTCAAAAAAAAAGAAAACCCCCCCCAGGCGCCAGCCAGGCCACTGGCCCAGCCAGCGCCCGCACCGGCCCACCAGGCGGCCCAGCAGGCCAGCCCAGCGAGCCAGCGAGCCGGCCAGGCCACCCCCCCTCGCCCGAACCTGCTTCGGCTCGGTCGACCGACCGAGACCGCGCCCCC
>LR880972.1:893150046-893172235 GCA_904067115.1 Aegilops sharonensis | reverse complement strand
TTCATATTGACATAAAAATAATAATACTTCAAGCATACTAACAAAGCAATTATGTCTTCTCAAAATACCATGGCCAAAGAAAGTTATCCCTACAGAATCATATAGTCTGGCTATGCTCTATCTTCATCACACAAAGTATTTAAATCATGCACAACCCCGATGACAAGGAAAGCAATTGTTTCATACTTTTAACATTCTCAAACTTTTTCAATCTTCACACAATACATGAGCGTGAGCCATGGACATAGAACTATAGGTGGAATAGAGTGGTGGTTGTGGAGAAGACAAAAAGGAGAAGATAGTCTCACATCAACTAGGCGTATCAACGGGCTATGGAGATGCCCATCAATAGATATCAATGTGAGTGAGTAGGGATTGCCATGCAACGGATGCACTAGAGCTATAAGTGTATGAAAGCTCAAAAAGAAACTAAGTGGGTGTGCATCCAACTCGCTTTCTCACGAAGACCTAGGGCATTTTGAGGAAGCCCATCATTGGAATATACAAGCCAAGTTCTATAATGTAAAATTCCCACTAGTATATGAAAGTGACAACATAGGAGACTCTCTATCATGAAGATCATGGTGCTACTTTGAAGCACAAGTGTGGTAAAAGGATAGTAGCATTGTCCCTTCTCTCTTTTTCTCTTTTTTTTGTTTGGGCCTTTTCTATTTTTTATGGCCTCTTTTTTTCTCTCTCTTTTTTTTGTCCGGAGTCTCATCCAGACTTGTGGAGGAATCATAGTCTCCATCATCCTTTCCTCACTGGGACAATGCTCACACTTTTATTTACTTACAACACAAGAATTACAAGTCGATACTTAAAACAAAATATGACTCTATATGAATGCCTCCGGCGGTGTATCGGGATATGCAATGAATCAAGAGTGACATGTATGAAAGAATTATGAACGATGGCTTTGCCACAAATACGATGTCAACTACATGATCATGCAAAGCAATATGACAATGATGGAGCGTGTCATAATAAACGGAACGGTGGAAAGTTGCATGGCAATATATCTCGGAATGGCTATGGAAATGCCATGATAGGTAGGTATGGTGCCTGTTTTGAGGAAGGTATATGGTGGGTGTATGATACCGGCGAAAAGTGCGTGGTATTAGAGTGGCTAGCAATGGTGGAACGAAGAAAAGTGCATATAATCCATGGACTCAACATTAGTCATAAAGAACTCATATACTTATTGCAAAAATCTACAAGTTATCAAACCAAAGTATTACGCGCATTCCCCTAGGGGGATAGATTGGTAGGAAAAGACCATCGCTCGTCCCCGACCGCCACTCATAAGGAAGACAATAAATAAATAAATCATGCTACGACTTCATCACATAACGGTTCACCATACGTGCATGCTACGGGAATCACAAACTTTAACACAAGTATTTCTCAAATTCACAACTACTCAGCTAGCACAATTCTAATATCACTATCTCATATCTCAAAACAATTATCAAGCATCAAACTTTTCTTAGTATTCAACACACTCACAAGAATTTTTACAAATCATTTATGCTTAGATTATTAGGATTATTCAAGCAATTACCATGCTATTTAAGACTCTCAAAATAATCTAAGTGAAGCATGAGATATCAAAAGTTTCTATAAAACAAATCCACCACCGTGCTCTAAAAGATATAAGTGAAGCACTAGAGCAAACAACAAACTACTTCAAAATATATGAGTGAAGATCAATGAGTAGTTGTATAATTATGAAACTATGTGAAGACTCTCCCATTTAATAATTTCAGATATTGGTATTTTATTCAAACAACAAGCAAAGCTAAAGAAAATAAAATTACGCTCCAAGCAAAACACATATCATGTGGTGAATAAAAATATAGCTCCAAGTAAAGATACCGATGAACGAAGACGAAAGAGGGGATGCCTTCCGGGGCATCACCAAGCTTAGGCTCTTGGTTATCCTTAAATATTATCTTGGGTTGCCTTGGGCATCCCCAAGCTTAGGCTCTTGCCGCTCCTTATTCCATAGTCCATCAAATCTTTACCCAAAACTTGAAAACTTCACAACACAAAACTTACCAGAAATCTCGTGAGCTCTGTTAGCGAAAGAAAAGAAAACACCACTTCAAGGTACTGTATTGAACTCATTACTTATTTATATTGGTGTTAAACCTATTGTATTCCGACTTCTCTATGGTTTATAAAATATTTTACTAGCCTTAGAGTCATCAAAATAAGCAAACAACACACGAAAATCAGAATCTGTCAAAAACAGAACATTCTGTAGTAATCTGTAACTAACGCAAACTTCTGGAACTCCAAAAATTATAAAATAAATTGGTGGACGTGAGGAATTTGTCTAGTAATCATCTGCAAAAAGAATTAAATTAATAGCAATCTTCAGTATTTTTTTAACTAATCTCGTGAGCGCTAAAGTTTCTGTTTTTTACAGCATGATCATAAAGACTTCACCCAAGTCTTCCCAAAGGTTCTACTTGGCATAAACACTACTTAAAACATGAAACCACATCTAACCAGAAGCTATATGATTTATTTATTACTAAACAGAACCAAAAAGCAAGAAACAAAAATAAAATTGGGTTGCCTCCCAACTAGCGCTATCGTTTAATGCCCCTAGCTAGGCATGATGATTTCAATGATGCTCACATAAGACAGAAGAATTGAAACATAAAGAGAGCATCATGAAAAATATGACTAGCACATTTAAGTCTAACCCACTTCCTATGCATAGGGATTTTGTGAGAAAACAACTTATAGGAACAAGAATCAACTTGCATAGGAAGGTAAAACAAGCATAACTTCAAAACTTTAAGCACATAGAGAGGAAACTTGATATTATTGCAATATGTAGAAGCATATGATCCTCTCTCATAATAATTTTCAGTAGCATCATGAATGAATTCAACAATATAACCAGCACCTAAAGCATTCTTTTCATGATGCATAAGCATCGAATTTTTATTACTCTCCACATAAGCAAATCTATTCTCATCAATAGTAGTGGGAGAAAACTCAACAAAATAACTATCATGTGATTGAAAATTAAGATCAAGATGACAAGTTTCATGGTTATCATTATTCTTTATAGCATACGTGTCATCACAATAATCATCATAGATAGGAGGCATGCTTTCATCATAGTTAATTTGCTCATCAAAGCTTGGGGGACAAAAAATATCATCTTCATCAAACATAGCTTCCCCAAGCTTGTGGCTTTGCATATCATTAGCATCATGGGAATTCAAAGAATTCATACTAACAACATTGCAATCATGCTTATCATTCACATATTTTATGCCAAGCATTCTATGTAATTCTTCTTCTAGTACTTTGGCACAATTTTCCTTTCCATCATACTCATGAAAGATATTAAAAAGATGAAGCGTATGAGACAAACTCAATTCCATTTTTTTGTAGTTTTCTTTTATGAACTAAACTAGTGATAAAACAAGAAAGTAAAAGATTCGATTGCAAGATCTAAAGATATACCTTCAACCACTCACCTCCCGGGCAACGGCGCCAGAAAATAGCTTAGTTGACGGGGTGTGAGTGCCGCTTACCTAGCCTCCCTGGCAGCGGCGCCAGAAAAGAGCTTGATGTCTACTACGCAACCTTCTTCTTGTAGACGTTGTTGGGCCTCCAAGTGCATAGGTTTGTAGGATAGTAGCAAATTTCCCTCAAGTGGATGACCTAAGGTTTATCAATCCATGGGAAGCGTAGGATGAAGATGGTCTCTCTCAAGCAACCCTGTAACCAAATAACGAAGAGTCTCTTGTGTCCCCAACACACCCAATACAATGGTAAATTGTATAGGTGCACTAGTTCGGCCAAGAGATGGTGATACAAGTGCAATATGGATGGTAGATATAGGTTTTTGTAATCTGAAAATATAAAAACAGCAAGGTAACAAGTGGTAAAAGTGAGCGTAAACGGTATTGAGGTGCTAGGAAACAAGGCCTAGGGTTCGTACTTTCACTAGTGCAAGTTCTCTCAACAATAATAACATAATTGAATCACATAACTATCCCTCAACATGCAACAAAGAGTCACTCCAAAGTCAATAATAGTGGATAACAAACGAAGAGATTATGGTAGGGTACGGAACCACCTCAAAGTTATTCTTTCCAATCAATCCGTTGGGCTATTCCTATAAGTGTCACAAACAGCCCTAGAGTTCGTACTAGAATAACACCTTAAGACACAAATCAACCAAAACCCTAATGTCACCTAGATACTCCAATGTCACCTCAAGTATCCGTGGGTATGATTATACGATATGCATCACAAAATCTCAGATTCATCTATTCAACCAACACATAGAACCTCTAAGAGTGCCCCAAATTTCTACCGAGAATCAAGACGAAAACGTGTGCCAACCCCTATGCATAAGTTCATGGGCGGAACCCGCAAGTTGATCACCAAAACATACATCAAGTGAATCACGTGATATCCCATTGTCACCACAGATACGCACGACAAGACATACATCAAGTGTTCTCAAATCATTAAAGACTCAATCTGATAAGATTACTTCAAAGGGAAAACTCAATCCATTACAAGAGAGTAGAGGGGGAGAAGCAACATAAGATCCAACTATAATAGCAAAGCTCACGATACATCAAGATCGTGCCAAATAAAGAACACGAGAGAGAGATCAAACACATAGCTACTGGTACATACCCTCAGCCCCGAGGGTGAACTACTCCCTCCTCGTCATGGAGAGTGATACGTCTCCAACGTATCTATAATTTTTGATTGCTCCATGCTATATTATCTACTGTTTTGGACAATATTGGGATTTATTATCCACTTTTATATTATTTTTGGGACTAACCTATTAACCGGAGGCCCAACCCAGAATTGCTGTTTTTTGTCTATTTCAGAGTTTCGAAGAAATGGAATATCAAACGGAGTCCAGACGGAACGAAACCTTCGGGAACGTGATTTTCTCACCGAATATGATCCAGGAGACTTGGACCCTATGTCAAGAAAGAAAGGAGGTGGGAACGAGGTAGGGGGCGCGCCCACCCCCCCAATGCGCGCCCTCCACCCTCGTGGGCCCCACATTGCTCCACCGACGTACTCCTTCCTCCTGTATATACCTACGTACCCCCAAACAATCAGATACGGAGCCAAAAACCTAATTCCACCGCCGCAACCTTCTGTACCCACGAGATCCCATCTTGGGGCCTGTTCCGGAGCTCCGCCGGAGGGGGCATCCACCACGGAGGGCTTCTACATCATCACCATAGCCCCTCCGATGAAGTGTTCGTAGTTTACCTCAGACCTGCGGGTGCTGGAACAGGGCCCCGATTGGTTTTTGGTGGCTACAGAGGCTTGCGGTGGCGGAACTCCCGATCTATTATGTTCCCTGAAGTTTTTAGGGTATATGGAGATATATAGGCGGAAGAAGTACGCCAGGGGAGCCGCGAGGGGCCCACGAGGGTGGAGGGCGCGCCCTAGGGGGGTGGGTGCGCCCCCCTGCCTCGTGCTTTCCTCGTTGCTTCCTTGACGTGGACTGCAAGTCTCCTGGGTTGCTTTCCTTCGAAAAATAACTTCTCCAGAATATTTCATTCCGTTTCGACTCCGTTTGATATTCCTTTTCTTCGAAACACTGAAACAAGGGAAAAAACAGGAACTGGCACTGGGCTATGGGTCAATAGGTTAGTCCCAAAAATAATATAAAAGTGCATAGTAAAGCCGATAAACATCCAAAACACATAATATAATAGCATGGAAAGAGAAAAAATTATAGATACGTTGGAGACGTATCAGAGGAGGAGGCGGACAAGCGGGAGGCGCTCCCCCCAAGCCCAATCCTAATTTGGGAGGGGGCCGGCCCCCCTTTCCTTCTCTCCCTCTGCCCTTCCTTCCCCATCCTAGTTGGACTAGTAAAGGGGGGAAACCTACTCCTAGTAGGAGTAAGAATCCATCCTTGGGGCGCGCCATAGGAGGCCGGCCTCCCCCTCTTCCACTCCTTTATATACGAGGGAGGGGGGCACCCCATAAACACACAAGTTGATTGTTTAGCCGTGTGCGGTGCCCCCCTCCACAAATTTCCACCTCGGTCATATCGTTGTAGTGCTTAGGCGAAGCCCTGCATCAGTAACTTCATCATCACCGTCATCACGCCATCGTGCTGACGAAACTCTCCCTCGGCGTCAGCTGGATCAAGAGTTCGAGGGACGTCACCGAGCTGAACGTGTGCAGATCATGGAGGTGCCGTGCATTCGGTACTTGATCGGTTGGATCACGAAGACGTTCGACTACATCAACCGCATTACTTAACGCTTCCGCTTTCGGTCTACGAGGGTACGTGGACATACTCTCCCGCTCATTGCTATGCATCGCATAGATAGATCTTGCGCGATCATAGGTAAAATATTTGAAATACTGTGTTCCCCAACAGTGGCATCCGAGCCAGGTCTATGCGTAGATGTTATATACATGAGTAGAACATAAAGAGTTGTGGGCGATAATAGTCATACTGCTTACCAGCATGTCATACTTTGATTCGGCGGTATTGTTGGATGAAGCGACCCAGACCGACATTACATGACCGCATTCATGAGACTGGTTCTACCGCCGTGCTTCGCACACAGGTGGCTAGTGGGTGTCTGTTTCTCTAACTTTAGTTGAATCGAGTGTGACTACGCCCGGTCCTTGTTGAAGGTTAAAACAACACATTGACGAAAAATCGTTCTGGTTTTTGATGCGTACGTAAGAACGGTTCTTGCTAAGCCCGTAGCAGCCACGTAAAATTTGCAACAACAAGTAGAGGACGTCTAACTTGTTTTTGCAGGGCATGCTGTGATGTGATATGGTCAAGACGTGATGATATATAAATTATTGTATGATATGATCATGTTTTGTAACAGTTATCGGCAACTGGTAGGAGCCTTATGGTTGTCGCTTTATTGTATGAAATGCAATCGCCATGTAATTGCTTTACTTTATCACTAAGCGGTAGCGATAGTCATAGAAGCAATAGTTGGCGAGACGACAACGATGCTTCGATGGAGATCAAGGTGTCAAGCCGGTGATGATGGTGATCATGACGGTGCTTTGGAGATGGAGATCAAAGGCACAAGATGATGATGGCCATATCATATCACTTATATTGATTGCATGTGATGTTTATCCTTTATGCATCTTATTTTGCTTAGTACGGTTGTAGCATTATAAGATGATCTCTCACTAAATTTCAAGGTATAAGTGTTCTCCCTGAGTATGCACCATTGCGACAGTTCGTCGTGCCGAGACACCACGTGATGATCGGGTGTGATAGCTCTACGTTCACATACAACGGGTGCAAGCCAGTTTTGCACACGCAGAATACTCGGGTTAAAATTGACAAGCCTAGCATATGCAGATATGGCCTCGGAACACTGAGACCGAAAGGTCGAGCGTGAATCATATAGTAGATATGATCAACATAGTGATTTTCACCATTGAATACTACTCCATCTCACGTGATGATCGGACATGGTTTAGTTGATTTGGATCACATGATCACATAGATGATTGGAGGGATGTCTATCTAAGTGGGAGTTCTTAAGTAATATGATTAATTGAAGTTTAATTTATCATGAACTTAGTCCTGATAGTATTTGCATAACTATGTTGTAGATCAATAGCTCGTGAGGTAGCTCCCCAGTTGTTTTTTGATATGTTCCTAGAGAAAAATAAGTTGAAAGATGATAGCAGAAATGATGCGGACTTGGTCCGTGATATGAGGATTATCCTCATTGCTGCACAGAAGAATTATGTCCTTGATGCACCGCTAAGTGACAGACCTATTGTAGGAGCAGATACAAACGTTATGAACGTTTGACAAAGCTCGGTATGATGACTACTTGATAGTTTAGTGCACCATGCTTTACGTCTTAGAACCGGGATTTCGGAAACGTTTTGAACACCACAGAGCATATGAGATGTTCCAAGAGCTGGAATTGGTATTTCAGACTCATGCCCTAGTCAAGAGGTATGAGACCTCTGACAAAGTACTTAGCCTACAAGATGGACGAAAATAGCTCAACTAGCGAGCATGTGCTCAGAATGTGTGAGTACTACAATCGCTTGAATCAAGTGGAGTTAATCATCCAGATAAGATAGTGATTGACAGAGTTCTCTAGTCACTATCACCAAGTTACTAGAACTCCGTGATGAACTATAATATGCAAGGGATAACGGAAACGATTCCCAAGCTCGTCGCGATGCTGAAATCGGCGAAGGTAGAAATCAAGAAAAGCATCAATTGTTGATGGTTGACTAATAACCCACAAGTATAGGGGATCGCAACAGTTTTCGAGGGTAGAGTATTCAACCCAAATTTATTGATTCGACACAAGGGGAGCCAAATAATATTCTCAAGTATTAGCAACTGAGTTGTCAATTCAGCCACACCTGGATAACTTAATATCTGCGGCAAAGTATTTAGTAGAAAAGTAATATGATAGTAGTGGTAACGGTAATAAAAGGTAACAGAAGCAAAAGTAATATTTTTGGTGTTTTGTAGTGATTGTAACAGTAGCAACAAAAAAGTCAATAATCGAGAACCAATATAGGAAAAGCTCGTAGGCATTGGATCGGTGATGGATAATTATGCCGGATGCGGTTCATCATGTAACAGTCATAACATAGGGTGACACAGAACTAGCTCCAATTCATCAATGTAATGTAGGCATGTATTTCGAATATAGTCATACGTGCTTATGGAAAAGAACTTGCATGACATCTTTTGTCCTACCCTCCCGTGGCAGCGGGGTCCTAATGGAAACTAAGGGATATTAAGGCTCCTTCTAATAGAGTACCGGAACAAAGCATTAGCACATAGTGAATACATGAACTCCTCAAACTATGGTCATCACCGGGAGTGGTCCCGATTATTGTCACTTCGGGGTTGCCGGATCATAACACATAGTAGGTGACTATAGACTTGCAAGATAGGATCAAGAACACACATATATTCATGAAAACATAATAGGTTCAGATCTGAAATCATGGCACTCGGGCCCTAGTGACAAGCATTAAGCGTAGGAAAGTCATAGCAACATCAATCTCAGAACATAGTGGATACTAGGGATCAAACCCTAACAAAACTAACTCGATTACATGATAGATCTCATCCAACCCATCACCGTCCAGCAAGCCTACGATGGAATTACTCACGCACGGCGGTGAGCATCATGAAATTGGTGATGGAGGATGGTTGATGATGACGACGGCGACGAATCCCCCTCTCCGGAGCCCCAAACGGACTCCAGATCAGCCCTCCCAAGAGGTTTTAGGGTTTGGCGGCGGCTCCGTATCGTAAAACGCAATGAATTCTTCTCCTTGATTTTTTTCTCCCCGAAAGCAAATATATAGAGTTGGAGTTGGCGTCGGAGGAGCTCCAGGGGGCCCACGAGGTAGGGGGCGCGCCCTAGGGGGGAGGGCGCGCCCCCACCCTCGTGGACAGGGTGCACCCCCTGGTCTTCATCTTTGGCAAGGATTTTTTTATTATTTCTGAAAAGACGTTCCGTGGAGTTTCAGGTCATTCCGAGAACTTTTTTTTCTGCACATAAATAACACCATGGCAATTCTGCTGAAAATAGCGCCAGTCCGGCTTAGTTCCATTCAAATCATGCAAGTTAGAGTCCAAAACAAGGGCAAAGTGTTTGGAAAAGTAGATACGACGGAGACGTATCAACTCCCCCAAGTTTAAACCTTTGCTTGTCCTCAAGCAATTCAGTTGACAAACTGAAAGTGATAAAGAAAAACTTTTACAAACTCTGGTTGCTCTTGTTGTTGTAAATATGTAAAGCCAGCATTCAAGTTTTCAGCAAAGATTATGACTAACCACATTCGCAATAACTCTCAGGTCTCATGTTTACTCATATCAATGGCATAATCAACTAGCGAGCAATAATAATGAATATCGGATGACAACACTTTCTCAAAACAATCATAATATGATATAACAAGATGGTATCTCGCTAGCCCTTTCTGAGACCGCAAAACATAAATGCAGAGCACCTTTAAAGATTAAGGACATACTAGACATTGTAATTCATGGTAAAAGAGATCCAGTCATAGCCATACCCAATATAAATTAATGGGAATGAATGCAAATGACAGCTGTGCTCTCCAGCTAGTGCTTTTCAATAAGAGGGTGATGACTCAACATAAAAGTAAATAGATAGGCCCTTCGCAGAGGGAAGCATGGATTTGTAGAGGTGCCATAGCTCAGTTTTGAAATAGAGATAAATAATATTTTGAGCGGTATACTTTCATTGTCAACATAAAAACTAAGAGATGGCGATATCTTCCATGCTACACACATTATAGGCGGTTCCCAAACAGAATGGTAAAGTTTATACTCCCCCTCCACCAACAAGCATCAATCCATGACTTGCTCGAAACAACGAGTGTCTCCAACTAGCAACAGTCCCAGGGGGAGTTTTTTTGCAATTATTTTGATTTAGTTTTCATAAAGCATGGGACTGGGCATCCCGGTGACCAGCCATTTTCTCGTAAGTGAGGAGCGGAGTCCACTCCTCTTGAGAATAACCCGCCTAACACGGAAGATACAGACAGCCCTAGTTGATACATGAGCTATTCGAGCATACAAAACAGAATGTTTATTTGAAGGTTTAGAGTTTGGCACATACAAATTTACTTGGAACGGCAGGTAGATACCGCATATAGGAAGGTATGGTGGACTCATCTGGAATAACTTTGGGGTTTAAGGGATTGGATGCACAAGCAGTATTCCCGCTTAGTACAAGTGAAGGCTAGCAAAAGACTGGGAAGCGACCAACTAGAGAGCGACAACAATCATGAACATTCATTAAAATTAATAAACATTGGATGCAAGCATGAGTAGGATATAATCAACCGTGAATATTAATATCGTGAAGGCTATGTTGATTTTGTTTCAACTACATGCGTGAACATGTGCCAAGTCAAGTCACTTAAATCATTCAAAGGAGGATACCACCCCATCATACCACATCACAACCATTTTAATAGCATGTTGGCATGCAAGGTAAACCATTATAACTCATAGCTAATCAAGCATGGCACGAGCAACTATGATCTCTAATTGTCATTGCAAACATGTTTATTCATAATAGGCTGAATCAGGAACGATGAACTCATCATATTTACAAAAACAAGTGAGGTCGAGTTCATACCAATTTTTGTCATCTCAGTCGGTCCACCATATATCATCATAATTGCCTTTCGCTTGCATGACCGAACGAAGTGAATAATAATAAGAGTGCACGTGCATTGGACTAAGCCGGAATCTGTGAGCATTCAATAAACAGGAGAAGACAAGGCAATATGGGCTCTTGGTTAAATCAACAATAATGCACATAAGAGCCACTTCAACAATTTAATCATGGTCTTCTCCTATCGACCCCCAAAGAAAAGAAAAGAAATAAAAGATATTTACACGGTAAAGCTCCCAACAAGCAAAAGAAGAACGGTAAATATTTTTGGATTTTCTTTTTAATTATTACTACTACAGCAAGAAAAGTAAACTAACTAAAAGTTACTACTAATTTTTTTTTTGTTTTTTCTGAAGGTTTAACAAGCACACAAGAAGAAAGCAAGAAAAAGAAAATAAACTAGCATGGATATTACAGTGAAAAAGTATGAGCACTGACATCTAGCAATGAGTGTGTGAACATAAATGTAATGTTGGTGGGAAATACGTACTCCCCCAAGCTTAGGCTTTTGGCCTAAGTTGGTTCATTGCCAGGGATGGCCTGGCGGATATCCGTAGGTGTAGCTGGGGTCGTACTGAGATGCAGCGGCTATCGCCTCCTGAGCTGCAGTGTGGCGGCGAGCTGCCTCCGCCCTCCTCTCGTACTCATCTGCCTCCCCTCTGGTAAGAATATATCTTGCTTTTGCCTGATAATCAAAGAAGGCAGGAGCAGGGAGAGTAATACGGACAACACGCCGTTTGTCAAAGATTAGTCAATACTGGAGAGGTGATTCATTCCTCTCGAAAAACTGGTGATAGACCGTAGAATTAAAATCTAAATAAGTAGGAGGCAACTCCATATCATCCTCACGAACGTCCACATCAAGAAAATCAGCTAAGCGGGTTGCATAAATTCCTCCAAAGAAATCTCCATTAAATCTATTATGATGCAGCCTACGTGCAACAATGGCTCCCAAATTATAAGATTGGTCTCCTAACACAGCACTCCTAAGGATACTGAGGTCAGGCACACACATATGACATGCTTCATCCTTACCATTTATGCACCTACCTATGAAGAGAGCAAAATAATGTATAGCAGGAAAGTGAATGCTCCAGAGGTCACTTGTGCTATATCTCTAGATTCCCCTACAGTTATACCAGCAAGAAAGTTTCTAAATTCAGATTTACGGGGATCACTAACACTACCCCATTGTGGAAGTTTGCAAGCAGAAGTAATATCCTCTAAGTCCATGGTATAAGATTTTTCATAAAGATCAAACAGGACAGTTGGAGAATTACGTGAAGATGAAAATTCAAACCTCCTCACAAGTGAACTAGTGAGATGATGGTACTGCGGGCATTTGTCTGCCTCAAAGCTCACAAGATCGGCGTTACGCAAATATGCGTTAAATTCATCCTTGATTCCCGCTCGATCCATAAAATGTTCTGAAGGCCATTCACAGGGCCGCACTGGAACGTCCCTTGGTGGCTCCTCATCAATATCACCCATTGCAAGCCTGGGTCCTTGCTTTCTTGAGGAACCCCCTTGGAACATTTTCCTAAGCATATTTCTTCCTTTGAAAAATTTCTGAAATTTTTAGTAACTTTAAACAAAAGTGAACCAACTTCAATAAAATTGATAGCAACTACTCCTACATGTGCCTAGAGACTATATCAAGCATTAGAACTACTTGGAACCATATAAATTTGAAATGCAAGCTCAAGAACACGGTCACCTAAGAAGCACAAATTTGCAATGAATAAAGCACTAGAACAAAAACTAATTGGACCAATGAAGGAGTCACATACCAAGGAACAACCCCCCCAAGCAGTTTTGTGAGAGGTGCTTTGAGCAAGGAGATCGAAAATCGCAGCAAAATGAGCTAGAACTCGTGCTTGAGCTGGATATTGGTGTTTGTGGGAGGAAGAAGAACTGTATGGGTGCAGGAATAAGTGGAGGAGGGCCACCATGGGCCCACGAGGCAGGGGGCGCGCCCTGGGGGGTAGGGCGCTCCCTCCACCCTCGTGGCCAGGTGGTTGACCCCCTTGCTATGTTCTCAGTTCCATAAATCCTCAAATATTCTAGAAAAAAAATCGTATTTCATTTTTAGGGCATTTGGAGAACTTTTATTTTCAGGGTATTTTTATATTGCACGAATCCATTAACAAGGTTGATCAGGTCTTGTTAACAAACTCATTCCGAATAACATGGAACCGGAGAAATTTCGAACAACACTATGTTACCTCAACGGGGATATGCACATCCCCAATAATAAGAATATCATATTTCTTCTTGAAAGTAGGTAGAGGAAATTCAAAACCTCCAAAAATAATCGATGGAATTTTTCCAATAGAATTGATACTGTAGACTTGAGGTTGTTTCCTCGGAAAGTGTACCATATGCTCATTGCCATTAACATGAAAAGTGACATTGCCTTTGTTGCAATCAATAACAGCCCCTCCAGTATTCAAAAAAGGTCTTCTAAGAATAATAGACATACTATCGTCCTCGGGAATATGAAGAATAACAAAGTCCATTAAAATAGTAACGTTTGCAACCACAACAGGCACATCCTCACAAATACCGACAGGTATATCAGTTGATTTATCAGCCATTTGCAAAGATATTTAGTTAGGTGTCAACTTATTCAAATCAAGTCTATGATATAAAGAAAGAGGCATAACACTAACAACGGCTCCAAGATCACATAAAGCAGTTTTCACATAGTTTCTTTTAATGGAGCATGGTATAGTAGGTACTCCTGGATCTCCAAGTTTCTTTGGTATTCCACCCTCAAAATTATAATTAGCGAGCATGGTGGAAATCTCAGCTTCCGGTATCTTTCTTTTATTAGTGACAATATCCTTCATATACGTAGCATAAGGATTCATTTTGAGCATATCAGTTAATCGCATATGCAAAAAGATAGGTCTAATCATTTCAGCTAAGCACTCAAAATCCTCATCATCCTTTTTCTTGGATGGCTTGGGAGGAAAAGGCATGGGTTTTTGAACCCATGGTTCTCTTTCTTTACCATGTTTCCTAGCAACAAAGTCTCTCTTATCATAACGTTGATTCTTTGATTGTGGGTTATCAAGATCAACAGCAGGTTCAATTTCTACATCATTATCATTACTAGGTTGAGCATCATCATGAACATCATCATTAACATTTTCACTAGATTCATGTTCATTACCAGATTGTGTTTCAGCATCAGACATAGAGATATCATTGGGATTCTCTGGTGGTTCATCAATAGGCTCACTAGAAGTTTGCAAAGTCCTATCATTTTTCTTTTTCTTCCATTTAGAAAAACTAGGTACATGAGTATTATTTCTCTGAGAATCTTGCTCAATTCTCTTAGGGTGGCCTTCAGGATACAAAGGTTCCTGAGTCATTCTACCAGTTCTAGTAGCCACTCTAACAGCATAATCATTTTTCTTACTATTCATTTCATTTAGAAAAATCATTTTGAGCCTTAAGTACATGTTCTACTTGAGTGGTAACCATTGAGGCATGTTTGTTAACAAGTTTAAGTTCACCTATAACATTAGCCATATATTCACCCAAGTGTTTAATCATACCGGAATTGTATTTCAATTGTCTACCAAAATAAGCATTAAAATTTTCTTGTTTGACAATAAAATTATCAAACTCATCTAAGCATTGTCTAGCAGACTTATAGTGAGGAATGTCACCTTCATCAAATCTATAAAGAGAATTTACCTTTACTACCTGTGTCGGGTTATCAAGACCATGAGGTTATTCAATAGGTAATGGATTACGATCATATGTTTCTTCAACAGGCGGTAAATTAAGACCATGTATTTCTTCAATAGGAGGTAAATTCTTAACATCTTCAGCTTTTATACCTTTTTCTTTCATAGATTTCTTTGCCTCTTGCATATCTTCAGGACTGAGAAATAGACCACCTCTCTTCTTCGGAGTTGGTTTAGGAATAGGCTCAGGAATTTGCTCAGGAGCTGGCTCAGGAAGTGTCCAATTATTTTCATTTGCCAACATATTATTCAATAGAATTTCAGCTTCATCCGGTGTTCTTTATCTGAAAACAGAACCAGCACAACTATCCAGGCAATCTCTGGAAGCATCAGTTAGTCCATTATAAAAGATATCAAGTATTTCATTTTTCTTAAGAGGATGATCAGGCAAAGCATTAAGTAACTTGAGAAGCCTCCCCCAAGCTTGTGGGAGGCTCTCTTCCTCAATTTGCACAAAGTTGTATATTTCCCTCAAAGAAGCTTGTTTCTTATGAGCAGGGAAATATTTAGCAGAGAAGTAATAAATCATATCCTGGGGACTACGCACACAACTAGGATCAAAAGAATTAAACCAAATCTTAGCATCACCCTTTAATGAGAACGGAAACATTTTAAGGATATAAAAGTAGCAAGATCTCTCATCATTAGTGAACAAGGTGGCTATATCATTTAACTTAGTAAGATGTGCCACAACAGTTTCAGATTCATAGCCATGAAAAGGATCAGATTCAACCAAAGTAATTATATCAGGATCAACAGAGAATTCATAATCCTTATCGGCAACACAAATAGGTGAAGTAGCAAAAGCAGGGTCAGGCCTCATTCTATCATTAAAAGATTTCTTATATCATTTAGCTAATAACCTCCTAAGCTAACTGCTATCTTTGCAAGCTAAAATAGCTGCAGAAGCTTCTTTATCAAAAATATAACTGTCGGTGTCAAAACCGGCGGATCTCGGGTAGGGGATCCCGAACTGTGCGTCTAGGCGGATGGTAACAGGAGAAAAGGGACACGATGTTTTACCCAGGTTCGGGCCCTCTTGATGGAGGTAAAACCCTACGTCCTGCTTGATTAATATTAATGATGTGTGTTACAAGAGTGGATCTACCACGAGATCAAAGAGGCTAAATCCTAGAAGCTAGCCTATGGTATGATTGTTGTATATTGTATCCCTGTCGACTAGCCTGGCCCTGGTTTATATAATGCACCAGAGGCCTAGGATAACAAGAGTCCTAGCCGAATACGCCGGTGGGGGAGGAGTCCTTGTCTTGATCACCAAGTCTTGTGGAATCTTCCTTGTATGCGGCACCTGTCCGGACTGGCCCATGAGTATGCGGCCCTGGGGGTCCTCGGCCCAATCCAACTGATCGGGAGACGACGTGGTGAGTACCCCCTAGTCCAGGACACCGTCAGTAGCCCCCTGAACCGGTCTTCAAGTTAGGGACGCTCCTCGATTATTCCGAACTGTTCTTCATCTTCGGTCGTCGGTCTTGAAAACTGGTTCAACAAATCTCCTCATATTCGATCTTGAGGATCGCCGTAGTGCATCCGAAGAGTTTACACGTCGGGTATCCGAGGAGCCCCTTTAAGTTTCCGGACTTTATCAATGCCTTGTTATTTTTATGCCACACCTCGGGGTTGAAGTTGTTCCCGGGAGGCAGTGTCCTCTTGCGTCTGAGCTCCAACGCCGGACTGCATTCGAGGTATTTTTTGCAGCCGAGCACCAACGCCGGACTGCTTCCCAGCTCTATCGCCGGACTATGTATCCGAGCTCCAACGCCGGACGGTATCCGAGCCCCAACGCCGGACTGCATCAGAGGTGTCGTAAATCACCTTGGTTCAAAGAAGTTTGAAGGAGTTTAGCCGAGCTTAATGCCGGAAATGCCCTGTATGGAGCCAGCCACTAGCGTCTGAGCTTTATGCCGGACTGCTTCCGAGGTGGTGCACCACCCCGAATGTGGGCCGATTTTTGTCAATATTTTTGATTGATGCAATTTATTCTTTGCTGAGATACATGGCCAGTAGCCCTCAAGGTGTGTATCGGTCTAAAACCCGAGATGCACATGAAGGATGACATAAGACCGCTGATCCCCGTAGCTGCTGAGACTCAGGTTGATTTGCAAAATATGTCTGAGGATCAAGTCCTAGCTCAGCAGAATACTTCGGGACACAAAAAGCGGCGTGCTCAGTCCTCAAGACTCAGGTTGGGTGCGGCCGACCAACCCGAGGATCAAAATCTCCTCGGAGACTGTATTACACTTAAAATTTTCTGCATTGGACAGGCAATGCAGTAGCCCCCAAGACACTGGTCGGGTGGCAATACCAGATCAAGGGATTGATGTGCCCCTTTAATATTTGTAAATAATAAGCCTGAAGCCCAGTGGCCCCTGAGCCTTAATGCGGGCACGGGAGGCCGAATTAAGGATCAATATCCATAGTAAAATCACAAATTATGTGTAATGACTCTATGTATCCAAGTACTTTACGTCATTAATGCTCGAATCCGTATTGTACAAAACTTTGTTGACCGACCAGCAGCTTCCACCTCCTTGGCCAATAGACGAGGAGTGTTTGTCCTACTTTATAAAGCCTTTATGAGGGCAAAGATTTACAACAAACAAGGCAATCTGGCCATATGGTTTAATAAACAAAGGTACGCGGAGAGACATGTTATATTACTGTTTAATAGAAGAAATGTCTTCCAAAGAAAATAGTCCCGCTATCGGTTCCTTTCTTTGGTTGTCATGCTAAGCATGATCATGAAACCTCAGCTCCAATGTAAGAGCAAAATATCGAGGATTTAGTTTGGGAGGCCAGTTAATAGCCCCCGGTAGTGTTCGGCGATAGTCGAGGTCAAGCCGGAAACACTTCGGCCAATTTTATGAATGGCCCGCCATTTAATATAGTCATCAAATCGCTGACCAGTTTACACCTATTGTGACAGTCAGTTTTTGGCTTTCTCCACTGAGGTGCTTGACCATGCGAGCTGGAAGCACAATCGCAGTGGTTCTCCCTTTGCACACCTAGCCGAACAAAGCGGAACGTAGGAGGCAAGCGCGGGAGCCGGGCAACCCAACTATTGACCGAAGACACAATTCGAAACTGATGCATATATAGCAATATCCGAGAATGTTTTTGCCGAATCTCTTAAAGTGTCCGGCGTTGCACTGCGAGACTTGTGCTGACAACACACAAATAGTTTAAAAGTGCCAAAATCTTGGAAAACCAAAAAAACGTCAGTAAAAACATGACGTCCGAACAAGATCAAGTGTTCGGTGCCAATCCGAAAATTGGAATTTTAGAAAAAAAAAGTGCTTCTGCCGTGCTTTAACTTTGCAACGACTAAGAAAAAACCCCTAGTATGAAATGGCTCAAATAAACGTAAGAGCCCCCAAGTGACTTGGGTAAAAGTTGACTATAAAATGTAAGGTGACATGTAGAATGCCTTCTAGCCGGATTGTAGATCGTTTGTCGTAGCGGACCTTTTCGCTTCAACCTCTGGACCCAATAGTCGGGAGTGTGTCTGAATACCCTCGCGGTTATAAAAACCGGGGCATGCGTGGAGACCAGGCATAGGGGTCATTAGTGCTTTATCAGACAAGTGCCCAACTAGTTATGTTATATTACATGGTTAGTAAGAAACATCTTCCATGGAGAATAGTTCCGTTAGGGGTTCCTTTCCCTGGGAGGCATGCCCTAAAGTGCATGTCCGGACTGTGAAAAGAGCAGAAAAACATCTGGGGGTAGGTAAATGAATAGGTAAGAAATCATCTTTTAGTTCACCGACCGAGTATTCCCTTGAGAATGCTAGCTTTCGGCTTCACCCAGTCTGAGGTACACATCCGGCTGACCCGGTAGTAACAATCGCAGAGGTACTCCCTTTACCACCTAGCCGAACAATCGGGAACGTAGGGGTAAGCACAGGAGCCAGGCAACCCAGCTTGGCCAAAACTTAAGTCATATCGATGCATATAATGGTGAATAAAAGGTACATGCGGAAGTGTGACACATGTGTTGGGCATAAAGCCCGTATTAATAAGCTTCTGTTAAAGAAGCCCCCAGGTATAATGAGCGCGGATAGTGCGTCAAGTGTGTGCGGACAAAGTTTGGACAAGGAAAATTTTTACAAGCAACTTTTTTCCAAAAAAGTATAATGCTTGGTCGAGCCGAACACAAGTTAAAAATTTAAAACTTTGAGCATGAAGGCAACTTAGCTGGTTAATGTGTTCGGTATTGACGACGCGGTCCGAGCTTGATGCGGGACAAGGTTCCATCCCCCAAGCCGGTCCCGAGGTGGCGGAGCAAAGAGCTCGGCCTTCCAAAGTGGTGACATAGCACGGTCAATGCAGGACGGCAGAGTGATGCCGAAGTCCCCGGCATGGGGTAATGAAGTGTTGACGAAGCCCCCCGTCCAACCGAGGTGACGTCAAAGGATATAGTCCGGCTGGATCATTTTCCTGTGCACAAAAAATAGTGCAAACCAGAGATAATAGTAATAATGATGATTAAAAAAATCGTTGCATAATAAATAATTTATGCAAAGTGATTAATAAATGAAATATGGCCTGGCGCCGAAGTCGATGTCGATGCAGGTCGTCGGCGTAATGCAATAAAGGCATGGCAAAGCCTGGATTCACAGGTCGGTCCGAGTTCCGGATGCGGCGTTCGTCGGACTATGTACGGAAACTGACCGAACCATCATGCGACCGTCGATAACGCGGCCACATTTTGATAGACCTGTGTACATATGATGGACAAACCAGAGTAATAATTCCTTGGGAAAAATTAACCCAAACAAGCAAAAAGAAATACTAGGATTAATAGCACACCTGGTTTATTTGTTGTAGCAATCCGAAGGAAGGCGATTCCCAAAATTGGGACTCGATCCGCACACCCATTGCCTGGTCGGCTAGTGACGCCGAAGTGTCCGGAGTAGGTTGATGAAGAGATGGCGAAGCCCCCGGTCCAGCCGAGATGTCGAAGTAGGTCCGCGTGATGGACACCAGCTTGAAGAAGCAATAGTACGGCCCTGCCGATGCAGGTCGTGACGTGGTCGATGCCGGCTTGATGAAGCGACCGTGCCGCGATGCCGGTATGCCCGCTCCGTGTAATCCGTGGGGTGGCGATGTTGGTGATCATTTATCCTTCGCGATGCCGAACTCTTGTTCGGCTTGCCGAGTTGATGATCCGAAGAAGTTGAGCTCGGCTCAACAAAGTGACGACGTGTCTAACGCAGGTCGGCAGCCGTGGAGCAATATTGCCGGACTGGTTTGACACCCGCATGATGTTGAAGATCATGTTCAAAAGATCTTAAAGTTATCGGGATGTGTTCGGAAACAAAACACAATACCCCATACAAAACTTCCTTTAAAAAGGATGTCCGAAATCCCGTTCATAAAAAAAACGAACTCCGGTCGGATTCGTTTTCGCGCAGAAAACAGACCCGAAAAGTGATGCACTAATCGGAAGGTTCCCGGAGTTTGGACAGTCGGATGGAGCTGAAATTTGGGGGGGGGGGGTTAGATATAGGAATTCCACAGCCTATCAACGGTTGGATTCTCCAAAGGAAGTCCGAGCTAGAATCTGGACACCACGCCCTAAACTCGTCCGGATTCTCGTCCAGATTCAATGCGGCTCCGGTATATCGAAGATTGCCAGAGATTCCTCCATTGGAACTCGACGAAGTTTTCCAGGGTTGTTGTAGACTCAATTTCGCACAATTCCACCGAAGCAATCGTTAAAATGACGCTTGAGGAGGTGGTGGCGGCGGACACAAGTCCGCTGTCCAGAAAAACAGTACGCTCGCCCGAGGGCAATGTTGACGTTGACCCCCGGGCTCCCTGGATGATTCCTCCATGATCTTGATAGAGATCGGAGTTGATGTTGATGAAGGCCCTCATCCGAACATGACGATCGGAGGTAGGGCGCAGCCCTTGGTCGAAACAAGGTGACCAGTTGAGCTGGTGACGAAGATGCCAAAGTCGCAGTTGATTTGCAGGCGAGCCATCTACCTTTTGCCGAACACATAGCGGAACTCTCAATGAAAGCACCAATGTCGGTGTCAAAACCGGCGGATCTCGGGTAGGGGGTCCCGAACTGTGCATCTAGGCGGATGGTAACAGGAGACAAGGGACACGATGTTTTACCCAGGTTCGGGCCCTCTTGATGGAGGTAAAACCCTACGTCCTGCTTGATTAATATTAATGATGTGTGTTACAAGAGTGGATCTACCACGAGATCAAAGAGGCTAAACCCTAGAAGCTAGCCTATGGTATGATTGTTGTATATTGTATCCCTGTCGACTAGCCTGGCCCTGGTTTATATAATGCACCAGAGGCCTAGGATAACAAGAGTCCTAGCCGAATACGCCGGTGGGGGAGGAGTCCTTGTCTTGATCACCAAGTCTTGTGGAATCTTCCTTGTATGCGGCACCTGTCTGGACTGGCCCATGAGTATGCGGCCCTAGGGGTCCTCGGCCCAATCCAACTGACCGGGAGACGACGTGGTGAGTACCCCCTAGTCCAGGACACCGTCAATAACCCTCAGGAATAACAGGCATATCTTCGTCACAAATTTCATCAATACAATCAGTTTCAATAATTTCTTTCTCTCTGGCCCTAGAGATTTGTTCATCAAGGAATTCACTAAGGGGCACAGTAGTATCAAGCATAGAAGTAGTTTCATCATAAGTATCATGCATAGCAGAAGTGGCATCATCAATAACATGCGACATATCAGAACGAATAGCAGAAGCAGGTTTAGGTGTCGCCAGCTTACTCAAAACAGAAGGTGAATCAAGTGCAGAGCTAGATGGCAGTTCCTTACCCCCCCTCGTAGTTGAGGGATAAATTGTTGTCTTAGCGACCTTCAAGTTCTTCATAGTGACCAGCAGATATAAATCCCAAGTGACTCAAAGAATAGAGCATGCTCCCCGGCAACGGTGCCAGAAAATAGTCTTGATAACCCACAAGTATAGGGGATCGCAACAGTTTTCGAGGGTAGAGTATTCAACCCAAATTTATTGATTCGACACAAGGGGAGCAAAAGAATATTCTTAACTATTAGCAACTGAGTTGTCAATTCAGCCACACCTGGATAACTTAATATCTGCAGCAAAGTATTTAGTAGCAAAGTAATATGATAGTAGTGGTAACGGTAATAAAAGGTAACAGAAGCAAAAGGAATATTTTTGGTGTTTTGTAGTGATTG
>LR880972.1:893132307-893149986 GCA_904067115.1 Aegilops sharonensis | reverse complement strand
CCCCTCGTAGTTGAGGGATAAATTGTTGTCTTAGCGACCTTCAAGTTCTTCATAGTGACCAGCAGATATAAATCCCAAGTGACTCAAAGAATAGAGCATGCTCCCCGGCAACGGTGCCAGAAAATAGTCTTGATAACCCACAAGTATAGGGGATCGCAACAGTTTTCGAGGGTAGAGTATTCAACCCAAATTTATTGATTCGACACAAGGGGAGCAAAAGAATATTCTTAACTATTAGCAACTGAGTTGTCAATTCAGCCACACCTGGATAACTTAATATCTGCAGCAAAGTATTTAGTAGCAAAGTAATATGATAGTAGTGGTAACGGTAATAAAAGGTAACAGAAGCAAAAGGAATATTTTTGGTGTTTTGTAGTGATTGAAACAGTAGCAACGAAAAAGTAAATAAGCGAGAACCAATATAGGAAAAGCTCGTAGGCATTGGATCGGTGATGGATAATTATGCCGGATGCGGTTCATCACGTAACAGTCATAACATAGGGTGACACAGAACTAGCTCCAATTCATCAATGTAATGTAGGCATGTATTCCGAATATAGTCATACGTGCTTATGGAAAAGAACTTGCATGACATCTTTTGTCCTACCCTCCCGTGGCAGCGGGGTCCTAATGGAAACTAAGGGATATTAAGGCCTCCTTTTAATAGAGTACCGGAACAAAGCATTAGCACATACTGAATACATGAACTCCTCAAACTATGGTCATCACCGGGAGTGGTCCCGATTATTGTCACTTCGGGGTTGCCGGATCATAACACATAGTAGGTGACTATAGACTTGCAAGATAGGATCAAGAACACACATATATTCATGAAAACATAATAGGTTCAGATCTGAAATCATGGCACTCGGGCCCTAGTGACAAGCATTAAGCATAGCAAAGTCATAGCAACATCAATCTCAGAACATAGTGGATACTAGGGATCGAACCGTAACAAAACTAACTCAATTACATGATAGATCTCATCCAACCCATCACCGTCCAGCAAGCCTACGATGGAATTACTCACGCACGGCGGTGAGCATCATGAAATTGGTGATGGAGGATGGTTGATGATGACGACGGCGACGAATCCCCCTCTCCGGAGCCCCGAACGGACACCAGATCAGCCCTCCCGAGAGGTTTTAGGGCTTGGCAGCGGCTCCATATCGGAAAACGTGATGAATTCTTCTCCTTGATTTTTTTCTCCTCGAAAGCAAATATATAGAGTTGGAGTTGGCGTCAGAGGAGCTCCAGGGGGCCCACGAGGTAGGGGGCCCGCCCTAGGGGGGAGGGCGCACCCCCACCCTCATGGACACGGTGTGGGCCCCCTGGTCTTCATCTTTGGCAAGGATTTTTTATTATTTCTGAAAAGACGTTCCGTGGAGTTTCAGGTCATTCCGAGAACTTTTGTTTCTACACATAAATAACACCATGGCAATTCTGCTGAAAACAGCGTCAGTCCGGGTTAGTTCCATTCAAATCATGCAAGTTAGAGTCCAAAACAAGGGAAAAAGTGTTTGGAAAAGTAGATACGACGGAGACGTATCATTGAAAAGACCGCTAGTTTCAAGTAAAAGGGCAAGGGAAAGAAAGGGAACTTCAAGAAGAATGGAAAGCAGATTGCCACTCCTGTGAAGAAGCCCAAAGCTAGACCTAAACCTGAAACTGAGTGCTTCTACTGCAAAGGGAACGGTCACTGGAAGTAGAACTGCCCTAGATACTTGGCGGATAAGATGGATGTCAAAGTGAACAATGGTATATTGGATATACATGTTATTGATGTGTACTTTACTAGTGTTTATAGCAACCCCTCTGTATTTGATACTAGTTCAGTTGCTAAGAATAGTAACTCGAAACGGGAGTTGCAAAATAAACAAAGACTAGTTAAGGGCGAGGTGATGATATGTGTTGGAAGTGATTCCAAGGTTGATAAGATCACCATCGCACACTCCCTTTACCTTCCGGATTAGTGTTGAAACTAAAATAAATGTCATTTGGTGTTTGCGTTGAGCATGAATATGATTGGATCATGTTTATTGCAATATGCTTATTCATTTAAGTCAAAGAATAATTGTTGTTCTATTTACATGAATAAAACCTTCTATGGTCATACACTCAATATAAATGGTTTATTGAATTTCGATCGTAGTGATACACATATTCATAAATATTGAGGCCAAAAGATGCAAAGTTAATAATAATAGTGCAACTTATTGGTGGCACTACCGTTTAGGTCATATTGGTGTAAAGCAAATGATTTGAGCAGATATGGATACATCTACTTAATGAAACATAAGTTTGAAACATTTGAAAAGTTTAAAGAATTTCAGAGTGAAGTGGAAAATCATCATAACAAGAAAATAAATTTTCTACGATCTGATCGTGGAGGTGAATATTTGAGTTATGAGTTTGGTATTCATTTGAAACAATGTGGAATAGTTTCGCAATTCACGCCACCTGGAACACCACAGCGAAATGGTGTGTCCGAATGTTGTAACCGTACTTTATTAGATATGGTGCGATCTATGATGTCTCTTACCGATTTACCACCATCATTTTTTGTTATGCATTAGAGACAACTCCATTCACGTTAAATATATAGGAGATAACCCACAAGTATAGGGGATCGCAACAGTTTTCGAGGGTAGAGTATTCAACCCAAATTTATTGATTCGTAACAAGGGGAGCCAAAGAATATTCTCAAGTATTAGCAGTTGAGTTGTCAATTCAATCACACCTAGATAACTTAATATCTGCAGGAAAGTATTTAGTAGCAAAGTAGTATGATAGTAGTGGTAACGGTAACAAAAGTAACGGTAGCAAAAGTAATATTTTTGGGTTTTGTAGTGATTGTAACAATAGCAACGGAAAAGTAAATAAGCGAAGAACAATATGTGAAAAGCTCGTAGGTATTGGATCAGTGATGGAGAATTATGTCGGATGCGGTTCATCATGTAACAATCATAACATAGGGTGACACAGAACTAGCTCCAATTCATCAATATAATGTAGGCATGTATTCCGAATATAGTCATACGTGCTTATGGAAAAGAACTTGCATGACATCTTTTGTCCTACCCTCCCGTGGCAGCGGGGTCCCAATGGAAACTAAGGGATATTAAGGTCTCTTTTTAATAGAGTACCAGACCAAAGCATTAACACATAGTGAATACATGAACTCCTCAAACTATGGTCATCACCGGGAGTGGTCCCGATTATTGTCACTTCGGGGTTGCCGGATCATAACACATAGTAGGTGACTATAGACTTGCAAGATAGGATCAAGAACTCACATATATTCATGAAAACATAATAGGTTCAGATATGAAATCATGGCACTCGGGCCCTAATGACAAGCATTAAGCATAGCAAAGTCATAGCAAAATCAATCTCAGAACATAGTGGATACTAGGGATCAAATCCTAACAAAACAAACTTGATTACATGATAGATCTCATCCAACCCATCACCGTCCAGCAAGCCTACGATGGAATTACTCACGCATGGCGGTGAGCATCATGAAATTGGTGATGGAGGATGGTTGATGATGACGACGGCGACGGATTCCCCTCTTTGGAGCCCCGAACGGACTCCAGATCAGCCCTCCCGAGAGGTTTTAGGGCTTGGCAGCGGCTCCGTATCGTAAAACGCGATGAATCCTTCTCTCTGGGTTTTTTCTCCCCAAAAGTGAATATATGGAGTTGGAGTTGAGGTCGGTGGAGCGTCAGGGGGCCCACGAGGCAGGGGGCGCGCCCAGGGGGGAGGGGGGCAGGCGCGCCCCCCACCCTCGTGGACAGGGTGTGGGCCCCCTGACATAGATTTTTTCTTCCAGTATTTTTATTATTTTCCAAATAGATGTTCCGTGGAGTTTCAGGTCATTCCGAGAACTTTTGTTTCTGCACATAAATAACACGATGGAAAGTCTGCTAAAAACAGCGTCAGTCCGGGTTAGTTCCATTCAAATCATGCAAGTTAGAGTCCAAAACAAGGGCAAAAGTGTTTGGAAAAGTAGATACGACAGAGACGTATCAATTGTGCACCATCTAAATCCATTGAGATGACGGCATATGAACTGTGGTTTGGCAAGAAACCTAAGCTGTCGTTTTTTAAAGTTTGGGGCGGCGATGCTTATGTGAAAAAGTTTCAACCTGATAAGCTCGAACCCAAATTGGAGAAATGTGTCTTCATAGGATACCCAAAGGAAACTTTTGGGTACACCTTCTATCACAGATCCGAAGACAAGGTATTCGTTGCTAAAAATGGATACTTTCTAGAGAAGGAGTTTCTCTCGAAAGAAGTGAGTGAGAGGAAAGTAGAACTTGAAGAGGTAATTGTACCTTCTCCCGAATTGGAAAGTAGTTCATCACAGAAATCAGTTCCAGTGATTCCTACACTAATTAGTGAGGAAGCTAACGATGATAATCATGAAACTTCAGATCAAGTTACTACCGAATGTCGTAGGTCAACCAGAGTCGGTCCGCACCAGAGTGGTATGGTAATCCTGTTCTGAAAGTCATGTTACTAGACCATGACGAACCTATGAACTATGAGGAAGCGATGATGAGCCCAGATTCCGTGAAATGGCTTGAGGCCATGAAGTTTGAGATAGGATCCATATACGAGAACAAAGTGTGGACTTTGGTGGACTTGCTCGATGATCGGCAAGCCATTAAGAATAAATGGATCTTCAAGAGGAAGACGGACGCTGATAGTAGTGATACTATCTAGAAAGCTCGAATTGTCAAAAAAGGTTTTCAACAAGTTCAAGGTGTTGACTAAGATGAGATTTTCTCACTTGTATCGATGCTTAAAAGTCTGTCTGAATCATGTTAGCAATTGCCGCATTTTATGAAATTTGGCAAATGGATGTCAAACCTGCATTCCTTAATGGATTTCTTAAAGAAGAGTTGTATATGATGCAACCAGAAGGTTTTGTCAATCCTAAAGGTGCTAACAAAGTGTGCAAAGCTCAACCATCCTTCTATGGACTGGTGCAAGCATCTCGGAGTTTGGAATATACGCTTTGATGAGTTGATCAAAGCATATAGTTTTATACAGACTTACGGTGAAGCCTGTATTTACAAGAAAGTGAGTGGGAGCACTACAACCTTTCTGATAAGTATATGTGAATGACATATTATCGATCGGAAATGATGTAGAATTTTTTGGAAATCATAAAAGAGTGTTTGAAAGGAGTTTTTTCAAAGAAAGACCTCAGTGAAGCTGCTTACATATTGAGCATCAAGAACTATAGAGATAGATCAAGACGCTTGATAAGTTTTTTCAATGAGTACATACCTTGACAAGTTTTTGAAGTAGTTCAAGATGGAACAGTCAAAGAAATAGTTCTTGCCTGTGTTGCAAGGTGTGAAGTTGAGTAACACTCAAAGCCAGACCATGGAAGAAGATAGAGAGAGAATGAAAATCATTCCCTATGCCTCAGCCATAGGTTCTATAAAGTATGCTGTCGGTGTCAAAACCGGCGGATCTCGGGTAGGGGTCCCGAACTGTGCGTCTAGGCGGATGGTAACATGAGACAAGGGACACAATGTTTTTACCCAGGTTCGGGCCCTCTCGATAGAGGTAAAACCCTACTCCTGCTTGATTAATATTGATGATATGGGTAGTACACGAGTAGATCTACCACGAGATCAGAGAGGCTAAACCCTAGAAGCTAGCCTATGGTATGATTGTTGTTCGTCCTACGGACTAAAACCCTCCGGTTTACATAGACATCGGATAGGGTTAGGGTTACACAGAGTCGGTTACAATGGTAGGAGATCTACATATCCGTATCGCCAAGCTTGCCTTCCACGCCAAGGAAAGTCCCATCCGGACACGGGACAAAGTCTTCAATCTTGTATCTTCATAGTCCAGGAGTCCGGCCAACGGTGATAGTTCGGCTATCCGGACACCCCCTAATCCAGGACTCTCTCAGTTGCCCCTAAACCAGGCTTCAATGACGACGAGTCCGGCGCGCATATTGTCTTCGGCATTGCAAGGCGGGTTCCTCTTCCAAATACTTCATAGAAGATTTTGAACACAAGGATAGTGTCCGGATCTGCAAAACAAGTTCCACATACCATCATAGAGAGAATAACTTTTGCACAGATCTGCTGACGTATTCCACGGCATGACATCACACCACGGCATGCCTTTATACGAATCGTTTTTACTGTTCCACCTCAGCGCGTTTAGCGAGGCGGTTTCCTTGGCACGTCTTATCAAAGCGGAGATCGTGCCCCCTTATTCCGGGATTCTCATCAATACGGACGTGGGTAACCCAACCGCGCCATTGATTACGGTGCTTGGGAGATAAGCGAGTTTTACCAGGCTGGCGGGGGACGCATAGCTTCGTTCGTCCATATAAGGGGATAAGGATCCACCTTTTCGCCTACGCCTTCTTCCTCCTTTTCTCATCCATTTCCGCGCACTCGAGCTCCAACGCCCAAGTCCGCACATCCCTCCTCAACCTCCTCCAGCCATGTCCGGAGCGGGAGGCAAGTGGATGGTCTCCTCCGTCACGGAGGGACAAGTCAAAAAGCTGTGGAAGGCCGGATACTTGTCCAGCGACATCACGCACCGGCTCCCCGACGCGGGGCAGCTCATTCCCACCCCCAGGCCCAATGAGAGGGTGGTGTTCCTCACCCACTTCCTCCGCAGACTAGGTTTTCCACTTCACCCATTTGTCCAGGGGCTCATGCTCTACTACGGCCCGGACTTCCATGATCTAGCCCCGAATTTCATCCTCAACATCTCGGAGTTCATCGTCGTGTGCAAGGCCTTCCTCTGCATCCATCCCCACTTCGCCTTATGGCTGAAGACCTTCAATGTCAAGCCGAAGGTAGTGGGCGGCCGCCAAGCGGAGTGCGGAGGTGCCATGGTTGGCAAGATGGCCAAAGTCGTATGGCTCGAGGGCTCCTTTGTGGAGACCTAAAGGGGTGGCAATCGGGGTCGTTCTACATCACCGAGCCGCACGAATCTCAATGGGCGGCGGCCCCCGAATTCCGATCTGGCTCCCCCACACGGCTCACATCATGGAAAGAGACATGCCTGACGTGGGGTGATTCGGAAGAGCTGTCCGAACTCCAAACCTGTGTCCGAACCCTGGTGGACAAGAATCTCAGGCTTGTCAATGTAGTCCAGGTTATGCTCATCCGCTGGATCCTCCCATGCCAACAACGGGCCTTCAATTTGTGGGAGTTCGATCCGGCACGGCACCAAACTCTGAAAAGGCTCTTCGACACTACGTACGAAGATGCCTGGAAGGTGCTGTTCAAGGGCGCCGAGGCTCCCACATCCGCTACCGAAGATCGCGGATTCAGCTCGCAGCGCCAAGCTACCGAGGTAAGCTATTTTGCCCTTTACGGGACTCTTGTTTTTCATAGTTTGACTCTATGTGGGATCTAAACTCCCTTACCTTTGACAGGACTGGCGTAACACGTCCGGGCAGGTTAAATGTCCGGCTCCTTTGCCAGAAGACCCAGTGGACGCCCGCTTGACGGAGCTGCTGGCTCCGGCACCTCACGTGGTGCCGGAGAAGAAGGCCAAGAAGAGGGCCACGGGGACTCGAAGGAGCGCCCGACGCCAGGTGTTGTCGGACTCATCGTCCGACGAATCTGAGGCGGAATCCTCCTCTGAGGACGAGGAGGAGGAAAAAGAAGCCTCTCCCCCAGCGGGGGGAGAGAAGAAAAGGAAGGCCGCCCCGACTGGGGAGGCCTAAGAGTCCAAGAAAGGAAGGACCCTTCGTCCGGACTTCTCCACTAACGCCGACAACGACGAGGAGGAGTGCCCACCAAGGGCCAAGCCCCTAGCGAGATCGTAAGTGTCCGGACTCCGAAATAGCTCATGACTTCTTATTTATCACATAGTGTCTTCTAACGCCGGATATAACCATGTAGCCCGCCCAAGGACGAGCTCGCCGCTTCGTCGAGCGGCTCCCTGGATTCGTCGGATGTGAATAGCACTTCACTTCCGACCGCCTCCTCTCCTCGTGACGCAGACGACACCGTGGTGGAGTCCCAAAAGGGGCCCAACCAGGAGGAGGTGGTCCTGGAGGTGCCGCAAGGCGACCTCCCGGACTCCGGGCGCAAAGGGGCCGAAACCCCAGAAGGCTCTAAGTCCGGCCCTGTGCCGGACTCCGTACCGGAACCTTTAGTGGTTCCGAAGTCCGGCAAGCGGCCCCTTCGTAAGAAGAGTAAGACTGCGACGCCAGTGACCTCCGTCCATCCGGAGGCACCGGATAGCTTGCTGGAGTGTAACGCCCTCGATGCGGCTATATCTCCCACGTGTCGAAGCACGACTTAGAGGCATAACCGCATTGAAAGCAATGTCGCAAGTGAGGTAATCTTCACACAACCCATGTAATACATAAGGGAAAGAGATACATAGTTGGCTTACAGTCGCCACTTCACACAATACATAAATAAACATCCATCATGAAGACATGGCATAGAAGCTATACATGGCAAGAACAACATCATAGCCTACACGGATCAACTACAACAACCTTGGCAAAATTGAATAACATGTAAACAATCTGCCAGGAAACATTTTATAGCAAAAGTAGAGCTCGATTGACTCAAGCTATGACACTCCATAATTGCAAACAAGGGCATGGATGGATAGAGAATAACCATATGTTCAAAACATCCTTACTGAAGTATCTCAAAATATGCATGGAACTCTCTGAAGCATCAAGTTAACATGGCATAGAAATATCAGCAAAACAGGGGCTGAAATCAGCAACATCATGAAGCCTAGTTTGCATGCTTGTGCTAGTCACCACAGAGATCACAAAAATACATGGCATACACCCCTGTAAATATGGCATGGCATATTACAAAACACATGTAGGACTCAAGATCATAGGATGCACACATCAATCATGGCAAAAATGACAAAAGTGCATGTTCTGATAAGAATCTGAAACTAACATCACATAGCCCTCTTCTAACAGCATTTCGGGCATCAATATGAGCTCAAATGAAAATGATGGAATGATATGAAATGATCTACTCATCGAGACGAACAATGCGATATGCTATACACCCAAAACGGAGCCACGGGTGCAAAGTTATGGCATGATGAAAATGCAACAAATTATATCACAGATAAAAGACTTAGAGGGAATCGGGGCTCGGGGAAAGTCAACCCTTCGTGGATCTGAGAACTGGGCGCGCGCGGGTCGAGGCGGGGCCGGCGGCGGCTCGCCGGGACGGTGCCGAAGGAGGGAGGAGAGGCCGGGGACGAGGCCGGGCGCGGCGGCGGCCGGGGGCGACCGGCGGAGGCGGGGCCGGGGCCGCGACGGCGGGGTGAGGCGGCGGAGGTGGCCGACGGGCGCCGGCGCGGGCGAGGCGGCCGGGGCGCCGCGGCGGCCGGGCGGCGCGGCCGAGGCGGCGGAGGGCGACGGCGGGGTCGCGCGCGGGGGCGGCGGAGCGCGGCCGGGCCGGGAGGGCCTCCCGCGGGCCCTGCGGGCCGCCGGCGGCGGCGATGTGGGCGCGCCCACGTGGCGCGCCCCGGTTGGCCGGGCGGCGGCGGGCGGACGTGTCCGGCCCGAATCGGACACGTCCGGCAGCGGGGAGAGGAGCGGGGCTAGGGTTAGGGGTGGAGTTGATCCGGGATTTTGGGGGAGGGGTGTTTTTATAGGTAGAAGGAGCTAGGAAGCTCCAAATGGAGTGTAGTTTTCGCCCACACGATCGTGATCCGACGACGGAGAGCATGGAAGTGACTTAGATGGGTTATTGGGCTATTTTGGAGGGGTGTTGGGCTGCAACTTAAAAGAGGCCTTTGCGAGAGTGCGGTTAACTGTTGGAGTACCAAACGAGCTCCAAATGACCCGAAACTTGACAGGTGGTCTACCGGTGGTGTACCAAGGCCACTTGACAAACCTCGGTCCATTCCGAGAAAGTTTAGTAGCCGCTCACGGAAAAATGTAAAAGGGGACGCCGGGGGACATAGGAGTGCCGGATTGCAAAACGGACAACGGGGAAAATGCTCGCATGCATGAGACGAACACGTATGCAAATGTGATGCACATGATGACATGATATGAGATGCATGACATGGACAAAATGCAAAAATGAAGAAAAACCCAACCACGTAGGGAATATCATATCACAATGTCGAAAATGGCAAGAGTTGGAGTTACAAATATGGAAAGTTACATCCGGGGTGTTATATGGAGGCGCTTAACGGCGCCTCCATCGACGAGGAGCACCGCACTGTTATGGGTGCGGTGATCCAGAAAGTTCAGTCCGCCAAGAGCGGGCTGACTGAAGCTTGTACCAGCCTTCTAACAGGCTTTGAGGTAAGTTTAGAATATGTAAAAATATTACTGCATAGACAGTAGCCCCTGATGCTTAGTTCGGTGTTCGGAAAGAAAAGCCGGACTAAGGATCTAAAAAGATATACGCAGGAGTCTAACATAAGTATGTCAATATGCGAATGCAGGCTGCGCTGCTGACCTCTGCCGCACTGACTGCGGAGGTCAATGCGTTGAAGCAGAGCCTCGAGCGGTCCGAGAACGAGCTCGGCCTTGCCACAGGGAAGGTAAGTAATACCTTACTAAAGAAATACCTTATAGAAAGGATTTGGTTGCAAAAATGACAGGACTAACATGGGTATTGTAGGGGCCACGAACGAGGTGGCGACCCTGAAGGAAGCGGTGTCCGTGGCCGAAAGCAAAGCGGCCGCGGAGCGCACCGAGCGAGAGAAGCAGGAGGCGCGGGTGCCGGAGGTGCGGCAATAGCTCCAGGCTCTCGTGGAAAAACACGAGAGTTTGGAGCGTGACTCGAAGACTCGAGAGTCCGAGCTCGCCTCGGCTCTTGAGCGTGCCAAGGCCGCTAAGGCCGAAGCCCAAAAAGCCTTCCAGGAGATTGAATCATTAAAGAAGATAGCGGCGGGTAAGGCAATCTTTATGCAAAGCAAGCATGTGAAAGTGAATTACCTATTACTTACCCGAATCCGGAGCTCTCCAGGAGCGTTCGCAGATCTGCCCCGTAGTGTGTCTGATGCTGCCGCGTTCTACCGCTCCAAGGAGGGGAGCTCGACGGAAAAGGTGTTCTGGTCTCAGTATGCTGAGGCCGGACATCCGGTGCCCCTGAGCGACCAGCTGAAGCAGCTGGTCGAGCTCCACAAGGTCGCCGAACAAGCCACGAAGGGCCTCATAATTCGGCTGTGGCCATTGGAAGCCATGCTTGGGAGCTACTTCGGGCTAGTGCGGCGGCTGGTGGACGCCTGTCCATGGATTGAAGTCATCAAGCGCCCCGTCTGCATTGAAGGTGCCCGTCGGGCCCTTGCCCGTGCTAAAGTGCACTGGGGCAAGCTGGATGCGGAGAAGCTTGTGACGGACGGGCCACCGAAGGGCAAGGAGCATCGCAAGCCCGAAATGTACTATGAGGGCGTCATGAAGGGTGCCCGCCTTATAGCGGGTGAATGCTCCAAAGATGTAATTTTTTAATAGACTCGCATTTGTTATCCTGTACGCTGAAAACTTGTTCATATGAGCTAAGCAACGTTTGTGAATTTAAAATATTACCTTCTGTGCGGCCGTTTATCAAATTTGAGAGATGGCAAGTCATTGACTTTAGCCCCCATGCCACGAGTGCTGGGGTGTTCGGGATAAACTTGAGCGCTCTTGTTCCCATTCTTGGGTCCTTTTAGGGAGGCGCTCAACGCAACGAACAAGGCAACCTGACTATAGTGCTTGAACACTTTCACTTAGCCATAGAATTCTATAATTTTAAATTTCGGTGAAGCCCCTAGTATTCGGAAGACCGAGTTCGGGGCGCTATCCACGCTTTTGGCCGGACAATGCCGACTCCTCGCTCTAAGCGGCATAAGTCTTTAGGGACCCGAAAAAACCTCTCGAACAACGACCGACTCTCACCCTATCATGACGGTCAGTTTTAGCTTTCTCCACTAAGGTGCTCAAACCAGCTCAACCGGGGCACAATCGCAGTGGTTCTCCCAGCGCTACCTTAGCCGATATAACGGAACGTAAGGTACCAAAACATGGGAGCTGGGCAAACCCAACTATTGACCCAAGACATGATTCGGAGCCGATGCATATAATGCTATAAGTTCGGGGTGCCGCACTTGTGAAAGTGTTCGAACTTATCACACCATATTTTTGGGGTACTTAAGCCCCTGGTGTATTGGCCGTACCAAAGTGTACGGGTGCAACATGTCATAAATGAACATATATATAGATAAAGAAAGGAGTGCAATAATAGGAAAAAGCTATGTATTGTTTATTCAAAAAGGTACTGCAATGAAAGCATGACGGTACAAATAGTGCGATAAGCAAGGGATGGGACTATTTAACATGTCCCCTCCAGGGGTAAGCTGCTGGATGGTATGTAAAACAGGTATAATGCTCGTAGTAGAGACCACCTGGACACTCGACGTAGCTTTCTGCTTCCCTGGCTGTTGCATCGTGAGTTCGACAATTCTAGTGCCGGACAGGACTTCGGGAAAACGGAGTCCTGAAAGTAAGAAAAAAGAAGAAAGAAAAATAATGACACAATCGGGAGCCCCTGGTGCGGTTGAGCCGCATTCTGGGCGTGCCGTGGTCATTCCCCTCCCCTTATGCCCATGGTATCTCCAGAGCGTAGTTATGTATGCGTAGTACTGCCTTCGCAGTTTAGCAAGGACCGGGGTTGGGGCCGGATTGCTACGCATGCTCAGATCGTGCCAGGCGGTCTTGTTGTAGGTTACTCCGGGCGCGCTTGACGGTGTCCAGACGTTTAATAGCCGGACTCGAAAATTGCTGTGAGAGGCTGCTTTGCACCTCCGCCGCGAGGGCCGCCGTGTGCTCCCCCGTTCGGAGAGAGCGTTCGGTGTTTCCATTGACCGTGATTACTCCTCGAGGGCCTGGCATCTTGAGCTTGAGGTACGCGTAGTGCGGCACCGCATTGAACTTTGCAAATGCGGTTCGTCCAAGCAGTGCGTGATAGCCGTTGCGGAACGGGACTATGTCGAAGATTAATTCTTCGCTTCGGAAGTTATCCGGGGATCCGAAGACCACTTCGAGTGTAACTGAGCCTGTACAATTGGCCTCTACCCCTGGTATGACGCCTTTAAAGGTCGTCTTTGTGGGTTTAATCCTTGAGGGGTCTATGCCCATTTTGCGCACTGTATCCTGATAAAGCAGGTTCAGGCTGCTACCGCCGTCCATCAGGACTCTAGTGAGGTGAAATCCGTCGATGATTGGGTTAAGAACCAATGCGGCGAATCCGTCGTGGCGGATGCTAGTGGGGTGGTCCATTCAATCAAAGGTGATCGGGCAGGAGGACCATAGGTTGAACTTCGGGGCGACTGGCTCCATGGCATATACGTCCCTTAGTGCACGCTTCTGCTCCCTTTTGGGTATGTGGGTTGCGTATATCATGTTCACCGTCCGCACTTGTGGGGGGAAGCCCTTCTGTACTCTATTGTTCGGCGGCCGGGGCTCCTCCTCGTCATCGCTATGCAGCCCCTAGTCATTGAGTTCGGCATTTAACTTGCCTGCCTGTTTGAAGACCCAATAATCCCTGTTGGTGTGGTTGGCTGGTTTTTCGGGGGTGCCATGTATTTGGCACGAGCGATCGAGTATTCGGTCCTGATTGGACGGGCCCTGAGTATTTCTTTTGAACGGCTTTTTCTGCTGACCGGGTTTAGAGCCTCTGAATCCGGCATTGACTGCCGTATCTTCAGCATTATCACTGTTAATGCGGCGCTCGTTCTTGTTGCGACGCGACCTGCCATTGCTGTCCTTGGTATCCGAACTACCAGGGTTTTTGGTCAAGTTGTTACTACGAGCTAGCCAGCTGTCTTCTCCCGCGCAAAAGCGGGTCATGAGCGTTGTGAGGGCTGCGATGGATTTCGGCTTTTCCTGTCCAAGGTGCCGGGCAATCCACTCGTCGTGGATGTTATGATTGAAGGCTGCAAGGGCTTCTGCATCCGGACAGTCAACAATTTGATTTTTCTTGGTTAGGAACCGTGTCCAGAATTGTCTGGCCGATTCTTCTGGCTGCTGAATTATGTGGTTGAGGTCATCGGCGTCTGGTGGTCGCACGTATGTGCCCTGGAAGTTATCGAGGAATGCGGCTTCCAGGTCCTCCCAACAACCAATTGATTCTGCTGGCAAGCTGTTAAGCCAATGCCGAGCTGGTCCTTTAAGCTTGAGTGGGAGGTATTTGATGGCGTGTAGATCATCGCCACGGGCCATGTGGATATGGAGGAGGTAGTCCTCGATCCAAACCGCAGGATCTGTTGTGCCATCGTATGATTCGATGTTTACGGGTTTGAAACCCTCGGGGATTTAATGATCCATCACTTCGTCTGTGAAGCATAGTGGGTGTGCGGCGCCTCTGTACTGAGCTATATCACGACGCAACTCAAATGAGCTTTGTCTACTGTGTTCGGCCCGGCCGGAATTGCTGTATCGGGCATGACAGTTATCATCACGTATCATGGGGCGCCCATGCGATCCGTAGATCGATCTTGTTTGCCTTGCCTTGTCCTCCAATATGTCTCGCAGGTCTGGCGCGTTTCCCCGTGCCTTGGTACTTTTCGAGCGACGCCGGGGTGCGGCTTGAATGGAGGGCCTAGAGGCCTCTCTGTCGCGACCACGGGGTGGCCGGTCGCCCGCATCATGCACTGGTGATGTAGGTTTTGGTGCTGCTTCCTCTAATTGGGGTAGTAGCCTGCGTTTTGGGTATCTCTTGGAGGGGCGTTCGAGTTCGTACTCTTCGGCTGCAAGGACTTCGGTCCATCTGTCAGCTAGCAGGTCTTGGTCAGCTCTAAGCTGCTGCTGCTTTTTCTTGAGGCTGCTTGCCGTGGCCATAAGACTGCGTCTGAAACGCTCCTGTTCGGCGGGATCCTCGGGCACGACAAATTCGTCGTCGTCGAGGCTTGCCTCATCTTTGGAGGGAGGCATATAATTATCGTCCTCCACCTCCCTGTCTGCCTCTCTATCATGAGGGCTGGCTTCTCCCTCCTCCTGTGCTGAATCCTGCTGGAGGGGGTTGTCTTTGGCACTATCCGGGGTGTTATTATCTCCCGTGCCAGAATCACCGTTTTTGCTGTGGCGGGATTTAGAGCGGCGCCGCTGACGCCGACGCTTGGGCTGTTTCTTGGAGGGGTAATCCTCTGCTGTTCCATCGCCGTTCCCATCTTTTGGGATGTCCACCATGTATATGTCGTATGACGAGGTGGCCTTCCAGTGCCCTGTAGGCGCTGGTTCTTGGTCGTCTCCAGCATCGTCGTCCATACCGTCAATGTCTTCGGAGTCGAAGTCGAGCATGTCGGTTAAATCATCGACAGTGGCTACAAAGTGGGTGGTGGGTGGGCGTTGAATTTCTTCGTCGTCCGCATCCCAACCTTCCTGACCGTAGTCCGGCCAGGGCTCTCCTGATAAAGAGAGAGACTTTAGTGAATTTAGGATGTCGCCAAAGGGCGAGTGCTGAAATATGTCCGCGGCAGTGAACTCCATGACTGGCGCCCAATCGGATTCGATTGGCAGGGGCGCGGAGGGTTCGGAGTCCGGAGAGGAGTCCGGCACCTTGGAGTCACGGTCTTCGCAAAGGACAGGGATGGATTTCGGCTCAATCGTCGTAGAGATCGTAGCCCCCGAGGCGGTGTCCAACCACTCGTCCTCGATCGACGGAGTCGGCTCCGAGCTAAGGGTCGGAGCGGACGCTGGTGCGGCCTCCAAGGCACTGTTCGGCGGAGAGCTCGGTCGTGCCCATCGATACAGTGCGGCGCGCTTGGCTGTGGCTCGAATCCGTCGAAGATCAAGTCTCCGCGGATGTCGGCCGTGTAGTTCAAACTCCCAAATTTGACCTGATGGCCAGGGGCGTAACTTTAGATCTGCTCCAGATGGCCAAGTGAATTGGCCCGCAGTGCGAAGCCACCGAATATGAAGATCTGTCCGGGGAGAAAAGTCTCACCCTGGGCTGCGTTGTTGTTGATGATCGAAGGATCCATCGGGCTTAAGGATGACGACACAGAGGAACTCTCAATGAAAGCACCAATGTCGGTGTCAAAACCGGCGGATCTCGGGTAGGGGGTCCCGAACTGTGCGTCTAGGCAGATGGTAACAGGAGACAAGGGACACGATGTTTTTACCCAGGTTCGGGCCCTCTCGATAGAGGTAAAAACCTACTCCTGCTTGATTAATATTGATGATATGGGTAGTACAAGAGTAGATCTACCACGAGATCGGAGAGGCTAAGCCCTAGAAGCTAGCCTATGGTATGATTGTTGTTCGTCCTACGGACTAAAACCCTTCGGTTTATATAGACACCGGATAGGGTTAGGGTTACACAGAGTCGGTTACAATGGTAGGAGATCTACATATCCGTATCGCCAAGCTTGCCTTCCGCGCCAAGGGAAGTCCCATCCGGACACGGGGCGAAGTCTTCAATCTTGTATCTTCATAGTCCAGGAGTCCGGCCAACGGTGATAGTTCGGCTATCCGGACACCCCCTAATCCAGGACTCCCTCATATGCCATGTTGTGTACCAGAACTATTGTATACCCTGCCCTGAGTTTGTCAAGGGAGTACAATTTTGATTTACGAGTAGATCTCTGGACAGCGGTCAAAATTATCCTTAGATGACTGAGGAAATCTTTCTCGGTTATGGAGCTGATAAAGAGTTCGTCGTAAAGAGTTACGTCGATGCAAGCCTTGACACCAATCTAGATGACTCTAACTCACTATCCGGATACTATTGAAAGTGGGAGCAATTAGCTAAAGTAGCTTCGTGCAGAGCATTGTAGACATAGAAATTTGGAAAATACATACAGATCTGAATGTGGCAGAACCGTTGACTAAACTTATCTCACAAGTAAAACATGATCACACCTTAGTACTCTTTAGGTGTTAATCACATGGCGATGTGAACTAGATTATTGACTCTAGTAAACCCTTTGGGTATTGGTCACATGGCGATGTGAACTATAGAGTGTTAAATCACATGACGATGTGAACTATTGGTGTTAAATCACATGGCGATATGAACTAGATTATTGACTCTAGTGCAAGTGGGAGAATGAAGGAAATATGCCCTAGAGGCAATTATAAAGTTATTATTTATATTTCCTTATATCATGATAAATGTTAATTATTCATGCTAGAATTGTATTAACCGAAAACTTGATACATGTCTGAATACATTTACAAAACAGAGTGTCCCTAGTATGCCTCTACTTGACTAGCTCGTTAATCAAAGATGGTTAAGTTTCCTAGCCATAGACATGTGTTGTAATTTGATGAACGTGATCATATCATTAGAGAATGATGTGAAGGGCAAGACCCATCCGTTAGCTTAGCATAATGATCGTTAAGTTTTATTGCTATTGCTTTCTTCATGACTTATACATGTTCCCCTGACTATGAGATTTTGCAACTCCCGAATACCGGAGGAACACTTAGTGTGCTATCAAATGTCACAACGTAACTTGGTGATTATAAAGATGCTCTACAGGTGTCTCCGATGGTGTTTGTTGAGTTGGCATAGATCAAGATAAGGATTTGTCACTCCGATTGTCGGATAGGTATCTCTGGGCCCTCTCGATAATGCACATCACTATAAGCCTTGCAAGCAATATGACTAATGAGTTAGTTACGGGATGATGCATTACGGAACGTGTAAAGAGACTTTCCAGTAACGAGATTGAACTAGGTAT
>LR880972.1:893087097-893124498 GCA_904067115.1 Aegilops sharonensis | reverse complement strand
AATAAAAGTTTTATTTATTATAAATAAAAGTTCATGCTCTAAAGTGACAGAAACTAACCTAGAATAATCAATCACATGTGAGAAATAAATTTATTTGCTAATTAAAATAATAGGAAAACAGTAGCTAGTTAATTAATTAAGAATAACAAGATTCTGATTAAAACTATTTTTTGATTAATCCTAAAATGCCCAAATTAATTCCTACGTTTAGGTAATGTCAAAACAAAGTTGGGACAAAAAGAATCATCCAAAAATAATTTTCCTAACTCATTTTATAGTAGATTTACTATTCTTACTAAATCTAAAATAAAGCAATTTTAACATAGCCAATTATATATTCTACAGAAACTATAAGAAATTTTCAAACCAACAGAAAAAGAATCACTTAAAAATATTAAGTAGAATAAAAGATATGAATTTTTCAAATCTGGAACTATTCTGTTAAAACAGAAAAACGAAAATAAAGAAAAAATGGCCTAATGGGCCTAACTAACGCACTGAGCGTAACTTAACTAAAACGGGCCCTAGGGTTAAACGAATCGGGCCGGCTCAAATAATAAACCTAACTCAAATTAAACCGGAACGAACCGGACCGAACCGGGTTTATTTAAAAGAACATACCCCTTCGGGGGGGTTCTAATCTACGCCGTAGAATCGGGATCGGACGGCGCGGGTGAAGTCCGGTGGCTTACCGGAGATCGACGGCGGCGGCGGCTCGGGCGGCGAGTGCGTCGGCGTCTCCGGTAGTCGGGGGCGACGGCGGGGAGCTCCGGCGGGTGCGGACGGGCGAGGGGGAGCGTCTGGTGGAGTTGGTGGAGGTCGGGGTGGGCTAGGGCGTCGGCGGCGAGGTAAATGGCGGCGGCGGCGTTCGGAAACTCCGGTGAGTGCGCGTGGCGAGAGAGAGGGGTCCGGTGAGGGGGCGAGGGGGGGAATGGGGTGCGGGGAGGGGGTTTTATAGGCGGGGGCGACGACTTGCGCGAGGGGGTGAATCGGGAGGGAGATCGAATCCCGGATCCTTCGGGATCCGGCGAGCGGCGGCGCGGCGAGTGGCGTGGGCGAGGGGTTGACGACGGGTGGGGGTCCACCGTCAGTGAGGGAGAGGGGGAGTGCGGCACGTCGGGCGACCGAGCGGAAAGAGGTTCGACGCGAGGGGGGCGCGGGCTGGCTCGCTGGGCTGGCTCGGCCGGTGGCTGGGCCGGTTCGGTGGGCCGCCTGGGTGGGTCGCCCAGGTGCTGGCTGGGCCAGTCGGCCTGGCTGGTGCCTGGGCAATTTTTTTCTTTTTCAATTTTTTTTTGAAAAACAAAAACAGAGATAATATATAAACTATAAATATTTTATATAGGACATATATATACCAAAATGATCAGGGGAATATTCCCTATCATCTGAACATTTTTCCAGGGGCAAAATCCAAAGTTTATAAAAAATCATTTTTTCCAGAATTCAAATAAAACTCAAATTTGAATTCAAAACTTTTGGCATTGTTTTCCTCTGATATTTTTGGAGTGTCATGTTTACTCCTCTCATACTTTTGCTCAAGTATTTATCAGGCATAGTTTTTGAAATGATTCCCACTTGCCAAAGTTTGAATTCAAATTCCAAAACTCAAAATCTTCTGAAACTCCAAATGGCACTCAAATTCAAACAGAATGCATAGATGCCTAGCTATAATTGTAAAACATTCCAAATAGGAAATTTGGGATGTTACAATCATTAGCATGCTCAAACAAATTCTGAACTAAAACTGAAGGTGGGACTCTTTTTCTAGCATTCTCCCCAAAAGCACTATATTCATTAGATTTCATTCTACGCATAACATCTTGATCATGAAGAGTTTCTTCTATAGGAGGACATTCATGATTAATTTTATAGAAAGAAAAAATATCCCTACCTTTTCTCATTATAAAATCAAATTCATTCATCCGGTTAATAGTGGCTAACACTTTAGCTCTATGATCATGAATATTAGTGTGACACCCAGATAATTAAGCTACAGTAATTCCATGCTGATGATGCCATGTCACCTCGGTTACTGTTGTTAATCTCGTGTTAGTTTAAAACCTATTCAAAATTCAAATTCAAAATCAAGTCAAACAATTAAAGTTTTCAAAAGTCAAAACTATAATGTTCTTAATGTGAAAAATAAATCATGGATAATATTGGTGAAGAAACAACATCTTTATAAAATAATTAAATACCCTAAAGTGATTAGAACAACAACAAAACAATTAATTATACTCCTATTGTATTTTACAAAATACTAAACTATTTTAGCTAGGTGCCAAAGTTATTGTGGCTGTGGTATAATTATTGCTACTATTTTAGGTGCTAATTGGATGTTTTACAAAACTAAAGCAATTTGGGAAATAAAGTTAAAACAGAAAAGAAACATAAGAAAAGGGAAGAGACTAAACAAAAAAATAATAAAGTAAAAAGAGGGGGAAAGCCCCAGGCCAACTGGGCCACCCGGCCCAACTCCCACCCTGGCCCGACTGGCACACCCCACTCTCCATATCCCCCTATCGGCCGAAACCCCTAGCCCCACTCCCCCACTACCCCCGACCCCCACTCTATCTCGCTCGCTCCCCCACTCCCCCCGGTTTCTAGATCGGGCAAACCACCCCGACCCCATCGTCCCTGACGCCGCCGCCGCACACCATCGCCGCCTCATCCCGCCACTGCTTCGCCGGAGTCACCCCGTCGCCGAAGCACCTCCTTGTCCTCTTCCCCGCTGGATCGCCCGAGCCTGGAGCCGTTCGACCCCGACGTCGGCACCTCCCCCGAACAGCGTCGCCCTCCGCCACCCCCATCGCCCGCGAGACTGCCGCCACCTCCCAGAGCCCATTGCCTTCCCCCTGCAGCTCCCATGTGAGGAACCCCCTCCTATCCTCCTTTCCATCCTCCCGTATGGCCACCGCCCACCACTCGCGCGCGTGCGCCCGCGCCGCACCACGACGCACCGCGCGCCTCCCCCTGCTTTGGACACCGAGGCCCACGCTCACCGTGGCCTCGCCCCGCACCGTCGCCTCTCACTCCCTGTGCCCGGTTCGCGCACCTAGCTCCCAATACACGTCCCAGGCCACGCCCCGACGTGTGACAGCCTGGTTTTTGCCCTCTCTTATTTGCTTGATCTTCATTTGAAAATTTTCTGAAACTTGGAGTTCTTGAGTCTTTTCATATGGACTTAAACACTTGGGCATCCTTGGCTTTCACCCAAGTGCTCCACTTCCCTCCTAAATCATCATTTCTCTTCTGATCCACCCAAAATAATCTTTGGAATATTTTTCTTAAATGAAAAATATTCATTTTCACTCAAAAACCCTAGCCAGATCAGTTTGCTTCAAAGCAACCCTAATTTTTATGGCTCAGAAAAATCTGAGATAATTCACAAATATTCTGTGAACCCTAGGGCACCTTCGTGAGCAAAAATATTTTAGCACTTTTTGGAATATTTTTGCTACAAAAAATATTTTCCGTTCTGGACAGAAATGGTGGTTTCTATAGCAACTACCATTTTACTTGCTCCATTTGACCTGAACTTTCTTGTGCATCTTTACCTTAGTAACTCAAGACTAGCCTGCAAAGCATAGCCTCTAACTCCCAGCCGTTTGACCACAGTAACTGTTCAAAGTTACTAATCAGAAACTTACCTGGCTTGTAAAGACCTCTCTACTGCACCTGGATCCAAACCAAATCATGGTAACACTCAAAACTACCACGAACAAAATGCCAGACATGAAGTTTATGCTTAGATCAGCCTGATGTCATAGTTCACGCAGTGATCACGTTCGTCCAGGGGTGTTGGCATGCGTGTCGACGCGCTCTGATGGCCGCCGAGCGCTCTGTTCGCGCGTGCTCGCATCCCTCGCCTGCCCGAGCGTGCCAAACAGTGCCACCATCTTCGTCTCAACGCCATTAACCTCTGGCTCTCGCTGACGCTGGAGCACGCCGCAGCGGGCACGGGCAAGGTACGACCAGCCCAATAGTGTGGAGCGCACTGTGCTCGTCACCTTCCCCATGATCCTGTGCTCGTCTCCGTCCGCCCACAGTTGCCGCGTGACCTGCATTGCCATCTCCCCCTCTCACTGACGCCACTCGTCGCCGGGCGTTGTGGACAGGTGTCCACCGGCGGAGCCTGAAACCCCCTCGCCGCTCGCCTATAAATGGAGCCACCCCGAGACTCCTCGAGCACCATCCAGCACTCACACACACTCCACAGCCGCGTAGGAAGCCGTAGCCCGTCCGAGCAGGCCTCGGGCCACCGTCCCCGAGCTCGAGCTCGCCGGTGATCCCCTCTGGTGGCCTCGGTACCTCCAGCCCCTCCCAGGCCTGGGCGACCCCTCCAGGGCCTCCGCCTCTCTCCGGTGAGGCCGTCTCGCCCGCTTGGAGCCCCTGGAGTGGCTTCCGTTCGCCGTCTTCCTCAACTCCGGCAACCACCGTGTTCTGCCTCCGCTTGCAAGCTTGATTCCGACGCTGTCCGACCACCCCTAGCCACGCTACGGGTACGGGCAGGTGCGCCACCGTCCTCTCTCTAAATCCCTCCCTCTCGTCTTGGCGAAGAAGCCCTCGTCTCCGGCGAAAGCTCCGGCGAAGCCGCGGCCTCCTCTGTTTCCTTCTTCCCCCTTCCCCCACCTGACTAGCGGGGCCCGCTAGTCAGCCACTCTGTACGCACACGAAGCAGTACGAGTGGTGGCGTCCTGAGGTTTTACGCCTTCGACGTCACCCCCTCAGCTGTTTATTTAAATTCAAAATCACTTAAATTCCAGAGAGCTTCAAACAGTTATAACTTTTCAACCATAAGTCCAAATGAATTGATTCTTTTTGCATTGTGTTCTTTGAAAAGAAATCTAGCAGCTCACCGAAGATGAGATTTTTCTGAGCTGTTTAGAATTTCTGGTGATTTTCAGAATTGTTCTTGATCTTTGCTTTTTGTGTTTCAATTTATTTTCAGAGGGCGAGGCTTGTCTTGAGGATCACCAGAAGGCTTGTGAACCTCATCTGCACTAAGGCAAGCCACAACAACATTTTCATGGTGTCATTTCAATATTTGTGATTTTCTTACTTGAATGAAATGATTAATCCATGCATTTAAATAAATATTGTGTTATTTTTATTCTGTTAAATGTTTGTGAGTTATTATGATTGATTTACAGAATGTTGAAATTAGTTTAGTTGGTAGAGCCAAGTTAAGATTTAATCGCGGTGATGATAGAAATGATTTTGTTATGCATGTTAGTAATTATTTAAAGTTATTCTCTTTCCTTAAATAAAATGATAAAAATTTGCTAAGAAAATATTCTGTTAAGTGCTTGGTTAGTCATTTTACTTGACTTGCAGAATGTTTGAACCTAACTTGGATGAGAAAGAAATTGGGAATTGTTTGTGGGAAAATCTTTATTAATCATGTGAGAAATTAATCGTAGTTACGTTCTTGCAGGAGAAAATAATAAAACTTGCTGCAAGATATTTTGGTTAATATGTGAGCTATATTGATCAGCAAAGTAATATGAGTTGTTGATGTTTATGCTTAGTGTGTATACAGATGACAATCGGTCTTTTTTTCTATTATTAAGTGATGCATGTGTAGTTTTGCATTTCATGGCATGCTATGACACCGGTCATTTTCATATTAAGTTGAACCTGATTATAACTCAACTTGAATATAATGTTGACTGGGTCATGGTACCGCTGAATTGAGTTTTTCCCAGTGCAGCCACATTTGCCTTTTTGGGAAGGCCTTGATTCGGTCCATTGATATTGCCTCTGGTCGGTGCCTCCAACTAGGGAAGGTTGTGTCGTGCTCACCCTGGCCCGGTAAGCAGGCATAACCTTGTGTGCCCGTTGTTGAGATTATGGTACCGGGTCCCCGAGTGGCATTGTTTTGGCCACGACGGTGGTCGGTGTGTCTTTGGTAGACACGGGGCCACCAGGACTAGCCCGTTGGGGATTGGGTCGGAGTGGCCGGGAGAGTGTCATGGCAATGGAAGGGTTTTGCCGGAATGTCGTTGGTCCACCTGAATGGGAGTGCGAGGCCATGCGTTCCGTGGTGTGGGTACAGTGCGCTACCTCTACAGAGTGTATAATCTATCGATAGCCGAGTCCACGGTCACGGACACCTCGTAGTAGGTCCCACTGATGACCCACAAGTATATGGGATCTATCGTAGTCCTTTCAAAAAGTAAGAGTGTCAAACCCAACGAGGAGCAGAAGGAAATGATAAGCGGTTTTTAGTAAGGTTTTCTCTGCAAGCACTGAAATTGTAGGTGATAGATAGTTTTGTGATAAGATAAATAGTAACGAGCAAAAAGTAAATAAAGTGCAGCAAGGTGGCCCAATCCTTTATGTAGCAAAGGATAATCCTGGACAAATTCTAATAATGAAGAAGGAGCTCCCGAGGACACATTGGGAATTATCGTCAAGCTAGTTTTCATCACGTTCATAAGATTCGCGTTCGGTACTTTGATAATTTGATATGTGGGTGGACCGGTACTTGGGTACTGTCCTAACTTGGACAAGCATCCCACTTGTGATTAACCCCTATTGCAAGCATCCACAACTACAAAAAGGAGTATTAAGGTAAACCTAACCACAACATTAAACATATGGGTCCATATCAACCCCTAACGAAGCAACACATAAACTAGGGTTTAAGCTTCTGTCACTCTAGCAACCCATCATCTACTTATTACTTCCCCATGCCTTCCTCTAGGCCCAAATAATGGTGAAGTGTCATGTAGTCGACGTTCACATAACACCAGTACAGGAAAGACAACATACATCTCATCAAAATATCGAACGAATACCAAATTCACATGACTACTAATAGCAAGACTTCACCCATGTCCTCAAGAACAAACATAACTACTCACAAAGCATACTCATGTTCATAATCAGAGGAGTAATACTATGCATAAAAGGATCTGAACATATGATCTTCCACCAAGTAAACCAATTAGCATCAACTACAAGGAGTAATCAACACTACTAGCAACCCACAAGTACCAATTTGTGGTTTTGATACAAGATTGGATACAAGAGATGAACTAGGGTTTTGAGAGGAGATGGTGCTGGTGAAGATGTTGATGGATATTGACCCCCTCTCGATGATAGGATCGGTGGTGATGTCGTTGGTGATGATTTCCCCCTCCCGGAGGGAAGTGTCCCCGGCAGAACAGCTCCGCCAGAGCCCTAGATTGATTCCGCCAAGGTTCCGCCTCGTGGCGGCGGAGTTTCGTCCCGTAAGCTTTCCCACGATTTTTTCCAGGGTAAAAGTGATGATATAGCAGAAGATGGACGCCGGAGACCCACCAGGGGGCCCAGGAGATAGGGGGCCGCGCCCTACAGGGGGGGGGGGGGCTTCTGTCTGTTGGACATGGTGTGGGCCCCTGGCCTATTTCTTTCGCTCATAAATTCTTAATAAATCCAAAAAGTTGTTTCGTGGAGTTTCAGGACATTTGGAGTTATGCAGAATAGGTTTCCGACGTTTGCTCCTTTTCCAGCCAGAATTCCAGCTGCCGGCATTCCCCCTCTTCATGGTAAACCTTGTAAAATAAGAGGGAATAACCATAAGTATTGAGATATAATGTGTAATAACAGCCCATAATGCAATAAATATTGATATAAAGCATGATGCAAAATGGACGTATCAACTCCCCCAAGCTTAGACCTCGCTTGTCCTCAAGCGGAAGCCGAAATCGAAAAATATGTCCACATGTTTAGAGATAGAGGTGTCGATAAAAATAAAATATGGACATGAGGGCATCATGATCATTCTAATAACAGCAACATATATGGATTTTGTCATATGATTTCCTATGCTCAAGTAATAAGCAATTCACAATGTCAAGTATGGTTCAAAAACTTCATTGGGAACTAACAAACTATAGTCTCAGTCATTGAAGCAATTGCAATTTATCGTAACATTAGAAAGAGTCAATAATAGAGCTTTTCAGTAAGCTCACATACTCAACTATCTCGTAGTCCCCTATAATTGTTTAACACTCACGCAATACTTGTGGTTATAGAGTTTCAGCCGAACACTGAGAAAGATAGGGGCTTATTGTGTTGCCTCCGAACGTATTCACCTTTAGGTGATGTCAACAATAATAGCCTATGCCAACTTACATCCAATTGGATATATGTATCATGATCTTTCAAACACGAGGAGCTTGCTAAAGGATAAAAATAAAAAGGGAAAGGTGAGCATCACCTTGACTCAAGCATAAAGTAAAACATAAAGTAAAAGATAGGCCCTTCGCAGAGGGAAGCAGAGGTTGTCATGCGCGTTTAGGGTTGATGCATAAAGTCTTAGTGCAAAAGAATGTCACTTTATATTGCCCCTTGTATGTGGACCTTTATTATGCAGTCTGTCGCTTCTATTACTTCCACAACAAGTTCATACAAAGTTTATTTTCTCTGCACTAATAAGTCATACATATTTAGAGAGCAATTTTTATTGATTGCACCGATGAAAACTTAGTTGAAGGATCTTATTCAATCCATAGGTAGGTATGGTGGACTCTCATGGCAAAACTGGGTTTAAGGATATTTGGAAGCACAAGTAGTATCTCTACTTGATGCAAGGAATTTGGCTAGCATGAGGGGGAAAGGCAAGCTCAACATGTTTGGAAGGTTAATGACAATATACTTTAACTGAGATGTCGGAAAACATAAACCATTCCGTTGTCTTCCTTGTCCAACGTCAACTCTTTTAGCATGTCATACTTAATGAGTGCTTCACAATCATAAAAGATGTCCAAAATAATATATTTATATGTGAACCCCTCTTTCCTTATCACTTCCTATTAATTGCAACGATGACCAAGGCTACGTTCATCAACTCTCAACATTTTTTATGCCTCATACTTTCTATGTGTGAAGTTACCACTATCCATAAGATCAATATGAACTCTTTTGTTCTTTCTACCTTCTCAAGATCATAGCAACATAGCAAAGCCCTTGACTCAACACTAATCTTTATTATAGATAGCACACGGACTCGAATACATAAAGAGATCACAATGCAAGACCTCTGTTGGAAAAGGCAGTGCCTAGGAGGCGCTTAGGCATGCTTAGGCATTGGGTGATGGCCAAACGCCTCGCCTAGGGCATAAATGGGAGTCTAGGCAGAGCAATCAAGAAATTGTCTACCCAAGCAAGAAATCATGTCATATTGCTCTGATATGCCAAAGGGCCACATTCCAATGGCAGTAGATGGTAGTTAACTTATTTATATGCCTTAAATTAATATTGATACACATATAATAACGAATATACACCCTGATAGTAAAAAACCATATTACCGCCTAAGTCACGCCTAGGGCGCTTATGCACCGCCTAGGCACTAGGCAAAGGCCAATCGCCTCGCTTACGCCTGCCGCTTTTCCCAACCAGCAAGACTCAAAACTACTTGATATCAAAACTTCAATCTACTAGATCAAGATACTACTAAAAGGATCGAACTAAATAAAGCAGTAAAGATAAGAGTGTGATGGTGATACGATACCGGGGCACCTCCCCCAAGCTTGGCAGTTGCCAAGGGGAGTGCCATACCCATGTGATTATTTCTTTGGAGGTGGTGAAGTAGGAGTTGTTGATGATGCAGGCTTGTTGTCTGTCTTCCAAGGCATAGGATCTCCATCATAAAAGGATGATCGAGTCTCCGGGATCCTTAAATCTGCAGCCAAACTCATCCTTTTGAATCTATATTCATACTCACAGTTCTGGTTTTGCAGGTCATAAATCTAGGCTTGGAGGTGGTCGATTTTCTCTTGAAGCTTGAAGATGGTCTCCCCGATGACTTTGGCATCCAGCTTGTGGTTGTTGGTGAACTCCGTGATCATCATCTGGTTGGCGTTGAGTCCAAGCTCCACCATCCCATGACACTTGAAAACTTCTTGCTCCACGGCTTCGAGCTTTGTCTCCACGCTCCCAGTACGCCTTGGTCCCTCCACATCGCGGATGTGCAGCACCCCCTCACGCATCTCAATGGTTTGAGGATGATGCAGCACCTCCGCGAGATAGGGGTTGATAACTCTCTCGAAAAATTTGTCCTTGGGAGCGCTTGGAGACGGCATGATGCTCTAGATCTGAAACAGAAACAGCTCGAAACGAAAATAGAGGATATTTGCGTGATACGGTGGTCAAAACCTTTGGGAGTATATATAATGAATTTTTACCGACCAAAATACGTAACATACAAGAAAACGTAGTCCGGGAGGCACACGAGGTGCCCACGAGACAGGGGGGCGCCCTACAGGGGGGGGCTCCTCTCTCGTGAGAGCCTCATGTCCCTTTCGGACTACTTCTTTCTTCCTAAAATTCTTAAATAATCCAAAACTGATAAAAATGCCATTAGAGTTGTTTTGGAGTTGGTTTACTTACCATACCACGTACCTATGCCTTTTCGGAGTCTGGAACGTTCTGGAAAGTGTCTCTTATGTATTCCTTAGGGGTTATTGTCGGTGTCAAAACCGGCGGATCTCGGGTAGGGGGTCCCGAACTGTGCGTCTAGGCGGATGGTAACAGGAGACAAGGGACACGATGTTTTTACCCAGGTTCGGGCCCTCTCGGTGGAGGTAAAACCCTACTCCTGCTTGATTAATATTGATGATATGGGTAGTACAAGAGTAGATCTACCACGAGATCAGAGAGGCTAAACCCTAGAAGCTAGCCTATGGTATGATTGTTGTTCGTCCTACGTACTAACACCCTCCGGTATATATAGACACCGGAGAGGGCTAGGGTTACACAGAGTCGGTTACAATGGGAGGAGATCTACATATCCATATCGCCAAGCTTGCCTTCCACGCCAAGGAAAGTCCCATCCGGACACGGGACGAAGTCTTCATTCTTGTATCTTCATAGTCCAGGAGTCCGGCCAAAGGTTATAGTCCGGCTATCCGGACACCCCCTAATCTAGGACTCCCTCAGTAGCCCCTGAACCAGGCTTCAATGACGACGAGTCCGGTGTGCAGATTGTCTTCGGCATTGCAAGGCGGGTTCCTCCTCTGAATACTTCATAGAAGATTTTGAACACAAGGATAGTGTCCGGCTCTGCAAAATAAGTTCCACATACCACCATAGAGAGAATAATATTTACACAAATCCAATCTATTGACGTATTCCACAACGTGACACCACACCGCGGCCAAGCCTTTATTCGAATCGTTTTACTGTCCCACCTCAGCGCATTTAGCGAGGCGGTTTCCTTGGCACGTCTTGTCGAAGCAGAGATCGTGTCCCCTTATTCCAGGATTCTCATCAATACGGGCGTGGGTAACCCAACCGTGCCATTAATTTACGGCGCTTGGGGGATAAGCGAGTTTTACCAGGCTGGTGGGGCCAGTAGTTTCGTCCGCCCATATAAGGGGATAAGGATCCGCCTTTTCCATCTACGCCTTCTTCCTCCTTTGCTTATCCATTTTCGCGCACTCGAGCCCCAGCGCCCAAGTCCGCACATCCCACCTCAACCTTCTCCAGCCATGTCCGGAGCGGGAGGCAAGTGGATGGTCTCCTCCGTCACGGAGGGACACATCAAGAAGCTGAGGAAAGCCGGATACTTGTCCAATGACATCGCGCACTGGCTCCCAGACGAGGGGCAACTCATCCCCACCCCCAGGCCCCATGAGAGGGTGGTGTTCCTCACCCATTTCCTCCGCAGACTAGGTTTCCCACTTCACCCATTTGTCCGGGGGCTCATGTTCTACTACGGCCTGGATTTCCACGATCTGGCCCCGAACTTCATCCTCAACATCTCGGCGTTCATCGTTGTGTGCGAGGCCTTCCTCTGCATCCAGACCCACTTCAGCTTATGGATGAAGACCTTCAATGTCAAGCCGAAGGTAGTGGGCGGCCGCCAAGCAGAGTGCGGAGATGCCCAACGTCCTATGGCTCGAGGGCTCCTGAGACCATAAAGGGGTGGCAATCAGGGTGGTTCTACATCACCGAGCCGCGCGACCCTGAATGGGCAGCGGCCCCGAATTCCGATCTGGCATCCGTACGCGGCTCACTTCCTGGAAAGAGAAGGGCCTGTCGTGGGGTAATTCGGAAGAGCTGACCGGACTCCAAACTTGCGTCCAAAACCTGGTGAGCAAGAAGCTCAAACTCGTCAACGTAGTCCAGGTCATGCTCATCCGCTGGATCCTTCCGTGCCAACAACGGGCTTTCAGCTTGTGGGAGTTTGATCCGGCACAACACTGAACCTTGAGCAGGCTCTTCGACACTACGTACGAAGACTCCTGGAAGGTGCTGTTCAAGGGCGCCGAGGCTCCCGCATCTGCTACCGAGGATCGCCGATTCGCAGCATCAGGCCAACGCGGTAAGCTATTTTACCCTTTACGGGATACTTGTTTTTCATAGTTTAACTCTATGCGGGATCTAAACTGCCTTACCTTTGACAGGATTGGCAGAAGACGTCCGGGTAGATCAACTGTCCGGCTCCCTTGCCCGAAGACCCAGCGGACGCCCGCTTGACGGGGATGCTGGTTCTGGCGCCTTAGTGGTGCCAGAGAAGAAGGCCACGGGAACTCGAAAGAGTTCCCGGCGCCTGGTGGTGTCGGACTCATCGTCCGATGACTCTGAGGCGGACTCCTCCCCCGAAAACGAGGAGGAGGAAAGAGAGGTCTCTCCCCTAGCAGAGGGAGAGAAGAAAAGAAAGGCCGTCCCAACTAGGGGCGGGGGGGGGGGGGGGGGGGGGGTCCAAGAAGGGAAGGACCCTTCCTCCGGACTGCTCCACCAATGCCGACGACGGCGAAGAGGAGTGGCCATCCAGGGCCAAGCCCCTGGCAAAATCATAAGTATCCCGATACCAGAATAACTCATGGTGTTCCTTTATTGCACAGTATCTTCTGATGCTGAATATAATCATGCAGTCCGCCCCAAGCCCAGGTCAGCGTGTCGTCGAGCGGCTCCTTAAGCTCGTCGGATGTGAATAGCATTTCACATCCGGCCGCCTCCTCCCCTCGCGTTGTAGATGATGCCGAGGTGGGGTCCCAAAAGGGTCCAAGCCAGGAGGAGGTGGTCCCGGAGGCGCCGCAAGGCGACCTCTCGGACTCCAGGCGCAAAGGGGAAAAAACCCCCGAGAGCTCCAAGTCCGGCCATGGGCCGGACACCGCACCGGAACCTTCAGCGGTTCCGGAGTCGGCAAGCGCTCCCCTAGTAAGAAAGGCAAGCCTACGACGCCGGTGACCTCCGTCCAACCGGAGGCACCGGGTAATCTGCGGGAGGTGCTTAAGGGCGCCTCCATCAACGAGGAGCACCGCACTATTATGAGTGCGGTGATCCAGAAGGTTCAGTCCGACAAGAGCGGGCTGACTGAAGCCTGTGCCAGCCTTCTAACAGGCTTTGAGGTATGTATTTAAGATATGTTAAAATATTACCGCATAGACAGTAGACCCCGATGCTCAGTTTGGTGTTCGAAAAGAAAAGCCGAACTGAGGATCAAAAAGATATACGCAGGAGTCTAACATAAGTATGTTAATATGGGTATGAAGGTTGTGCTGCTGACCTCTGCCGCACTGACAGCGGAGGTCGATGCATTGAAGCAGAGCCTCGAGCGGTCCGAGAATGACCTTGGCCTTGCCAAGAAGCAGCTCGAGGACAAGGAAGGTATGTAATACCTTATGTAAGTATATAAAAAGATGTGGTTGAAAAAAATGACAGGACCAACGTGAGTATTACAGGGGCCACAACCTAGGTGGCAACCCTGAAGAAAGCGCTGTCCAAGGGCGAAGAAAATGCGGTCGTGGAGCGCATCGAGCGAGAAAAGCAGGAGGCGCGGGTGGCGGCGGTGCAGCAAGAGCTCCAGGCTCTCGTGAAAAAACATGAGAGTTTGGAGCTTGACTCAAAGACTCGAGAGTCCGAGCTTGCCTCTTCCCTTGAGAGCGCCAAATCTGCCAAGGCCGAAGCCAAAAAAGCCCTCCAGGAAATTGAGGCGATGAAGAAGATAGCGGTGGGTAAGGCATTCTTTATGCAAAGCAAGCACGTGAAAGTGAATTAATTGTTACTTACCCGAGTCTGTAGCTCTCCAGGAGCATTCGCAGATCTGCCCCGCAGTGTGTCCGACGCTGCCGCCTACTACCGGGCCGAGGAGGGGAGCTCGACGGAGAAGGTGTTCTGGTCTCAGTATGCTGAGGCCGGACACCCGGTGCCCTTGAGCGACCAGCTGAAGCAGCTGGTCGAGCTCCATAAGGTGGCCGAACAGGCCATGAAGGGCCTTATAGTCCGGCTATGGCCTGGCGAGGTCATGCCTGGGAGCTACTTTGGGCTGGTGAGGCGGCTCGCGGATGCCTGTCCACGACTTGAAGTCATCAAGCGTTCCGTATGCATAGAAGGCGCCCGTAGGGGGTCCGCGAACTGTGAGTCTAGGCGGATGGTAACAGGAGACATGGGACACGATGTTTTTACCCAGGTTCGTGCCCTCTCTATGGAGGTAATACCCTACTCCTGCTTGATTAATATTGATGATATGGGTAGTACAAGAGTAGATCTACCACGAGATCAAGGAGGCTAAACCCTAGAAGCTAGCCTATGGTATGATTGTTGTTCGTCCTACGGACTAAAACCCTCCGGTTTATATAGACACCAGATAGGGTTAGGGTTACACAGAGTCGGTTACAATGGTAGGAGATCTACATATCCGTATCGCCAAGCTTGCCTTCCACGCCAAGGAAAGTCCCATCCGGACACGGGACGAAGTCTTCAATCTTGTATCTTCATAGTCCAGGAGTCCGTCCAACGGTGATAGTTCGGCTATCCGGACACCCCCTAATCCAGGACTCCCTCAGTAGCCCCCGAACCAGGCTTCAATGGCGATGAGTCCGGCGCATTGATTGTCCTCGGCATTGCGAGGCGGGTTCTTCTCCAAATTCCATATACTTGTCGAATAGTGTCCGGCTTCTGATAAATGCTGCGCTCCTTGGCTTCTACACCCAATAATGGCCATCTTCCACGTGTTTGAATGAATGCGAAAAGCCAGGGTAGTTTTACACTTACCCCCCTAGCTGCGCAAATGAGCCGCCTATAAAAGGGACGAGGATCTAGATCTGAGTCACACCATCCTCCCTCCGCGATCTTTCATCGGAGCGCCTCTGAATAAAACCCATTCCATCATGGACAGTCGACGCGGCTCCTCCTCTCGTGCTCCCAGCCCTCAGCCTGGAAATTGGGAGAGATGCTCAGTCCCGCATAGCGAGCTAGTGACACTCCAAACCAAGAGATTTCTTCCCCCGGCCTTGATGGTTCCGGTGTGTTCCGGACTCGCCCCTTATAAGGGCGGGAAGCAGGCGGAGAGCGTCCCCGATCCCTCTAAGGGAGAGCGGGTATGCTTCGTCTCTTACCTAATGAGAGGACTCGGATTTCCAATCCATCCGTTTCTCCGGGGGCTTCTGGAGTTCTACGGCCTCCAGCTGCACAACCTTACGCCTGCCTCCATCTTGCATATAGCGGGCTTTGTGGCCCTTTGCGAGCTGTTTCTCGGTGTTGAGGCCCATTTCGCTCTGTGGAAGAGATTGTTCTGCCTTGTGCCTCATTCTCACAAAGGGTCAATATATCAAGTGGGCGGAGCCGAACTATGGCGCATCGCCGGGACCGGATACTTATCCGGAACCCCAAAAAAGGCGTCCGAGGACTGGCCCTCGGAATGGTTTTACATGGAGGACGTCCCGCTACCGATCCTGTTCGGATCGAACTTCCGGAGTTTAGCAACGCTCTCTGAAGAAGCGCCTAAACTGGCGCCCGCGGAGCCCCCAGAGGGAAAATGACCGGGACGTCCTTTACTTGATGAGCCGAATAAGATTACTGGCTCATGCCGGATTGACCATGATTGGAGTCATGGCAATCTGCATTATGAGGGGAGTGCAGCCGCTCCAATATAGGGGCCACCCCATGTGGGACTTCAACGGGGAGGACGATGCCACCCGCCATGGCCGCAAAGGGCAGGGATCGGTCAACGAACTGGTGAAGACCTTGTCCGCCATGTACAAAGGGGAAGAGGAGGATTTTCTCCGTGTCAGTCCACTGAACGGGTTTTCTTCGAATAATCCTCGAAGTTGGGTAAGCAAATATCTTTGTGGCCTGTCCGATCCATGTTCCCGTGGTTAAATATCTCATTTCATGGTTTCTACGCAGGAACTGCACCAAACCGTGGAGAAGATACACAGCCCGCCTCCACAACCCGAGGATCCGGAACGGTCCCTCGATCCGGCCTCTGAAGAGGACCCGGATATAAAGGTAGAGCTGATCGACGGGGTGTTCCACCAACTTAGCATCGACAATGCTTTGGTTTCCATTACGGCCGACTACCCCGGATTATTTCCGGCCTCCCAGGTAACCGTGACCAAAATCCGAATACCATGACCCACCCGTGCTTTACTTCTAATCACCACATATTTGATGGTGTTTCGCAGAGGGTGCCTTCAGAACGGGAAGCCGAGCCTGTCGCGGCCGTCCAACAAGGGGCAGCTCGGCCCAGCAGGCAGAAAAGAAGTGCGGTAAGACTCGAGACGTCGCCACAACGGTATGATGTGCCATCGTGTTTTAAGGAGAGGTTCCTGGGAGGCACACTGACGCTCGTGGTTTTTTCAGGAAAAAGAGCGCTCGCCGGACTGAGTCCGGAGAAGTTGCCAATCGGACCTCCGCCAACCAGGCTCAAAAGCCGAGTCCGGAAGGGGGTACAAACACAAGGCTTGCGTCGGATGCTTCTCCAACGGAGGATGCCGACAGACTGTCCGCCACAAAGTCGGAGGTGGAGAGCGCCATGAATCATAGGCGCCGCCGGACTATTCTACGTGACGCATGTTTCTCCCTAGAGGCGTTGGACGCCTTTAGTTTGGGAGAAGCGCACCTCCGTGCCGCTCAAGATGGCCTAGCCAGAGCCACGGAGCAGTATGTGAAAGACATACGGGTAAGGAATTTTGACAGTTATATATGCCAGTAGCCCCCGAGACTTAAAATAGTTAGGATAACTGATTTAAGGATCATTTGGAATGCAGGTTCTTACCGAAAAGAATACCCGTTTGTCCTAGGAGCTTGAAGATTGCAAGGCCCAACTTGAGGCCGCACTGACCGCGACCGGGGAAGCCATGAAGACTCCCTCTGGTAATATATGCCCTTCAAAGTAGAAGTAGTTTCGCAAAGTGTGGCGTGTGCATAAATCTGACATTAACACTGCAGATAGCGCCGGGATGGATCCGGACAAGCAACAGCTCCTGCGCCAGCTAAAGGCCGGCGAGAGCGTGCTTACGAGGGTGCGGCAGGAAAAAAATAACCTCCAAGATGCCAACACCCAACTGGGTGAGGAACTAAAGGATGTTCGTGCCCAGTTGGTTGACTCCGTAAAGGAGAATCGACGGCTTCGTCGCGGCATTTTCAGTAAGTGCTTAAACGAAGTTTGAAAGAGTTTGGCGAGGAAGGCGACTAACATAAACATGTATGTAGGTTTGCTCACAGGTCGTCCTGAGGAGGAGATGCCCAGTTCTTCGGGTGATCTTCTTCCCAAACTGTGTCAGCTGCACGAACGAGTTCGGCAGGTGATGAAAGGCGTCGCCCAGGCCTTGTGGCCATCTATCTCCCTGCCCGAAGGCATTGGGGAGATGGCAGAGCGGCTTCAAGGAGCACGGCGGTGCTTCCGACTATGGAAGATATCGGCCTGCCGTCAAGTCGCCAGGGAGGCCTGGGCCATGGTAAAGACGCGGTACACGAAGGCTGACCCAAACCACATGGCCGAGGTCGGACCTGTGGGGCCTGATGGGAAGGAGATCCCTGTAAGCTTAGTGTACGGCCAAGTAGAATTGGCCGCCAAGTATTCCCAGCAAGATTGTAAATTAGATAGCCTATTAGATGGCATTGAGGAGGAATACAATTAGTCGAGTTGACTATGTAATTGAATATGACATGAAAAATGTCTTCTAGACGGATTGTAGATCGTTTGTCATAGCGGACCTTTTCGCTTCGACCTCGGGACCCAATAGTCCGGAGTGCTTCCGAATACCCTCACGGTTATGTAAGAACCGGGGTATGCATGGAGACCAGGCTAGGGGTCATTATTGCTGTATCAGACAAGTGCCCAATAGTTATGTTATATTACATGGATAGTAAGAGACATCTTCCAGGGAGAATAGTTCCGTTAAGGGTTCCTTTCCCTGGGAGGCATGCCCTAAAGTGCATGTCCAAACTGCTAAGAAAGCAGAAGATCATCTGGGGGCAGATGGATAAATAGTTAAAAATCATCTTTCAGTTCACCGACCGAATATTCCCTTAAGAACGCTAGCTTTCGGCTTCACCCAGTCTGAGGTACGCATCCGGGTGACCCGGCAGTAACAAACGCAGAGGTGCTCCCTTTACCACCTAGCCGAACAATCGGGAACGTAGGGGTAAGCACAGGAGACAGGCAACCCTGCTTGGCCAAAACATAAGTCATATCAATGCATATAATGGTGAGTAAAAGGTACATGCGGAAGTTTGACACATGTGTTGGGCATGAAGCCCGTATAAATAAGCTTCTGTTAAAGAAGCCCCCAGGTATAATGAGCGCGGACAGCGCGTCAAGTATGTGCGAACAAAGCGCAAACGAGCCTCTAAAGGCTTCAAGAAGAAGGAGGAGGAAGGAGAGAAATAAAAGACAGAAAAAATAGAAAATGTGGACGGAGGAAGGAGACGAACTCGGAGTACGGCGCTTAGGCGTAGAATCTTCGTAGACGGGCTGCGTTCCATGAGTTCGGCTCGAGTCGGTTATCCGATGCGTTTCGCAGACGGTATGCTCTGCCGGTCAGGACCTGGTCGATGATGAAGGGACCTTCCCATTTGGGCTTGAGTTTTTCCTTTTTCTTGTCCGGCAGGCGTAGAACTAGTTCGCCAACGTTGTAAGCTTTGGCCCGTACTTCCCTGCTTTGATATCTTCGAGCCTGCTGTTGATAAAATGTGGAACGAGCTTTTGCCACGTCGCGCTCCTCCTCCAATGCGTCCAAACTTTCATGCCGATCGAGCTCGGCTTCTCTTTCTTCATACATGCACACGCGAGGTGAGTCATGCATTATGTCGCATGGCAAGACTGCCTCTGCGCCGTACACCATAAAAATTGGGGTGAATCCGGTAGTACGATTCGGCGTGGTCCGCAGCCCCCAGAGTACGGAGTCGAGCTCCTCAACCCAGTGCGTGTTAGATTCCTTGAGGGACCGCACTAGTCTGGGTTTAATGCCGCTCATGATTAGACCGTTTGCTCGCTCGACTTTACCGTTGGTTTGAGGGTGATAGACTGAGGCGTAATCGAGCTTGATGCCCATGTTTTTGCACCATAATTTGACCTCATCGGCCGTGAAGTTGGTGCCATTATCAGTGATGATACTGTGGGGGACGCCGTAATGGTGCACTACCCCTGATATGAAGTCTATCACCGGCCCGGATTCGGCCGTTTTAACAGGCTTGGCCTCTATCCATTTGGTGAATTTATCCACCATGACCAATAGGTATTTTTGCTTGTGGGTTCCTCCCTTAAGGGGTCCAACCATGTCAAGCCCCCAGACCGCGAACGGCCAGGTGATGGTTATAGTTTTGACGGCGGTGGGTGGCATGTGGCTTTGGTTAGCAAAAAGCTGGCAACCGACGCATCGTTGGACTAAATCCTGCGCATCTGCCCGGGCCGTCGGCCAATAAAATCCTGTACGGAAGGCCTTGCCTACAAGGGCCCGGGCTGCGGCGTGGTGCCCACCCAGTCCGGCATGAATTTCAGACAGGAGGTTTCGCCCTTCCTCTTCGGAGATAAACCTTTGAAGGACTCCTGTTGTGCTTTTCTTATAGAGCTCTCCCTCATGGACTTTATAGGCTTTGGATCGCCGTACTATGCAGCGAGCCTCATTTTGGTCTTCGGGGAGTTCCTGCCTAGTTAGGTAGGCTAGGAATGGTTCCGTCCACGGGGCGATAACCGCCATTATTTCGTGGGCGGAGGTTGTTATCTCGTTGGCAGAGCCTCCGATTGTGTCAGAGTGTTCGGTGTCAGGAAGTGCGGTTGGGTCCGGATTGTTATTTCCGGACTCCCCTTCCCATAGTACGGATGGCTTGAACAACCGTTCCAGGAAGATGTTGGGAGGGACGGCATCGCGTTTTGCGCCGATGTGTGCCAATACGTCTGCCGCCTGGTTGTTATCCCGGGCTATATGATGAAATTCAAGCCCTTTGAACCGTGCTGACATTTTTAGGACCGCATTGCGGTACGCTGCCATTTTCGGATCTTTGGCATCAAAGTCTCCGTTTATTTGAGATATTGCGAGGTTCGAATCCCCGCGCACCTCCAGGCGTTTAATGCCCATGGAGACTGCCATCCGGAGGCCGTGCAGAAGGGCCTCGTATTCGGCTGCGTTGTTGGACTCCGTATATATTATCTGAAGGACGTATTGGACTGTGTCCCTGGTTGGGGACGTCAGGACGACGCCAGCCCCCAGGCCGGCCAACATTTTGGAGCCGTCAAAGTGCATGATCCAATTGGAGTATGCGCCGTACTCTTTAGGGAGTTCGGCTTCGGTCCATTCGGCCACGAAGTCGGCCAAAACCTGCGACTTAATAGCTCATCGTGGCTTATAGGTTATGTCGAATGGAAGGAGCTCTATGGCCCATTTAGCAATCCGGCCCGTCGCGGTTGTTTATAATGTCGTTAAGAGGTACTTCGGAGGCTACCGTTATCGAACACTCTTGAAAGTAGTGTCGCAGCTTCCGGGAGGCCATGGACACCGCGTATGCTATCTTTTGGTAATGTGGGTACCGGGACTTGCATGGAGTTAGGACAGTGGACACATAGTAAACCGGTTTTTGAAGAGGGAACCTGTGTCCGTCCGTTTCTCGTTTGACGACGAGCAGCGCGCTGACAACTTGATGTGTTGCGGCGATATATAATAGCATTGGTTCGCCCATGCTGGGTGCGGCCAGGATTGGATTTGTTTCCAATATGGCTTTTATTTCTTCGAGTCTGGCCGTGGCGGCATCCGTCCACTCAAAGTGTTCGGTGCGCCGGAGGAGGCGGTAAAGGGGTAACGCCTTTTCTCCCAAATGGGAAATAAAGCGGCTTAGAGCCGCTACACATCTAGTCAATTTTTGTATTTGTTTGAGGTCTTTTGAAATATCCAATTGTGACAGAGCTCGGATCTTGGCTGGGTTTGCTTCAATTCCTCTACCGGACACAATGAAGCCCAAGAGCTTTCCGGCTGGAACGCCGAAGACGCATTTTTCCGGATTGAGCTTAATGTCATATTTTCGAAAATTGTCGAATGTGAGCCTCAATTCGTCTACTAGAGTTTCGATATGCTTGGATTTGACGACCACGTCATCTACATATGCTTCCACTGTTTTGCCGATATGGTTTGCCAGACATGTCTGAATCATGCGCTAATATGTTGCGCCGGCGTTTTTGAGCCCGAAGGGCATTGTGTTGAAGAAGAATGGGCCGTATGGAGTGATGAATGCTGTTGCGGCTTGGTCTGGTTCCACCATCTTGATTTGGTGGTAGCCGGAGTACGCGTCGAGGAAGCACAATGAGTCGTGTCCTGCTGTAGCATCGATAATTTGATCAATGCGAGGGAGGGGGAAGGGGTCCTTTGGGAAAGCCTTATTAAGGTCTTTGAAATCAACACATAGGCGCCAGGATTTATCCTTCTTTGGTACCATCACCAGATTTGCTAGCTAGTCCGGATGTTTTATATCTCTGATGAATACGGCTTCCAGAAGTTTGGCTAGCTCCTCTCCCATGGCCTGTCTCTTGGGTTCGGAAAAGCGCCGAAGAGCCTGTTTGACTGTCTTGAATCCTTTTAGGGTATTTAGGCTGTGCTCGGCCAGCCGACGTGGGATTCCTGGCATGTCTGAAGGGTGCCAGGCAAAACTGTCCCAGTTTTCTCGTAGAAATTCTCGTAGTGTGGCGTCTACATCAGGGTTTAATTGTGCCCCAATGGAGGCCGTCTATGCAGGGTCCGTTGGGTGGACTTGGAATTTGACTATTTCATCCGTTGGTTTAAACAAGGTGGACTTGGATCTTTTATCAAGCATCGCATCGTCCCTGTTCACCGTGGAGCGCATCGCAGTGAGTTCCTCGGCCGCTAGGGCTTCGGATAGTGCCTCGAGGATTAGTGCGGCTGTCTTGTTTTCGGCGCAGAGTGCTATGTTTGGATCACTAGCGATAGTGATGATTCCGTTAGGTCCGGGCATTTTAAGCTTCATGTACCCATAATGGGGTATAGCTTGAAAAATTGTGAATGCCTCTCGTCCTAATAAAGCGTGATATCCGCTGCTGAACGGGGCCACTTGAAATGTGACCTGCTCGGACCTGTAATTGTCCGGCGAGCCGAACACTACGTCTAGTGTGATTTTTCCTGTGCAGCATGCTTCCCGGCTAGGGATTATTCCTCTAAAGGTTGTGCTGCTTCGCTCAATGCGGTTCCAATCTATTTCCATTTTTCGGAGGGTTTCCTCGTAGATGAGGTTTAGTCCGCTGCCGCCATCCATGAGTACCTCAGTAAGGTGAAAGTCATCCACTATTGGACTGAGGACCAATGCGGCTGGTGCTCGGGCTGTTCGGATTTGGGTTCGTCATTGGCATTAAAGGTAATAGCCGTGTCACTCCATGGATTTATTGTTGCTACTTGGTAGACTTCGGCAAGGTTGCGGAGTGTTCGTTTCCGCATGTTATTTGATGCGAAAGTCTCGAAGACTGTTAATACCGTACTGGTGTTGCTGGGCTGGGATTCTGAGGCTAGAAGCTCTTCGCCACTTTTGGCCACCTGCCGTAGTATCCAACATGCTCGAAGGCTAGGATTTGGAGTGGCGCCCTCTGTGCTATGAATTTTGCAGGGTCCGTTTAGCCAACCCTCCAGTACGGTTCCTTTAGGGGGTTTTTGTTTTTTGATGTTTAACCCAGGTGCTTGGTGATGATGCACCATTTTATTTCGGACTAGGGCTGTATTCGGGGCCGGATTATCCCAAAATTTACTTTCGGTTTTCCAAGTACTCTCCATCGCACAGTACTTTTGTACTATGGTCACTAAGTCAGCAAAGTGTGTAATTTCGCGACGACTTATGGAGTTTAGGATTCCCTTGTCCGTGCAATTATTGCAGAAAAGTGAGATTGCGTCCTCCTCTCGGCAGTCCTTTATCCTGTCCATAACCAGGAGGAATCTGGCCCAGTAATGATGTACTGTTTCAGCGGGCTCTTGCCGAATTCGAGATAGATCGCTAATGTTTGGGTGGGCAGGTGGAACTAGATCCGGAACCCCTTCCAATTTAAGACTCAGGGGCCGAGAAGTTTCCGAACTTGGAAGTTTGGATTTTTGAATGCTATCCAATGAATCCAACTCGCCGCCTGACTTTAAGTTCAGGGCTTGATCGACATCCGTCCCTCTGCGGGAATCCGGCATGGAGGGATCGGGAATCCGGACGTAGCTAGTCCTTAAGATAGAAGAATAATTGCCGTACTGCTCCTCCACCACAGCAACATGATGGGTAGCCTGGGGAGAGTTGATCTCTCTCAGATCGGTTTTAGGCCCGATCTGGTCGTAGTCTATGGCGACTCCCAGGGCGGCGATGTGATCCAAGAGCTCGTTTACGGAGGACAGCTCGATCGGATCTAACTGCTCGGCAAGTTCCGAGTTAACGTGAAGATTGGTTTCGATGACCCGAGAAGTCATCATCGGCGCGGTGGCCGAACTGGCGGTCATAAGAAAACCACCTAACCGAAGAGTCTGACCAGTGGCCAAGGCTCCTTTGGCGATAGTATAATCTTTAAAGACGGGATGAGGCATCCTTCCTGACGGCGACAGCACAGAGGAACTCTCAATGAAAGTAACAATGTCGGTGTTAAAACCAGCGGATCTCGGGTCGGGGGTCCCGAACTGTGCGTCTAGGCGGATGGTAACAGGAGACAAGGGATACAATGTTTTTACCCAGGTTCGGGCCCTCTCGATGGAGGTAATACCCTACTCCTGCTTGATTAATACTGATGATATGGGTAGTACAAGAGTAGATCTACCATGAGATCAAGGAGGCTAAACCCTAGAAGCTAGCCTATGGTATGATTGTTGTTCGTCCTACGGACTAAAACCCTTCGGTTTATATAGACACCGGATAGGGTTAGGGTTACACAGAGTCGGTTACAATGGTAGGAGATCTACATATCCGTATCGCCAAGCTTGCCTTCCACGCCAAGGAAAGTCCAATCCGGACATGGGAAGAAATCTTCAATATTGTATCTTCATAGTCCAGGAGTCCGGCCAACGGTGATAGTTCGGCTATCCGGACACCCCCTAATCCAGGACTCCCTCACCCGTGTTAAAGTGCACTGGGGCAAGATGGATGCTGAGAAGATGGTGACAGATGGGCCACCGCAGGGCAAGGAGCATCGCAAGCCCGAGATGTATTTTGAGGGCGTCCTGAAGGGTTCCTGCCTTGCGGCGGATGAATGTTCCAAGGATGTAATTTACGAGTAAACTCGCTCGTGTTATCCTGTGCACTGAAAACTTGTTCATATGCGCTAAGCAACGCTTTTTGAATTTAAAATATTACCTTCTGTGTGTCCGTTTATTAAATCTGAGAGATGGCGAGTCGTCGGCTTCTGCCCCCATGCCACGAGTGCTGGGGTGTTCTGGATAAACCTGAGCGCTCTTGTTCCCATTCTTGGGTCCTTCGAGGGAGGCGCTCAGCACAACGAACAAGGCAATCGGAATATAATGCTTTATCACTCTCACTTAGCCATAGAATTCTATAATTTTAAATTTTGGCGAAGCCCCTAGTATTCGGAAGACCGAGTTTGGGGCGCTATCCACGCCTAGGCCGGACAAAGCCGGCTCCTCATTCTAAGCGGCATAAGTCTTTAGGGGCTCGAAACCTCTCAAACAGCGACTAGCTCTCGCCCTATCATGACGGTCAGTTTTAGCTTTCTCTACTGAGGTGCTTAACCGAGCTCAACGGGGGCACAATCGCAGTAGTTCTCCCAGTGCTACCTTATCCGATATAACGGAACGTAAGGTACCAAAACATGGGAGCCGGGCAAACCCAACTATTGACCCAAGACATGATTCGGAGCCGATGCATATAATGCTATAAGTTCGGGGGTCCCGCACTCGTGAGAGTGTTTGGACTTCTCACACCATATTCTGGGGTACTTAAACCCCTGGTGTATTGGCCGTACCAAAGTGTACGGTTGCATAATGTCATAACTGAACATATTCACATAAAAAAGGAATGCAATAATAGACAAAAGCTATGTATTGTTTATTCGAAAAGGTTGCGGTAAAAGCAGAACGATACAAATAGTGCGATAAGCAAGAGATTGGACTATTTGACATGTCCCCCTCCAGGGGCGAGCTGCGGGATGGTATGTAAGACAAGTATTTAGCTCGTTATAGAGACCACCTTGACATTCGACGTAGCTTTCTGCCTCCCTGGCTGTTGCATCGTGTGTTCGGTGATTGTACTGCCGAACAGGCCTTCCAGAGAGTGGAGTCCTGAAAGTAAGAAAAAAGAATGACAAAATCGAGAGCCCCTAGTGCGGTTGAGCCGCATTTTGGGCATGCCGTGGTCGTGCCCCTCCCCCTATGCCCATGGTATTTCAAGAGCGTAATTATGTATGCGTAGTACTGGTTTCGCAATTTCGCGAGGGCTGGGGTTGGGGCCGCATTGCTACGCGTGCTCGGAACGTGCCAGGCGGTCTTGTTGTAGGTTATTCCGGGCACGCTTGACGGTGTCCGGACGTTTAATAGACGGACTGGAGAATTGCCTTGAGAGGCTACTTTGTACTTCCGCCGCGAGGTCCGCCGTATGCTCCTCCGTTCGAAGAGAGTGTTCGGTGTTTCCATTGACCGTAATGACTCCTCGAGGGCCTGGCATCTTGAGCTTGAGGTATGCGTAGTGCGGCACCGAATTGAACTTTGAAAATTCGGTTCGTCCGAGTAGTGTGTGATAGCCACTGTGGAACGGGACTATGTCGAAGATTAACTCCTCGCTTCAGAAATTATCCGGGGATCCGAAGACCACCTCAAGTGTAACTGAGCCTGTACAGTTGGCCTCTACACCTGGTATGACGCCTTTAAAGGTCGTCTTTGTGGGTTTAATCCTTGAGGGATCTATGCCCATTTTTCGCACTGTATCCTGATAAAGCAGGTTCAGGCTGCTGCCGCCGTCCATAGTGAGGTGAAATCCGTCAATGATTGGGTCTAGAACCAATGCGGCGAATCCGCCATGGAGGATGCTAGTGGGGTGGTCCCTTCGATCAAAGGTGATCGGGCAGGAGGACCATGGGTTGACCATTGGGGCGACTGGCTCCAATGCATATACGTCCCTGAGTGCACACTTCCGCTCCCTTTTGGGTATGTGGGTTGCGTATATCATGTTCATCGTCCGCACTTGTGGGGGGAAGCCCTTCTGTCCCCTATTGTTCGGCGGCCGGGGCTCCTCCTCGTCATCGCTATGCAGCCCCTTGTCACTGTTTTCGGCATTTCACTTGCCTGCCTGCTTGAACACCCAACAATCCCCTGTTGTTGTGATTGGCTGATTTTTCGGGGGTGCCGTGTATCTAGCACGAGTGATCGAGTATTCGGTCCAAACTAGACGGGCCCAGAGTATTTCTTTTAAATGGCTTTTTCCGCTGACCGGGTTTAGAGCCTCTGAATCCGGCATTAACTGCCGTATCCTCAGCATTGTCGCCGTTAATGCGGCGCTTGTGCTTGTTGCGACGCGACCTGCCATTGCTATCCTTGGTATCCGAATTACCAGGGCTCTTGGTCATGTTATTACTACGAGCTAGCCAACTGTCTTCTCCCGCGCAAAAGCGGGTCATGAGTGTTGTGATGGCTGCCATGGATTTCAGCTTTTCCTGTCCTAGGTGCCGGGCAAGCCACTCATCACGGATGTTATGTTTGAAGGCTGCGAGGGCCTCTGCATCCGGACAGTCGACTATTTGATTTTTCTTGGTTAGGAACCGTGTCCAGAATTGTCTGGCCGATTCCTCTGGCTGCTGAATGATGTGGCTTAGGTCATCAGCGTCGGGTGGTCGCACATAGGTGCCCTGGAAATTGTCGAGGAATGCGGCTTCCAGGTCCTCCCAACAACCAATTGACTCTGCTGGCAAGCTGTTAAGCCAATGCCGAGCTGGTCCTTTAAGATTGAGTGGGAGGTATTTGATGGCGTGTAGATCATCACCACGGGCCATGTGGATATGAAGGAGATAATCCTCGATCCATACCGCAGGATCTGTTGTGCCATCGTATGATTCGATGTTTACAGGTTTGAAACCCTCGGGGATTTGATGATCCATTACTTCATCTGTGAAGCATAGTGGGTGTGCGGCGCCTCTGTACTGGGCTACATCACGACGTAGCTCAAATGAGCTTTGTCTGCTGTGTTCGGCTCGGCCGGATTTGCTATATCTGGCATGACGGTTATCGTCATGTGTCGTGGGGCGCCCACGCGATCCGTAGATCGATCTTGTTTTCCTTGCCTTGTCCTCCAATATATCTCGTAGGTCTGGCGCATTTCCCGGTGCCTTGGTATTTTTTGAGCAACGCCGGGGTGCGGTTTGAGTGGAGGGCCGAGAGGCCTCTCTGTCGCGGCCGCGAGGTGGCCGGCCGGCCGCATCATGCGCTGGTGATGTAGGTTTAGGTGCTTCCTCCTCCAATCGGGGTAGCAGTCTGCGCTTTGGGTAGCTCTTGGAGGGGCGTTCGAGTTCGTACTCTTCGGCTGCAAGGACTTCAGTCCATTTGTCGGCTAGCAAGTCTTGGTCAGCTCTAAGCTGTTGCTGTTTTTTCTTGAGGCTGCTCGCCGTAGCCATAAGCCCGCGTTTGAAACGCTCGTTTTCGACGGGATCCTCAGGCACGACAAATTCGTCGTCGTCGAGGCTTGCCTCGTCTTCGGAGGGAGGCATGTAATTATTGTCCCCTACCTCTTTGTCTGCCGCTCTCTCATGAGGGCTGGCTTCTCCATCCTCTTGTCCTGAATCCTGCTGGAGTTGGTTGTCTTCGGCACTGTCTGGGGTGTTATTATCTCCCGTGCCGGAATCGCCGTTTTTCCTTTGGCGGGATTTAGAGCGCGCCGCTGACGCCGGCGCTTAGGCTTCTTCTTGGAGGGGTCATCCTCGGTTGTTCCATCGCCATTTCCTTCTTGTGGGGTGTCCACCATGTATATGTCATATGATGAGGTGGCCTTCCAGTGCCCTATAGGCGCTGGTTCTTGGTCGTCTCCTGCATCGGCGTCCATACCATTGATGTCCTCGGAGTCGAAGTCGAGCATGTCGGTTAAATCATCGACAGTGTCTACGAAGTGGGTGGTGGGTGGGCTTTGAATTTCTTCGCCGTACGCATCCCAACCTTGCTGACCATAGTCCGGCCAGGGCTCTCCTGATAAAGAGAGAGACTTTAGTGAATTCAGGATGTCGCCGAAGGGCGAGTGCTGAAAGATGTCCGCGGCGGCGAACTCCATGATAGGCGCCCAATCGGATTCGATTGGCAGGGGCGCGTTAAGTTCGGAGTCCGGAGAGGAGTCCGGCACCTTGGAGTTACGAGCTTCGCAAAGGACAAGGCTGGTGTTCGTCTCGATCGCCGTAGAGATTGTAGCCCCCGAGGCGGTGTCTAGCCACCCGTCCTCGATTGGCGCAGTCGGCTCCGGGCTAAGTGTCGGAGTAGACACTGGTGCGGCCTCCAGGGCACTGTTCGGAGAGCTAGATCATGCCCATCGTGACAGTGCGGTGCGCTCGGCTGTGGCTCAAACCCGTCGAAGATCAAGTCTCCGTGGACGTCAGCCGTGTAGTTCAAACTTCCAAATCTGACCTGATGGCCAGGAGCGTAGTTCTCGATCTGCTCCAGATGGCCAAGCAAATTGGCCCACAGTGCAAAGCCGCCGAATATGAAGATCTGTCCGGGGAGAAAAGTCTCACCCTGGACCGCGTCGTTGTTGATGATCGGAGGAGCCATCGGGCCTAAAGATGACGACACAGAGGAACTCTCAATGAAAGCACCAATGTCGGTGTCAAAACCGGCGGATCTCGGGTAGGGGGTCCTGAACTGTGCGTCTAGGCGGATGGTAACAGGAGACAAGGGACACGACGTTTTTACCCAGGTTCGGGCCCTCTCGGTGGAGGTAAAACCCTACTCCTCCTTGATTAATATTGATGATATGGGTAGTACAAGAGTAGATCTACCACGAAATCAGAGAGGCTAAACCCTAGAAGCAAGCCTATAGTATGGTTGTTGTTCATCCTACGGAATAAAACCCTCTAGTTTATATAGACACCGGAGAGGGCTATGGTTACACAGAGTCGGTTACAATGGGAGGAGATCTACATATCCATATCGCCAAGCTTGCCTTCCATGCCAAGGAAAGTCCCATCCGGACACGAGACGAAGTCTTCAATCTTGTATCTTCATAGTCCAGGAGTCTGGCCAAAGGTTATAGTCCGGCTATCCGGACACCCCCTAATCCAGGACTCCCTCAGTTATGGTTTCAATAATATTAGTTTCAACATTGATAGGATTACCTGAAATATAATGTTTAATTCTTTGACCGTTGACCACCCTCGGATTTGTGCCTTCGAAGTTGTTGATTTTTATAGCACCAGAACGATAGACCTCCTCGATATCGTAGGGACCTTCCCATTTTGAGAGAAGTTTTCCTGCAAAAAATCTTAAACGAGAGTTGAACAATAACACATAATCTCCTACGTTAAACTCACGCTTTTGTATCCTCTTATCATGCCAGCGTTTGACTTTTTCTTTGAAAAGTTTGGCATTCTCATATGCTTGGGTTCTCCATTCATCAAGTGAGCTAATATCAAACAACCTCTTCTCACCGGCAAGTTTGAAGTCATAATTGAGCTCTTTAATAGCCCAATATGCTTTATGTTCAAGTTCAAGAGGTAAATGACATGCTTTTCCATAAACCATCTTATATGGAGACATACCCATAGGATTTTTGTATGCAGTTCTATAGGCCCATAATGCATCATCAAGTTTTTTGGACCAATTCTTTCTAGATCTATTCACAGTCTTTTGCAAAATTCATTTGAACTCTCTATTGCTCAACTCTACTTGACCACTAGACTGCGGGTGATAAGGAGATGTGATTCTATGATTGACATCATACTTAGCAAGCATCTTATGGAAAGCACCATGAATAAAGTGTGAACCACCATCAGTCATAAGATATCTAGGGACTCCAAACCCCGGAAAAATAACCTCTTTAACCATTTTAATAGAAGTGTTATGATTAGCACTACTAGTTGGAATAGCTTCTACCCACTTAGTAACATAATCAACAGCAACTAAAATATGTGTATAACCATTGGAGGCAGGAAAAGGTCCCATATAATCAAAGCTCCAAACATCAAACAGTTCAATAACAAGAGAATAATTCATAGGCATTTCTTGACGTCTACTAATGTTACCTATTTGTTGTGGAATTGTCACGGCAGATGTCCTCGTGAAAGGACTTAGTCGCAGGGCCATCGAACGGGTTAACTTAGAGGGGTTAATGCGGACACAAGACACGGGAGTTATACTAGTTCGGCCCCTTCGATGAAGGAAAGGCCTACGTCTAGTTGTGATGGGATTGATGTGATTTCGGCGACTAGGGAGCAATAGCTTCGCCTAAGCCTCGAATTGTCTGTCCCTAACCCGCCGCCGGGTCGTCCCCTTATATACACGGGTTGACGCCCGGCCGGTCTACAGAGTCCCGATCCGGCTCATACAAGTGTCCGGCTCGGTCTCTTCTCTCTTATCTTACAGCTCAAGTTACAAGATTAAGGCGGTTTACATGACTGGACCCTAATCCGTCTCTGGGCTTTGGGCCTCCTTCGTGGGCCCTGATCATGGACGAGGGTAACCCGGCCCCTTCAGGGCGGTTTACACTCGGTAGTTATATCCCCAACATTAGGCCCCAAATTGACTTGTACCGGTTTATGTTAATCTTCAACATCTTCAGGAAACTCTTGATCTCCCTTCATATTTTGTAAACCGCCATCTGCTTGAACCGCCGTGACGTCATCCTCCGATCCCCGTGTCAGGGCGCCTTGACGTCATCTTTAATAAACAAATCCAAACAGTAAGATTCCCTTTCATTTAATGCTATCCCGGAAATCGAGGCGACCGCTGCGTCGTCCGCCGCTTTTGACTCCTTGATTCTCGTGCTTGTTAATTGCTTCGGTTCCTTATAAATAGACCGGCAGGCCCCTTTCTCTTCTTCTTCTTCCGCTCTTCTCAGTCCTCGCGACGCTCCCGCTCTTGAAGCTCCGCCGTCGCCGCCGACCTTCGACCTCCATGTCAGCACCAGGCCGCTGCATCAACCTGACCGGACCAGAAGCTCTTTAGCGCTCCTCCGCCGCTTGGCGCATCAGGTAAGGCTCCTCTTCGAGCCCTAGATCCACATCTCAAGGTCCCTGTTCCTCTTGTAGTTCACGGGTGTTCATCGCAGTGTCCTTATACCTGCCCTGCCATGGCCGTATGATTCGGCCGTAGTACACATCCTGTGCGGCGACCGCTCCGCCATCGGTTTTACCCCTTGTTTCATCTTTCATTTTGTTTAGATCTTCTTGTTTAGGACGCATGCATCTTCCTGCCCTCTATGAGGCTTGCATAGGTCGCAGAAATTTTCCTCACTGAACCTTCGGTAGATCTAAATTACTTCCATTCACATGTGAAATCTGTTTCTGTCCACACTTAGTGAATTTTTCAGTTATGTATCTTTTGGCGGTTTGACTTTTGATAGCTAATCCGTCACTCCATTAGTCCTCAGTCAAATCGGAATTGAAAGCTAGCTGCCAAATTGCCGGTTTAACATTGTATAATGTGCCTGAACCTTTTAACGGTGAACCGTTTTTCCTTTTCTTTCGCAGTTTAGTCTTCCGGAATGGCCCCTCAATTCTCAGCTTGCAATTGGGTCCGGTCCAAGATCACAGAAACACAACTCAACGGCTACGTCACCACTAGCGCCTTGGCTCCAAAAATTGTCCTCCACTGGCGTGTTCCGGATGACGAATTCCCTCCCGAGCCGCAAGAAGGAGAAGTAATTGTGTTTATGCAGCACTTAGACCGGGGATTCTGCCCGCCCGGTTCAAAATTCTTTCGGGACGTCCTTGCAAGTTTTAAACTCCATCCGCAGGATATTGGCCCGAACTCTGTGTCAAACATATGCAATTTTCAAGTCTTCTGTGAAGTCTATCTTCAAGAAGAACCATCTGTGGAGCTGTTCCGGGATTTTTTCCACTTGAACCGTCGTACAGAATTTTCTGATGGTCCCAACACAGAGCTGGGCGGCGTTTCAATCCAGAAGAGGAAGGAAGTGGACTTTCCTCACGCCAAACACCACAGCCATCCAAAAGATTGGAACCAAACCTGGTTCTACTGCCGGAACACTGCTCCTGCCAACGAGAATCCTTTGCCGGGTTATCGTCCTCACCGGCTCAGCAACCATCATCCGCTGCCTTTACGCTTAACCGCCGCGGAACGGAAGAACTTCGCGCCTCAAATAATCAAGCTCCGGGCTCTAATGGCCAATGGCTTAACTGGTGTGGACCTTGTGCGGTGTTGGGTTTCTTGGCGCGTCTTGCCACTAAGCCGCCGGCCCGGATTGATGCACGAGTACACTGGCAGCCTCAAAGACCCTCAAAGACGTCACGAGCTACCCATAACCGAACTTGAGGTCACAGAGATTGTAAATAAGATGCTTGATGAACCGATCTCCGTCTGCAGCTTAACCGGGTTGGCTCCATTCTGTGTTGCCAACAAACCGCCTGCGGTAAGGCTCTACTCACCGCTTTTCGGGCCTTTAATACTTTGTTGATATACATTAATCCTTGTTACTTCTCAGGCTGACAGCTCCTTCTGGAAGCGTACCAAACCGGCTCGGGCGCCGTGTGTAAAGTCCAAGGCCACCAAGAAGGCAGGCAAGAAGAAAACCGCCGAGTCTTCTGATCCGCCGGACGATGACGAATCAGAAGCTGAGGTAAAACTTGATATTCTTACGAGGGAGTCGCCGTAAACCGGCTTTACTCTTTATGTTTCTTCTTGCTTGTGATTTGTCCCTTTGTATTCCTTCTACTGACAAATTTACCTCCCAGGATGATGCTGAAGCCAGTCATGCCGACCCTGTTGAGGTAATCTTTCTTTCTTCCGAATCCGACCTCGTGCCGGTTAAAAGAATTCGTCGCGCCGTCCGAAAAGTGAAAAAATATCATTCCTGTGCTTACTTGAATCCAAACCTTTCCTTGAAGACACAACAGGCTGAAGAGCGTCGTACGACCCGGCACAGCGGTCAACGGATTACCTCATCTGGTTTACCAGACACACCAACCCGGAAGCGTCGTCCAGAGGTGACTTGTTCTCCTGAAAAGCGTTATCCCTTAAAGGGTTTCTTCCGATGTCCTCTCAATCCATCTGACCCGAATTATCAGGCCTCTTCCAACTCTTCTGGCGGTTCATCAACAACGCAACTGCCTCCGCTTAAAGTTGCTGCAGGGTACGCAACTGCTGTCCCGTCAATTCGGTTTACAATTGCCTTGGTCAATTTGTCTTAATCCAATTCTGAATATTGCAGCACCAAGGCTCGCTTGAGTAAGAAAGCGAAAACCCTTGACCCTACTGCGGATGTTGATCCGGAAAAGACCCCAGAACAAACCCACGAAAATCCTGAAGTCGCCAAAAATAGCTCTGGCGAGTTGTACAAAGACGACACTGCTGATCCGCCAGAAGCTGAACCGGAGGTCCAAGTGGAAACCTCGCATCCTGCTCCACCGAACCCGTCCACAGAGCGGGTCGTAATTGTTGAACCGCCGAGCCAGAGTAAGAAGACATCAAGCCCAAAGAAGACCGCCGGTCCGGCCAGCCCAGCCAAAAATGACAATGTTATTGTGACAGGCACTGGCTACACCACTCCTAGCCAACCGGTTGCTTTAGCAAAGCACAGCATCAAGGAAGGTTCCACTACTATGAGCAAAGATAAGGGGAAGACTGATCTGTCGGCTTATGACAACTTCTCTGCCCAAGAACTTCACTCCGGCTTTCTGAACCGGCTCTACACAAGCCGTGACTTTGAAGCCGGCTGGTAAATCGCATGAAGGACCGCTATGAGGTAATGAGTTATGCCTTTCTTGTACTTTGGCTGTATAGTAGCCCCCAAGGGTCGGTTCCACTTAGCAATGTTAAACCGGGACTTAATTTGTGTCTCCCCATAGCAAACTGAGATCAACTAGCCATTAGCCCCCAAGTGCCAAGTTGAATACTTGTATTGAGCTTGGGACTTTATAATGAAACAACTAACGTGCTCCCTTTGTTATCAGAATGAAATATACCAGCAAACCGTGCAACTCAAGGACCTTCGAGCCAATCTGGAAACTCAACAGGCAGAAGCCACCACGGCCAAGGATGAATTGAAAACTGCCTTGACCACTATGGAACAGCTGAAGGAGTGGTATAAATCCGAGCGGGACACCGAGAAGGCCGGTTTGATAAAACGGGCGGAAGATGCTGAAGCAGCTCTTAAACCCGTGACTAAAGAGCTTACCGGACTCAAGCGCCAAGTGCATGCCATGACCTCTGCCATCTTTGGTAAGAAATCTTGCACTTATTATCTCTATTTTGATATTTCCGCCGGTTTAACCTGAGCTGTCTGAAACCGGCGCAGGCAAGCGTATTGCTCATCTGGGCTCTGATGTGCGAAAGAAGCTCAAGGACGATTATACGCTGATTGAGCAGTTGTATACCGGCGCCCAGCGAGTCATATGTGCCACATCATACGACAACATGGCTCCGTCCCTGATCAATGATACACTGGACCGGCTGTCCATGGTTCCGGGGCAGCTTGAAGAGTTGAAGCGATCCGCGGCCCGGGCTGGCACTCTACTGGCTCTAACTCGCACCAAGGCGTGGATAGCAGATCTTGATCCGGCTGACATAGCCAAGGGTTCCCCAGCGCTCAAGAGAACGGTGAAACCTTTGATAACGACGCCCTGAAACGGATAACCAAGGAGATGCGTCCGCTGGCGAGTCAACTGGCAGCAGAAGCCAACCTGGCGGTTCACCGCTCTTTTTATGACGCAAACAACAAGCGGGTGGAGTTTGTCATTCTGGAAGTGCAGAGCCTTGTTCCTCCAATCCGTAAGCACACTTATGCCCCTGACGTTGATCCGGCTGAGCTTATAAGTGAAGAGGCTGTCTTTCAGGCCTTAACCCGGATTGACTGGTCTACCAATGACTTCCGGGCTTTGGGTGATGAAGAGGAAGAAGTTGAACCGACGCCAGGCGCCCCCTCAACCTCACGTCAACCTGGCGAAGAAGTGTAATCCGTCAAGCCGGGTGACGCCTCCAAAACTGCTATTCATAACGCCATGCGAAACACCGGGCCTTGGAAGGCTTTGTAATAGGATAGTTAGCACTTTGTTTTGAACAATGCCTTTATAACCTCAGTCTGTATCCCTTGCATGGTGGCACTGATACTTTGGATTGATGAACCGTCAACTTAGTTCGCCTGCAATCACAAATTCTTTAAACCGCCACGGCGGCTTGTGTCGCCAGCCGGCTTACGACGCTTATATATTTATATAAGAAAATATGGATGTATATGACCAAACTTTATCATACAAAAATACCTGCTAGCGTCGAGCATGCAGTTGGCTTAGCCAATCTTGAGGCGGAGGTTGTATAAACCATGACCGTCAAAGGAGAAAACAACTCCTGTGCTTAGAATGCCAGTTTACCAGGTAAACCGTGTCGGGCATAACAAGCCCCCTGTTACTCCATAATGGGATGTTAACAGAAAAAATCAAACCGGAACAAAATCGCCGGATAAAAAATGGACTGAATTCCGTTAACTGACAACTTGAATCCGGTTTAAAAAGGTTTGTCGGTTTAAGAAGGCAAACAAAAATAAAATAATTGGTATGAAAACCACATGGAAGCAAAGGCAATGATAAAAACCGTTTGCAAGAAGAGGCTTCACTGAGCCTGATCAGATGGTGTTACCATGGTCGGACAGGACCAAGCTCCCCATAAGGTGTAGCGATGGTTCAAGTCAGCCAGGCCCCCAACTGAAATCGTGGCATTATGCCGATCAAGTGGCATGGCAATGGTTCGGGTTCGACCAAGCCCCCAAGTGATTCTATGGCCTTAGGCCGACCAAGAGGCGTGACTGGTTCAGACGTGACCATGTCCCCAAGTGATCTGGTGGCTTTCGCCCGTCAAAAGGTGTTGCATTGGTTCGGACACGACCAAGCCCCCAAGTGACAAAAACTTCTGAAAAGCAAGACCAAGAGTTAAACCGGAGGCCGCTTCACGACAACATCTCCATGTACCCAAACCAGAATTTTTACAGAACGGATAACCCGCTTTAGCCGAGGATCCGGTTTATTGCTTTTATTCATAATATATACATTGTCTTAATATGTACATAAGTGGAGCCGATGGCTCAGGTATAATAAGGCCGAAGATGAGCTATGTTCCACGGCCTGTTGGTCTCCTCTTCTGACGTGCGTGAGTCTTTTTGCTCTCGAACATCAATCAGATAGTATGACCCGTTGTACAGATTCTTGCTGACCACAAAGGGCCCTTCCCAAGGTGGGGATAGCTTGTGCATATCTGACTGGTCTTGAATGAGCCGAAGCACCAAGTCTCCCTCCTGAAAGGTTCTTGTTCTAACCCACCGACTGTGATACCGACGAAGATCCTGCTGGTAAATCGCCGAACGAGCAGCCGCCATATCGCGCTCTTCATCCAGTCGATCCAAATCGTCCTGCCGGGCTGCCTCACTATCGGCCTCAACATAAGCCGCCACGCGGGGCGAGTCATGACGGATATCGCAGGGAAGGACCGCCTCCGCTCCATAGACCATAAAGAACGGTGTGTATCCAGTGGATCTGTTAGGGGTAGTATTGATACTCCATATCACAGATGGTAGCTCTTCTACCCAACAACCCGGCGTCCTCTCCAAAGGGACCATAAGCTGGGGTTTAATACCTCTCAAGATCTCCTGATTAGCTCGTTCCGCTTGACCATTGGACTGCGGGTGGGCCACTGAAGAAACGTCAAGCCTGATGTGCTCTCGTTCACAAAACTCCTTCATGGCTCCCTTGGACAAATTGGTGCCATTGTCCGTGATGATACTGTGTGGAAACCCAAACCGGAAAATCACCTTTTTGATGAACTGAACCGCCGTGGCCGCATCACACTTGCTAACAGGCTCTGCCTCGACCCACTTGGTAAATTTATCGACTGCCACCAACAGGTGGGTCTTCTTGTCCTTGGACCTTTTGAAAGGTCCAACCATATCCAGCCCCCAAGTCACAAATGGCCAAGTAATTGGAATCATCCTCAATTCTTGGGCCGGTACATGAGCACGTCTGGAAAACTTTTGGCAACCATCACATCGTCTGACCAGATCTTCCGCATCAGCATG
>LR880972.1:892994702-893017318 GCA_904067115.1 Aegilops sharonensis | reverse complement strand
GAAGGAGATGATCTCTTGTTGGGCTAGAATAGGAAAGTGCTTAATGGGCCAGGTTTTTCCTAATAAAAACGATTCCATTCCTATTTTTAAAATTAGGAAACTAAAACAATAAAAAGGGAAATCAAATCAATTCGGAATAAAGAGTTTTTATATACTAAAATTATCAGAAAAATAAAATGTAGATGATGAGCATTATTCCACGGCCAAAATAAAAACTAAAAAAAAATGTTTTTCAGAAAATCCCTAAAGGCTTTATTTCTTTTTGCAAATAATTTTTAAATAAAAACTTTGGTTTTTTCTTGGCTCAAATATTTTCAAAATTGCCCCTGATTTTGGAGGGTCATTTTCCTCCGCTCTTTCTTGCTTGCAAGAATTTATTTTTCGGGGTATTTCTCGGGGAAGAAAAAATAGAGAAACAAGTGCAAATATTTGAAAGAATTAAATTGCAAAACTCCGTTCAAATTCTTCATAGTTGAAGAAGTCATGTCATCTTCTCTCATTGATTTTAATAGGATGAATTTGAATTTACCGGAGAAGGGGAAAGTCATTTTATTCCCTCTCTTTCAAAAGTTTTTGAAAAGGTTCAAATTTCACTCAAGTTTAATTCACTCAAGCAAACAAACAAACAATTCAATTAATTATATTAACATTCCAAAATTTGGGATGTTACAGGTACAAACCCCAGGATCTATAATCAAGAGCAATCTGGTCTGCCGTGATCTGGAAATCAATATCAACGGAGTCTACTTTCCAATCTCTATGATCATCATAGCGTCTGAAAAGTTGGATATTATATTGGGTATGAATTGGCTGACCAAATATCAAGTTTGCATAAACTGCGCAACCCGCGAAGTCACTTTGACCAGTCTGAATGGGCAGTCTACCTACCTAATTCTATGCTCACAAGAATATACCCAAACAAGAATTGGTTTGCAAGGCTGTGGCTGAATTGGAATTTATCCCTGTGGTCAGCGAGTACCCTGATGTATTTCCAGAAGAACTGCCGGGCATGCCACCAGATCGGGAACTGGAGTTTGCAATATATCTTGTGCCCGGAACTGCACCGTTATACAAGAAGTATTACCGGATGCCTTCATCAGAATTAGTGGAGCTAAATAAACAGCTTGATGAATTGCTCCAGAAAGGTTATATTCGTCCTAGCTCTTCACCATGGGGATCACCTGCTATTTTCGTGGATAAAAAGGATGGTAGTCTCCACATGTGCATAGACTATCGCCAGCTGAATGAGGTCACCATCAAAAATAAATATCCGCTGCCAAGGATTGATGATCTGTTTGATCAGCTCAGTGGGGCTAAGGTATTCTTTAAAATCGATTTACGGACCGGATACCATCAGCACAAGATTAAAAAGGAGGATATCCCTAAGACCGCATTCACTACTCGGTACTGTCTTTACGAATATACCGTGATGTCCTTCGGTCTCACCAATGCCCTTGCTTTCTTCATGCATATGATGAACAAAGTATTCATGGACTTCCTCGATAAATTCGTCGTAGTCTTCATCGATGACATCCTCATTTACTCCAAGGGTGAAGAAGAGCACACGGATCACCTCCGAGCAGTGCTGCAACGACTCTGCGACCATCAGCTATATGCCAAATTCAGTAAATGCGAATTTTGGCTCAAGCAAGTTGGATTTCTCGGACATGTACTATCCGCCAAAGGTATAGCCGTGGACCCGAGCAAAGTAAAGGATGTGCTCGATTGGGTGCCGCCCACGACTATGACGCAGATCCGGAGTTTTCTCGGATTGGCGGGATATTACCGTCGTTTTATTGAAGGGTTTTCCAAGATTTCTAAACCCATGACGGAGCTGCTCAAGAAGGATAAGAAGTTTGAATGGACAAAGGACTGTGAGAAAAGTTTTAGTGAGTTAAAGATACGTCTAACAACCGCACCTGTATTGACTCTTCCAGACATTTACCGCAGTTTTGATGTGTATTGTGACGCCTCCAGGCAAGGCATTGGTTGCGTACTTATGCAAGACAGCAAGGTTGTGGCATATGCATCACGACAGCTACGACCCCACGAGGGAAATTACCCTACTCATGATTTGGAATTGGCTGCGGTGGTTCATGCGTTAAAAATTTGGAGACACTATCTCATTGGAAAAAGGTGCCAAATTTTTACTGACCACAAGAGTCTCAAATACATCTTTACTCAGCCAGACCTAAACCTCCATCAGCGAAGATGGCTAGAGTTGGTCAAGGATTATGACCTTGGTATAAATTACCACCTGGGTAAGGCCAACGTGGTTGCAGATGCACTCAGTTGAAAGCCCGTCAGCTTAAATGTCACCTTGAAATCATTGCCTCCCGAACTGCAAGAGGAGACCGCTCAGCTCAACTTGATCATAGTGGAAGCTGGCCTCGCTAATATTTTGGAAGTTACGCCCACACTTGAGATGGAGATCCGCAAGGCCCAGTCTGCAGACGCCAAGCTACAAAGATGTGCCAAGAGTCAGATGGTAGATCAGGCCCCTGATTTCTCCAAGGACAAATTCGGTACCCTCCGATTCCATGGACGAGTTTGTGTGCCCAATCAACAGGACTTGAAGAAGAACATCCTGTCAGAAGCACACGAATCCTCATATTCCATTCACCCGGGAGGTAAAAAAATGTATGAGGATCTTAGACAAATATTCTGGTGGGATGGAATGAAGAAAGACATTGCCTATTTCATAGCCTGTTGCGACATATGCAACAAGGTAAAGGCAGAGCATCAGAAGCCAGCCAGACTCCTCCAACCGCTGCCGGTTTCATAGTGGAAATGGGATGACGTTTGCATGGATTTCATTACAGGATTGCCTAAGACTCAGCGAGGCAAGGATGCAATCTGGGTTATAGTGGATACCCTAACCAAGGTCGCTCACTTCATTCCCATCAGCACCAGATACAGGGAAAATGAACTTGCATAGTTGTATGTATCCAGAATAGTCAGCCTGCATGGAGTACCCCGAACTATCACTTTCGACTGAGGTTCCTTGTTTACCTCCGCTTTTTGGTCCCTTCTCCATCAAGCCTTGGGGACAACACTGAAATACAGTGCTGCTTATCACCCCCAGACAGATGGACAGACAAAGCGGGTAAATCAAATATTCGAAGATATGTTGCAAGCCTGTGTGCTAGCCAAAGGAGCTAAATGGGAAGGTTGCTTGCCATATGCTGAGTTTTCTTATAACAACAGTTTCCAAGCCAGTCTAAAGATGTCACCATATGAAGCTCTGTATGGCCGTAAGTGCTGCACTCCTTTAAATTGGTCTCAAATTGGAGATAGTCGTATCTTCGAAACGGATCTCATGATGGAAGCTGAGAGACAAGTTAAAGAAATCAGAGACAGATAGCAACTGGCCGAATCTCGACAAAAGAGTTATTGTGATGCCAAGCATTGACAGGTCAGTTTTGAACCCAGAGAACACGTATACCTCCGAGTCGCTCCTATGAAAGGAGTCAAGAGATTTCAGACTCGTGGAAAGCTGGCACCCAGATTTATTGGTCCATTCCCGATTACATCTCGAGTGGGTACTGTTGCATATCAACTGGAACTACCCCCTGAATTAGCAGACGTGCACAACGTGTTTGATGTTTCTCAATTGAGATGATGCATATCCCCGCCTAAGAAAAGGACTGATATGGCTGAGATAGAGTTGGCAAAATATTTAACTTATGAAGAGAGATCGTTTAAAATTTTGGATCAGATGGAAAGGGTCACTCGCAGTAAAGTCAGAAAAATTTACAAGGTTCAGAGGGAGCATCACACAGAATCAAAAGCGACTTGGGAACGGGAAGAATTCCTTAGGGATCAGTATCCAGAGTGGTTTTCCCAAGCAACCGAATCTCGAGGATGGGATTCATTCTAAGTGGGGAGGTTTGTGACAACCTGGTTTTTGCCCTCTCTTATTTGCTTGATCTTCATTTGAAAATTTTCTGAAACTTGGAGTTCTTGAATCTTTTCATATGGACATAAACACTTGGGCATCTTGGCTTTCACCCAAGTGCTCCACTTCCCTCCTAAATCATCATTTCTCTTCTGATCCACCCAAAATAATCTTTGGAATATTTTTCATTTTCTCTCAAAAACGCTAGCCAGATCAGTTTGCTTCAAAGCAACCCTAATTTTCATGGCTAAGAAAGATCTGAGATAATTCACAAATATTCTGTGAACCCTAGGGCACCTCCCTGAGCAAAAATATTTCATCACTTTTTGGAATATTTTTTCTACAGAAAATATTTTCTGTTCTGGACAGAAATGGTGGTTTCTACAACAACTACCATTTTACTTGCTCCATTTGACCTAAACTTTCTTGTGCATCTTTACCTTAGTAACTCAAGACTAGCCTGCAAAGCATAGCCTCTAACTCCCAGCCGTTTGACCACAGTAACTGTTCAAAGTTACTAATCAGAAACTTACCTGGCTTGTAAAGACCTCTCTACTGCACCTGGATCCAAACCAAATCGTGGTAACACTCAAAACTACCACAAACAACATGCCAGACATGAAGTTTATGCTTAGATCCGCCTGATGTCATAGTTCACGCGGTGACCAAGTTCGTCCAGGGGTGTTGGCATGCGTGTCGACGCGCTCTGACTGCCGCCGAGCGCTCTGTTCGCGCGTGCTCGCTTCCCTCGCCTGCTCGAGCGTGCCAAACCGCGCCACCATCTTCGTCTCAACGCGATTAACCTCCCTCTGGCGCTCGCCGACGCTGGAGCTCGCCGCAGCGAGCACGGGCAAGGTCTGGCCAGCCCAACAGTGCGGAGCGCACTGTGCTTGTCACCTTTCCCGCGATCCTGTGCTCATCTCCGTCAGCCCACAGTTGTCGCGTGACCTGCGTCGCCTTCTCCCCCTCTCACTGATGCCGCTCGTCGCCGGGCGCCATGGACAGGTGTCCACCGGTGGAGCCCGAAACCCCCTCGCCGCTCGCCTATAAATGGAGCCACCCCCAGCCTCCTCGAGCACCATCCAACACTCACACGCACTCCACAATTGCGTAGGAAGCCGTAGCCGGCCGGGCAGGCCTCGGGCCGCCGTCCCCGAGCTCGAGCTTGTCAGCAATCCCCTCTGGTCGCCTCGGTAGCTCCAGCCCCTCCCAGGCCTGGGCGACCCCTCCAGGGCCTTCGCCTCTCTCCGGTGAGGCCGTCTTGCCTGCTTGGAGCCCCTGGAGTGGCCTCCGTTCGCCGTCTTCCTCAACTCCGACAACCACCGTGTTCTGCCTCCGCTTGCGAGCTTGATTCCGACGCCTTCCGACCACCCCTAGCCACGCTACGGGTACGGGCAGGTGCACCACCGTACCCTCTCTAAATCCCTCCCTCTCGTTTTGGCCAAGAAGCCCTCGTCGCCGTCGAGAGCTCCAGCGAAGCCGCGGCCTCCTTTGTTTCCTTCTTCCCCCTTCCCCCACCTGACTAGCGGGGCCTGCTAGTCAGCCACTCTGTACGCGCGCGAAGCGGTACGAGTGGTGGCGCCCTGAGGTTTTACGCATTCGACGTCACCCCCCTCAATTGTTTATTTAAATTCAAAATCACTTAAATTCCAGAGAGCTTCAAACAGTTATAACTTTTCAACCATAAGTCCAAATGGATTGATTCTTTTTGTATTGTGTTCTTCGAAAAGAAATCTAGCAGCTCACCAAAGATGAGATTTTTTTTGAGCTATTTAGAATTTCTGGTGATTTTCAGAAGTGTTCTTGATATTTGCTTTTTGTGTTTCAATTTATTTTCAGAGGGTGAGGCTTGTCTTGAGGATCACCAGAAGTCTTGTGAACCTCATCTGCACTAAGGCAAGCCACATCAACATTTTCATGGTGTAATTTCAATATTTGTGATTTTCTTACTTGAATGAAATGATTTGTCCATGCATTTAAATAACTATTGTGTTATTTTTATTCTGTTAAATGTTTGTGAGTTATTATGATTGATTTACAGAATGTTGAAATTAGTTTAGTTGGTAAAGCCAAGTTAAGATTTAATCACGGTGATGATAGAAATGATTTTGTTATGCATGTTAGTAATTATTTAAAGTTATTATCTTGCCTTAAATAAAATGATAAAAATTTGCTAAGAAAATATTCTGTTAAGTGCTTGGTTAGTCATTTTACTTGACTTGCAGAATGTTTGAACCTAACTTGGATGAGAAAGAAATTGGGAATTGTTTGTGGGAAAATCTTTATTAATCACGTGAGAAATTAATCGGAGTTGCGTTCTTGCATGAGAAAATAATAAAACTTTCTGCAAAATATTTTGGTTAATATTGAGCTATATTGATCAACAAAGTAATATGAGTTGTTGATGTTTATGCTTAGTGTGTATACGGATGACAATCGGTCTTTTTTTCTATTATTAAGTGATGCATGTGTAGTTTTGCATTTCATGGCATGCTATGACACCGGTCATTTTCATCTTAAGTTGAACCTGATTATAACTCAACTTGAATATAATGTTGACTGGGTCATGGTGCCGCCGAATCGAGTTTTTCCCAGTGCAGCCACATTTGCCGTTTTGGGAAGGCCTTGATTCAGTCCATTGACATTGCCTCTGGTCGGTGCCTCCAACTAGGGAAGGTTGTGTCGTGCTCACCCTGGCCCGGTAAGAAGGCATAACCTTGTGTGCCCGTTGTTGAGTGAGGGAGTCCCAGATTAGGGGGTGTCCAGATAACCGAACTATCACCGTTGGCCGGACTCCTGGACTATGAAGATACAAGATTGAAGACTTCGTCTCGTGTCCGGATGGACTTTCCTTGGCGTGGAAGGCAAGCTCGGCGATACGGATATGTAGATCTCCTACCATTGTAACTGACTTTGTGTAACCCTAACCTATCCGGTGTCTATATAAACCGGAGGGTTTTAGTCCGTAGGACGAACAACAATCATACCATAGGCTAGCTTCTAGGGTTTAGCCTCCTTGATCTCGTGGTAGATCTACTCTTGTACTACCCATATCATCAATATTAATCAAGCAGGAGTAGGGTTTTACCTCCATCGAGAGGTCCCGAACCTGGGTAAAAACATCATGTCCCTTGTCTCCTGTTACCATCCGCCTAGACGCACAGTTCGGGACCCCCTACCCGAGATCCGCCGGTTTTGACACCGACATTGGTGCTTTCATTGAGAGTTCCTCCGTGCCGTTGCCATCAGGAAGGATGCCTCATCTCGTCTTTAAAGACGATACTATCGCCAAAGAAGCCTTGGCCACTGGTCAGACTCTTCGGCTAGGTGGTTATCTCATGACCGCCAGTTCGGCCGCCGCGCCGACGATGACTTCTCGAGCCATCGAAACCAATCTTCATGTTAATTCGGAACTTGCCGAACAGTTAGATCCGATCGAGCTCTCCTCCATAAACGAGCTCTTGGATCGCATCGCCGCCCTGGGAGTCGCCACAGACTACGACCGGATCGGGCCTAAAACCGATCTGAGATTGATCAACTCTCCCCAGCCTACCCATCATGTTGCTGTGATAGAGGAGCAATGCGGCGATTCTTCTTCTACCTTAAGGACTAGCTACGTCCGGATTCCCGGTCCCTCCATCACGGATTCCCGCAGAGGGACGGATGTCGATCAAGCCCTGAACTTAAAGTCAGGCGGCGGGTTGGATTCGTTGGATAGCACTCAAAAATCCAAAATTCCGAGTTCGGAAACTTCTCGAACCCTGAGTCCTAAATTGGACGGGGTTCCGGATCTAGTTCCACCCGCCCACCCAAACATGAGCGATCTATCCCGAATTTGGCAAGAGCCCGCTGAAACAGTACATCATTACTGGGCCAGATTCCTCCTGGTTATGGACAGGATAAAGGACTGCCGAGAGGAGGATGCAATCTCACTTTTTTGCAATGATTGCACGGACAAGGGAATCCTAAACGCCATAAGTCGTCGCGAAATTACACGTTTTGCTGACTTGGTGACCATAGTACAAAAGTACTGTGCAACGGAGAGTGCTTGGAAAACCGAAAGTAAACTTTGGGATAATCCGGCCCCGAATACATCCCTAATCCGAAATAAAAGGGTGCATCATCACCAAGCACCTGGGTTAAACACCAAAAAACCAAAAACCCCTAAAGGGTACGGAACCGTACTGGAGGGTTGGCTAAACGGACCCTGCAAAATTCATAGCACAGAGGGCGCCACTCCAACTCATAGCCTTCAAGCATGTTGGATACTACGGCAGGTGGCCAAAAGTGGCGAAGAGCTTCTAGCTTCAGAATCCAAGCCCAGCAACACCAGTACGGTGTTAACAGTCTTCGAGACTTTCACATCAAATAACATGCGGAAACGAACACTCCGCAACCATGCCGAAGTCTACCAAGTAGCAACAATAAATCCATGGAGTGACACGGCTATTACCTTTAATGCCAGTGACGAACCCAAATTCCGAACAGCCGGAGCACCAGCCACATTGGTCCTCAGTCCAATAGTGGACGGCTTTCGCCTTACTAAGGTACTCATGGATGGCGGCAGCGGACTAAACCTCATCTATGAGGAAACCCTCCGAAAAATGGAAATAGACTGGAACCGCATTGAGCGAAGCAGCACAACCTTTAGAGGAATAATCCCTAGCCGGGAAGCATGCTGCACAGGAAAAATCACACTGGACGTAGTGTTCGGCTCGCCGGACAATTACAGGTCCAAGGAGGTCACATTTGAAGTGGCCCCGTTCAACAGCGGATATCACGCTTTATTAGGGCGAGAGGCATTCACAATTTTTCAAGCTATACCCAATTATGGGTACATGAAGCTTAAAATGCCCGGACCTAACGGAATTATCACTCTTGCTAGTGATCCGAACATAGCACTCCGCGCCGAAAACAAGACATCCGCACTAGCCCTCGAGGCACTATCCGAAGCCCTAGCTGCCGAGGAACTCACCGCGATGCGCTCCACGATGAACAGGGATGATGTGATACTTGATAAAAGATCCAAGTCCACCTCTTTTAAACCAGCGGATGAAATAGTCAAATTCCAACTCCACCCAACGGACCCTGCAAAGACGGCCTCCATTGGGGCACAATTAAACCCTGATGTAGACGCCACACTACGAGAATTTCTACGAGAAAACTGGGACATTTTTGCCTGGCACCATTCAGACAAGCCAGGAATCCCACGTCGGCTGGCCGAGCACAGTCTAAATATCCTAAAAGGATTCAAGCCAGTCAAACAGGCTCTTCGGCGCTTTTTCGAACCCAAGAGACAGGCCATGGGAGATGAGCTAGCCAAACTTATGGAAGCTGGACTCATCAGAGATATAAAACATCCGGACTGGCTAGCAAATCTGGTGATGGTACCAAAGAAGGACAAATCCTGGCTCCTATGTGTTGATTTCAAAGACCTTAATAAGGCTTGCCCAAAGTATCCCTTCCCCCTCCCTCAAATTGATCAAATTATCGATGCTACAGCAGGACACGACTCATTGTGCTTCCTCGATGCGTACTCCGGCTACCACCAAATCAAGATGGCGGAGCCAGACCAAGCTGCAACAGCATTCATCACTCCATACGGCCCATTCTTCTTCAACACAATGCCCTTCGGGCTCAAAAACGTCGGCGCAACATATCAGCGCATGATTCAGACATGTCTGGCAAACCAGATCGGCAAAACAGTGGAAGCGTATGTAGATGACGTGGTCGTCAAAACCAAGCATGTTGAAACTCTATTAGACGACTTGAGGCTCACATTCGACAATCTTCGAAAATATGACATCAAGCTCAATCCGGAAAAATGCGTCTTCGGCGTTCCAGCCGGAAAGCTCCTGGGCTTCATTGTGTCAGGTAGAGGAATTGAAGCAAACCCAGCCAAGATCCGAGCTCTGTCACAATTGGATATTCCAAAAGACCTCAAACAAATACAAAAATTGACTGGATGCGTAGCGGCTTTAAGTTGCTTTATTTCCCGTTTGGGAGAAAAGGCATTACCCCTTTACCGCCTCCTCCGCCGCACCGAACACTTTGAGTGGACGGATGCCGCAATGGCCGGACTCGAAGAGATAAAAGCCATATTCGCAACAAATCCGGTCGTGGCCGTGCCCAACATGGGCGAACCAATGCTATTATATATCGCCGCAACACATCAAGTTGTCAGCGCGGTGCTCGTTGTCGAACGAGAAACGGACGGACACCGGTTCCCTCTTCAAAGACCGGTTTATTACGTGTCCACTGTCCTCACTCCATGCAAGTCCCGGTACCCACATTATCAAAAGATAGCATACGCGGTGTTCATGGCATCCCGGAAGCTGCGACACTACTTTCAAGAGTGTTCGATAACGGTAGCCTCCGAAGTACCTCTTAACGACATTATAAACAACCGCAACGCGACGGGCCGGATTGCTAAATGGGCCATAGAGCTCCTTCCATTCGACATAACCTATAAGCCACGACGAGATATCAAGTCGCAGGTTTTGGCTGACTTCGTGGCCGAATGGACCGAAGCCGAACTCCCTAAAGAGTACGGCGCATACTCCAATTGGATCATGCACTTTGACGGCTCCAAAATGTTGGCCGGCCTGGGGGCTGGCATCGTCCTGACGTCCTCAACCAGGGACACAGTCCAATACGTCCTTCAGATAATGTATACGGACTCCAACAACGCAGCCAAATACGAGGCCCTCCTGCACGGCCTCCGGATGGCAGTCTCCATGGGCATTAAACGCCTAGAGGTGCGCAGGGATTCGAACCTCGCGATATCTTAAATAAACGGAGACTTTGATGCCAAAGATCCAAAAATGGCAGCATACCGCAATGCGGTCCTAAAAATGTCAGCACGGTTCGAAGGGCTCGAAATTCATCATATAGCCCGGGATAACAACCAGGCGACAGACATATTGGCACGCATCGGTGCAAAACGCGATGCCGTCCCGCCCAACATCTTTTTGGAACGGCTGTTCAAGCCATCCGTACTATGGGAAGGGGAGTCCGGCAATAACAATCCGGACCCAACCGCACTGCCTGACGCCGAACACTCTGACACAATCGGAGGCTCTGCCACCGAGATAACACCCTCCGCCCACGAAATAATGGCGGTTATCGCCCCGTGGATGGAACCATTCCTAGCCTACCTAACTAGGCAGGAACTCCCCGAAGACCAAAATGAGGCTCGCTGCATATTACGGCGATCTAAAGCCTATAAAGTCGATGAGGGAGAGCTTTATAAGAAAAGCACTACAGGAGTCCTTCAAAGGTGTATCTCCGAAGAGGAAGGGCGAAACCTCCTGTCTGAAATTCACGCCGGACTGGGTGGACACCACGCCGCAGCCCGGGCCCTTGTAGGCAAGGCCTTCCGTATAGGATTTTATTGGCGGACGGCCCGGGCAGATGCTCAGTATTTAGTCCAACGATGCGTCGGTTGCCAGCTTTTTGCTAACCAAAGCCACATGCCACCCACCGCCCTCAAAACTATACCCATCACCTGGCCGTTCGCGGTCTGGGGGCTTGACATGGTCGGACCCCTTAAGGGAGGAACCCACAAGCAAAAATACCTATTGGTCATGGTGGATAAACTCACCAAATGGATAGAGGCCAAGCCTGTTAAAACGGCCGAATCTGGACCGGTGATAGACTTCATATCAGGGGTAGTGCACCGTTACGGTGTCCCCCACAGTATCATCACTGATAACGGCACCAACTTTACGGCCGATGAGGTCAAATTATGGTGCAAAAACATGGGCATCAAGCTCGATTACGCCTCAGTCTATCACCCTCAAACCAACGGTCAAGTCGAGCGAGCAAACGGTCTAATCATGAGCGGCATTAAACCCAGACTAGTGCGGTCCCTCAAGGAATCTAACACGCACTGGGTTGAGGAGCTCGACTCCGTACCCTAGGGGCTGCGGACCACGCCAAATCGTACTACCGGATTCACACCATTTTTTATGGTGTACGGCGCAGAGGCAGTCTTGCCCTGCGACATAATACATGACTCACCTCGCGTGCGCACGTATGAAGAAAGAGAAGCCGAGCTCGATCGGCAGGACAGTTTGGACGCATTGGAGGAGGAGCGCGACATGGCAAAAGCTCGTTCCGCATTCTATCAACAGCAGGCTCGAAGATATCAAAGCAGGGAAGTACGGGCCAAAGCTTATAACGTTGGCAAATTAGTTCTACGCCTGCCAGACAAGAAAAAGGACAAACTCAAGCCCAAATGGGAAGGTCCCTTCATCATCGACCAGGTCCTGACCGGCGGAGCATATCGTCTGCGAAACGCATCGGACAACCGACTCGAGCCGAACCCATGGAACGGAGCCTGTCTACGAAGATTCTACGCCTAAGCGCCGGACTCCAAGTTCGTCTCCTTCCTCCGTCCACACTTTCTATTTTTGCTGTCTTTTATTTCTCTCCTTCCTCCTCCTTCTTCCTGAAGCCTTTAGAGGCTCGTTTGCGCTTTGCTCGCACATATTTGACGCGCTGTACGCGCTCATTATACCTGGGGGCTTCTTTACCAGAAGCTTATTTATACGGGCTTCATGCCCAGCACATGCGTCAAACTTTCGCATGTACCTTTTATTCACCATTATATGCATCGATATGACTTAAGTTTTGGCCAAGCTGGGTTGCCTGGCTCCTGTGCTTACCCCTACATTCCCGATTGTTCGGCTAGGTGGTAAAGGGAGCACCTCTGCGATTGTTACTGCCGGGTCAGCCGGATGTGTACCTTAGACTGGGTGAAGCCGAAAGCTAGCGTTCTTAAGGGAATATTCGGTCGGTGAACTGAAAGATGATTTTTAACTATTTACCCATCTGCCCCCAGATGATTTTCTACTTTCCTAGCAGTTTTGACATGCACTTTAGGGCATGCATCCCAGCGGAAGGAACCCTTAACGGAACTATTCTCCGTGGAAGATGTTTCTTACTATCCATGTAATATAACATAACTAGTTGGGCACTTGTCTGATACAACAATAATGACCCCTACGCCTTGTCTCCATGCATACCCCGGTTCTTATATAACCACGAAGGTATTCGAACACACTCCGGACTATTGGGTCCTGAGGTCGAAGCGAAAAGGTCCGCTATGACAAACGATCTACAATCCGGCTAGAAGACATTTTTCATGTCATATTTAATTACATAGTCAACTCGACTCATTGTATTCCTCCTCAATGCCATCTAATAGGCTATCTAATTTACAAGCTTGCTGGGAATACTTGGTGGCCAATTCTACTTGGCCGTACAGTAAGCTTACAGGGATCTCCTTCCCATCAGGCCCCACAGGTCCGACCTCGGCCATGTGGTTTGGGTCAGCCTTCGTGTACCGCGTCTTTACCATGGCCCAGGCCTCCCTGGCGCCTTGACCGCAGGCCGATATCTTCCACAGTCGGAAGCGCCGCCGTGCTCCTTGAAGCCGTTCTGCCAGCTCCCCAACGCCTTCGGGCAGGGAGATAGATGGCCACAAGGCCTGGTCGACGCCTTTCATCACCTGCCGAACTCGTTCGTGCAGCTGACGCAGTTCGGGAAGAAGATCACCCGAAGAACTGGGCATCTCCTCCTCAGGACGACATGTGAGCAACCCTACATACTTGTTTATGTTAGTCGCCTTCCTCGCCGAACTCTTTCAAAGTTCGCTCAAGCACTTACTGAAAATGCCGCGACGAAGCCGTCGATTCTCCTTTACGGAGTCAGACAACTGGGCACGAACATCCTTTAGTTCCTCACCCAGTTTGGTGTTGGCATCTTGGAGGTTCTTTTTCTCCTGCCGCACCCTCGTAAGCACGCTCTCGCCAGCTTTTAGCTGGCGCAAGAGCTGTTGCTTGTCCGGATCTAGTCCGGCGCCATCTGCAATGTTTTTGTCAGATTTACACACCCGCCGCACTTCATAAACTATTTATCTTTTGAAGCATATATTACCATAGGGGGTCTCTGTGGCTCCCCCTATAGCGGCTAGTGCGGCCTTAAGTTGGGCCTTGCATTCTTCAAGCTCCTGGGACAGTCGGGTACTCTTTTTTGTAAGATCCTGCATAACAAATGATCCTTAAATTAGTTATTCTAACTATTTTAAGTCTCGGGGGCTACTGGCATATATAACTGTCAAATTTCCTCACCCGCATGTCCTTTACATACTGCTTCGTGGCTCTGGCTAGACCATCTTGAGCGGCACGGAGGTGCGCATCTCCCGAATTGAAGGCATTCAAGGCCTCTTTGGAGAAACATGCGTCATGAAGAACTGTCCGGCGGCGCCTGTGATTCATGGCGCTCTCCACCTCGGAGTTGGTGGCAGACAATCTGTCGGCATCCTCTGTCGGAGGAGCATCCGACGCACGCCTCGTGCTCGTCTCCGCTTCCGTACCCGGCTTTGGAGTCTGGCTGGCGGAGGTTCGATTGGCAACCTCTCCGGACTCAGTCTGGCGAGCGCTCTTTTTCCTGAAAACATGGTGACATGGGAACATGGCGACATCAGCATTAGTATGCCTTCTAGGAATCAGTCCTGGGAACATGGTGACACGCCATACCATTGCGATGGAGTTTCGATCCGGACCGCACTTCTTTTTAGCCCGCGGGGCCGTACTGCCCCTTGTTGGCCAGCCGCCGCGGGCTCAGCCTCCTGCCTCGGAGGCACCCCCTGCGAAACAACATTGGTATACGGTGATCAAAAATAAGCATGGTTGGGTCATTATCAGAGTATTGGGACCTCGGTCTCAGTTACCTGTGAGGCTGGAAGTATTCCGGGGTAATCAGTCGTAATGGCAACCAGAGCATTGTCGATGCTAAGTTGGTGGAACACCACGTCGATCAACTCCACCTTTATATCCGGATCCTCTTCGGAGGCCGGATCGAGGGACCATTCCGGATCCTCGGGTTGTGGGGGCGGGCTGTGTATCTTCTCCACGGCCCGGAGCAGTTCCTGCGTAGAAACCATGAAATGAGATATTTAACAACGGGAACATAGATCGAACAGGCCACAAAGATGTTTGCTTACCCAACTTCGAGGATTATTCGAAGAAAACTCGCTCAGTGGGTTGATGCGGAGAAAATCATCATCCTCCCCTTTATACATGGCAGACAAGGTCTTCACCAGTTCGGTGACCGATCCCGGCCCTTTGCGGCCATGGCGGGTGGCATCGTCCTCCCCGTTGAAATCCCACATGGGGTGGCCCCTATATTGGAGCGGCTGCACTCCCCTCATAATGCAGATTGCCATGACTCCAATCATGGTCAATCCGGCATGAGCCAGTAATCTTATTCGGCTCATCAAGTAAAGGACATCCCGGTCATTTTCCCTCTGGGGGCTCCGAGGGCGCTAGCTTAGGCGCTTCTTCAGAGGAGCATTGCTAAACTCCGGAAGGCCGATCCGAACAGGATCCGGCAGCGGGACGTCCTCCATGTAAAACCATTCTGAAGGCCAGTCTTCGGGCGCCTTCTTCGGGATTCCGGATAGATATCTGGTCCCGGCGATGCGCCATAGTTTGGCTCCGCCAACTTGATATATTGACCCCTCATGAGAATGGGGTACAAGGCAGAATAATCTCTTCCACAGCGCGAAATAAGCCTCTACGCCCAAGAACACTTCGCAAAGGGCGACGAAGCCCGCGATGTGCAAAATGGAGGCAGGCGTGAGGTGGTGCAACTTGAGGTCGTAGAACTCCAAGAGCCCCCGGAGAAACGGATGGATTGGAAATCCGAGTCCTCTTACTAGATAAGAGATGAAGCATACCTGCTCTCCTTTAAATGGATCAGGGACACTCTCCGCTTGCTTTCCTCCCTTGTAGGTGGCGAGTCCGGCTCGAACCGGAACCATGAAGGCCGGGGGAAGAAATCCCTTGGTTTGGAGTATAACTAGCTCGCTATGCGGGACTGAGCATCTCTCCCAATTTCCAGGCTGAGGGCTGGGAGCGCGAGAGGAGGAGCCGTGTCGACTGTCCATTATGGAATGGGCTTTGGTCAGGGGCGCTCTGATGAAAGCTCACGAAGGGGGGATGGTGTGACTCAGATCTAGATCCTCGCCCCTTTTATAGGCAGCTCATTTGCGCAGCTAGGGGGGTAAGTGTAAAAATACCCTGGCTTCTCGCATTCATTCAAACACGTGGAACATGGCCATTATTGGGCGTAGAAGCCAAGGAGCGCAGCATTTATCAGAAGCCGGACACTATTCGACAAGTATATGGAATTTGGAGAAGAACCCGCCTCGCAATGCCGAAGACAATCAACGCGCCGGACTCATCGTCATTGAAGCCTGGTTCGGGGGCTACTGAGGGAGTCCCGGATTAGGGGGTGTCCGGATAGCCGAACTATCACCGTTGGCCGGACTCCTGGACTATGCAGATACAAGATTGAAGACTTTGTCTCGTGTCCGGATGGACTTTCCTTGGCGTGGAAGGCAAGCTTGGCGATACGGATATGTAGATCTCCCACCATTGTAATCGACTCTGTGTAACCCTAACCTATCCGGTGTCTATATAAACCGAAGGGTTTTAGTCCGTAGGACGAACAACAATCATACCATAGGCTAGCTTCTAGGGTTTAGCCTCCTTTATCTCGTGGTAGATCTACTCTTGTACTACCCATATCATCAATATTAATAAAGCAGGAGTAGGGTATTACCTCCATCGACAGGGCCCGAACCTGGGTAAAAACATCATGTCCCTTGTCTCCTGTTACCATCCGCCTAGACGCACAGTTCGGGACCCCCTACCCGAGATCCGCCGGTTTTGACACCGACATTGAGATTATGGTACCGGGTCCCCGAGTGGGATTGTTTTGGCCACGACGGTGGTCGGTGTGTCTTTGGTAGACACGGGGCCACCTAGGACTAGCCCGTTGGGGATTGGGTCGGAGTGGCCGGTGATACATCTCCAACGTATCTATAATTTTTGATTACTCCATGCTACTTTATCTACTGTTTTGGACTATATTGGTCTTTATTTTCCACTTTTATATTATTTTTGGGACTAACCTATTAACCGGAGGCCCAACCCAGAATTGCTGTTTCTTTACCTTTTTCAGTGTTTCGAAGAAACAGAATATCAAACGGAGTCCAAACGGAATGAAACCTTCGGAAACGTGATTTTCTCACCGAACGTGATCCAGGAGACTTGGACCCTATGCCAAGGAACAACGGAGGCGGTCACGAGGGTGGGGGGCGCACCCCCCTGCCTCGTGGCCCCCCTGTTCCTCCACCGACGTACTCCTTCCTCCTATATATACCTACGTACCCCCGAAAGATCAGAACAGGAGCCAAAAACCTAATTCCACCGCCGCAACTTCCTGTATCCACAAGATCCCATCTTGGGGCCTGTTCCAGAGCTCCGCCGGAGGGGGCATCCACCACGGAGGGCTTCTACATCAACACCATAGCCTCTCCGATGAAGTGTGAGTAGTTTACTTCAGAACTTCGGGTCCATAGCTAGTAGCTAGATGGCTTCTTCTCTCTTTTTGGATCTCAATAGAATGTTCTCCCCCTCTCTCGTGGAGATCTATTCGATGTAATCTTATTTTTGCGGTGTGTTTGTTGAGACCGATGAATTGTGGGTTTATGATCCAGCTTATCTATGAATAATATTTGAATCTTCTCTGAATTCTTTTATGTATGATTGAGTTATCTTTACAAGTCTCTTCGAATTATCCGTTTGGTTTGGCCAACTAGATTGGTAGTTCTTGCAATGGGAGAAGTGCATGGCTTTGGGTTCAATCTTGCGGTGTCCTTACCCAGTGACAGAAAGGGTTGCAAGGCACGTATTGTATTGTTGCCATCGAGGATAACAAGATGGGGTATTTATAATATTGCATGAATTTATTCCTCTACATCATGTCATCTTGCTTAAGGCGTTACTCCGTTTTTAACTTAATACTCTAGATGCATGCTGGATAGCGGTCGATGAGTGGAGTAATAGTAGTAGATGCAGAATTGTTTCGGTCTAATTGTCTCGGACGTGATGCCTATATACATGATCATACCTAGATATACTCATAACTATGCTCAATTTTGTCAATTGCTCAACAGTAATTTGTTCACCCACCGTAGAATACTTATGCTCTTGAGAGAAGCCACTAGTGAAACCTATGGCCCCCGGGTCTATTCTCATCATATCAATCTCCATCACTTTTATACTTGCTTTGTTTTTACCTTGCTTTTTTACTTTTCACTTTGCATCTATATACCAAAAATACCAAAAATAGTATCTCTATCAAATCTCACTACCGTAAGTGACCGTGAAGGGATTGACAACCCCTAATCGCGTTGGTTGCGAGTAGCTATCATTTTGTGCAGGTACGAGGGACTTGTGCGTGGCCTCCTACTGGATTGATACCTTGGTTCTCAAAAACTGAGGGAAATACTTACGCTACTGTGCTGCATCATCCTCTCCTCTTCGGGGAAAACCAACGCAAGCTCAAGACGTAGCAAGAAGGATTTCTGGTGCCGTTGCCGGGGAGGCTCACGCAAGAGCAAGTCAACCATACCAAGTACCCATCACAATCCCTATCTCTCGCATTACATTATTTGCCATTTGCCTCTCGTTTTCCTCTCCCCCACTTCACCCTTGCCGTTTTATTCGCCCTATCTTTTTTGTTCGCCTTCTTCCCGTATGTATCTTTGTTTGTGTTTCCTTGTGCCTTCTATATGCTTGCATCTTTGCTTGCTAAAAATATATTGATATGGATCCACTTAAAGTGTTCTACTTGGATTATCTTCGATCCTTATGCGCTCGTGCTGAAACCCCAACTAGCCTTGTTGGTGGGAAATCTTTAGATGAGCATGCTCATTTTGTGCGTCATCGTTTGTTTGAAAAAGGGAGACTCTTACGGTATCATATAAATAGTTTGCTATGCTATGCTTGGAATCTTTGTGAAATGTGTGATTTTACTTGTTGCTCTAAGAACCCTAAAAAACACCTTCCCTACCTATGTGAGTTCAATGATAATGAAATCTTATCTTCTTATGCAAGGGGTGTTTATAATTACTATGATATCGAACAAATTTAAGAATTTATCGTTTTTAAGGGTGCTCATGAAGTTGCTTCTTTGATTGAAAAGTATGATTTTACTCTCAACAAATCTGAAAATTCCGTCATACTTAAATATTGCAATGAAAACCTTGCTCATAATGTCCATGTCCAAGAATTTATTGAAAGAATGACCGTTGCTTTGGAAGAAAATAATGATATGCATGAATCTATAGATAATGATGATTTCGATGATTTGGTTGAAATATCCCTTGATGAACATGATGCTTGCTATTCTTGTGGCCATGATGCCAATATTTATGAAGACGAATTTGCTATAGTTCCTTATGTTAAAAATGAGATCGTTGCTATTGCACCCATGCTTGATAGCTCCCTCAATGAAAATCATGATTTCAATGATTTTACTATAAATTCTCTTGATTTCAATTGTGCTAATAATATGCAAAACCCTAAGCTTGGGGATGCTAGTTTTGCTATGTCGACTACTTGTTGCAATGATCATGATTGGGGTGAATCTTGATCTTGAAAATTTATTTAATCCCCATGATGAATATGAGATTGATAATATTGTTTCCAATAATATTGAAAGTGGGTTTGGAAGAGTGTCAACTTTAGATCCCACATATTTGGAGAATATTCAATCTTACGAAATTTTTGATAAAAGTGGGTTTGAAGAGGTCACGACTTTAGTTAATGTTAATCCCACTATTTCGGAAGAGTGTCAACTTTGCATGCATGTGGATCATGTTGAGAATATGTTTTGTGATAGCTATTTTTTTGAATTTGCTTATGATCCCACATGTAATTATTATGAGAGAGGAAAATATGCTCGTAGAAATTTTCATGATAATAAATTACCTCTCGTTATGTTGAGATTGCTATTGTTCCTTTCCGCTTCCTTGCATATGCTAGTTTTTGCTTGCTACGATAATTTGTTTGCCTATAATATGCCTATGCATAGGAAGTATGTTAGACTTAAGTGTGTTTGTCACATCTTTTATGATGCTCTCTTTATGCCTCAATTCTTGTCTTTCTTGTGAGCATCATTGAAATCTCAATGCCTAGCTAAAAAGGCTTTAAAGAAAAGTGCTTGCTGGGACAACCCAATATTTTTCCTTTCTGCTTAGTAATAAATTATCCATCTAGCCTCTGTTTAGATGTGGTTTTATGTTTTAATTAGTGTTTGTGCCAAGTTAAACCTATTGGATCTTCTTGGATGATAGTTATTTGATCTTGCAGTAATTTCCAGAAACTTTGCGCTCAGTGCCCGAATTGTTAAAAATCACCAGAACGTGATAAAATACTGATTCGAATTGCTACTGATCAATAAAAAAAATTCCAGGTCTTCTAATTTTTGTAGAATTTTTTGAGTTCCATAAGTTTGCGTTAGTTACAGATTACCATAGACTGTTCTGTTTTTGACAGATTCTGTTTTGCGCGTGTTGTTTGCTTATTTTGATGAATCTATGGCTAGTAAAATAGTTTATGATCCATAGAGAAGTTGGAATACAGTAGGTTTAACACACTTATAAATAAAGAATGAGTTCATTACAGTACCTTAAAGTAGTCTTGTGTTTTCTTTCTCTAACGGAGCTCACGGGATTTCTATTGAGTTTTGTGTTGTGAAGTTTTCAAGTTTTGGGTGAATTCTTTTGATGGATTATGGAACAAGGAGTGGCAAGAGCCTAAGCTTGGGGATGCCCATGGCACCCCCAAGATAATCCAAGGACACCAAAAAGTGAAAGCTTGGGGATGCCCCGGAAGGCATCCCCTCTTTCCTCCACTTCCATTGGTAATTTACTTGGAGCTATATTTTTATTCACCACATGATAAGTGTTTTTCTTGGAGTGTCTTGTATTATTTGCGTCTTTGCTTGTTAGTTTACCACAATCATCCTTGATGTACACACATTTTGAGAGATCCATACATGAATTGGAATTTGACAGAATACTCTATGTGCTTCACTTATATCTTTTGAGCTTGATAGTTTTTGCTCATAGTGCTTCACTTATATCTTTTGAGCGTGATAATTCTTACTCTAGTGCTTCACTTAGATCTTTTAGAGCACAATGGTGGATTTGTTTTAAAGAAACTTGATCTCTCATGCTTCACTTAGATTATTTTGAGAGTCTTTAATAGCATGGTAATTTGCTTAATGTTAATATACTTGGTATTCAAGATATGTGAAACTTTATTTTGAGTGCGTTGAATACTAAGATAAGTTTGATGCTTAATAATTGTTTTGAGATATGAAGATGGTGATATTAGAGTCATGCTAGTTGAGTAGTTGTGAATTTAAAGAATACTTGTGTTGAAGTTTGTGATTCCCGTAGCATGCACGTATGGTGAACCGTTATGTGATGAACTCGGAGCATGATTTATTTATTGTTTGTCTTCCTTATGAGTGGCGGTCGGGGACGAGCGATGGTCTTTTCCTACCAATTTATCCCCCTAGGAGCATGCGCTTAATACTTTGCTTTGATAAATTCTATATTTCTGCAATAAGTATATGAGTTCTTTATGACTAATGTTGAGTCCATGGATCATACACACTTTTCTCACCCTTCCACCATTGCTAGCCTCTCTAATACCGCGCACTTTTCGCCGGTATCATACACCCACCATATACCTTCCTCAAAACAGCCACCATACCTACCTATCATGGCATTTCCATAGCCATTCCGAGATATATTGCCATGCAACTTTCCACCGTTCCGTTTATTATGACATGCTCCATCATTGTCATATTGCTAGCATGATCATGTAGTTGACATTGTATTTGTGGCAAAGCCACCGTTCATAATTCTTTCATACATGTCACTCATGAATCATTGCATATCCCGGTACACCGCCGGAGGCATTCATATAGAGTCATATTTTGTTCTAAGTATCGAGTTGTAATTGTTGAGTTGTAAGAAAAATAAAAGTGTGATGATCATCATTATTAGAGCACTGTCCCAAGTGAGGAAAGGATGATGGAGACTATGATTCCCCCACAAGTCGGGATGAGACTCCGGACGAAAAAAAAGAGGCCATAAAAAAGGATAAAAGGCCCAAATAAAAAAATAAAAAAAGAGAGAAAAAGAGAGAAGGGACAATGTTACTATCCTTTTACCACACTTGTGCTTCAAAGTAGCACCTTGATCTTCATGATAGAGAGTCTCTCATTTTGTCACTTTCATATACTAGTGGGAATTCTTCATTATAGAACTTGGCTTGTATATTCCAATGATGGGCTACCTCAAATGCCCTAGGTCTTCATGAGCAAGCAAGTTGGATGCACACCCACTTAGTTTCTTTTCTTGAGCTTTCATATACTTATAGCTCTAGTGCATCCGTTGCATGTCAATCCCTACTCACTCACATTGATATCTATTGATGGGCATCTCCATAGCCCATTGATATGCCTAGTTGATGTGAGACTATCTTCCCTCTTTTTGTCTTCTCCACAACCACCATTCTATTCCACATATAGTGTTATATCCTTGGCTCACGCTCATGTATTGCGTGAAGATTGAAAAAGTTTTGAAAATGTTAAAGTATGAAACAATTGCTTGGCTTGTCATCGGGGTTGTGCATGATTTAAATATTTTGTGTGGGGAAGATGGAGCATAGCCAGACCATATGATTTTGTAGGGATAACTTTCTTTGGCCATGTTATTTTGAGAAGACATAATTGCTTAGTTAGTATGCTTGAAGTATTATTATTTTTATGTCAATATGAA
>LR880972.1:892983984-892994557 GCA_904067115.1 Aegilops sharonensis | reverse complement strand
TCCATGGCTCACGCTCATGTATTGCGTGAAGATTGAAAAAGTTTTGAAAATGTTAAAGTATGAAACAATTGCTTGGCTTGTCATCGGGGTTGTGCATGATTTAAATATTTTGTGTGGGGAAGATGGAGCATAGCCAGACCATATGATTTTGTAGGGATAACTTTCTTTGGCCATGTTATTTTGAGAAGACATAATTGCTTAGTTAGTATGCTTGAAGTATTATTATTTTTATGTCAATATGAACTTTTGTCTTGAATCTTTCGGATCTGTATATTCATACCATGACTAAGAAGATTTACATTGAAATTATGCCTAAGTATCACTCCGCATCAAAAATTCTCTTTTTATCATTTACCTACTCGAGGACGAGCAGGAATTAAGCTTGGGGATGCCTGATACGTCTCCAACGTATATATAATTTTTGATTGCTCCATGCTACTTTATCTACTGTTTTGGACTATATTGGGCTTTATTTTCCACTTTTATATTATTTTTGGGACTAACCTATTAACCAGAGGCCCAGCCCAGAATTGCTGTTTTTTACCTTTTTCAGGGTTTCCAAGAAACAGAATATCAAACGGAGTCCAAACGGAACGAAACCTTCGGAAACGTGATTTTCTCACTGAACGTTATCCAGGAGACTTGGACGCTACGCCAAGGAACAACGGAGGCGGTCACGAGGGTGGGGGCGCGCCCCCTAGGGCACGCCCCCTTCCTCGTGGGCCCCCTGTTCCTCCACCGACGTACTCGTTCCTCCTATATATACCTACGTACCCCCAAACGATCAGAACAGGAGCCAAAAACCTAATTCCACCGCCGCAACTTCCTGTATCCACGAGATCCCATCTTGGGGCCTATTCCAGAGCTCCGCCGGAGGGGGCATCCACCACGGAGGGCTTCTACATCAACACCATAGCCTCTCCCATGAAGTGTGAGTAGTTTACTTTAGACCTTCGGGTCCATAGCTAGTAGCTAGATGGCTTCTTATCTCTTTTTGGATCTCAATACAATGTTCTCCCCCTCTCTCGTGGAGATCTATTCGATGTAATCTTCTTTTTGCGGTGTGTTTGTTGAGACCGATGAATTCTGGGTTTATGATCCAGCTTATCTATGAATAATATTTGAATCTTCTCTGAATTCTTTTATGTATGATTGAGTTATCTTTACAAGTCTCTTCGAATTATCCGTTTGGTTTGGCCAACTAGATTGGTAGTTCTTGCAATGGGAGAAGTGCATGGCTTTGGGTTCAATCTTGCGGTGTCCTTACCCAGTGACAGAAAGGGTTGCAAGGCACGTATTGTATTGTTGCCATCGAGGATAACAAGATGGGGTATTTATCATATTGCATGAATTTATTCCTCTACATCATGTCATCTTGCTTAAGGCGTTACTCCGTTTTTAACTTAATACTCTAGATGCATGCTGGATAGTGGTCGATGAGTGGAGTAATAGTAGTAGATGCAGAATCGTTTCGGTCTACTTGTCTCGGACGTGATGCCTATATACATGATCATACCAAGATATACTCATAACTATGCTCAATTCTGTCAATTGCTCAACAGTAATTTGTTCACCCACCGTAGAATACTTATGCTCTTAAGAGAAGCCACTAGTGAAACCTATGGCCCCCGGGTCTATTCTCATCATATCAATCTCCATCACTTTTATACTTGCTTTGTTTTTACCTTGCTTTTTTACTTTTCACTTTGCATCTATATACCAAAAATACCAAAAATATTATCTCTATCAGATCTCACTCTCGTAAGTGACCGTGAAGGGATTGACAACCCCTAATCGCGTTGGTTGCGAGTAGCTATCGTTTTGTGCAGGTACGAGGGACTTGTGCGTGGCCTCCTACTGGATTGATACCTTGGTTCTCAAAAACTTAGGGAAATACTTACGCTACTGTGCTGCATCATCCTCTCCTCTTCGGGGAAAACCAATGCAAGCACAAGACGTAGCAAGAAGGATTTCTGGCGCCGTTGCCGGGGAGGCTCACGCAAGAGCAAGTCAACCATACCAAGTACCCATCACAATCCCTATCTCTCGCATTACATTATTTGCCATTTGCCTCTCGTTTTCCTCTCCCCCACTTCACCCTTGCCGTTTTATTCGCCCTCTCTTTTTCGTTCGCCTTCTTCCCGTATGTATCTTTGTTCGTGTTTCCTTGTGCCTTCTATATGCTTGCATCTTTGCTTTCTAAAAATCTATTTATATGGATCCACTTAAAGTGTTCTACTTGGATAATCTTCGATCCTTATGCGCTCGTGCTGAAACCCCAACTAGCCTAGTTGATGGGAAATCTTTAGATGAGCATGCTCATTTTGTGCGTCATCATTTGTCTGAAAAAGGGAGACTCTTACGGTATCATATAAATAGTTTGCTATGCTATGCTTGGAATCTTTGTGAAATGTGTGATTTTACTTGTTTCTCTAAGAACCCTAAAAAACACCTTCCCTACCTATGTGAGTTCAATGATAATGAAATCTTATCTTCTTATGCAAGGGGTGTTTATAGTTACTATGATATCGAACAAATTGAAGAATTTGTCGTTTTTAAGGGTGCTCATGAAGTTGCTTGTTTGATTGAAAAGTATGATTTTACTCTCAACAAATCTGAAAATTCCGTCATACTTAAATATTGCAATGAAAACCTTGCTCATAATGTCCATGTCCAAGAATTTATTGAAAGAATGACCGTTGCTTTGGAAGAAAATAATGATATGCATGAATCTATAGATAATGATGATTTCGATGATTTGGTTGAAATATCCCTTGATGAACATGATGCTTGCTATTCTTGTGGCCATGATGCCAATATTTATGAAGACGAATTTGCTATAGTATAAACTCTGTTCCGTTAGCATCAATAAAGCGGTTGTTTTCTGTACCAAGATGTTGTGTGTTGCCAGAAGACATGGTCTATGGGCTGGCAATGCATGGTAAACCGGTCGCTCTGAGCCGGGGTGCCACACGACGCCTCCCATGCGCTCCTGCCATGGCCGCGCCTTGGCCGCCCCCTGCCGCCGCTCTGCCTCCGTCGTGCAGCCCTGCTGCTGCTGCTCCGCTGCGGGCGCCGCTCGCCGCGTGTCCGCACCGTTCCGCCACCACATCACCGTGCGGCCCCGCACCGACCCGGCCACGCCACCCCCTCCAGCCTGTGCCGCCCTGCTCCGATCCGCCGCTGTAGCCGGCGCCCCGCTGGGTGGTCATGGGCGCACGCGCGGGCGCCCACTGCCCGCTAGTACCCGCAACGTTAAGGCCCCTCTGGGCCACAGACACATGGGGCCCACGCCCCAGAACGGGTTAAAAAATGAAAATAAAATCTAATTAATTAATTAATTAGTTAACGAAATTAATTGTGATTAATTAACCTAATTAACTATTAGTTAGTTAATCAGTCAATGACAGGAGGGACCCTCACGTCTGTTTGACCAGTCAACACCTCTGTTGACTGCTGACTTCATGTTGATGCAACAATAATAACTTAGAATTAATTTAATAATAATAAATTAGAAAATGATTTAAAACTTTAAAAATTAATAGTCAAAAAACGTAGCTCGGATGGAAAAACTTTGTACATGAAAGTTGCTCAGAACAACGAGACGAATCCGAATACACAACCCGTTCATCCGCCACACATCCCTAGCATAGCAAGCTCGCAAGTTTCCCCTTTGGTTCATCTGTCCGAAAACACGAAACACCGGGAATACTTTCCCGGATGTTTTCCCCCTTCTTCGGTATCACCTACTACCGCGTTTGGGCTCCCCTAGCAACGCTCATTGTCATGTTATGCATCGTCATGCATATTTTTGCATTGTATTTATTGTTTCTTCCCCCTCTTCTCTCGCTAGACACCGAGACCGACGCTGCTGCTACCCAGTACGACTACGATGTTGACGACCCCTCCTTCTCGGCTGAGCTTCCAGGCAAGCCCCCCTTGATCACCAGATATTGCCTATTCCTTCTCTCTACTGCTTGCATTAGAGTAGTGTAGCATGTTACTGCTTTCGGTTAATCCTATTCTGCTGCGTAGCCTGTCTTTGCTACTACTGTTGTTATCTTTACCTGCAATCCTAAATGCTTAGTATAGGATGCTAGTAGTCCATCAGTGGCCCAACATTCTTGTCCATCTGCCATGCTGTACTATTGGGCCGTGATCACTCAGGAGGTGATCACGGGTATATACTTATATACATAATATATGATACATGTGGTGACTAAAGTCGGGTCGGCTCGTAGAGTACCCGCGAGTGATTCACGGATTGGGGGATGAAAGGACCTTTGTCCCGACGGCCCTCTAGGTGGATCTTTGTGGGGGAGCGACATGGCAGGTTGAGACCACCTAGGTGAGAGGTGGGCCTGGCCCTTGTCAGTGTCCGCGGTTACTTCAAAATAAAAAGCTTAACGAGATCTTGGTATTTGATCTGAGTCTGGCCACTGGCCTATACGCACTAACCAACTACTCGGGAACAGTTGTGGGCACTCGTTGTCATGGTATCAGCCGAAGCCTTTTTGATGTCAGCGACTGAGCGGCGCGCGCCGGATTGGACCGTAAGTCTGCTCTTGTATTAAGGGGGCTAGGTCTGCTTCCGGCCGCCCATGCAACGTGCAGGTGTGCAATGGGCGATGGGCCCAGACCCCTGCGCGCATAGGATTTAGACCGGTGTGCTGACCTCTCTGTTGTGCCTAGGTGGGTGAGGGAGTCTTGGATTAGGGGGTATTCGGACAGCCGGACTATATCCTTTGGCCGGACTGTTGGACTATGAAGATACAAGATTGAAGACTTCGTCTCGTGTCCGGATGGGACTCTCCTTGGCGTGGAAGGCAAGCTTGGCGATACGGATATGTAGATCTCCTTCCATTGTAACCGACTCTGTGTAACCCTAGCCCCCTCCGGTGTCTATATAAACCGGAGGGTTAGGTCCGTAGGACCAACAACAATCATACCATAGGCTAGCTTCTAGGGTTTAGCCTCTACGATCTCGTGGTAGATCAACTCTTGTACTACTCATATCATCAAGATCAATCAAGCAGGAATTAGGGTATTACCTCCATCGAGAGGGCCCAAACCTGGGTAAACATCGTGTCCCCTACCTCCTGTTACCATCCGCTTTAGACGCACAGTTCGGGACCCCCTACCCGAGATCCGCCGGTTTTGACATCGACATTGGTGCTTTCATTTAGAGTTCCACTGCGTCGTCGCCGTAAAGCTGGATGTCTCCTCCGATCATCGATAACGATGCGGTCCAGGGTGAGGTTTTCCTCCCCGGACAGATCTTTGTATTCGGCGGCTTCGCACTGCGGGCCAACTCGCTTGGCCATCTGGAGCAGATCGAGAGCTATGCCCCTGGCCACCAGGTCAGGTTTGGAAACTTGAATTACACTGCCGATATCCATGGAGACTTAATCTTCGATGGATTCGAACCCATGCCAGGCGTGCCGCACGATCACGACGAGCATGATGTAGCTCTGCCGTCGGACAGTGTTCGGGAAATCACGCCAGCAACCACTCCGGCCTTCAATCCGGAATAGGCTGCGCCTTCCGAGGATGGGCGGATAGACCCCTCACGAGAACTGTGATGCCGAACCGCTGGACTCATCTCCGGCCACGGACTCCGAACAGCCTGCACCCATGCCTGTCGAATCCGATTGGGCGCCGATCATGGAGTTCACCTCCGCGGATATCTTTCAGCACTCGCCCCTCGGCAATGTACTAAACTCGTTAAAGTCTCTCTCCCTATCAGGAGAACCTTGGCCGAACTATGTCCGGCTAGAATGGGATGCGGATGACGAAGAAATTCACTCCCCACCCACCACCCACTTAGTAGCCACCGTCGATGATTTAACCGACATGCTCTACTTCAACTCCGAAGACATCGATGGTATGGACAATGATGAAGGAGACGAACAGGAACCACTGCCCACGGGACATTGGACTGCCACCTCATCATATGATATATATATGGTGGATACACCCAATGAAGGCAATGGCGACAAGACAGCTAAGGATGACCCCTCCAAGAAGCAATCCAAGCGACGCCGTCAGCGGCGCCGCTCTAAGTCTAGCCACAACAAAAGCGGTGATACCGGCACAGTAGATAATAGTACTCCGGACAGTGCCGAAGATGATGACAATCCCCTCCAGCAAGATCTAGAGCTGGAGGATGAACAAGCCAGCCCTCTTGAGCGAGTGGCAGAGGGAGAAGCGGAGGATGACAATTACATGCCTCTCTCCGAAGACGAAGTGAGCCTCGACGACAAAGAATTTGTTGTACCCGAGGATCCCGTTGAGCAGGAGCTCTTTAAGCGCCGGCTGATAGCCACAACAAATAGCCTGAAGAAAAAATAGCAATAGCTTCGAGCTGATCAGGATTTGGTAGAAGACAGATGGACTGAAGTCCTTGCGGCCGAGGAATACGAACTCGAACGCCCCTACAAGGGTCACCCAAAGAGCAGGATGCTACCCCGACTTGAGGAGGAAACATATGACATAGCTGATCGGCCACCTCGTGGCCGAGACAGAGAGGCATTTCAGCCAGAAGCTGAGCTCGCACCTCGCCGCCACTCAACCAAACTACCAAGGCACCGGGAAATACGCGAGACCTGCGAGACGTATTGGAAGACAGGGGAAAACACGCAAGATCGGTCTATGGATCACGAGGGCACACCCCTACGCGGGACGGTGACCGCCATGCCGGATACAGCAAAAGAAAATCCGGCCGGGCCGAATACAGCAGGCAAGACTCATATGAGCTGCGCCGCGATATAGCCCAGCACAGAGGCGCGACACACCCCCTATGCTTCACTGACGAAGTAATGGAGCATGAATTCCCAGAGGGTTTTAAACCCGTAAATATCGAATCATATGACGACACAACAGATCTCGCAGTGATGATCTACATGCCATCAAGTACCTCCCGTTAAAACTTGAAGGACCAGCTCGGCATTGGCTGAATAGCTTGCCAGCAGACTCCGTTGGCTGTTGGGAGGACCTGGAAGACGCATTCCTCGACAACTTCCAGGGCACTTATGTGTGACCACCAGATGCCGATGACTTGAGCCACATAATTCAGCAGCCAGGGGAATCGGCCAGGAAATTCTGGACATGGTTCCTAACCAAGAAAAATCAAATTGTCGACTGTCCGGATGCAAAGGCCTTAGCGGCATTTAAGCACAACATCCCTAACGAGTGGCTCGCCCGGCACCTCGGCCAGGAAAAGCCGAAGTCTATGGCAGCCCTCACGACACTAATGACCCGCTTTTGCGCGGGAGAGGATAGTTGGCTGGCTCGCAGCAACAACATATCAAGAAACCTTGGCACTTCCGATACCAAGGACAGTAACGGCATACCACATCACAACAAACACAAGCGCCGCAACAACGGCGATAACACCGGGGATAAGGCAGTAAATGCCGGATTCAGAGGCTCTAAACCGGTCAGCGGAAAAAGCCATTCAAAAGAAGCACTCCGGGCCCGTCCAGTTTGGACCGCATACTCGATCGCTCGTGTCAAATACACGACACCGCCGATAAGCCAGCCAATCACACCAACAGAGAATGCTGGGTGTTCAAGCAGGCCGGCAAGTTAAACGCCGAAAACAAGGACAAGGGGCTGCACAACGAGGATGAGGAGGGGCCACGGCCGCCGAACACGGGAGGACAGAAGAGGTTCCCCCCACAAGTGAGGACGGTGAACATGATATACGCAAGCCACATCCCCAAGAGGGAACGGAAGCATGCACTAAGGGACGTATATGCGACGGAGCCCGTCGCCCCAAAGTTCAACCCATGGTTCTCTTGTCCGATCACCTTCGATCGTAGGGACCACCCCACTAGTATCCGTCATGGCGGATCTACCGCATTGGTCTTGGACCCCATCATTGACGGATTTCACCTCACTCGAGTCCTTATGGATGGCGGCAGCAGCCTGAACCTGATCTATCAGGATACAGTGCGCAAAATGGGTATAGACCCCTCGAGGATCAAACCCACAAAAACAACCTTTAAAGGCGTCATCCCAGGTGTAGAGGCCCATTGTACGGGCTCAATCACACTGGAAATGGTCTTCGGATCTCCGGACAACTTCCGAAGCGAGGAGTTAATCTTCGGTATCGTCCCATTCCGCAGCGGCTATCACGCACTGCTCGGGCGAACCGCGTTTGCAAGATTCAACGCAGTACCGCATTATGCATACCTTAAGCTCAAGATGCCAGGACCTAGGGGGGTCATCACAGTCAATGGAAACACAGAGCACTCGCTCCGTACGGAGGAGCACACTGCGTCCATCGCAGCGGAGGCACAAAGCAGCCTCTTAAGGCAATCCACCAGTTCGGCGATAAAGACCCCGGACACCGTCAAGCGCGTCCGGTGCAACCTGCAACAGGATCGCCTGGCACGCTCAGAGCTCGCCTAGCAATTCGGCCCCCGCCCTAGCCTCAGTCGAACGATGAAATTCGTGCCACGTGTACATAATTACGTTTTGAAAATACCATAGGCGTCGGCGGGGGCACGATCAAGGCACGTCCCACAATGCGGCTCAACCGCACTAGGGGCTTACTATCTTAATCATTCTCTTTCTTTCAGGACTTTACTCTCTGGAAGCCCTATCCGGCAGTACGATTGCCAAACACATGATACAACATCCAAGGAGTCAGGAAGCTACATCTAACAATGGAATCCCTAGGTGGTCTCTGATAACGAGTGAAACACCTTATTTAAGATACTAGTCCACAGCTTGCCCCTGGATGCGACATGTCAAATAGTCCCATTTTTTTCTTACCGCACTACTTGTATCAGTATGCTTTGACGCATTTCTCGAATAAACAATGCATAGCACTTGTCTATTATCGCATTCTATATTCTTTTATATATATATGTTCATTCATGATAGTTAGCACCCGTACACTCTGGTACGGCCAGTACGCCAGGGGCTTCCGTATACCCCACAACACGGCGTGAGAAGTCTAAACACTCTTGACAGTGCGGCACCCAGAACATATAGCATTATATGCATCAGCTCCGAATCATGTCTTGGGTCAATAGTTGGGTTTGCCCGGCTCCCATGCTTTGGTACCTTACGTTCCGCTATATCGGCTAAGGTAGCACTGGGAGAACTACTGCGATTGTGTCCCGGTTCTTCCGAATGAGCACCTTAGTAGAGAAAGCTAAAACTGACTGTCATGATAAGGCGAGAGCTGGCCGCTGATACGTCTCCGTCGTATCTATAATTTTTGATTGTTCCATGCCAATATTATTCAACTTTCATATACTTTTGGCAACTTTTTATATTATTTTTGGGACTAACATATTGATCCAGTGCCCAGTGCCAGTTCCTGTCTGTTGCATGTTTTCAGAAACCCAATATCAAACGGAGTCCAAACGGGATAAAAACGGACGGAGAATTATTTTGGAATATTTATGATTTTCTAGAGGAAGAATCAACGCGAAACGGTGTCCGGGGTGGCCACGAGACAGGGGGGCGCGCCCTCCCCCCTGAGCACGGCCTGGGCTCTCGTGGGCCACCCGTAAGGCGGTTGACGCTCTTCTTTTGGCGCAAGAAAGCTAATTTTATGAGAAAGATCTGGGCGAAAGATTCACCCCAATCGGAGTTACGGTTCTCCGGATATTTAAGAAACGGTGAAGGGGTAGAATCTGAGAACGTAGAAACAGAGAGATAGATCCAATCTCGGAGGGGCTCTCGCCCCTCCCACGCCATGGGAGCCAAGGACCAGTGGGGAAACCCTTCTCCCACCTAGGGAGAAGGTCAAGGAAGAAGAAGAAGAAGGGGGGCTCTCTCCCCCTTGCTTCCGGTGGCGCCGAAAAGCCGCCGGGGGCCATCATCATCACCGCGATCTTCACCAACACCTCCATCATCTTCACCAACATCTCCATCACCTTCCCCCATCTATATTCAGCGATCCACTCTACCGCAACCCGTTGTACCCTCTACTTGAACATGGTGCTTTATGCTTCATACTATTTTCCAATGATGTGTTGCCATCCTATGATGTCTGAGTAGATTTTCGTTGTCCTATCGGTGGTTGATGAATTGCTATGATTGGTTTGAGTTGCATGTTTTATTATTGGTGCTGTCCTATTGTGCCCTCCGTGTCGTGCAAGCGTTAGGGATTTCTGTTGTAGGGTTTGCAATATGTTTATGATTTGCTTATGGTGGGTTGCGTGAGTGACTGAAACACAAACCCGAGTAAGTAGGTTGTTGGCGTATGGGATAAAAGGGGACTTGATGCTTTAATTCTATGGTTGGGTTTTACCTTAATGAATCTTTAGTAGTTGCGGATGCTTGCTAGAGTTCCAATCATAAGTGCATAGAATTCCAAGTAAGGGATGATATGTTTGAAGGAAATATGCCCTAGAGGCAATAATAATGTTATTATTTATTTCCTTATATCATGATAAATGTTTATTATTCATGCTAGAATTGTATTAACCGGAAACATAATACATGTGTGAATACATAAACCTACAGAGTGTCACTAGTATGCCTCTACTTGACTAGCTCGTTAATCAAAGATGGTTATGTTTCCTAACCATGAACAAGGAGTTGTTATTTG
>LR880972.1:892937849-892955087 GCA_904067115.1 Aegilops sharonensis | reverse complement strand
CAACACCACAAACATATGCAACACCACGAACATACATAGATCTAGCTAGGCCGTAAAAAGTGCATGTGCACATTGTTGTAGGGAGAACAACCTAAATATAGCTTCCCCCCTTACTTACCTATTAAAACAAGGTAATTTAACCACTTAATTTGAATGAATCTATGGTGGAAATGAGGTGAAAAAGAGGAGGCACCCGAGACAAGGAGGAGGTGGAGAGAATGAAGTGGGGAGAAAGTGAGTGTGTGGGTAGGAGAGGCTGTCCCAAATATCTTGTTGCTGCCCACTTACTAATGGCGCACCTCTTGCATGGTGCGCCATTAGTAGTTACAACTACTAATGGCGCACTTAAGCAGGATACGCCATTAGTATGTTTGGATAGGCGCACTAGTTCAAAAAAAAATTCTATACTAATGGCGCACCCACTGCCTGGTGCGCCATTAGTAGTTACAACTACTAATGGCGCACTTTGGCAGGATGCGCCATTAGTATGTTTGGACAGGCGCACTAGTTAATTTTTTTTTTGATACTAATGGCGCACCCGTTGCAAGGTGCGCCATTAGTAGTTTAAACTCTAATGGCGCATCAGAAGGTGGTGCGCCATTAGTATATACTAATGGCGCACCATCTTTCTGGTGCGCCATTAGTGTCAATCCCATCTATAGCCCTTTTTCTAGTAGTGAGAGCCTCCAATGCTTTCACTTTCATATACTAGTGGGAATTTTCATTAAATAACTTGGCTTGTATATTCCGATGATGGGCTTCCTCAAATGCCCGAGGTCTTCATGAGGAAGCAATTTGGATGCACACTCACTTAGTTTTGAGTTTGAGCTTTCAGACACTTATAGCTCTAATGCATCCGTTGCATGGCAATCCCTACTCACTCACATTGATATCTATTGATGGGCATCTCCATAGCCCGTTGATACGCCTAGTTGATGTGAGACTTTCTCCCTTTTTGTCTTCTCCACATAACCTCCACCATCATATTCTATTCCACCTATAGTGCTATATCCATGGCTCATGCTCATGTATTGCATGAAAGTTGAAAAAGTTTGAGATTATTAAAGTATGAAACAATTGCTTGGCTTGTCATAGGGGTTGTGCATGATTAAATACTTTGTGTGATGAAGATAGAGCAACAGCCAGACTATATGATTTTGTAGGGATAACTTTCTTTGGCCATGTTGTTTTGAAAAGACATGATTGCTTTATTGGTATGCTTGAAGTATTATTATTTTTATGTCAAATGATAGACTATTGCTTTGAATCACTCGTGTCTTAATATTCATGCCATGATTAGACATATGATCAAGATGCTAGGTAGCATTCCACATCAAAAAATTATCTCTTTTATCATTTACCTACTAGAGGATGAGCAGGAATTAAGCTTGGGGATACTGATACGTCTCCGTCGTATCTATAATTTTTGATTGCTCCATGCCAATATTATTCAACTTACATATACTTTCGGCAACTTTTTATATTATTTTTGGGACTAACATATTGATCGAGTGCCCAGTGCCAGTTCCTGTCTGTTGCATGTTTTTTGTTTCGCAGAAACCCAATATCAAACGGAGTCCAAACGGGATAAAAACAGACGAAGAATTATTTTGGAATATTTATGATTTTCTGGAGGAAGAATCAACGCGAAACGGTGTCCGGGGTGGCCACGAGACAGGGGGCGCGCCCTCCCCCCTGGGCGTGGCCTGGGCTCTCGTGGGCCACCCGTAAGGCGGTTGACGCTCTTATTTGGCGCAAGAAAGCTAATTTTATGAGAAAGATCTAGGCGAAAGATTCACCCCAATCGGAGTTACGGTTCTCCGGATATTTAAGAAACGGTGAAGGGGTAGAATCTGAGAACGCAGAAATAGAGAGATAGATCCAATATCGGAGGGGCTCTCGCCCCTCCCATGCCATGGGAGCCAAGGACCAGAGGGGAAACCCTTCTCCCATCTAGGGATAAGGTCAAGGAAGAAGAAGAAAAAGGGGGGCTCTCTCCCCCTTGCTTCTGGTGGCGCCGAAAAGCCGCCGGGGGCCATCATCATCACCGCGATCTTCACCAACACCTCCATCATCTTCACCAACATCTCCATCACCTTCACCCATCTATATTCAGCGGTCCACTCTACCGCAACCTGATGTACCCTCTACTTGAACATGGTGCTTTATGCTTCATATTATTTTCCAATGATGTGTTGCCATCCTATGATGTCTGAGTAGATTTTCGTTGTCCTATCGGTGGTTGATGAATTGCTATGATTGGTTTGAGTTGCATGTTTTATTATTGGTGCTGTCCTATTGTGCCCTCCGTGTCACGCAAGCGTGAGGGATTCCCGCTGTAGGGTTTGCAATGTGTTTATGATTTTCTTATGGTGGGTTGCGTGAGTGACTGAAACACAAACTCGAGTAAGTAGGTTGTTTGCGTATGGGATAAAAGGGGACTTGATGCTTTAATGCTATGGTTGGGTTTTACCTTAATGAATCTTTAGTAGTTGCGGATGCTTGCTAGAGTTCCAATCATAAGTGCATAGAATTCCAAGTAAGGGATGATATGTTAGCTTATGCCTCTCCCTCAAATAGAATTGCAATAATGATTATCGGTCTAGTAACTTATTCAGTTGCTTAGGGACAATTCCACAACTCCTACCACCACTTTTCCACACTCACTATATTTACTTTATTGCATCTTTATCTAAACAGCCCCTAGTTTATGTTTACGTGCTCTTTATTATCTTGCAACCTATCCTATCACACCTACAAAGTACCTCTAGTTTCATACTTGTTCTAGGTAAAGCGAACGTAAAGCGTGCGTAGAGTCGTATCAGTGGCCGATAGGACTTGAGAGAGTATTTGTTCTACCTTTAGCTCCTCGTTGTGTTCGACGCTCTTACTTATCGAAAGAGGCTACAACTATCCCGTATACTTGCGGGTTATCAGTCGCTGTTCGAGAGGTCTCAAGTCCCTAAAGACTTTTTCCGCTTCGGGCGAGGAGTCGGCTTTGCTCTACTTAGGCGTGTATAGCGCCCCAAATTCGGCCCTCCGAATACTAGGGGCTTCGCCAAAATTTAAAATTGTAGACTTCTATGGCTAAGTGAGAGTGATAAAGCATTATAGTCCAATTGCCTAGTTCGTTGCGCTGAGCACCTCCCTCGAAGGACCCAAAAACGGGAAAAAGAGTGCTCAGATTTATCCCGAACACCCCAGCACTAGTTGCATGGGGGCAGAAGTCGACGACTAGCCAACTCTCATATTTTATAAACGGCCGCACAGAAGGTAATATTTTAAATGCAAAAGCGTTGCATAGCGCACATGAACTTGTTTTCATAATACAGGATCACATGAGCAAGTTCATTCAAAAATTACATCTTTGGAACACTCGTCTGCCACAAGACGGGTGAGGGAGTCCTGGATTAGGGGGTGTCCAGATAGCTGGACTATAACCTTTGGCCGGACTCCTGGACTATGAAGATACAAGATTGAAGACTTCGTCCCGTGTCCGGATGGGACTTTTCTTGGCGTGGAAGGCAAGCTTGGCGATGCGGATATGTAGATCTCCTCCCATTGTAACCGACTCTGTGTAACCCTATCCCTCTCCGGTGTCTATATAAACCGGAGGGTTTTAGTCTATAGGACGAACAACAATCATACCATAGGCTAGCTTCTAGGGTTTAGCCTCTCTGATCTCGTGGTAGGTCTACTCTTGTACTACCCATATCATCAATATTAATCAAGCAGGAGTAGGGTTTTACCTCCATCGAGAGGTCCCGAACCTGGGTAAAAACATCGTGTCCCTTGTCTCCTGTTACCATCCGCCTAGACGCACTGTTCGGGACCCCCTACCCGAGATCCGCCGGTTTTGACACCGACATTGGTGCTTTCATTGAGAGTTCCGCTGTGCCGTCGCCATCAGGAAGGATGCCTCATCCCATCTTTAAAGACGGCACTGTTGCTAAAGGAGCTTTGGCTATCGGCCAAACTCTTACGATAGGTGGTTTTCTTATGACCGCCTGTTCGGCCGCCGCGCCGACGATGACTTCTCGGGTCATCGAAAGAAATCTTCACGTCAACTCGGAACTCGCCGAGCAGTTAGATCCGATGGAGCTATCTTCCTTAAACGAGCTCTTGGATCACATCGTCGCCCTGGGAGTCGCTACAGACTACGATCAGATTGGGCCTAAACCCGATCCAAGAGAGATTAACTCTCCCCAGGTCACCCATCACGTTGCAGTGGTGGAGGAACAATGCGGCAAGCCTCCATCTATCTTAAGGACTAGATTCCCGATCCCTCCAAGACGGATACCCGCGGAGGGGAGGACGTCACTCAAGCCCTGAACCTAAAGTCAGGCAGCGGGCTAGATTCATCGGACAACATCCAACGACCCAAGCTTCCGAGTTCGGAAACCCCTTGGCCCCTGAGTCGCAGATTGGGAGAGGTTCCGGATTTAATTCCACCCGCCCACCCAAACATAAGTGATCTATCCCAAATTCGGCAAGAGCCCGCAGAAACAGAACACCATTACTGGGCCAGATTCCTCCTGGTGATGAACAGGATAAACGACTGCCGCGAGGAGGATGCGATTTCATCCTTCTGCAATAATTGCACGGACAACGGAATCCTCAACACCATAAGTCGCCGTGAAATTACATGCTTCGCTGACTTGGCGTCCATAGTACGAAAGTACTATGCGATGGAGAGCGCGTGGAAAACCAAAATAAAATTTTGGGACAATCTGGCCATGAATACAACCCCAGTCCAAAAAAAGGGTGCATTATCGCCAGGCACCTGGGTTAAACACCAAAAAGCAAAAACCCTCTATAGGGCATGGAACCGTACTGGAGGGATGGCTCAATGGACCCTGTAAAATTCATAGTACAGAGGGCGCCACACCAACTCATAGCCTTAGAGCATGTTGGATACTCCGGCAGGTGGCCAGAAGTGGCGAAGGGCTTCTAACTCCAGAGTCCACAGAGCACCAGCCCAAGGATACTAGTACGGTATTAACAGTCTTCGAGACTTTCACATCAAATAATATGTGGAAATGAACGCTCCGCAGCCTTGCCGAAGTCTACCAAGTAGCAATAACTAACCCATGGAGTGACACGGCTATTACCTTTAATGCTAGTGATGAACCTAAATTCCGAACAGCCCGAGCACCAGCAGCATTGGTCCTCAATCCAATAGTGGACGACTTTCGCCTTACCAAGGTACTCATGGACGGTGGCAGCGGATTGAACCTCATTTATAAGGAAACTCTTCGAAAAATGAAAATAGACCGGAGCCGCATTGAGCGAAGCAGCACAACCTGTAGAGGAATAATCCCCAGTCGGGAAGCGCGCTGTACAGGAAAATTCACACTGGATGTGGTGTTCGGTATGTGGATAATTACAGGTCCGAGGAGGTCACGTTCCAAGTGGCCCCTTCAGCAGCGGATACCACGCTCTTTTAGGGCGAGAGGCATTTACAATTTTTCAAGCTATACCCCATTACGGGTACATGAAGCTCAAAATGCCTGGGCCCAACGGAATCATCACTCTTGCTAGTGACCCGGACATAGCACTCCGCGTCGAAAATAAGACAGCCGCACTGGCCCTTGAGGCACTATCCGAAGCCCTAGCGACCGAGGAACTGACTGCGCTGCGCTCCACGGTGAACAGGGACGACGTGATACTCGATAAAAGATCCAAGTCCACCTCCTTTAAACCGGTGGACGAAATAGTCAAATTCCAAGTCCATCCAACGGACCCTACAAAAATGGCCTCCATCGGGGCGCAATTAAACCCTGATGTAGACGCCGCACTACGAGAATTCCTACGCGAAAATTGGGACATTTTTGCCTGGCACCCTTCAGACATGCTAGGAATCCCACGCCGGCTGGCCGAGCACAGCCTAAACATCCTAAAAGGATTCAAGCCAGTCAAGCAGGCTCTTCGGCGTTTCTCCGAACCTAAGAGACAAGCCATGGGAGAGGAGCTAGCCAAACTACTGGATGCCGGATTCATCAGAGATATAAAACATCTGGACTGGCTAGCAAACCTGGTGATGGTACCAAAGAAGGACAAATCCTGGCGCCTATGCGTCGATTTCAAGGACCTCAACAAGGCTTGCCCAAAGGATCCCTTCCCCCTCCCCCGCATCGATCAAATTATCGATGCTACCGCAGGACACGATTAATTGTGTTTCCTCGACGCATACTCCGGCTACCATCAAATTAAGATGGCACAGCCAGACCAAGCCGCAACGGCATTCATCACCCCATACGGCCCATTCTGCTTCAACACAATGCCCTTCGGGCTCAAAAACGCCGGCGCAACATATCAGCGCATGATTCAGACATCTCTGGTAAACCAGATCGGCAAAACAGTGGAGGCATATGTAGATGACATGGTCGTCAAAACCAAGCATGTCGAAACTCTAGTAGACGACTTGAGGCTCACATTCGACAACCTCCAAACATATGACATCAAACTTAACCCGGAAAAATGCGTTTTCGGCGTACCAGCCGGAAAGCTCTTGGGCTTCATTGTATCCGGTAGAGGAATTGAAGCAAACCCAGCCAAGATCCGAGCTCTGTCACAATTGGATATCCCAAAAGACCTCAAACAAATACAAAAATTGACCGGATGTGTGGCGGCTCTAAGCCACTTTATCTCCCGCTTGGGAGAAAAGGCATTACCCCTTTATCGCCTCCTCCGGCGCACCGAACACTTCGAGTGGACAGATGCCGCCTCGGCCGGACTCGAAGAAATAAAAGCCATATTGGCGACAAACCCGGTCCTGGCAGCGCCTAACATAGGCGAACCAATGCTATTACACATCGCGACAACTCATCAAGTTGTAAGCGCAGTGCTCGTCATCGAATGAGAAACGGACGGACACAAATTCCCCCTTCAAAAGCCAGTTTACTACGTGTCCACTGTCCTCACTCCATGCAAGTCACGGTACCCGCATTATCAAAAGATAGCGTACGCGGTATTTATGGCATCTCGGAAGTTGCGACAGTACTTTCAAGAGTGTTTGATAACAGTAGCCTCTGAAGTACCTCTTAACGATATTATAAACAACCGCGACGCGATGGGCCGGATTGCCAAATGGGCCATTGAGCTCCTCCCGTTTGACATAACCTATAAGCCACGGCGAGCTATTAAGTCGCAAGTTTTGGCCGACTCCATCGCTGAATGGACTGAAGCCGAACTCCCTAAAGAGTACGGCACATACTCCAACTGGATCATGCACTTCGACGGCTCCAAAATGTTGGCTGGTCTGGGGGCTGGCGTCATTCTGACGTCCCCAATAGGAGGTACAGTTCAATACATACTCCAGATAATGTATACGGACTCCAACAACGCAGCCGAATACGAGGCCCTTCTACATGGTCTCCGGATGGCAGTCTCCATGGGCATCCAACGCCTAGAGGGGCGCGGGGATTCGAACCTCGCGATATCCCAAATAAATGGAGACTTTGATGCCAAGGATCCAAAAATGGCAGCTTACCACAACGTCGTCCTAAAAATGTCAGCTCGGTTCGAGGGGCTCGAATTTCACCATATAGCCCGGGAAAACAATCAGGCAGCAGACTTCTTGGCACGCATTGGCGCAAAGCGCGATGCAGTCCCCCCCCCCAACATTTTCTTGGAGAGGTTGTTCAAGCCATCCGTATTATGGGAAGGGGAATCCGGAAATAACAGCCCGGACCCAACTGCACTGCCCGACACCGAACATTTTGACACAATGGAGGCTCTGCCAACGAAGTAACATCTTCAGCCCACGTAATAATGGCAGTCATTGCCCTGTGGACAGAACCATTCCTAGCCTACCTAACCAGGCAGGAACTTCCCGAGGACCAAAACGAGGCACGCTGCGTAGTGCGACGATCTAAAGCCTATAAAGTCCATGAGGGAGAGCTTTATAAGAAAAGCACCACCAGAGTCCTTCAAAGGTGTATCTCCGAAGAGGAAGGGCGGAATCTTCTGGCTGAAATTCATGCCGGACTCGGCGGGCACCATGCCGCAGCCCGGGCCCTTGTAAGCAGGGCCTTCCGTACAAGATTTTATTGGCCGACGGCCCGGGTAGATGCTCAGGACTTAGTCCAACGATGCGTCGGTTGCCAGCTCTTTGCTAACCAAAGCCATATGCCCCCCACCGCCCTCCAAACTATACCCATCACCTGGCCCTTCGCGGTCTGGGGGCTTGACATGGTTGGACCCCTTAAAGGAGGAACCCACAAGCAAAAATACCTACTAGTCATGGTGGATAAATTCACCAAACGGATAGAGGCCAAGCCTGTTAAGACGGCTGAATCCGGACCAGTGATAGACTTCATATCAGGGGTCGTACACCGATACGGCGTCCCCCCACAGCATCATCACTGATAACGGCACGAACTTTACGGCCGACGAGGTCAAACTTTGGTGCAAAAACATGGGCATCAAGCTCGACTATGCTTCAGTCTATCACCCTCAAACTAACGGTCAAGTCGAGCAAGCAAATGGTCTAATCATGAGCGGCATCAAACCCAGATTAGTGCGGTCCCTCAAGGAATCTAACACGCACTGGGTAGAGGAGCTCGACTCCGTACTCTGGGGGCTGCGGACCATGCCGAATCGCACCACCGGATACACTCCATTCTTTATGGTATACGGCGCAGAGGCGGTTCTGCCCTGCGACATAATTCATGACTCACCTCGCGTACGCATATACGAAGAAAGAGACGCCGAAATCGATCGGCAGGACAGTTTGGACGCCTTGGAGGAGGAGCATGACGTGGCAAAAGCCCGTTCCACATTCTATCAACAGCAGGCTTGAAGATATCAAAGCAGAGAAGTACGGGCCAAAACTTACAATGTTGGCGAGTTAGTTCTACGCCTGCCGGACAAGAAAAAGGACAAACTCAAGCCCAAATGGGAAGGTCCCTTTATTATTGACCAAGTCCTGACTGGCGGAGCGTACCATCTGCGAGATGCATCGGATACCCGACTCGAGCCGAACCCATGGAATGCAGCCCGTCTCCAAAGATTCTACGCCTAGCGCCGGACTCTGTGTTCGTCTCCTTCCTCTGTCTATTTTTACACATTAGCTGTCTTACATTTCTCTCCTTCTCCCTCCCTTTCTCTTACTCATTCGCGCCTTGTTCGCACACAACTGACGCGCTATCCGCGCTCATTATACCTGGGGGCTTCTTTAACAAAAGCTTATTTATACGGGCTTCATGCCCAACACATGTGTCACACTTCCGCATGTACCTTTTATTCACCATTATATGCATCGATATGACTTAAGTTTTGGCCAAGCTGGGTTGCCTGGCTCCTGTGCTTACCCCTACGTTCCCGATTGTTTGGCTAGGCGGTAAAGGGAGCACCTCTGCGATTGTTACTGCCGGGTCAGCCGGATGTGTACCTCAGACTGGATGAAACCGAAAGCTAGCGTTCTTAAGGGAATATTCGGTCGGTGAACTAAAGATGATTTCTCACTTGTTTATTTATCCGCCCCCTGATGCTTTTCTGCTTTTTTCGCAGTTCGGACATGCACTTTAGGGCATGCCTCCCAGGGAAAGGAACCCCTAACGGAACTATTCTCCCTGGAAGATGTTTCTTACTAACCATGTAATATAATATAACTAGTTGGGCACTTGTCTGTTCAAGCACTAATGACCCCTACGCCTGGTCTCCACGCATGCCCCAGTTCTTACATAACCGTGAGGGTATTCGGACACACTCCGGACTATCGGGTCCCGAGGTTGAAGCGAAAAGGTCCTCCATGATAAATGATCTGCAATCCGGCTAGAAGTCATTTTACATGTCATCTTAAATTACATAGTCAATTTGACTGGGTATATTCCTCTTCAATACCATCCAACAGGCTGTCTAGTTTACAATCCTGTTGGGAGTATTTGGCGGCCAACTCTACCTGGCCGTACACTAAGCTCACAGGGATCTCCTTCCCATCGGGCTCCACAGGTCCGACCTCGGCCATCTGGTTTGGCTCAGCCTTCGTGTACCGCGTCTTCACCATGGCCCAGGCCTCCCTGGCGCCTTGACGGCAGGCCGATATCTTCCATAATCGGAAACGCCGCCGCGCTCCCTTAAGCCTCTCTGAAAGCTCTCCAAGACCTTCGGGCATGGAGACAGATGGCCACAAGGCCTGGGCGACACCTTTCATCACCTGTCGAACTCGTTCGTGCAGTTGTAAGAGCTCGGGATGAAGGTCACCCGTAGAACCGAGCTTTTCCTCTGCAGGACGACCTGTGAGCATACCTACAGACATAACTCTGCTAGTCGACTTCTTCGCCGAACTCTTTTTCAAAGTTCATTCAAGCACTTACTAAAAATGCCTCGTCGAAGCCGCCGATTCTCCTTCACTGAGTCCGACAGCTAGGCATGAACATCCTTTAGTTCCTCGCCCAACTGGGTGTTGGCATCTTGGAGATTATTCTTCTCCTGCCTCACCTTCGTAAGCATGCTCTCGCCGGCCTTTAACCGACGCAAGAGTTGTTGCTTGTCCGGATCTACTCCGGCGCCATCTGCAATGTTATTGTCAGATTTGCACACACGCCGCGCTTCACAACATACTTATCTTTTGAAGCATATATTACCAGAGGGTGTCTCCTTGGCCTCCCCTGCCGCGGCTAGTGCGGCCTCAAGTTGGGCTTTGCACTCTTCCAGCTCCTGGGACAGTTGGGTATCCTTTTCTGTAAGAACCTGCATAATAAATGATCCTTAAATCAGTTATTCTAACTGTTTCAAGTCTCGGGGGCTACTGATATATATATATAATCATCAAATTTTCTCACCCGTATGTCTTTTACATACTGCTCCATAGCCCTGGTTAGACCATTTTGAGCGGCACGGAGGTACGCATCTCCCGAGTTGAAGGCGTCCAATGCCTCTTGGGAGAAACAAGCGTTGCAAAGAACTGTCCGGCGGCGCCTGTGATTCATGGCACTCTCCACCTCAGAATTGGTGGCGGACAGTCTGTCCGCATCATCTGTCAGAGGAGCGTCCAACGCACGCCTCGTGTTCGCCTCGGCTTCTGGACCTGGCTTTGGATCCTGGCTGGTGGAGGCGCGATTGGCAATCTCTCCGGATATAGTCCGGCGAGCCCTCTTTTTCCTAAAAAAAGGAGAGCACGGGTGTTAGTATGCATCGTAAGAATAATACCTTGGAATAAGGCGGCGCGCCTTACTGTTGTGCCGGTGCCTTGACCAGTACTGCGTGTTTCTTTAGCCTGCCCGCCCTCGCGGTCCCTTATTGGCTAGTCGTCGCAGGCTCAGCATTCCGCCTCGAGATCCTCCCCTGCCAAACACCATTGGTATACAGTGATAAAAAAAAGCACGGACGGATCATCTTCGAAGTATTAAGACTTCGGTCTCGATTACTTGTGAGGCGGGGAGCAATCCAGGATAATCGGCTGTAATAGCCACCAAGGCATTGTCGATGCTCAGTTGGTAAAACACCCCATTGATCAGCTCCACGGATATGCCCGGATCCTCTTGGGAGGCTGGATCAAGGGACCGTTCCGGATCCTCGGGTTGTGGAGGAGGGCTGTTTATATCCTTTAAGGCCCAGCGCAATTCCTGCGTCGAAATCACAAGATAAGGTACTTGACTATGGGAATATGGAACGGATGGGCAAAAAAGAAGTGTCCGCTTACCCAACTTGGAGGATTGTACATAGAAAATCTGCCCTGAGAATTGACGCGGAGGAACTCCTCCTCTTCTCCCTTGTACAAAGTGGGCAAGATCTTCATTAGAGCGGCAATCGAGTCCGGCCCCTTACGGCCGCAGTGGGTGGCGTCATCCTCCCCATTCAAATCCCACATGGGGTGGCCTCTATACTGAAGCGGCTGCACCCCCCGCATAATGCATGTGGCCATGACCTCGATCATGGTCAGTCCGGAATGAGCTAACAGCCTTATCCGGCTCATCAGATAAAAAACGTCCTTGTCATTTTCCTTCTGGGGGCTCCGTGGACTCCAGCTCAGGCGCTTCTTCAAGGGATCATTATCAAACTCCCGGAGGCCGATACGAACAGGATCCGGCAGGGGGACATCTTCTATATAAAACCATTCCGTAGGCCAGTCTTCGGACGCCTTCTTTGGGGTTCCGGATAGATATCCGGTCCCGGCGATGCGCCATACTTCAGCTCCGCCCACTTGATATATTGACCCCTCCTGAGAACGGGGCACAAGGCAGAACAGTTTCTTCCACAGCGCAAAATGAGCCTCGCAACCCAAAAACAGCTCGCAAAGGGCTACGAAGCCCGAAATATGCAATATGGAGGCAGGCGTAAGGTTGTGCAACTGGAGGCCGTAGAACTCCAGGAGCCCCCGGAGAAACGGATGAATTGGAAATCCAAGCCCTCTTATCAAATAAGGGACAAGGCATACCCGCTCTCCCTTGGAGGGATTGGGGACGCTCTCCGCCATAATAGGTGGGGAGCCCGGCTCGAACCGGGACCATGAAGGCTGGAGGGAGAAATCCCTTGGTCTGAAGCATCACTAGCTCGCTGTGCGGGACGGAACATCTCTTCCAATCTCCAGGCTGAGGGCTGGGAGGGCGAGAGGAGGGGCTGTGTCTACTAGCCATGATGGAATGGATCTCTGTCGGATGCGCTCCGATGAATGCTCGCGAAGGGAAGATGGTGTGATTTGGATCTAAATCCTCGTCTCTTTAAAAGGTAGCTCATTTACACAGCTAGGGGGGTAAATGTAAAAACATGCTGGCTTTTCGCATTCGTCTGGCACGTGGAAGATGGCCATTATTGGGCGTGGAAGCCAAGAAGCGCAATATTCATGAGAAGTCGGACACTATTCAACAGGTACACGGAATTTGGGGAAGAACCCGCCTTGCAATGCCGAAGACAATCTGCGCGCCGGACTCGTTGTCATTGAAGCCTGGTTCGGGGGCTACTGAGGGAGTCCTGGATTAGGGGGTGTCCGGATAGCCGGACTATAACCTTTGGCCGAACTCCTGGACTATGAAGATACAAGATTGAAGACTTCGTCCCGTGTCCGGATGGGACTTTCCTTGGCGTGGAAGGCAAGCTTGGCGATGCGGATATGTAGATCTCCTCCCATTGTAACCGACTCTGTGTAACCCTAGCCCTCTCCGGTGTCTATATAAACCAGAGGGTTTTAGTCCGTAGGACAAACAACAATCATACCATAGGCTAGCTTCTAGGGTTTAGCCTCTCCGATCTCGTGGTAGATCTACTCTTGTACTACCCATATCATCAATATTAATCAAGCAGGAGTAGGGTTTTACCTTCATCGAGATGGCCCGAACCTGGGTAAAAACATCGTGTCCCTTGTCTCCTGTTACCATCCGCCTAGACGCACAGTTTGGGACCCCCTACCCGAGATCCACCGGTTTTGACACCGACAACGGGCACCCTTCAGGACACCCTCATAATACATTTCAGGGTGGCGATGCTCCTTGCCCTGCGGCGGCCCCTCCTTCACCAGCTTCTCGGCGTCCATCTTGGCCCAGTGCACCTTCGCATGGGCAAAAGCTCTACGCGCACCTTCAATGCAGATGGACCACATTATGACTTCCAGACATGGGCAGGCATCCACAAGCCGCGTCACCAGGCCGAAGTAGCTGTTAGGAAGGGCATCGCCAGGCCACATCCGGACTATTAGGCCCTTCATGGCCTGTTCGGCCGCCTTGTGGAGCTCGACCAGTTGCTTCAGCTGGTCGCTCAAGGGCATCGGGTGTTCGGTCCCAGTATACTGAGACCAGAACACCTTCTCCGTCGAGCTCCCCTCCTCAGCCCGGTAGAACTCCGTGGCATCAGACACACTGCGGGGCAGATCTATGAAAGCCCCTCGAAAGCTCCGAACTCGGGTAAGTAAATAGAAATTTTCTTTCACATGCTTGCTTTGCATAATGAATTCCTTACCTGCCACTATCTTATTCACCGCCTCAATCTCCTGGAGGGCCTTTTGGGCTTCGGCCTTGGCATGTTTTGCGCTTTCGAGGGCCTTGGCAAGCTCGGACTCTCGCGTCTTCGAGTCAAGCTCCAAGGACTCGTGCTTCTTCACGAGTTCCTGGAGCTCTTGCTGCACCTCGCCTACTCGGGCTTCGTGTCTTTCTCGCTCAATGCGCTCCCTGGCCGCTTTGTTCTCAGCCTCGGACGTCGCTTGCTTCAGAGTCGCCACTTCGGTTGTGGTCCCTGGCACATTCATGATGATCCTATTATCTTGCAACCAAAACTTTTTTTATATAGACAAGGTATTCCTTACCTTTGTTCTCCTCGAGCTGCTTCTTGGCAAGGACGAGTTCTTCCTCGGACCGCTCGAGGTCCTGCTTCAGTGCGGCGACCTCCGCAGTACGTGCGGCAGCGGCCAGCAGTGAAGCCTGCATACGCATATAGACATATTTGGATTAAACTCCTGCAGTCACTATTTGATCCTCTATTCGGCTTTTCTTCCTGAATGCCGAACAGAGCATCAGGGGCTACTGTCTATGTGGTAATATTTTCTTATACTTCGATTACCCACCTCAAAGCCTGTTAGGAGGCTGGCACAGGCTTCAGTCAGTCTGCTCTTGGCGGACTGAACCTTTTTTATCACCGCACTCATGATAGTGCGGTGCTCTTCATCGATGGAAGCTCTACGAAGCACTTCCAGCAAGTTGTCTGGTGCCTCTGGGTGGACAGAGGTCACCGGCACGGGCGGCTGGCCCCTCTTAACAAGGGGCTGCCTACCGGAGTCTGGGACCACTGGTGGTTCCGGTGCGGTGTTCGGCTGAGGGCCGAACTTGGAGCCTGTGGTAGTCTTGCTCCCTTTGCACCCAGGGTCCGGAAGGTTGCCTTGAGGCGCCTCCAGGACAACCTCCCCTTGGCTTGGTGCCCTTTGAGACAACGCCTCGACGTTGTCCGTAGGGAGAGGGGAGGAGGCGGTCCTCATCGTCATTCGGGCCTCGACGCAATGCCGAAGACAATCTGCGCGTCGGACTCATCGTCATTGAAGCCTGGTTCAGGGGTTACTGAGGGAGTCCTGGATTAGGGGGTATTCGGACAGCCGGACTATATCCTTTGGCCGGACTATTGGACTATGAAGATACAAGATTGAAGACTTCGTCTTGTGTCCGGATGGGACTCTCCTTGGCGTGGAAGGCAAGCTTGGCAATACGGATATGTAGATCTCCTTCCATTGTAACCGACTATGTGTAACCCTAGCCCCCTCCGGTGTCTATATAAACCGGAGGGTTAGGTCCGTAGGACCAACAACAATCATACCATAGGCTAGCTTCTAGGGTTTAGCCTCTACGATCTCGTGGTAGATCAACTCTTGTACTACTCATATCATCAAGATCAATCAACTAGGAAGTAGGGTATTACCAACATCGAGAGGGCCCGAATATGGGTAAACATCATGTCCCCTGCCTCCTGTTACCATCCGCTTTAGACACACAGTTCGGGACCCCCTACCCGAGATCCGCCGGTTTTGACACCGACAGTGGGGATGCGACGTGCTGATCTTCTGAGGCCGGGCATGACCCAGGAAAGTGTGTCCGGCCAAAGGGGATCGAGCGTGTTGGGTAATGTGGTGCACCCATGCAGGGAAGTTTATCTATTCGAATAGCCATGATCTTCGGTAACAGGACGACTTGGAGTTGTACCTTGACCTTATGACAACTAGAACTGGATACTTAATAAAACACACCCAACCCGGTGATCGCTCTCTAACAGGGCGACAAGGAGAGGATCGCCGGGTAGGATTATGCTATGCGATGCTACTTGTTGAACTTACCATCTACTCTCTTCTACATGCTGCAAGATGTAGGCTGCCGGAAGCATATTCTTCGATAGGATTAGCTATCCCCCTCTTATTCTGGCATTCTGCAGTTTAGTCCACCGATATTGCCTCTTTACACATATACCCATGCATATGTAGTGTAGATCCTTGCTTGCGAGTACTTTGGATGAGTACTCACGGTTGCTTTGCTACGTCTTTTTCCCCCTTTCCCGATTATTGGGATGATATGATGGAGTCCAGGAGCCAGAGGATCCATAGGATGATTCTACATGGAGTTCGGCTTCGAGGAGTAGTTAGGAGATCCCAGGCATTAGGCCTCGCCTTTTCGATCGTTGCTAGTTTTGTGCTAGCCATCTTATGGCAACTTGTTTAACTTATGTCTGTACTTAGATATTTTTGCTTCCGCTGACTCGTCTATGATTGAGCACTTGTATTCGAGCCCTCGAGGCCCCTGGCTTGTATTATGATGCTTGTATGACTTATTTTATTGCTAGAGTTGTGTTCTGATATCTTCCCGTGAGTCCCTGATCTTGATCGTACACGTTTGCGTGTATGATTAGTGTATGATTGAATCGGGGGCGTCACAAGTTGGTATCAGAGCCGACTGCATGTAGGAATACCCCTTCCACACTTGTTGGCCGAAGTTGAGTCTAGACATTGCAAAACTTTTTACTAACATGGCTGTGTGTCTTACGGGACCACGTCGCCGTTGGGTGGTATTAGGATCTTTTACTCCTCGATCTTTACACTGGGACTCTAATCTTCTCTTCTATTCTTGTAAGTACTTTCTCCCGGAGAGCCCCTTCACTCCAGATGATGGCTTGATTCATTAGAATACCCCGAAGATAATCTCCTTCCACCTCAACCCTTACGGATAACTATATGCACATGCCATTCTTACACTCATCCCTAGTTGGTCTTGTTATTACAAGATACATCAAATTATTCTTCAACTTTTAAGAATCTCTTGAGCCACTGCCTTGCAGTTCTAAGCCACCTGAATACCCCTACGGATAATTCCTTGCACTTACCGAGTATCCGCCCATCCCCAATTTTTTATGTGTTTCACTAAGGTCTTCTAAATAATATTCGATCTTCCAAAAATCCTTAGCAGCTTATTGCTCTTAAAATCTTGCTTGCTTGCATTATGGTTAATCCCATAAGTATAGTAATATTATTGGCAGCCTTTGTCACTATCATTTTGAGTCGATCTATTCAATATGTTGAGAATGCTCGCAATCCTCAATCAGATCCTAGAATTCATCCTTTCGGCTCAGATGTCATATTAAACGTGAGCTAAATCTCGACCAATCAAATTGTTGTTGATTTTACCCCTAAGCTTACTCAACTTATCCATCCTTAATCAGAGCATTTGCTTCTGATTCTTTGATTTGGAAATCATAATACCTTTACATGTGAGATTTGAATTAGTCAGTTGCTTCTATAATCCAATGCCTTCGCATTGTGTCTTCCTCTGGTTA
>LR880972.1:892887849-892932849 GCA_904067115.1 Aegilops sharonensis | reverse complement strand
ATGTGGATTTTGGGAAATAGATGAGGTAGTACCTATTACCTGTTTTATTATCAAACCCTTGGGAGTTACTTCTACGTTTGCTTATTATGCCATGCTATGCTAGTTGACGTGGATTGGGTTTGAGTATATCCATGACAGAGTGAGATTGTTATTTAATGGTTTACTTAAGGTGGCAACTTAAACACACATCTGGGTGGATTGAGGCACCTGGGATTCCAGTGATTGCATGTTATTTTTCTTTATGGACCGCCACCCAGGCTCAAAGGGATCATGAGATTATTCATGCTAGAAACTTCCATGTGCAGCCACAAGCTACTATGGGCTCTAGCATAGTTGATTAAGTCGTGCGAACTCTTACAGTGGTAGACTAGCAGATGTAGGGGAAAGTAGGTGTAACTGTCTACCCGATCGTAAGGTGCTAGCGCTTCTGAAAGACTATGTCTCGGTCATCCGTTTCTCAAACACCATGTAGTGCGAGAATCTCAATGGAGGAGATCGAGTCTTGTGGGGAAAAGTGCGCAAACCTCTGCAGAGTGTATAAACTAATCATGGTTAGCCGTGTCCGCGGTTATGGACATCTTGAGTATCTAGTACTTGGATTATCATGTGAATCTCATCATGTTACTTTAATTAATTTTGTTGGGTTAATGATGATTGCTTAATTGGGATTGAGAGGGTGTCTACACTCTCAATGTTTAACAACCACTATGATAGTTAAATAAAATTTATTCCCTTGTAGTAGGGAAAATTGGCTTTATGCAAAAACTGTACCCAGAGAGCTTTCCACCAGCCATATATGCATGTAGTATTGCTCTTTATGTGTTACATTGCCAGCATATTCCATGTGCTGACCCGATTCCGGGCTGCAACGTTCATGTTGCAGACTTTTCAGACGACGAGTAAGGCGCCTTAGGTCGTGGTTCTATACTCAGTGATGCCGTTGGAGTTGATGGACTCACTTATCTTCCAAGCCTTCCGCTGTTATCGATTTTAGATGGCCTTAAGCCATATTTATTGTAATAAGTTCTTCTCTTTTGAGACATTCGATGTAATAAGTGTGTGATTGCTACTATGTTATATATCCTTCAAGTATTGTGTGTGTCGGCATTACTAATCCAGGGATGACACTAAAGCACAGAGATCAGTCTGTTTGAGGTCTGGTCGCTACAAGATGGTATCAGAGCACACGCTGACTGTAGGACACGACCACTAAGCTAAAAGCCCTAGATCACTACTCACTCTTCTCATTTATGACTCCTCATCTTTTCTACTCTTTTAGGATGGTAGATGCAAGGAACAAGTTCACGCAACCGGATGAAGATACACCCTTTGGACGCCACTTGAAGGAAGTCACTAGATACCTGAACATCGGAGTACCAAGCTTCACCAGGACCTACATCGCCACTTTACCAGAAGAGTCATGCTAGATGATTCAAGTTCAAGTTCTAGGAAGTACGTTCATGCCCGTCACTGAGCCCATAGAGTTTTCCTTCGATGCACCAACCTGGAGTCTAGGAAAGAGCATGGCAGCCCACATCACCATGGGATGCATTGGAGAAGTTTACCACAAGGATCTCAAGGATACTATCTACCAGATTTGTGGGCGCAGAGATGAACAATGGGAGATGATCAGCACCAGGAAGGATAGATCAATTGTAGCTTTCATCCAGGAGCTAAACCAACACATTCGACGCCAGGAGAACCAGATGTGCGCAGGCATGATAGATCTGAAGAAGGCCATGACCAAGATCACGGAACTGGAGGAAGAACTCAAGTCTACACGCAATGGATATGAGGAGGAAATAGCGACACTCGTGGAAAAGGACGATGATCTGAAGAAGAAGCTGAAGGTATTCATGGGATTTCCCGCGACTAGAGGAGAAGACGATGATTGCACTTGCCCGGAGAACTACATCATCATCGACGACACCGACTCGGACCCAGACGATAGAGATGATGACTATGTTGATGAAGCTGGAGCAGATATCATGGTGTCTTCAACGGAGCAGTTTTTCTAGTCGACCACCATAACAGTAGTAGTATTCCCCCATGTATCTAGTATAGTCCGAGAACTTTGTAACGACAGTTAGACCGTTGTATGCCCTTGTTTGATTGAATGAAGTGATTTCGTTTGCTCTTGTCTCATGTGCATATGGGTAGTGTTTTCTCTCTAGACCTCATTTTTTTCTATTTTCTCATCTTTTCTAAACCCTCAGGTGCCTCCAAGACGTGACAATGGATTTGCTTTCCCACCGGAGCTCACTTAGTTGATCTAGCAACATAATGCGTTGATGCAGTTGCTAGTCCAGAATCAGAATCAGGGGAACAACAACAACAACAACCCACCACCGCCACCACCTGTTGATCACTTAACCCATTTTCTTATACTGAATCCGCCGGTGTTCTCCAGTAGGACCGAGCCGATAGTTGCAGATGATTGGCTCCGCAAGATAGCAAGGGAGTTGACCACTGCAGGATGCATAGATGCGGATAAGGTGCGTTTTGCCGCACACCAGCTTGAAGGACCCGCAGCATCATGGTGGGAGAATTTCACAGCCACTTATCCTATCGACACTGTCACATGGGATCAATTTCAGCAGGCTTTCCGTACTGCCCATGTTTCAGCATGAGCTATGGCCATGAAGAAGCGTGAGTTTCGCAACTTGCGCCAAGGAGGACGTACAGTTGGCCAGTATGTGGATGACTTTAGTAAGCTAGCCCGTTATTCCCCAGATGACGTTGCTACGGATGCAGCTAAACAGGAGAAGTTTCTGGAAGGACTGAATGATGAGCTGAGCATACAGTTGATGGTAGCAACTCTCAACAACTACCAGGAGTTGGTAGATCGTGCTCTCATGATTCAAGGGAAGCAGCAACAGATTGAAAACCGCAAGAGGAAGTATGGACAAGGGAAGTACAATTCTGGAGCTCAGCAGAAGCGACGTTTTACCCTGAAATCGGGAGGGCATTTTCAGCATACCCATGGAGGAGGAATTTCGCATAATCATAATGGCCCCAAGAATGGTAATGGGAATGCGGGAAGCAACGGTCAGAACCGTACCAACCTATCAACCCCAGCCAAGAGAAACTTGAGCCAAGTCACTTGCTATAAGTGTTAGAAGACTCGACATTATGCCAATGAATGTCCTGAAGCCCAGAATGGAAATGGCAATGGAAACTCAGGGAAGAAGTCAAACCCTTTCAACAGGGGACATGTGAACCACGTTAACGTGGATGAGGTTGAAGCCCAGCCAGATGCAGTAATAGGTAAGTTTTTCGTAATGTCATTTACTACAATCGTTCTTTTTGATACTGGTGCATCGCATTCATACATATCAAGGGGATTTGTGGATAAGTATAAAATTCCCACCAAGGTTCTTAGAATACCTATGTTAGTAAGCTCACCAGGAGCGGAGTATTTGGCCAGTTGAGGATGTTTTCAAGTGCCATTGAGTATAGGTAGGCATGATTTCCCCTCGGATTTAATCATTCTGGAATCGCAAGGTTTGCATGTGATTCTGGGTATGGATTGGCTATCGATGTATGGAGGAAACATCGATTGCACCAATAAGTCGATTTTGCTTACTGAGGGAGTCCTGGATTAGGGGGTGTCCGGATAGCCGGACTATAGCCTTTGGTCGGACTCCTGGACTATGAAGATACAAGATTGAAGACTTCGTCCCGTGTCCGGATGGGACTTTCCTTGGCATGGAAGGCAAGCTTGGCGATACGGATATATAGATTTCCTACCATTGTAACCGACTCTATGTAACCCTAACCCTATTTGGTGCCTATATAAATCAGAGGGTTTTAGTCCGTAGGACGAACAACAATCATACCATAGGCTAGCTTCTAGGGTTTAGCCTCTCTGATCTCGTGGTAGATCTACTCTTGTACTACCCATATCATCAATATTAATCAAGTAGAAGTAGGGTTTTACCTCCATCGAGAGGGCCCGAACCTGGGTAAAAACATCGTGTCCCTTGTCTCCTGTTACCATCCGCCTAGACGCACAGTTCGGGACCCCCTACCCGAGATACGCCGGTTTTGACAGCCACGGGGCACTGGAAGGCCACCTCGTCGTACGACATATACATGGTGGACATCCCAAAAGATGGGAATGGCGACGGAACAACGGAGGATGACCCCTCCAAGAAACAGCCTAAGCGCCGGCGTCAGTGGCGCCGCTCTAAATCCCGCCACGGCAAAAACGGTGATTCCGGCACGGGAGACAATAACACCCCGGATAGTGCCGAAGATAACCCCCTCCAGCAGGATTCAGCGCAGGAGGATGGAGAAGCTAGCCCTCATGAAAGAGCGGCAGAAAGAGAGGTAGAGGACGATAATTACATGCCTCCCTCCGAAGATGAGGCAAGCCTCGACGATGATGAATTCGTCGTGCCAGAGGATCCCGTCGAACAAGAGCGTTTCAAACGCAGGCTAATGGCCACGGCAAGAAACATCAAGAAAAAGCAGCAACAGCTTAGAGCTGACCAAGACTTGCTAGCTGACAGATGGACTGAAGTCCTTCCGGCCGAAGAGTACGAACTCGAGCGCCCCTCCAAGAGCTACCCAAAACGCAGGCTGCTACCCCGATTAGAGGAGGAAGCACCCAAACCTACATCACCAGCGCATGATATGGCTGACCGGCCACCTCGTGGCCGTGACAGAGAGGCCTCTCGGCCCTCAACTCAAGCCGCACCCCGGCGCCGCTCAAAGAATACCAAGGCGCGGGGAAATGCGCCAGACCTGCGAGATATATTGGAGGACAAGGCAAGGAAAACAAGATCGATCTACAGATCGCGTGGGCGCCCCACGACACGTGACGATAACCGTCATGGCGGATATGGCAACTCCGGCCGGGCCGAACACAGTAGACAAAGCTCATTTGAGCTGCGTCGTGATATAGCCCAATACATAGGCGCCGCACACCCACTATGCTTCACAGATGAAGTGATGGATCATCAAATCCCTGAGGGTTTCAAACCCATAAATATTGAATCATACGATGGCACAACAGATCATGCGGTTTGGATCGAGGACTATCTCCTTCACATCCACATGGCCCGCGGTGATGATCTACATGCCATCAAATACCTCCCACTCAAGCTTAAAGGACCAGCCCGGCATTGGCTTAACAGCCTGCCAGTAGAGTCAATTGGTTGTTGGGAAGACCTGGAAGCCGCATTCCTCGATAATTTCCAGGGCACATATGTGCGACCACCAGACGCCGATGACCTAAGCCACATAATTCAGCAGCCAGAGGAATCGGCCAGACAATTTTGGACATGGTTCCTAACCAAGAAAAATCAAATCATCGATTCTCCGGATGCAGAGGCCCTTACAGCCTTCAAACACAACATCCGCGACGAGTGGCTTGCCCGGCACCTAGGACAGGAAAAGCCGAAATCCATGGCAGCCCTCACAACACTCATGACCCTCTTTTGCGCGGGAGAGGACAACTGGATAGCTCGTAGTAACAACATGACCAAGAGCCCTGGTAATTCGGATACCAAGGACAGCAATCGCAGGTCGCGTCGCAACAAGCACAAGCGCCGCATTAACGGCGATAATGCTGAGGATACGGCAGTCAATGCCGGATTCAGAGGCTCTAACCCCGGTCAGCAGAAAATGCCATTTAAAAGAAATACTCCAGGCGCGTCCAATTTGGACCGAATACTCAATCCCTCGTGCCAGATACATGGCACCCCCGAAAAACCAGCCAATCACACCAACAGGGATTGTTGGTTGTTCAAGCAGGCAGGCAAGTTAAATGCCGAAAACAATGACAAGGGGCTGCATAGCGATGACGAGGAGGAGCCCCAGCCGCCGAACAACAGAGGACAGAAGGGCTTCCCCCAGCAAGTGCGGACGGTGAACATGATATACGCAACCCACATACCCAAAAGGGAGAGGAAGCGTGCACTAAGGGACGTATATGCGATGGAGCCAGTCGCCCCAAAGTTCAACCCGTGGTCTTCCTGCCCGATCACTTTTGATCAAAGGGACCACCCCACTAGCATCCGCCATGGCGGATTCGCCGCATTGGTTCTAGACCCAATCATTGACGGATTTCATCTCACTAGAGTCCTAATGGACGGCGGCAGCAGCCTGAACCTGCTTTATCAGGACAAAGTGCGCAAAATGGGCATAGACCCATCAAGGATTAAACCCACAAAGACGACCTTTAAAGGCATCATACCAGGTGTAGAGGCCAATTGTACAGGCTCCGTTACACTTGAAGTGGTCTTCGGATCCCCAGATAACTTCCGAAGCGAGGAGTTAATCTTCGACATAGTCCCGTTCCGCAGCGGATATCACGCACTGCTTGGACGAACCGCATTTGCAAAGTTCAATGCGGTGCCGCACTACGCATATCTCAAGCTCAAGATGCCAGGTCCTCGAGGAGTCAGTATGGTCAATGGAAACACCGAACGCTCTCTCCGGACGGAGGAGCATACGGCGGCCCTCGCGGCGGAAGTACAAAGCAGCCTCTTAAGGCAATTTTTGAGTTCGGCTATTAAACGTCCGGACACCGTCAAGCGCGCCCGAAGTAACCTACAACAAGACCGCCTGGCACGTTCCGAGCACGCATAGCAATGCGGCCCAAGCCCCAGCCCTCGCGAAATTGCGAAACCAGTACTACGCGTACATAATTACACTCTGGAAATACCATGGGCACAGAGGGAGAGGCACGACCATGGCATGCCCAGAATGCGGCTCAACCGCACCAGGGGCTCCCGATTGTGTAATTCTTTTCTTCTTTCTTTTTTTACTTTCAGAACTCCGTTCTCATGAAGCCCTGTCCGGCAATAGAATCGCCGAACACATGATGCAACAGCCAGGGAAGCAGAAAGCTATGTCGAGTGTCCAGGTGGTCTCTATTACGAGCAGTATACCTGTTTTACACACAATCCCGCGGCTTACCCCTGGAGGGGGACATGTTAAAAAGTTCCGTCCCTTGCTTATCGCACTATTTGTATCGTTTTGCTCTTACTGCAGCCCTTTTTGAATAAACAATACATAGCTTCTTCCTATTACTGAATTCCCCTTTTTTTATATATATGTTCATTTATGACATTGTGCAACCGTACACTTTGGTACGGGCAATACACCAGGGGCTTAAGTACCCCACAACATGGTGTGATAAGTCCGAACACTTTCATAAGTGCGGCACCCCGAACTTATAGCATTATATGCATCGGCTCCGAATCATGTCTTGGGTCAATAGTTGGGTTTGCCCGGCTCCCATGTTTTGGTACCTTATGTTCCGTTATATCGGCTAAGGTAGCGTTGGGAGAACCACTGCGATTGTGCCCCGGTTGAGCTGGTTTAAGCACCTCAGTGGATAAAGCTAAAACTGACCGTCATGACAAGGAGAGAGCCGGTCGTTGTTCGAGAGGTTTTCGAGTCCCTAAAGACTTATCCCGCTTAGAGCGCGGAGTCGGCATTGTCCGGCATAGGCGTGGATAGCGCCCCGAACTCGGTCTTCCGAATACTAGGGGCTTCGCCGAAATTTAAAATTATAGAATTCTATGGCTAAGTGAGAGTGTTCAAGCATTATAGTCCGGTTGCCTTGTTCCTTGCGTGGAGCGCCTCACTAGAAGGACCCAAGAATGGGAACAAGAGCGCTCAAGTTTATCCCGAACACCCCAGCACTCGTGGCATGGGGGCTGAAGCTGACGACTCGCCATCTCTCAAATTTAATACACGGCCGCACAAAAGGTAATATTTTAAATTAAAAAGTGTTGCTTAGCGCATATGAACAAGTTTTCAGCGTACAGGATAACAAATGCGAGACTACTAAAAAATTACATCTTTGGAGCATTGATCCGCTATAAGGCGGGCACCCTTCAGGACGCCCTCATAATACATTTCAGGCTTGTGATGCTCCTTTTTCGGTGGTGGTCCGTCCGTCACAAGCTTCTCAGCGTCCATCTTGCCCAAGTGCACCTTAGCAAGGGCAAGGGCCCTACGGGCACCTTCGATGCAGACAGAGCGCTTGACGACTTCAACCCATGGACAAGCGTCCACCAGCCGCCTCACCAGCCCGAAGTAGCTCCCAGGCATGGATTCCTAATGCCACAACCAAGCTATGACGCCTTTCATGGCCTGTTCGGTCACCTTATGGAGCTCGACCAGCTGCTTCAACTGGTCGCTTAAGGGCACCGGGTGTCCGGCCTCAGCATACTGAGACCAGAACACCTTCTCCGTCGAGCTTCCCTCCTCGGCTCGGTAGAATGTGGAACCATCAGCCACACTGCGGGGCAGATCTGCAAATGCTCCTGGAGAGCTCCGGATTCGGGAAGTAACAGATAATTCACTTTCACATGCTTGCTTTGCATATAGAATGCCTTACCCGCCGCTATCTTCTTCATCGCCTCAATCTCTTGGAGGGCTTTTTGGGCTTCGGACTTAGCGGCTTTGGCGCTCTCAAGGGCCGAGGCGAGCTCGGACTCTCGAGTCTTTGAGTCACGCTCCAAACTCTCGTGTTTTTCCACGAGAGCCTGGAGCTCTTGCCGCACCTCCGCCACCCGTGCCTCCTGCTTCTCTCGCTCGGTACGCTCCGCGGCCGAATTGCTTTCGGCCTTGGACACCGCTTCCTTCAGGGTCGCCACCTCGTTCGTGGCCCCTGCAGTATTCACGTTATTCCTGTCATCTTTTGCAACCACATCTTTTAAATACTCCCATAAGGTATTACTTACCTTCCATGTCCTCGAGCCGCTTTTTGGCAAGTCCGAGCTCATTCTAGGACCGCTCAAGGCTCTGCTTCAATGCATCAACCTCAACAGTCAGTGCGGCAGAGGTCAGCAGCACAGCCTGCATTCCCATATTGACATACTTATGTTAGACTCATGCGTATATATTTTAGATCCTCAGTTCGGCCTTTTCTTTCCGAACACCAAACTGAGCATCAGGGGCTACTGTCTATGCGGTAATATTTTTATATCTTAAATACATACCTCAAAGCCTGTTAGAAGGCTGGCACGGGCTTCGGTCAGCCCGCGTTTGGCGGACTAAACTTTTTGGATCACCACACTCATAACAGTGCGGTGCTCCTCGTTGATGGAAGCGCCGTTAAGCGCCACCATCAAATCATCCGGTGCCTCCGGTTGGACGGAGGTCACCGGCGTCGCAGTCTTGCCCTTATTACGAAGGGGTCGCCTGCCGGACTCCGGAACCACTGAAGGTTCCAGTACGGAGTCCGGCACATGGCCGAACTTGAAGCCCTTCAGGGTTTTATCCCGTTTGCGCCCGGAGTCCGGGAGGTCGCCTTGCGGCGCCTCCATGGCCACCTCCTCCTATCCGGGTCCCTTTTGGGACTCCACCCCGGCGTCATCTGTGGCGCGAGGAGACGAGGCGGTCGGAAGTGAGGTGCTATTCACCTCTGACGAATCCAAGGAGCCGCTCGAAGAATCATCGAGCCCGTCCTTGGGCGGGCTGCATGGTTATATTCGGCGTTAGAAGATGTTGTGCGACAAATGGAACGCCATGAGTTTTCTGGTGTCCGGGCACTTACGATTTCGCCAGGGGCTTGGTCCTTGGTGGCCACTCCTCTCTGCCATTGTCGGCGTTGGCGGTGTAGTCCGGAGGGAGGGTCCTTCCCTTCTTGGACCCTCCGGCCTCCCCAGTTGGGGCGGCCTTCCTTTTCTTCTCTCCCCCGCTGGGGGAGAGGCCTCTTTTTCCTCCTCCTCGTCTTCGCGGGAGGAGACCGCCTCGGAGTCATCAGACGATGAGTCCGACAACACCTGGCGCCGGGAACTCCTTCGGGTCCCCGTGGCCTTCTTCTTGGCCTTCTTCTCCGGCACCACGTAAGGTGCCGGAACCAGCAGCCCCATCAAGCGGGCGTCCGCTAGGTCTTCTGGCAAGGGAGCCGAACAGTTAACCTGTCCGGACGTCTTCTGCCGGTCCTGTCAAAGGTGAGAGAGTTTTAGATCCCGCATAGAGTCAAGCTACGAAAAAGAGTCCCGTAAAGGGTAAAATAGCTTACCTCGCTGGCTTGATGCCGCGAGCTGAATCCGCGATCTTCGGTAGCGGATGCGAGAGGCTCGGCGCCCTTGAACAGCACCTTCCAGGCATCTTCGTACGTAGTGTCGAAGAGCCGGCTCAAGGTTCGGTGCTGTGCCGGATCGAACTCCCACAAGTTGAAGGCCCGTTGCTGGCATGGGAGGATCCGGCGGATGAGCATAACCTGGATTACGTTGACAAGCTTGAGCTTCTTGTCCACCAGGTTTCGGACGCAGGTTTGGAGTCCGGTCAGCTCTTCCGAATTACCCCACGTCAGGCCCGTCTCTTTCCATGAGGTGAGCCGTGTAGGGAAGCCAGATCGGAATTCAGGGGCCGCCGCCCATTTGGAGTCGCGCGGCTCGGTGATATAGAACCACCCCGATTGCCACCCCTTTATGGTCACCACGAAGGAGCCCTCGAGCCATAGGACGTTGGCCATCTTGCCCACCATGGCACCTCTGCACTCCGCTTCGCGGCCGCCCACTACCTTCGGCTTGAAATTTAAGGTCTTCAGCCATAAGCCGAAGTGGGGCTGGATGCAGAGGAAGGCCTCGCACACGACGATGAACGCCGAGATGTTGATGATGAAATTCAGGGCCAGATCATGGAAATCTAGGCCGTAGTAGAACATGAGCCCCCGGACAAATGGGTGAAGTGGAAATCCTAGTCCGCGGAGGAAGTGGGGGAGGAACACCAACCTCTCATGGGGCCTGGGGGTGGGGATGAGCTGCCCCTTGTTGGGGAGCCGATGCGCGATGTCGTCGGACAAGTATCCGGCCTTCCGCAGCTTTTTGATGTGCCCCTCCGTGACGGAGGAGGCAATCCACTTTCCTCCCGCTCCGGACATAGTTGGAGAAGGTTGAGGTGGGATGTGCGGACTTGGGCGCTAGAGCTCAAGTGCACGGAGATGGGTAAGCAAAGGAGGAAGAAGGCGTGTGTGAAAAAGTGGATCCTTATCCCCTTATATGGACGGACAAAGCTATGCGTCCCCACTGGCCTGATAAAACTCGCTTATCTCCCAAGCGCCGTAATCAATGGCGCGGTTGGGTTACCCACGCCCGTATTGATGAGAATCCCGGAATAGGGGACACGATCTCTGCTTTGACAAGACGTGCCAAGGAAACCGCCTCGCTAAACGCGCTGAGGTGGGATAGTTAAAACAATTCGAATAAAGGCTTGGCCGTGGTGTGATGTCACGCTGCAGAATACGTCATCAGATTGAACTTGTGTAAATATTATTCTCTCTACGGTGGTACGTGGAACTTATTTTGCAGAGCCGGACACTATACTTGTGTTCAAAATCTTCTATGAAGTATTCGGAGGAGGAACCCGCCTTGCAATGCCGAAGACAATATGCGCGCCGGACTCGTCGTCATTGAAGCCTGGTTCAGGGGCTACTGAGGGAGTCCTGGATTAGGGGGTGTCCGGATAGCCGGATTATAGCCTTTGGTCGGACTCCTGGACTATGAAGATACAAGATTGAAGACTTCGTCCCGTGTTCGGATGGGACTTTCCTTGGCGTGGAAGGCAAGCTTGGCGATACGGATATGTATATTTCCTACCATTGTAACCGACTCTGTGTAACCCTAACCCTATTCGGTGCCTATATAAACCGGAGGGTTTTAGTCCGTAGGACGAACAACAATCATACCATAGGCTAGCTTCTAGGGTTTAGCCTCTCTGATCTCGTGGTAGACCTACTCTTGTACTACCCATATCATCAATATTAATCAAGCAGGAGTAGGGTTTTACCTCCATCGAGAGGGCCCGAACCTGGGTAAAAACATCGTGTCCCTTGTCTCCTATTACCATCCGCCTAGACGCACAGTTCGGGACCCCCTACCCAAGATCCGCCGGTTTTGACACCGACACTTACCACCCCGGAAGGGAGAAGAATCAAGTATGTATCATGATATGAACCGAAGAGGAAACAAGTAAATTCCTTATCAGGAGTTGTGCAGGAGGAAGTACCAGTGGTGAAGGATTTCCCGGATATATTTCCAGAGTTGCCAGGCATGCCACCGGATAGAGACATTGAGTTTTTAATTGAGCTTTTGCCAGGCACAGGGTCGATATCTAAGAGACCGTACTGGATGCCCGCACAACATTTGGAGGAAACTAAGAAGCAAATTAATGAGTTACTGGATAAAGGCTATATTCGACCAAGTTCTTCACCTTGGGGATCGCCAGAAGGATGGATCGTTGAGGATGGTTGTTGATTATCGAGATTGAATGAAGTGACAATGAAGAACAAGCACACACTGCCAATGATAAATGATTTGTTTGACCAATTGCAAGGAACTAAGGTATTTTCCAAGATCGACTTGCGATCAGGATACCATCAGTTGAAGATTAGAGAGCAAGATATACCTAAGACGGCTTTTACCACCAGGTACGGGCTGTATGAGTATACCGTTATGTCATTTGGTCTGACTAACGCACCTTCATATTTCATGAACATGATGAATAAGGTGTTTATGGAGTTTCTGGATAAGTTCGTCGTGGTGTTCATTGATGATATTTTTGTCTACTCAAAGAATGAAGAAGAGCATAAGGAGCATTTGCGTTTGGTACTTGAGAAGCTCAGAGAACATCAGTTATACGCCAAGTTCAGCAAATGTGAGTTTTGGTTGAAGGAAGTTGGATTGCTCAGACATGTTATATCCAGAGAAGGAATAGCAGTAGATCCCACCAAGGTTGTCACTGTGACAAATTGGGTAGCACCAACGATAGTTGGAGAGATTCGGAGTTTTCTTGGACTTGGAGGATACTACCGGAGATTCATTGAGAACTTCTCGAAGATTACAAAACCTATGATGGAGTTGCTGAAGAAGGATACCAAGTTCAAATGGACTAAAGAATGTGAGGCCAGTTTCCAGGAGTTGAAGAAACCTTTGGTTACATTGCCAGTGTTGATTCTTCCAGATCAGCGCAAGGATTATGAGGTGTATTGTGAAGCTTCACGTCGAGGACTTGGAGCAGTGCTTATGCAGGAGGGAAGAGTTGTTTCGTATGCCTCACGACAGCTTAAGCCCCATGAGTTGAATTATGCTACACATGATTTGGAGTTAGCAGCCGTAGTGCATGCATTGAAGACATGGAGACATTTTCTCATCGGAAACCATTGTGAGGTGTACACGGATCACAAGAGTTTGAAGTACATCTTCACGCAGAAGGAGTTGAATCTCAGGCAAAGGAGATGGTTGGAGCTCATCAAGGATTTTGATATGAGACTGCATTATCATCCCGGAAAGGCTAACGTAGTAGCTGACGCGTTGAGCCGCAAGAGCCATGTCAACACACTCTTGACCGGAGAGTTACCGAAGGAGTTAGTCGAGGATCTTCGTGATCTATGTTTGGAGATAGTTCCGAGAGGCTACGTTGCAGCATTGGAAATTCAATCTACCTTGATGGATAAGATCAGAGAAGCCCAGAAGACTGACAAGGAGATTGTCTCTATAAAGGAGAAAATGAGAAAGGAAAAGATAAAGGATTTCGTGAGGATGAGCACGATACCTTATGGTTTGAGGACCGCATCTATGTGCCTAATGATCCGGAGATCAGGAAGTTGATTGCAAGAGGCCCATGATTCGCCGTACTCGATTCACCCAGGAAATACCAAGATGTATTTGGATTTTAAGGACACTTTCTAGTGGACCGGAATGAAGAAGGATATTGCGGAGTATGTAGCAGTTTGTGATGTATGTCAGAGAGTGAAGGCAGAGCATCAGAAGCCAGCAGGATTTTTACAGCCATTGCCGATACCCGAATGGACGTGGGATAAAATAGGCATGGATTTTATCACGGGATTGCCAAGGACCCGTTCAAGCTATGACTCGGTATGGGTTGTAGTCAATCGTTTGATGAAGGTAGCTCATTTCATCCCAGTGAAGACCACTTACACCAGTGCTAAGTTGGCAAAGATATACATGACCAGGATCGTATGTCTGCATGGAGTTCTGAGGAGCATTGTATCAGATAGAGGAATCCATTTTACCTCAAAGTTCTGGAATCAGTTGCACGAAACATTGGGTACCAGACTAGAGTTCAGTACAGCCTTTCATCCGCAGACAGAAGGAGAGACCTAGAGAGTCAATCAGATTTTGGACGATATGCTGAGAGCTTGTGCTCTAGATTATGGATCTAGTTGGGACGACAATTTGCCATATGTAGAGTTCTCTTACAACAACAGTTATCAATCCAGTTTGAAGATGGCCCCTTTTGAAGACATGTACGGAAGGAGGTGCAGAACACCTTTGTCGTGGGATGAAGTTGGAGACTGCCAGTTGTTTGGACCAGATTTGATTAAGGAGTCTGAACAGAAGGTGAAACTGATTCGCGATAGGCTCAAGGTAGCCCAGTCTAGGCAAAAGAGCTATGCAGATTCTAAACGCAAGGAGACAGTTTACGAAGTCGGAGATAGAGTTTATCTTCGTGTATCTCCAATTCGAGGAGTTAAGTGCTTTGGAGTTAAGGGAAAGTTAGCGCCACGTTTTTTGGGACCATACAAAGTTTTGGAACGCATGGGAGAAGTTGCTTACAAATTGGAATTGCCCGAAAGATTGTCAGGAGTTCACGATGTGTTCCACGTTTCCCAGTTGAAGAAGTGCCACACAGATATGGCTGATATACCGCTAAGGGATACAGTGCCGCTCGAAGCAATTCAGTTAGATAGTGATTTGACCTATGAGGAGAAACCAGTCAAGATTCTCGAGTATGCCAGCCGGGTCACCCGCAACAAGGTTATCAAGTTCTGTAAAGTTCAGTGGAGCCACCACACCGAGGATGAAGCCACCTGGGAGCGAGAGGAAGATCTGCTGAAGGACCACCCTCACCTATTTTCTAACCAACCCGAATCTCGAGGGCGAGATTCATCTTAAGGGGGGTAGGTTTGTAACATCCCAAATTTTCAATTTGGAATGTTATACACTAGATCATCATTGCATATCAGTATTTTATTGCTTTTGGTTTGATCCTAGAAATTCTACGCAACTCAAGGACCCTCGGAGAGAGTTGGGGATTTCGTTATTTTCATATTTGAGTTTTCTCGAATTTCGAAAATAGGATCATTTCATTTTATTTATTTTATCTTCAATTATTTCTATTATAGAAATATGAGAGAGGGAATAAAATGACTTTCCCAAAAATAAAGAAATATTGAGGATTTAATAATAAAATCAAAAAAGATTTATTTTGGAGTTTTCGCTATTTTATTTGAATTTAGGAAAATTGTACGTTTTTCAAAATTGCATTTTAGGGCCAAGAAAATGTTCATCTGGTTCTAAATATTTTATTTAGACAGTGAAAATTTGTTTTGGCATTTTTAGATTTTTATTTATTATTCTAGAATTTATTTTCTGTTCGGCTGTACTGTTTTAAAAAAAATCCGCGCGCCCGACTGGGCCGAAGGCCTAGCCGAGCCGGCCCGCGCCGCCGCCGCCTCCAGCATCCGGATCGGGACCGGAGTCCCGATCGCCGCCGCCGCCTTGCCCCCTCCCCATGCCAACGCCCCCGCCTTTATAAACCGATCCGCGCCCCCCCCCCCCCCCCCACCCCCCCCCCCTTTATAAACAAGGCCCGGCCCCCCCCCCCCCCCCCCCTCCCCCCCCCCCAACCCCCCCCCCCCCCCTTTATAAACAAGGCCCGGCCCCCCCCCCCCCCCCCCCTCCCCCCCCCCCAACCCCCCCCCCCCCCCTTTATAAACAAGGCCCGGCCCCCCCCCCCCCCCCCCCTCCCCCCCCCCCAACCCCCCCCCCCCCCCTTTATAAACAAGGCCCGGCCCCCCCCCCCCCCCCCCCTCCCCCCCCCCCAACCCCCCCCCCCCCCCTTTATAAACAAGGCCCGGCCCCCCCCCCCCCCCCCGGGAGCCCCAAGTCGGAGCCGCCGCCGCAAACCACCGCCACCGCAGGCCGCCGCCCCGCAGCCCCGCGTGATCCCGCCGGACTTCGCCGGACTCCGTTTTTTGAAAACCCTAGGTTTTATTTTTTTAAGATCGGTTTATTTTTTCCCGGTTTATTTTATTTAGCGAGCGTTCCCCTGTTCATTCATTTTAATGAAATAATTCACCGTTTAGTTTCATTTAACAAACGTTCGTTCGTTAATCTGTTCGTCAGTTTTTCTTTTCTCGGATTTTCCGCAATTAATTCTAATCGTGATTTCTGATCCGATTTTCGTTCTAGTATAACTTTTCACTCGTTTATCGGAATCAGGCGATTCAAGCGCCTAGAGTTTCGTCTCGAAACCCTCTTTCTGTTTAACCAACTCAAACAAGTTTTTGCTTCTGTAAAATTTGACCTAGATCCAGATTAGTAAACGAAGCTTGTTTCTTTTGCCGTTTGACTTTCGTTGCTTCGTTTGATTTGGTTTTTTTGCAAACCGAAGTTCTTAAGTTGAACTTTGTGGTTAGTTCTCTTGTTGAGTTTTACCTGTGCATTATATGAGTGCTTATTGTATGCTTGTTTGTTTGCGATAGAGTACCCGGAGTGCGCCGCTTGCTACTTCGAATCTCTAGGTTTCACGGATCATCAGCAAGGCAAGTAACACTTTGATCACACCTCTTTACTACCCATTTTTATTGCATTAGATCAATACTAAAATAATTGCATGATTAGGATCTGATTAATATGTGGGTTTTGGGAAATAGATGAGGTAGTACCTATTACCTATTTTATTATCAAACCCTTGGGAGTTACTTCTACGTTTGCTTATTATGCCATGCTATGCTAGTAGACGTGGATTGGGTTTGAGTGTATCCATGACAGATGCGAGATTGTTATTTAATGATTTATTTAAGGTGGCAACTTAAACACACATCTGGGTGGACTGAGGCACCTGGGATTCCAGTGATTGCTGTTGTTTTTCTTTATGGACCGCCACCCAGGCTCAAAGGGATCATGAGATTATTCATGCTAGAAACTTCCGTGTGCAGCCACAAGCTACTATGGGATCTAGCTTAGTTGATTAAGTCGTGCGAACTCTTACAGTGGTAGACTAGCAGATGTAGGGGAAAGTAGGTGTAACTGTCTACCCTATCGTAAGGTGCTAGCGCTTCTGAAAGACTATGTCTCGGTCATCCGTTTCTCAAACACCATGTAGTGCGAGAATCTCAACGGAGGAGATTGAGTCTTGTGGGGAAAAGTGCGCAAACCTCTGCAGAGTGTATAAACTAATCATGGTTAGCCGTGTCCTCGGTTATGGACATCTTGAGTATCTAGTACTTGGATTATCATGTGAATCTCATCATGTTACTTTAATTAATTTTGTTGGGTTAATGATGATTGCTTAATTGGGATTGAGAGGGTGTCTACACTCTCAATGTTTAACAACCACCATGATAGTTAAATAAAATTTATTCCTTTGTAGTAGGGAAAAATTGGCTTTATGCAAAACTGTAACCATAGAGCTTTCCACTAATCATATATGCATGTAGTATAGCATAGTTCTGTTATTACTCTCTATAGTAAGCATGCACGTGCAACGCACGTCTCAACAAAACAAGTTCACATGATATAACACTAAAATGATTTTACAAAAAAATTCAGATCTCTATAAAATGTTGTCATGTCACTCAAATTGTATTTTAAAAAAGTGTGACATATTTGTGATCCAACACATGAAACATAATCTATAGTAAAAACATCTATTCTCGATCTAATTTTTGTTTTGGTGAGTTTGTTTACCGAGCCATTTAAATGTGTCTTATGCGCAAAGATATGAGTGTGGGTGTAACACCCGATCCAGGAACATGTCTCCGCATAAAATTCACTGTCACATAATAATTGTATTATAATTGTGACTAAAAATATACCATCCACAACCCACAAGATGACATGCATAATAACAAAACTTAAATATACTCAATCATTTTTTATCATTTTTATAGGGATTCATATTTCTTAAAATCATCAAATGAAAATGACTGTAACAAGCCGTGATGAAAACAAAAATCTCACCCACACATCAGGTGAACATGACATGCCCTTTGAAATATAATGTTCATTTTAGAAGATATTTTTATTTTGTTTGGGCATTGCCGCACTCACTCGCAAAAAATGCCTCACTCACTTGCAGTCACTCAGAGAATCACTTCTTAGTACTCAGCACGCAGAGTAGTACTTAGTAGTATAGAGATTTAAAAAAAATCTGAGTCAACCTTCCACCGCCCCTCACACTTCTCTCTTCCCCATTCTTTCCTCACTCCCTCCTAATCTCGCGATCCCCATCCACAGCTCGAGCTCTCTGGTGGCTGCCCCTCCCCTTCGTCAGCGACGCCGGCGGACAAGCAGGCCCCGCCCTCCCCTTCGTCAGCACCGCCGGCGGGTGCGCAAGCCCCTGGTCTGCCCCACCCCTCCCATTCGTCAGCGACGCTGGCGGACGCGCATGCCCCTGCTCTGCCCCGCCCCTCCCCTTCATCAGCACCACCGGTGGGCGCGCAAGGCCCTGCTCTGCCCGCCCCTTCTTCCTATTCGGTGACGCCGGGGCCCTCCCTTCCCTGGCGACGGCGGGGCGCTCGAGCTCGACATGCTCGCCGGCGACGCCGAGGCCTTCCCTCATGGTGATGCACTCGCCCCCTCCTCCTGGCGACGGCGGGCCGCTCATGCTCGACATGGTTGCCGGCGACGCCGCGCCACGAACTTCCCTCCCCCCTGCTCGGGACGCCATGAAGGTCCGGTTGCAACTCTTCCTCCCCTCGATTCGGATGCTCTGTTCTCTGACCCCATCTTGATTTCCCTGTTCGTCTCGGGTAGGACTAGGAGCAGTTGCTGCTCGTGACCTCCATCTTGATTAGGATGACCACGATGACCTCCGCGTGTTGTGCTGCTGCTTGGGACCCTTCCCCCCTATGCTTTTCACCCCGATGATTGCTCGTCCCCATCAAATCGGTGCATAGGGTTACTTCACTGTATATTTCAGCTTGTATAGTTTTACATATGCATACTTTATTCTCAATTGTGCAGATTTTTTTGTGATGCAAGTAATGGGGAAATACAAAAAACACATAATGCCGATTGCTTTGAGCCGTTGTATTAGAAGGTATACCCATATCTTTGCAGTCTGCTCTTAATATAGTCTACCCTTGTTTCTTCAGAATGTTTCTTTGATTTCTTGTGTGCTTTCTTTTATACCTATTTATATACCGAAAGTTTACCTTCCTCTACAGAAATATAATTCTTGTATCCTTTGTCTTGTAAGTTAGTTAAGTAATGTACTCTCAGTGGCCGTGTTGGACAGGAGGGGCCAGAGAAGTGCTTCCGGTTGTTTGAAGAATGTGAGTCTGACATCATAGGTTTCCATTTTATGAAGAAACCATCAAGGTGAGTTTGGCACTTATGTTTTATTATTATTGCTGCTCATGTGTGGTCAGAGAACTTTCCAATGACAAGATAGATGCTAGTAATTTCAGCCAAATTTGCAATAGCATGTCTGCAATTTTTCTTTATTTGCAGTATTTCATTTTTTGTGACAAAGATTCCAGCCAGCTTAAATTTTGCTGGTAAAGCCAACTTCTGTCCTGGGCGTATGTGTAATATAGTAGTAATAACACTCAGCATTAACAAGAAGCAAGCCTGCTAAAACATGAAACCATGTAATCCAAGTGTTCTTCAGTTTTCTTATTATAAATAACCAGCTGTATACCTAAATCAGATATACTAAAATATAACCCATTCGCATCATTATCAGAACAGGGAAATCTGCTGGGATCTTTGATAGAAGTGATGAAATATTGAAAATTCCAGTGATCATAAATTTGCACTTCTTCATTTCGGGACAATTGATATGTCAATGCTCTTTTAGAAATAAATAACACAAATAAACGACTCCGGCATACAGAGTTGGAGGTCACATCGGCACCATTCTTATTTCATGCTTATTATGTGTGGCATTCTGATTATTAGGGTCGAGGTTCCGGAGCAGAATGACCGGACAGTTGACCATTAATTTCAGTACGTGCAGAGGCAAGCCATTTGGTGTGATCGAGTTCAGAAAATCAATTGTGTAATTATTCTGCAAGTCATCCTCGATTGAGTCAAAGCTATGGTATAACTTTTCTTCGCCTGGAAACCTTGAGATCATCTTGTCATTCAGGTCATCCACATGATCATTCTTGGTTGAAAGAATTACACATGCACTCATGTACTCTCTCGATCTAGGATTGGCATGCAATGATGGGAAGACATCTTTGATGAGCGTGTTAATAGATTTTTCATCCTCGGTATAGCCAATCACAATGTCGTCAGGGAGACGGATATAGTTGTCTCCAATTGTCTCTTCCATTCCATTGCCGATCCTTAGGAGGTATTCGGAGAACCAAGGATCAGACTGTGCCTGCATGTTGCACGTGAGACTTATCTTGTGTGTCTTATCCCACAGATAGGATCTCAGAAGTGTAGCATCCGTGATCTGTGCTCTTGTCCCACGTGTCACAACAGGAAGGACCTGCCTGAAATCACCACCAAAGACAGCAAACTTTCCCCCAAATGGCAAACAACTTTCCATTATATCTTGTAGTGATCTATCAAGCGTCTGAACTGCTTGACATTTTGTCATAGCGACTTCATCCCAAATTATCAAGGACGCTTGTTTAAGCAACTCAGCTGTACCAGTGGACATGGACACCGGTGTACGTGTTTCATTTTCCTGGCCATTGATATCGGCAGAAACAACGGCCATTTTTATCTCACTGTTGCAAAACTCAGGCGGATGCAGAACTGTTTTCTCTTAAGTTTGAAAGGAAGTGATATGTCCTCCGAGGGCGACATAGGGATCCTAGGTATGAACACCCTCTTTCTAGCATGCTAACCACCAACAATCTCCGCGTCGACTGCATTATCCTGGAAGGCTCTAATCATAAGCCGTGTTCCATTGCATAGGCCATCATGAGGGTCGAGGTTCCGGAGCAGAATGACCGGACAGTTGACCTTTAATCTCAGTACGTGCGGAGGCAAGCCATTTGGTGTGTTCGAGTTCAGAAAATCAATTGTGTAATTATTCTACAAGTCATCCTCGATTAAGTCAAAGCTATGGTATAACTTTTCTTCGCCTGGAAACCTTGAGATCATCTTGTCATTCAGGTCATCCACATGATCATTCTTGGTTGAAAGAATTGCACATGCACTCATGTACTCTCTCGATCTAGCATTGGCATGCAACGATGGGAAGACATCTTTGATGAGCGTGTTAATAGCTTTTTTATCCTCGGTATAGCCAATCATAATGTCGTCAGGGAGACGGACATAGTCGTCTCCAATTGTCTCTTTCGTTCCATTGCTGATCCTTAGGAGGTATTCGGAGAACCAAGGATCAGTCTGTGCCCGCATGTTGCGCGTGAGACTTATCTTGTGTGTCTTATCCCACAGATAGGATCTCAGAAGTGTAGCATCCGTGATCTGTGCTCTTGTCCCACGTGTCGCAACAGGAAGGACCTGCCTGAAATCACCACCAAAGACAACAACCTTTCCCCCAAACGGCAAACAACTTTCCATTATATCTTGTAGTGATCTATCAAGCGTCTCAAGTGCTTGACGTGTTGTCATAGCGACTTCATCCCAAATTATTAAGGACGCTTTTTTAAGCAACTCAGCTGTACCAATGGACATGGACACCGGTGTACGTGTTTCATTTTCCTGGCCATTGATATCGGCAGAAACAACGGCCATTTTTATCTCACTGTAGGGTTGATGTTGCCTCTTCAGCTCCTTAGGGTCTAAAATATGAAACATTATAGTTATACTTTAGCATATAATGTAGTATTTGGACAATACATAAGCATGCAGTACAAGGGCATTTTAACCTTGGGTCATGGCCACGGGTGTATGTGCTACATTTTGTTCATCACTAAGCAGTGTCGTTGAAGCCTGTTTCTTTTCACAGGCTTCACGGTGTCTTTTAAGAATATCATCTCTATTGTGTGCATAATACTCTTTGTTCCTCTGCCTCTTCAATTCTTTAGAGTCTGTTTAAATAAGTATTGCATGTTAGTAGACCAGCAACAACAAAAACGGTAGCAGAAAGTAGGATCTGTTCGATTCTAGTCACCCAATGATTGGTTGTTGCTTATATCCTAAAATGTGGTCTTTGGGCCTGTATAAACACATAGCGTGAGTCAGCACACAAGCAACAACAGAAACAATAGAAGGAAGTAGGAAGTGGTTGCTGATAGTTACCCATTGGTTGGTCATTGCTTATATCTTGAAACGGGGGTGTGCGGCCCCGCACGATTGGGAGACGACATACCATCGCTGTGAACATTCAAATTGAAAAAATATTGTAAGGAGATAAGCAGTTTTGTGTCGTCTGGGTAAGGAGATAAGCAGTTTTGTTTCTGTGTGCAAGAAGATAAGCATAGAAATCAGTAATTAGAGATGTAAAATTAATCATTGTGCTGTAGACTGGCGTGATGTATCATTCTTGTGCCCTAGGTATGGTTGCCCATGTTTGCAATTGCACGGCATCTTAATGTCTTACTTTTACGATCTTACCTTTTTTGTACGCCTAATGTTTGATCTTCTGTTCTCAAAACTGTAATCTTGAGTGCAGGGAAGAATTACACCTGATCCAGGGTCCGTGCAGGGCGGGAGCAGCCGCACGGGTGTTGGGCGGGTTCGTGGGCACTGGCGATCTGGCGGACTTCTGGCACACTGCGAGGGGGAAGGGCAGCCTCCTGGGCGCCCGCTACGTCAAGGCAGCCTCCTGGGCGCCCGCTACATCGATGGTGCAGGGAGGCGGCTACATGGTGGAGTGGCGCGAGATCGCGGTCTGGAGAAGACGATGTTGTCATGATGGTGACGGAAGGCAGAGAGGGCCCTGCGTGATTGGGCTAGGAGAATCAATTATTTCCTTAGCCTTGGATTAGAATTCCCCGATTGTCGGGGGGACGTGGGACCGATTAGTTGGAGGGAGGCATCCGTAGTCTCCTGGTGAAGCACGGTCAGTCAATGGAAATTGCTAGGTGCACACCATACCAGTATTAGATGAATGATGGCCATTAGATTCAGATTCATGAGACTAATCATACGGTGGTGAATGGGTCGGCTGGTGTGCTGGGGGTAATTGCGGGGTACACTTAAGAAACATCGTGTTGGATTGTTTAATAGTAGTGGAGATGTGTTACATTGCCAGCATATTCCATGTGCTGACCCGTTTCCGGGCTGCAACGTTCATGTTGCAGACTTTTCAGACGACGTGTAATGTGCCTTAGGTCATGGTTCTATACTCAGTAATGCCGTTGGAGTTGATGGACTCACTTATCTTCCAAGCCTTCCGCTGTTATCGGTTTTAGATGGCCTTAAGCCATATTTATTGTAGTAAGTTCTCTTTTGAGACATTCGACGTAATAAGTGTGTGATTGCTACTCTGTTATAAATCCTTCAAGTACTATGCGTGTCAGCATTACTGATCCAGGGATGACACTAAAGCACAGAGATCAGTCTTTTTGAGGTCTGGTCGCTACAAGATAGCTTCGAGTATTACCCCCTGGTAGCTCGAGGATATCCCCGTCATAGTCACTCCACGGGTTCTGGGTTTTCGTCAATCGAGAAGACCGCATAGTGAATCAAAGCAACACTGTGATTCAGTACTCCTAGTACTTTGTTGTTGGGAAGTATAATAATCCTTCAAGTCATTCCTAGCCTGATCGACTATATCATTATCGCGCTAAATTTTTGACTGTGCTACCGGGTCCTTCTTCCCGGAGCACAATTTTCGACAATGAGCTAAGCTTACGTTGATTTTACTCATCATATGATTTCGCTTTGAACAACAAACTTGATTTCGAGTTTGTGTCGTACCCATGGTTCCAATAACCTTTTGCTTCATCATTCCATTGACTTGATGTTGTCATTGATTGATTACATCTTCATGAAATCTCTCGACAAATGTGTCATGATCATCATCAACATTATGAACCCTTTGAGGATATAAATCGAGTTCATGATGAAAAATACCATCCTTGCTCTCGATGATTTGTGTTATCGTCGGCCACTTTATTGCCTTCCCTCCAACACAAACTTAATTGTGTTTTGTGTTATACCTTGAGTTCCTTGCTATCCAGCATTTGTTCTTCTTTACCTTGGAATATTAGCACCTTTTATGTGAAGAATGTCATGGGAATTTCACCACCTCTTGAGAGTTCTTGATAGAAGTGATACTTCTCATCATCACCATTCCTTCTTGATCCCCGTGTTGTTTATAACCGGAATGCCGACAAATGAACTATGATGTGTAAATTCAAAACTTCTAGCAACCCTATTGCTTCGAAGTTATTGGTCGATAGTTTCATTATAAGTCTATTGCTTATTGAATCATCATTCAAACATTGATCGTGCTACCTAGTCCAGATTTCCGGGTGCACCATTCTATCATTGTTCAATTGTGTATGTTTCCCTTGAGCCTACATCATTATATCATTTGATCTAACTAATGTTATCTCCTTGTTCACATAGTTGTGGAAATCCATCTTTAGGGAAATCTCGATGAATTTTCACTGAGTCCATCAGCCACTTCCTCATCCTCCCCTTGGCTTAATCATGAACTCTTATTTCGGGACTCGCTTCCATAGTTAATTTCCTGAGAATCTTATGATGTCTTCTCGTCAATTTGTGTTGCACCTTTTTCTTCTCAGGCATCCTGAGTCTGAGGTATCCTGACACCAATCAGATCTGAATCTCGGTCAGATATGAGGGTTGGAACATATTCCCTAGAGTTATAACATTGGTCTTTTACCCGATAAGGTGATGTCATGCCTAGCAAACCTGGCCGGAGGACCTATTGTTATAGTTCTTCCTTTTTGGCGAGGTTAACCATTCTTCCAAGAGGAAATTGTAAGACTTACTGTATAAGTTGTTTCTGATGGATCCTGTGTGTATCCAAAGTCTGACCTTTGCTTGAAGACCACGCCAATGCTATCTCGAAGCATGTCTGTGGTACTCCGATTTTCAATAAGAACATTTGAAGCACAATGCTAAATTTTCTTTATCAATTATCCAAACGCCGTAGTATGGGTAATGTCATGAAATCCCTCGCCCCTTTACCTAATTGATTCTCTACTTGTTGTCCTGTCATGGATGGGAAAGATATACTCTTGATACTCGGGTATAAACACATTTTCCTATCCATTGTTATGATTTATATACTAATCACATTTTCCTTTCCATTGTTTTGTTTAACCTTTCTTGTAATCTGACTTACCTGAGCAGTGATAATTCCCAGCTTATGTAGACACCTCAGTGTACAACTTTGTCAATAGGACCCTGTTGCTATTGTTGATGACATTTGGGTAACCACGGATGGACGAGAACCTTGCCTATTGGTCCGCCTCGTTCAACGAGCAGGAAAATGGTTCTCTTCGTCCCTCGCCCTTGGTACCGATGCTGTTGCCGACATAACTGACAGACTATTCCCTGACATATCTTGCTATCATGACCATGCAATATGTTAGTGCCTTACCTATTTTTAGCCGACATGGTGGGCCCATAACCCACAGTTCCACAGGATCGAAACCTGACTCTCTTGTACACCCTCCTGTTTCCAAAGTTGTTCCTCGCGCGTGGCCTCATAGGTAATTCACGAGCCACCTTCCGAGAGATCGTCAATTCTGGTATCAGACACAAAACTAATTCTCGTTGTTCTGAAACCCTTTTCACGCACTATTTCAGGCAATGACGATTGGCTATCTGCTTGAAACTTCTATTTTGCACCATCTTACCTTGCTCTCGATGACTTTCTGGAATTTCAACTCGAGAGATGCCTCTATGCCTCGTTCACTGAGATTGCCCCCAGGTACCTAACAGATGATGAGCTCCGTCCTTCCCGAGTCTTCCCACTTATCTTTTCCGTAAGTACGATGGAGATCTTGAAGAAAGGGTGATGATACATCCATNCTGTTGCCGACATAACTGACAGACTATTCCCTGACATATCTTGCTATCATGACCATGCAATATGTTAGTGCCTTACCTATTTTTAGCCGACATGGTGGGCCCATAACCCACAGTTCCACAGGATCGAAACCTGACTCTCTTGTACACCCTCCTGTTTCCAAAGTTGTTCCTCGCGCGTGGCCTCATAGGTAATTCACGAGCCACCTTCCGAGAGATCGTCAATTCTGGTATCAGACACAAAACTAATTCTCGTTGTTCTGAAACCCTTTTCACGCACTATTTCAGGCAATGACGATTGGCTATCTGCTTGAAACTTCTATTTTGCACCATCTTACCTTGCTCTCGATGACTTTCTGGAATTTCAACTCGAGAGATGCCTCTATGCCTCGTTCACTGAGATTGCCCCCAGGTACCTAACAGATGATGAGCTCCGTCCTTCCCGAGTCTTCCCACTTATCTTTTCCGTAAGTACGATGGAGATCTTGAAGAAAGGGTGATGATACATCCATTTTGCATCATGCTTTTTATATCGATATTTATTGCATTATGGGCTGTTATTACACGTTATGTCACAATACTTATGCCTATTCTCTCTTATTTTACAAGGTTTACATAAGGAGGGAGAATGCCGGCAGCGGGAATTCTGGGCTGGAAAAGGAGCAAATATTAGAGACCTATTCTGCACAACTCCAAAAGTCCTGAAACTCCACGAAAGTCATTTTTGGAAATAATAAAAAATATTGAGCGGATGAAGTACGTTAGAGGGGCCCCCACCTGGCCACGAGGGTGGGGGCGCGCCCTACCCCCTGGGCACGCCCCCTGCCTCGTGGGCCCCCTGTTGGCCCTCCGGTGGCCATCTTCTGCTATATGTGGTCTTTCGTCCGAAGAAAAATCATAAGCAACCTTTCGGGACGAGACTCCGCCGCCATGAGGCGGAACCTTGGCGGAACCAATCTAGGGCTCCGACAGAGCTGTTCTGCCGGGGACACTTTCCTCCGGGAGGGGGAAATCATCGCCATCGCCATCGCCATCACCAACCCTCCTCTCATCGGGAGAGGGCAATCTCCATCAACATCTTCACCAGCATCATCTCCTCTCAAAACCATAGTTCATCTCTTGTATCCAATTCTTGTCTCCAAGTCCGGGATTAGTACTAGTAGGTTGCTAGTAGTGTTGATTACTCCTTGTAGTTGATGCTAGTTGGTTTAGTTGGTGGAAGATCATATGTTCAGGTCCTTTATGCATATTAATACCCCTCTGATTATGAACATGAATATGCTTTGTGAGCAGTTACGTTTGTTCCTGAGTACATGGGAGAAGTCCTGCTATTAGTAGTCATGTGAATTTGGTATTCGTTCGATATTTTGATGAGATGTATGCTGTCTAGCTTCTAGTGGTGTTATGTGAACGTTGACTACATAACACTTCACCATTATTTGGGCCGAGAGGAAGGCATTGGGAAGTAATAAGTAGATGATGGGTTGCTAGAGTGACAGAAGCTTAAACCCTAGTTTATGCGTTGCTTCGTAAGGGGCTGATTTGGATCCATATGTTTCATGCTATGGTTAGGTTTACCTTAATACTTTTCTTGTAGTTGCGGATGCTTGCAATAGAGGTTAATCATAAGTGGGATGCTTGTTCAAGTAATAACAGCACCCAAGCACCGGTCCACCCACATATCAAATTATCAAAGTACCGGACGCGAATCGTATGAACGTGATGAAAACTAGCTTGACAATAATTCCCATGTGTCCTCGGGAGCACTTTTCTCTATATAAGAGTTTGTTCAGGCTTGTCCTTTGCTACAAAAAGGATTGGGCCACCTTGCTGCACTTTATTTACTTTTGTTACTTGTTGCTCGTTACAAATTATCTTATCACAAAACTATCTGTTACAACTTATTTCAGTACTTGTAGAGAATACCTTGCTGAAAACCGCTTATCATTTCCTTCTGCTCCTCGCTAGGTTCGACACTCTTACTTATAGAAAGGACTACGATAGGTCCCCTATACTTGTGGGTCATCAGATGACGACTTCATCATGATGACCTGAACCAGAGAAATGAAGACATCAACATAATGGATCGACCGCTTCGAGAAGAGCAACCAAGACCAAGAACATTCGTTAGAATTTCGTAAACTATTCTTCCCCCTTGCTCCCCTCTTAAATCTCGGGACGAGATTTCTTGTAGTGGAGGAGAATGGTGATGCCCGGATAATTAAGCTACAATGATTACACGCTAATGATGCCATGTCACCTCGGTTACTGTTGCTAATCTCGCGATAGTTTAAAATCTATTCAAAATTCAAATTCAAAATCAAGTCAAACAATTAAAGTTTTCAAAAGTCAAAACTATAATGTTCTTAATGTGACAAATAAATCATGGATAATATTGGTGAAGAAACAACATCTTTATAAAATAATTAAATACCATAAAGTGATTAAAACAATGGCAAAAACAATTAATTATACTCCTATTGTATTTTACAAAATACTAAACTATTAAAGCTAGGTGCCAAAGTTATTGTGGCAGTGGTATAATTATTGTTACTATTTTAGGTGCTAATTGAATGTTTTACAAAACTAAAGCAATTTGGGAAATAATGTTAAAACAAAAAATAAAAATAAGAAAAGGGAAGAGACTAAACAAAAAATAATAATAAAGTAAAAAGAGGGGGAAACCACCAGGCCAACTGGGCCACCCTGGCCCGACCGGCCCACCCCACTCTCCATATCCCCCTATCGGCCGAAACCCTAGCCCCACTCCACCACTACCCCCCGACCCCCACTCTCTCTCGCTCGCTCCCCCTCTCCCCCCGGTTTCTAGATCGGGGCAAACCACCCCGACCCCATCGTCCCTGACGCCGCCGCCGCACACCATCGCCGCCTCGTCCCGCCACAGCTTCGCCGGAGCACCTCCTCATCCTCTTCCCCGCTGGATCGCCCGAGCCCAGAGCCGCTCGACCCCGACGTCGGCCCCTCCCCGAACGGCGTCGCCCTCTGCCGCCCCCATCGCCGGCGAGACTGACGCCACCTCCCTGATCCCACTGCCTTCCCCCTGCAGCTCCCATGAGAGGAACCCCCTCCTATCCTCCTTTCCCTCCTCTCATATGGCCATCGCCCACCACTCGCGCGCGTGCACTGGTGCGCACCACGACGCACCGCGCGCCTCCCCCTGCTTTGGACACCGAGGCCCACGCTCACAGTGGCCTCGCCCGCACCGTCGCCTCTCACTCCATGCGCCCGGTTCGCGCACCGACCTCCCCCTACACGTCTCGGGCCACGCCCCGACGCCTCCCGTGCGCTCCTGCCATGGTCGCGCCTTGGCCGCCCCCTGCCGCCGCTCTCCATCCGTCGTGCAGCCCAGGTGCTGCTCCTCTGCGGGCGCCGCTCGCCGCGCGTCCGCGCCATTCCTCCACCACATCGTCGTGCGGCCCCGCACCGACCCGACCGCGCCACCCCCTCCAGCCTGCGCCGCCCTGCTCCGATCCGCCGCTGTGGCCGGCGCCCTACTAGGTGGTCACGGGCGCACGCCCGGGCGCCCACTGCCCGCTAGTACCCGCACCCGTTAAGGCCCCTCTGGGCCACAGACACATGGGGCCCACGCCCCAGAACGGATTTAAAAAATGAAAAAAATCTAATTAATTAATTAATTAGTTAACTAAATTAATTAACTTAATTAATTGTGATTAATTAACCTAATTAACTGTTAGTTAGTTAATTAGTCAATGACACGCGGGACCCTCACGTCAGTTTGACCAGTCAACACCTCTATTGACTGCTGACGTCATGCTGATGCAATAATAATAATTTAGAATTAATTTAATAATAATAAATTAGAAAATGATTTAAAACTTTAAAAATTAATAGTAAATAAACCGTAGCTCGGATGGAAAAGCTTTGTACATGAAAGTTGCTCAGAACAACAAGACGAATCTGAATACACAACCTGTTCGTCCACCACACATCCCTAGAAAAGCAAGCTCGCAACTTTCCCCCTCCGGTTCATCTGTCCGAAAACGCGAAACACCGGGAATACTTTCTCGGATGTTTTCCCCTTCGTCGGTATCACCTACTACCGCGTTTGGGCTCCCCTAGCAACGCTCATTGTCATGTCATGCACCGTCATGCGTATGTTTGCATTGTATTTATTGTTTCTTCCCCCTCTTCTCTCGCTAGACAACGAGACCGACGCCGCTGCTACCCAGTACGACTACGGTGTTGACGACCCCTCCTTCTCGGCTGAGCTTCCAGGCAAGCCCCCCCTTGATCACCAGATATTGCCTATTCCTTCTCTCTATTGCTTGCATTAGAGTAGTGTAGCATGTTACTGCTTTTGGTTAATCCTATTCTGTTGCATAGTCTGTCTTTGCTACTACTGTTGTTACCTTTACCTGCAATCCTAAATGCTTAGTATAGGATGCTAGTAGTCCATCAGTGGCCCTACATTCTTGTCCGTCTGCCATGCTGTACTATCGGGCCGTGATCACTCGGGAGGTGATCACGGGTATATACTTATATACATAATATATGATACATGTGCTGACTAAAGTCGGGTCGGCTTGTAGAGTACCCGCGAGTGATTCACGGATTGGGGGCTGAAAGGACCTTTGTCCCGATAGCCCTCTGGGTGGATCTTTGTGGCGGAGCGACAGGGCAGGCTGAGACCACCTAGGTGAGAGGTGGGCCTGGCCATGGTCAGTGTCCGTGGTTACTTCAAAATAACACGCTTAACGAGATCTTGGTATTTGATCTGAGTCTGGCCACCGGCCTATACGCACTAACCAACTACGCGGGAACAGTTGTGGGCACTCGATGTCGTGGTATCAGCCGAAGCCTTCTTGACGTCAGCGATTGAGCGGCGCGCGGCGGATTGGACCGTAAGCCTGCTGTCGGTGTCAAAACCGGTGGATCTCGCGTAGGGGGTCCCGAAATGTGCGTCTAAGGCGGATGGTAACAGCAGCAAGGGACACGATGTTTACCCAGGTTCGGGCCCTCTCTATGGAGGTAATACCCTACTTCCTGCTTGATTGATCTTGATGAATATGATTATTACAAGAGTTGATCTACCACGAGATCGTAGAGGCTAAACCCTAGAAGCTAGCCTATGGTATGATTGTTGTTGTCCTACGGACTAAACCCTCCGGTTTATATAGACACCAGAGGGGGCTAGGGTTACACAGGGTCGGTTACAACAGAAGGAGATCTACATATCCGTATCGCCAAGCTTGCCTTCCACGCCAAGAGAGTCCCATCCAGACACGAGATGAAGTCTTCAATCTTGTATTTTCATAGTCCAACAGTCCTGCCAAAGGATATAGTTCGGCTGTCCGGATACCCCCTAATCCAGGACTCCCTCAGTAGCCCCTGAACCAGGCTTCAATGACGATGAGTCCGACGCAGATTGTTTTCGGCATTGCAAGGCGGTTTCCTCCTCTGAATACTCCATAGAAGATCTTGAACAACAAGGATAGTGTCCGGCTCTGCAAAACAAGTTCCACATACCATCGTAGAGAGAATAATATTTCCACAAATCTTATCTGCCGACGTATTATAGCATGACATCACACCATGGCCCGGTCACTATTCGAACCGTTTTTCACAACTAGCCACCGCACATATCGCGAGGCAGTTTCCTAGGCACGTCTTGTCGAAGCAGAGATCGTGTCCCCTTATCACGAGATTCTCATCAATACGGACATGGGTAACCCAACCGCGCCATCAATTACGGCGCTTGGGGATCAAGTGAGTTTTACTAGGCAAGTGGGGGCGCATAGATTCGTCCGCCTTTATAACGGGATAAGGACTTCACCCTTTTCACCCACGCCTTCTTCCCTCTCGCATATCCATTCTTGCGCACTCGAGCTCCAACGCCCAAGCTTGCACCTTTTCTCCTCAAACCAGTTCAATCATGTCTGGAGCGGGAGGCAAGTGGATGAAATCCTCCATCATGGAGGAGGACATCAAGAAGCTGCGGGGAGCCGGATACTTGGCGGCGGACATCGCGCACCGGCTGCCCGACGCGGGGCAGATCGTCCCTACCCCGGAACCTTACGAGAGGGTAGTCTTCCTCACCCACTTCGTCCGCGGACTGGGATTTCCTCTCCACCCATTCGTCTGCGGCCTCATGTTCTACTACGGGCTGGACTTCCATGACCTGGCCCCGAACTTCATCCTCAACATCTCGGTGTTTATCGTCGTGTGCGAGGCCTTCCTCCGCATCCAGCCCCACTCCAGCCTGTGGCTGAAGACCTTCAATGTCAAGCCGAAGGTTGTAGGCGGCCAGCAAGCGGAATGCGGCGGCGCCATGGTGAGCAAAATGCCCAATGTCACATGGCTCGAGGGCTCCTATGTGGAGACCATAAAGGGTTGGCAATCGGGGTGGTTCTACATCACCGAGCCGCGCGACACCAACTGGGTGGCGGCCCCCGAGTTCCGATCCGGAATCCCCACGCGGCTCACCTCCTGGAAAGAGAAGGGTCTGTCCTGAGGCAACCCGGTAGAGCTGACCGGACTCCAGACCTGCATCAGGAACATGATGAACAGGAAAATCAAGCTTGTCAACGTGGTCCAGGTCATGCTGTTCCGCCGGATCCTCCCGTGTCAACAACTGGTATTCAATTTGTGGGAGTTCGACCCGACAGAGCACCAGACGCTGCAGGAGCTTTTCGACACGACGCACAAGGACGTCTGTAAGGTGTTGTTTAAAGGGGCCAAGGTACCTCCTCCCCTTACCGTGGACCGCGGAGTCAGCGCAAAGCGCCGCGCCGATCTGGTAGGTTTTTACACATCACAAGATGTTTAGTTTCCTCAGTTTAATCATATGCAGGATCTAAGCCCTCATGCCTTTGACAAGACGGGGTGGAGACGGCCGAGCGGATTGACTGCCCAGCCCCCTGCCTGAAGATCCAGCAGACGCTCTCCTGACGGAGATGCTGACTCCGGTACCTTACGAGGTTCCAGGGAAGACGGCCAAGAAGAAGGCCACGGGGACCCGACAGGGTCTCCGACGCAAGGTTGTGTTGGACTCATCGGCCGAACACTCCGAGGCGCACTCCTCCCACGACGACGAGGAGGAAGAGGAAATTCTCCCTAGCCGGGGGAGACAAGAAAAGGAAGGCCGCCCCAACCGGGGAGGTGAAGGGTCCAAGAAAGGAAGGACCCTCCTTCCGGACTACTCCACGACCGCCGCCCACATCGACGACGAGTGGTTGCCCAGGGACAAGCTCCTGGCGAAGTCGTAAGTATCCGGATACCATAATAATTCTTGATATATTTTATCGCACTGCTTCTCATCACGCCGAACATGATCATGCAGTCCATCCCGAGCCCAAATCGACGTATCTTCGTCGGATGGTTCTTTGGACCTTTAAGATATGAATAGTGATTCACTTCCGACCGCCTCCACCCCTCGCCCTACGGACAACGCCGAGGTGTTGTCTCAAAGGGCACCGAGCCGGGGGGAGGTAGTCCTGGAGGCGCCTGAAGGTGACACTCCGGAACCTGGGCGCAAAGGGAGCAAGACTCCCATGGGCTCCGAGTTCGGCCTCCAGGCGAGCACCGCACCGGAACCTTGAGTGGTTCCGGACTCTGTCAGGCGACCCCCTGTGAAGAGGGGAAAGCCGCCCGTGCCGGTGACCTCTGTCCATCCAGAGGCACCGGACAACTTGCTGGAAGCGCTCCAAGGCGCTTCCATCAACGAAGAACACCGCACTATCATGAGTGCGGTGATGGAGAAGGTTCAGTCCGCCAAAAGCGGACTAACTGAAGCTTGCGCCAGCCTCCAAACAGGCTTTGAGGTAAGCAAATTATAGGGAAATATCACCACATAGACAATAGCTGTTGGTAAGGCATTCATTATGCAAAGTAGGCATGCGAAAGAAAATTTCCATTTACTTACCCTAGTTCGGAGCTCTCCAGGAGCGTTCGCAGATCTGCCCGGTAGTGTGTCTGACGCCGTGGAGTTCTACCGGGCCGAGGAGGTAAGCTCGACGGAGAAGTTGTTCTGGTCTCAGTATACTGGGACCGAACACCCGATGCCCGTGAGCGATCAGCTGAAGCAACTGGTCGAGCTCCACAAGGCGGCCGAACAGGCCATGATGGGCCTTATAGTCCAAATGTGGCCTGACGATTCCCTTCCCAACAGCTACTTCGGCCTGGTGAGGCGGCTTGTAGATGCCTGCCCACGGCTGGAAGTCATCAAGCGGTCCGTCTGCATCGAAGGTGCACACAGGGCTCTTGCCCGTGCAAAGGTGCACTGGGCGAAGATGGACGCCGAAAAGCTGGTGAAGGAGGGGCCGCCGCAGGGCAAGGAGCATCGCCACCCCGAAATGTATTGTGAAAGTGTCCTGAAGGGTGCCCGTCTCGTGGCGGACGAATGTACCAAAGATGTAATCTTTGAATGAACTTTCTCATGTGATCCTTGTGTTTATGAAAACTAGTTCATGTTCGTTATGCAACGCTTTTGTATTTAAAATATTACCTTCTATGCGGCCGTTTATAAATTCTGAGAGTTGCTAGTCGTCGGCTTCTGCCCCCATGCAACTAGTGCTGGGGTGTTCGGGATAAATCTGAGCACTCTTTTTCCCATTCTTGGGTACTTCAAGGGAGGTGATTAGCGCAACGAACCAGGCAATCGGACTATAATGCTTTATCGCTCTCACATAGCCATAGAAGTGTACAATTTTAAATTTTGGTGAAGCCCCTAGTCTTCGGAAAGCCGAATTTGGGGCGCTATACACGCCTAAGCCGAACAAGGCCGGCTCCTCGCCCAAATCGGAAAAAGTCTTTAGGGACTTGAGACCTCTCGAACAGCGACCAGCTCTCGCCTCATCATGACAGTCAGTTTTAGCTTTCTCTACTGAGGTGCTCAGCCGGAAGAACCGGGGCACAATCGCAGTAGTTCTCCTAGTGCTACCTTAGCCGATATAGCGGAACGTAAGGTACCAAAACATGGGAGCCGGTCAAACCCAACTATTGACCCAAGAGATGATTCGGAGCTTATGCATATAATGCTATAAGTTCGGGGTGCCGCACTGTCGAAAGTGTTCGGACTTCTCACGCCGAATTATGGGGTATACGGAAGCCCCTGGCGTATTGGCCGTACCACAGTGTACGGGTGCTGATTGTCATAAATAAGCATATATATAAAAGAATATAGGATGCAATAATAGACTAGTACTATGCATTGTTTATTTAAGAAATGTGTTAAAGCATACTAATACAAGTGGTGCGGTAAGCAAACAATAGGACTATTTGACATGTCCCATCCAAGGGCAAGATGCGGACTGGTATCTTAAAATAGGTATTTAGCTCGTTATCAGAGACCACCTGGGGATTCCATTGTACGACGTAGCTTCCTGCCTCCTTGGGTGTTGTATCATGTGTCCGGCTACAGTACTTCCAGATAAGGCTTCCAGAGAGTAGAGTCCTGAAAGAGAGAGGGAGAGAGAGCAATGAAGGTAGTAAGCCCCTAGTGCGGTTAAACCGCATTGTGGGACGCGTCGTAGTCGTGCCCCCGCCTATGCCCATGGTATTTTCACTGCGTAATTATGCACACGTGGGACGGACTTTGCCGTTGTGCTAAGACTAGGGCGGGGGCCGGATTGCTAGGCGAGCTCTGAGCGTGCCAGGCGATCTTGTTGCATGTTATTCTGGATGCGCTTGACTGTGTCCGGGGGCTTGATCGCCGAACTGGTGGATTGCCTCAAAAGGCTGCTTTGTGCTTCTGCTGCGAGGGTCGCAGTGTGCTCTTCCGTACGGAGCGAGCGTTCTGTGTTTCCATTGACTGTTATGACCCCCTAGGTCCTGGCATCTTAAGCTTGAGGTTTGCGTAATGCGGTACCGCATTGAATCTTGCAAATGCGGTGTGCCCGAGCAGTGCGTGATAGCCAATGTGGAACGGGACGATATCGAAGATTAACTCCTCGCTTTGGAAGTTGTCCGGAGATCCAAAGACCACTTCCAGTGTGATTGAGCCCGTACAATGGGCCTCTACACCTGGAATAACGCCTTTAAAGGTCGTATTGGTGGGTTTGATCCTCGAGGGGTCTATACCCATTTTGCGCACTGTATCCTGGTAAAGCAGGTTTAGGCTGCTGCCGCCATCCATAAGGACTCAAGTGAGGTGATATCCGTCAATGATTGGGTCTAGGACCAATGCGGCAGATCCGCCATGATGGATACTCGTGGGGTGGTCCCTACGATCAAATGTGATCGGACAAGAGGATCATGGGATGAACTTTGGGGCGATGGGCTCCATCGCGTATACGTCCCTTAGTGCACGCTTCCGTTCCCTTTTGGGGATGTGGGTTGCGTATATCATGTTTACTGTCCTCACTTGTGGGGGGAACCTCTTCTGTCCTCCCATGTTCGGCGGTCGTGGCTCCTCCTCGTCATCGCTGTGCAGCCCCTTGTCCTTATCTTCGGTATTTAACTTGCCGACCTGCTTGAACATCCAACATTCTCTGTTGGTGTGATTGGCTGGCTTATCGGGGGTGCCGTGTATTTGACACGAGCGATCGAGTATGCGGTCCAAACTGGACGGGCCTGGAGTACTTCTTTTGAATGGCTTTTTCTACCGAACGGATTTAGAGCCTCTGAATCCGGCATTGCCTGCCGTGCCCTCGGTGTTATCACCGTTGCTGCGGTGCTTGTGTTTGCTGCGACGTGGCCTGCCGTTGCTGTCCTTGGTATCCGAAGTGCCAAGGTTCCTTGATATGTTATTGCTACGAGCCAGCCAGCTATCCTCTCCCGCGCAAAAGCGGGTCATGAGTGTCATGAGGGCTGCCATTGATTTCGGATTTTCCTGGCCGAGGTGCCGACAAAGCCACTCGTCACGGATGTTGTGCTTGAATGCCGCTAAGGCTTCTGCATCCGGACAATCGACAATTTGGTTTTTCTTTGTTAGGAACCGTGTCCAGAATTGCCTGGCTGATTTCCCTGGCTGCTGAATTATGTGGCTCAAGTCATCGGCGTCTGGTGGTCGCACATAAGTGCCCTGGAAATTGTCGAGAAATGCGTCTTCCAGATCCTCCCAACAGCCGAGGGAGTCTGCTGGCAGGCTATTCAGCCAATGCCGAGCTGGACCTTTGAGTTTTAACGGGAGGTACTTGATGGCATGTAGATCATCACCGCGGGCCATGTGGATGTGGAGGAGGAAGTCATCGATCCATACCGCAGGATCTGTTGTACCATCATATGATTCGATATTTACAGGTTTAAAACCTTCTGGGAATTCATGCTCCATTACTTCGTTGGTGAAGCATAGGGGGTGTGTCGCGCCTCTGTGCTGGGCTATGTCACGATGCAGCTCGTATGAGTCCTGCCTGCTGTATTCGGCCCGTCCAGAATTGTTGTATCCGGCGATGCGGTCACCGTCCCTTGTAGGGGCACGATCCCATGATCCACAGATCGATCTAGCGTGTTTTGCCCTGTCTTCCAATACGTTTCGTGGGTCTCGCGTGTTTCCCGTTGCCTTGGTATGTTTGTTTGAATGGCGGCGGGGTGCAGGCTGAGTTTCAGGCCGTACTGCCTCTCTATCTCGGCCACGGGGTGGTCGATCAGCCGCATTGAACGCGGGGTGACCTCTGGAAGGGCGTTCGAGTTCGTACTCCTCAGCCGCAAGGACTTCAATCCATCTATCTGCTAGCAGATCCTGATCAGCTCGAAGCTGTTGCTGCTTTTCCCTCAGGCTGTTTGTTGTGGCAATAAGCCGGCGCTTAAAGCGCTCCTGCTCGACAGGATCCTCAGGCACGACAAATTCTTCGTCGTCGAGGCTCGCTTCGTCTTCGGAGGGAGGCATATAGTTGTCGTCCTCCGTTTCTCCCTCTGCCGCTCTCTTAGGAGGGTTGGCTTGTTCATCCTCCGGCTCTTGATCATTCTGGAGGGGATTGTCATCTTCTTCGGCACGGTCCGGATACTGTTATCTGCTGTGCCGGTATCACCGCTTTTGCTGTGGCGAGACTTAGAGCGGCGCTGCTGACATCGGCGCTGGGGTTGCTTCTTGGAGGGGTCGTCCTCTGTTGTCTTGTCGCCATTGCCTTCTTTGGGTGTGTCCACCATGTATATATCATATGATGAGGTGGCGATCCAGTGCCCTGTGGGCAGTGGTTCCTGTTCGCCTCCGGCATCGGTGTCCATATCATCGATGTCTTCAGAGTCGAAGTTGAGCATGTCGGTTAAATCGTCGACAGTGGCTACTAAGTGGGTGGTGGGTGGGGATTGAATTTCTTCGTCGTCCGCATCCCACTCTAGCCGGACATAGTTCGGCCAAGGTTCTCCGGACAGGGAGAGAGATTTCAATGAGTTCGGTATGTCGCCGAAGGGCGAGTGCTGAAAGATATCTGCGGAGGTGAACTCCATGATCGGCGCCCAATCGGATTCGATAGGTATGGGCGCGGGTGGTACGGAGTCCGTGGCCGAGGACGAGTCCAGCAGTTCGGCGACACGGCTCTCGTGAAGGGTAAGGTCAATATTCGGCTCTATCGCCATTGAGGGCACGGCCTCCGTGGCGGAGTCTATCCTCCCGTCCTCGCATCGTGCGATCTGCTCTGGACTAGAGGCCGGAGTAGTTGCTGGCGTGATCTCCCGAACACCGTCCGATAGTAGAGCTATATCGTGCTCGTCGTGATCGTGCGGCACACCTGGCATCGGCCCTAATTCGTCGAAGATCAAGTCTCCGCGGATAACGGCAGTGTAATTCAAGTTTCCAAACCTGACCTGATGGCCAGGGGCGTGGCTCTTGATCTGCTCTAGATGGCCAAACGAGTTGGCCCGCAGTGCGAAGCCGCCGAATATGAAGATCTGTCCGGGGAGGAAAACCTCACCCTGGACCGCATCGTTTTTGATGATCGAAGGGGCCATCGAACCTTGCAGTGAAGACATAGTGGAACTCTCAATGAAAGCACCAATGTCGGTGTCAAAACCGGCGGATCTCGGGTAGGGGGTCCCGAACTGTGCGTATAAGGCGGATGGTAACATGAGGCAAAGGACACGATGTTTACCCAGGTTCGGGCCCTCTCTATGGAGGTAATACCCTACTTCCTGCTTGATTGATCTTGATGAATATAAGTATTACAAGATTTGATCTACCACGAGATCGTAGAGGCTAAACCCTAGAAGCTAGCCTATGGTATGATTTTTGTTGTCCTACAGACTAAACCCTCCGGTTTATATAGACACCGGAGGGGGCTAGGGTTACACAGAGTCGGTTACAACAGAAGAAGATCTACATATCCGTATCTCCAAGCTTGCCTTCCACGCTAAGAGAGTCCCATCCGGACACGAGACGAAGTCTTCAATATTGTATCTTCATAGTCCAACAGTCCGACTAAAGGATATAGTCCGGCTGTCTGGATGCCCCCTAATCCAGGACTCCCTCACCTGCTCTTGTATTAAGGGGTCTAGGTCTGCTTCCAGCCGCCCACACAACGTGTAGGTGTGCAATGGGCGATGGGCCCAGACCCCTGTGCGCATAGGATTTAGACCGGCGTGCTGACCTCTCTGTTGTGCCTAGGTGGGGCTGCGACGTGTTGATCTTCCGAGGCCGGGTATGACCCACGAAAGTGTGTCCGACCAAAGGGGATCGAGTGTGTTGGGTAATGTGGTGCACCCCTGCAGGGAATTTTATCTATTCGAATAGCCGTGATCTTCGGTAACAGGACGAGTTGGAATTGTACCTTGACCTTATGACAACTAGAACCGGATACTTAATAAAACACACCCTTCCAAGTGTCAGATACAACCCGGTGATTGCTCTCTAACAGGGCGACGAGGAGAGGATCGCTGGGTAGGATTATGCTATGCGATGCTACTTGGTGAACTTACCATCTACTCTCTTCTACATGCTGCAAGATGTAGGCTGCCAGAAGCATATTCTTCGATAGGATTAGCTATCCCCCTCTTATTCTGGCATTCTGCAGTTCAGTCCACCGATATTGCCTCTTTACACATATACCCATGCATATGTAGTGTAGATCCTTGCTTGCGAGTACTTTGGATGAGTACTCACGGTTGCTTTGCTGCTTCTTTTTCCCCCTTTCCCGATTATTGCGATGATACGATGGAGTCCAGGAGCCAGAGGATCCAGAGGATGATTCTACATGGAGTTCGGCTTCGAGGAGTAGTTAGGAGGTCCCAGGCAGGAGGCCTCGCCTTTTCGATCGTTGCTACTTTTGTGCTAGCCATCTTATGGCAACTTGTTTAACTTATGTCTGTACTCAGATACTGTTACTTCCGCTGACTCGTCTATGATCGAGAACTTGTATTCAAGCCCTCGAGGCCCCTGGCTTGTAACATGATGCTTGTATGACTTATTTTATTTCTAGAGTTCTGTTGTGATATCTTCCCGTGAGTCGCTGATCTTGATCGTACACGTTTGCGTGTATGATTAGTGTATGATTGAATTCCTGAATAAAACTTTTTACAAGTTATAGGAGTTCCGTTATCATGAGGATCATTATCATGGGTAGGTGTTTTAGGTGCTTCATCTTTGTTCTCCATAGAATTTTCCGCACTATTAATTTTAGTAATAACTTTATCAAGAGTAGACATGGTAGCAAAAAGCGAGAATAGCAACACGACATATTTTTGGTATTTTGGAATATTTTTGGTAAGAAAACCAAAAGAGAAAGTAATTAGGAAAAAAATATAAAAAGTAAATAAAAAGTTTGTGTGAAGGTACCTGATTTGATAGAAGATGATTCCCGGCAACGGCGGCAGTAATTCCTTTGCTACTCCCGCAGGAGTTGTTGGGTTTCCCTAAAGAGGAAGGTTGACGTAGCATAGAAGCAAAGTATTTCCGTCAGATAAGAACCAAGGTTTAATCAAACCAGTAGGTTTCAACTAGCTCACAAGATAAGCTACACCTACACAGACAATAATACTTGCACCCAACATGTTGATAATCCCCAAGTGCACGGAATGATCGTAGCAATTCCCAATGGTGGAAGTGAGAAGTATGGAGTGTCAAACCCACAAGGAGCTAAAGGTAAGATCAATATTCTCTCAAGTCCTATCTGCCACAGATACGACTCTACGTACACCGAACGTTTGTTTCCAACTAGAAACGAGAAATAAAACTATGTTGTGGGTATGAAGAGGATAACTTTGCATGGTATCGGAGAGCTAAAACATAAAAGTAGGTGCTGTTATCGTAAAGCTAAAATATATTACTAAATATTATAAATAGCGAGTGTGGAATAATGATGGATCGGTGTGCGGAATTATCCTAGGTAATCGTTAACAAGACCGGTAATCACTATTGCAATTTCATATGAGGGAGAGGCATAAGCTAACATACTTTTTCTTCTTGGATCATATGCACTTATGATTGGAACTCTAGCAAGCATCCGCAACTACTAAAGATCATTAAGGTAAAACTCAACCATAGCATTAACATATCAAGTCCCCTTTACCCCATACGCAACAACCCCCTAGGACAGCACCAAAATAAAACATACAACTCATACCAATCTAGATCATCAATCAACCCAAAGACAAATGATAACTACTCAAAACATCATAGGATGGCAACACATCATTGGATCATAATATGTGGCATAAAGCACCATGTTCAAGTAGGGATTATAGCTGGGTGCGGGAGAGTGGACCGCGTAAAATAGATGAGGATGGTGATGATCATGGTGATGTTGATTAAGACGATCACCGCAGCGATGATTCCCCTCCCGATGGCACTCCGGCGCCACCGGAAGAGAGGAGGAGAGGTTATCCCCCTTGTGCTTCCTCCTCCATGGCCTCCCCCTTGGATGGGGCGAGGTTCTCCCTCTGGTCCTTGGCCTTCATGGCGATGATGGCCCCTCCGGGATCCTCCTCCATGGCCTCCGGTGATGATGGCCCCCTCCGGCATGGTGCCAGAGAGGGCCTAGATTGATTTCTCGTGGATACAGAGGCTTGCGGCGGTGGAACTTCCGATCTAGGTTATTTTCTAGAGGTTTCTGTATTTATAGGAATTTTTGGCGTAGGTTTCACGTCAGGGGGGTTCTCCGAGTTGTCCACGAGATAGGGGCCCACGCCCGGGGGGGTGGGCGCGCCCCCCACCCTCGTGGACAGCCCGAGACTCTTGTGGTCCAACTCTTTTGCTCCAGGAGATTCTTTTGGTCTATAAAAAATCAACAAAAATTGGCACGTCAATTGGACTCCGTTTGGTATTCCTTTTCTGTAGAACTCAAAAACAAGGAAAAAACAGAAACTGGCACTGGGCTCTAGGTTAATAGGTTAGTCCCCAAAATCATATAAAATAGCATATAAATGCACATAAAACATCTAAGATGGATAATATAATAGCATGAATACTTCATAAATTATAGATACGTTGGAGACGTATCAGCATCCCCAAGCTTAATTCCTGCTCGTCCTTGAGTAGGTAAATGATAAAAGAAATAAGTTATGAAGTGTGAATGCTAGCAGGTGCACAAGTTTGATCAATGATAATTTTGATCACCTTTTCTAGCATCATTATATGTCATAACAGTAGCTCATCTCATAAAACTTTTCATGATCAAGTAACAAGCTGTTCACATGTTAAAGTATACATCATAAACTTTCTTGAAAACTAACAAATAGTGCTCTTAGTCATCAAACAATTGCAATTCATCTTATTTTTAGGAAGGGTCTATGTCAGAGCTTTGATTTAGCAAACTCCACATACTCAACTATCATTTAATCTTTCGCAATTGCTAACACTCACGTGATATTTATGGGTTCAAGGTTTTAATCGGACACAGACAAAGATAGGGGCTTATAGTTTCGCCTCCCAACCTTTTACCTCAAGGGTAATGTCAACAATAATAGTTCATGATAACTTACATCCAGTTGGATATATATCAGGATCTTTCCAACACAATGTGCTTGCCAAAGGATAAAATGTAAAAAGGGATAGGTGAAGATCACCATGACTCTTGCATAAGGTAGAAGATATAAGTTAAAGATAAGCCCTTCGCAGAGGGAAGCAGAGGTTGTCATGTGCTTTTAAAGTTGGATGCACAAAATCTTAATGCAAAAGAACGTTACTTTATATTGCCTCTTGTGATAGAGACCTTTATTATGCAGTCCATCGCTTTTATTTCTTCCCTATCACAAGTTCGTATAAAGCTTATTTTCTTCGCACTAATAGATCAACATGTTTAGAGAGAAATTTTTATTGCATGCACCGATGACAACTTACTTGAAGGATCTTACTCAATCCATAGGTAGATATGGTGGACTCTCATGGCAAAACTAGTTTAAGGGATATTTGGAAGCACAAGTAGTATCTCTACTTGGTGCAAAGAATTTGTCTAGCATAAGGGGGAAAGGCAAGCTCAGCATGTTGGATGATCCATGACAATATACTTTATTTCAGATATAAGAAAACATAACCATTACGTTGTCTTCCTTGTCCAACATCAACCTTTTAGCATGTCATATTTTAATGAGTGCTCACAACTACAAAAGATGTCCAAGATATTATATTTATATGTGAAATCTCTCTTCCTTTAATATTCTTTCATGAATTGTTCAAGTGACCAATTCTGAGTTTGCTACCCTTCAATAAGTTTACTACCTATACTTATTATGTGTGAAGTCATCACTCCCCATGTTATAAGCATATGAAACATATATATATTCAGATTTATGATATTCAATTCATTCAACCATTTACTCATAGGATATACGTGAAGCACGTGAGTAAATGACAAACTACTCCAAAAAGATATAAGTGAAGAACACTGAGTAGGCAAATAATTAACTAGCCATGGGAGGATTCTATTTCATGCAAGATTTCAGATCCAATGATTTTATTCAAACAGCAAGTAAAAATGAAAATACGCTCCAAGCAAAACACATATCATGTGACGAATAAAAATATAGCCTTGAGTCTTCCTTGAATATTACCTTGGGGTGCCTTGGGAATGCCCAAGCTTAGGGTATTTCCACTCCTTATTCTCCTCATATTGATATCTCACCCAAAGCTTGAAAACTTCAATCACACAAAACTTAACGGAACTTCGTGAGATAGGGTAGTATGATAAAGTGCAAACCATTCACTTTGGTACAGTCAAAGATAAGGTTCATAGTTTTTCTCATACAATGCCTACTGTAACTTATCATTTCTACAATTTGTATTGAGAAATATAAGCCATAGAAACTAGAAAACAAGCAAACTATGCAATGAAAACAGAATCTGTGAGAAACAGAACAGTGTGTAATGATCTGAACAGCAACCATACTTCTGCTACTCCAAAAATTATGAAATAAATTGGTGGACGTGAGGAATTTGTCTATTAATCATCTGCAAAAAGAAACAACCTAAAAGCACTCTCCAGTAAAAAAATGGCACTACTAGGAAAAGGCCTACTAATGGCGCACCGGTTTTGCCTACTAATGGCGCACTACCGGTGCGCCATTAGTACCACGCCATTAGATTTTTTTTTTCCATTAGTATCTGGTATTCTAATGGCGCACCACATAGAAGTGCGCCATTAGTAACAATATTTTTTCAAATTTTTTTTCAATTTTTTTCAATTTTTTTTATTTTTTTTTTCTTAATCTCAGGTCACTATGGCTTAATCTTTGGTCAATATGCTTAATCTCAGGTCAAATCGCACTCCGTGGTCAAACTTCTCGAAAGGTCACCCATCCTCACACTACTCCAGCCCAAGCACGCTTAACTTCAGAGTTCTATCCAACCCCAGCAACAGCTCACTTCACAGGCACTTGTTGATATATCTAGCATATCAATCCTATTATACCTTGTTGATGTCTAGGACTTTGTTCATGTTCATGACTATGATGAAATTTTGAAAAATATTTCAAACTTCCCGGTCATATTACGTATCATTTTTTGAAAAAAAAATCAAAAAAAAATTCAAAACCAATTTTTTTTTCTGTTACTAGTGGCGCACCACATCCACGGTGCGCCACTAGTAAGTTTGAAATTTTTTGAATTTTTTTGCCTCTAGATCTTGAAAGGCCCGTAACTTTTTTTCTGTTAGGTTTTTGGGGATTTTGAAAATGTTTAACGGGGTTCCCCCGATTAAATTTGGATGTAACTTTTTGAGTAGATGATTTTTCATATAAAAAACTTTTTCATCTGAGTTCGTATGCAAAAGTT
>LR880972.1:892830287-892884718 GCA_904067115.1 Aegilops sharonensis | reverse complement strand
TTCTACTTTCCACATAAGAAAAATTCTTCTCATTCGGAATAGTGGGGTCACTAATTCCTAAAGTTGACACTTTTCCAAACCTGCTTTAGATGATAGTATTATTCATACTCGAAAAGATATAAGTGAAGTTCATGGAGCATTGTTTAATTAATATAGACTAACCAATATCCAAGCTCAAAATATATAAGTGAAGCACACGAAGCATTCTATAAAACCATACTCAAATGATTTAAGTGAATGACAAAGAGCAATTCTATAAGATCATACTCAAAAGATATAAGTGAAGCACATGAATCATTCTATAAATTGATGAACGGACATCTCATACTAGCATGGTTCTTAAAGAAAAAGAAAAAACACTAAGGACACAAATCATGTGAACAAAACAAAAACCGAGGTATACCGATAATTGTTGAAGAAGAAAGATGGGATGCCAACCGGGGCATCCCCAAGCTTAGATGCTCGAGTATCCTTGGAATATTTACTTGGGGTGCCTTGGGCATCCCCAAGCTTGAACTCTTGCCTCTCTTTATTCTTCTCACATCGGTAACTCCTCGTTCTTCGAACACTTCATCAACAAAAACATAACAAAAACTTTGTGAGATCCGTAGGTATACTAAAGCAAATCACTACTTTTAGGTTTTGTTGCAAACTCATTCCAATTTCATATTAGCACTTTATCTACTGTATTCCAACTTCACCATGGTTCATACCCCCCGATACTACCCATAGATTCATCAGAATAAGCGATCAACACATAGAAAACAGAATCTGTCAAAAACAGGACAATATGTAGTAATCTGGAAGTTTAGTAAACTTTTGTAACTCCAAAAAATTCTAAAAAATATGAAAATTGAAAAAAAAAATTGTACAAAAGTAATGTGCAAAAAGTTTCAGACCCATTTTACTTTCCAGTAAAAAAATGTAAATTCACACACTACAGCCAAAGTTTCGGTTTTTGTACTGCACATAGTAAAAAAGCAATCTAATTATCCTAAAACCAAAGCTTGGTACATTATTTTTATAATACAATGGATACACACAAGGGGATAATTATTTATAGAGAAACTTCCATGAAAAATTCTACATTGTTTCCGTGAGCATGAACACAAGTGCTCAAGGTCGACCCTCACTTCTTCAATGCATAACTTTCCAATCACTTCTCTTTTTGAAAAACTTTTTAGGCAAGGGAGGCAAGTAAATTTTTTTATATTTTCGTTCTTAATTTTTTTTGTATGTTTCACCCACAACTAAACATAAACAAAAAGGAAAAAACAAAATCCACTTAGTGAAGAAAGCAAACAAGCACACACGAGAATATCAACCCCACGCTATTGCTCCCCGGCAACGGCGCCAGAAAAGAGCTTGATAATACCCAAGTGCAGGGAATCATCGTAGCAATTCACAAAGGTGGAAGTGATAAGTATGGAGTGTCGAACCCACAAGGCTCTAAAGGTAAGATCAATATTCTCTCAAGTCCTATCTTCCACTGATATGACTCTACGTACACCACCGAACGTTTGCTTCCAACTAGAAACGAGAAATAAAAGTACGTTGTGGGTATGAAGAGGATAACTTTGCATGGTATCGGAGAGCTAAAACACAAAAGTAGGTGCTGTTATCATAAATTTAGAATATATTACTAAATATTATAAATAGCGAGTGTGGAATAATAATGGATCGGTGTGCGGAATTATCCTAGGCAATCGTTAACAAGACCGGTAATCACTATTGCAATTTCATATGAGGGAGAGGCATAAGCTAACATACTTTCTCTTCTTTGATCATATGCACTTATGATTGGAACTCTAGCAAGCATCCGCAACTACTAAATATCATTAAGGTAAAACTCAACCATAGCATTAACATATCAAGTCCCCTTTACCCCATACGCAACAACCCCCTTACTCGGGATTATGCTTCTGTCACTCAAGCAACCCACTATAAGCGAATCATGAACGTATTGCAACACCCTACAACAGGAATCCCTCACGCTTGCGCGACACGGAAGGCACCATAGGACAGCACCAAAATAAAACATACAACTCATACCAATCTAGATCATCAATCAACCCAAAGACAAAGGATATCTACTGAAAACATCATAGGATGGCGACACATCATTGGATCATACTATGTGGCATAAAGCACCATGTTCAAGTAGGGATTATAGCGGGGTGCGGGAGAGTGGAGCGCGTAAAATAGATGAGGATGGTGATGTTGATGAAGACGATCACCACAACGATGATTCCCCTCCCGATGGCACTCCGACGCCACCATAAGAGAGGATGAGAGGTTCTCCCCCTTGTGCTTCCTCCTCCATGGCCTCCCCCTTGGATGGGGAGAGGTTCTCCCTCTGGTCCTTGGCCTTCATGGCGATGATGGCCCCTCGGGGATCCTCCTTCATGGCCTCCGGTGATGATGGCCCCCTCCTGTAGGGTGCCAGAGAGGGCCTAGATTGATTTCTTGTGGCTACAGAGGCTTGCGACAGCGGAACTTCTGATCTAGGTTATTTTCTGGAGGTTTTTGTATTTATAGGAATTTTTGGCGTTGGTTTCACGTCAGGGGGGGTCTCCGAGTTGTTCACAAGATAGGGGCCCACGCCCAGGGGGGTGGGCGCGCCCCCCACCCTCGTGGACAGCCCGAGATTCTTCTGGCCCAACTCTTTTGCTCCAGGGGCTTCTTTTGGTCCATAAAGAATCAACAAAAATTGGCACGTCAATTGGACTTCGTTTGGTATTCCTTTTCTGTAAAACTCAAAAATAAGGAAAAAACAGAAACTGGCACTAGGCTCTAGGTTAATAGGTTAGTCCCAAAAATCATATAAAATAGCATATAAATGCATATAAAACATCTAAGATGGATAATATAATAGCATGAATACTTCATAAATTATAGATACGTTGGAGACGTATCACATGTCAATGGGGTTGTCAAGCCCCTTGTCTTGCTAGTTACAAGGTCAAAAGTAAATAGATGGATAATAATGGTATTGTGAAAAGAAAAATAGTGAAAGGTGAATGAAGAGGCATTTTTTTACAAGAAAGTATTGATAGAGAAGGGCCCCGGGGACCTAAGGTTCACTAGAGGTATCTCCCTTGAAAGCGGGAAACTGACATGCTAAAAAATTGTAGTTGGGATTAACAAGATTGTGATATTTATAACTATGATCACTGATGGCGTAATCTCATATAGGCATTATGTCCGTGATATGTACACTGTTAATCCAACTGCATCTACCACTATTACTCCACCCCAAAACTTCTATGCAGCATGCATCTCAAGGTATTAAGTATACAAAAAACAGAAATGCAATAAGCAAGATGACATAATGTAGACAGAAAGAAGTCTAGCAATCAGATTAAACCCCGTCGTTTTATCCATAGTGAAAACAATACAATACGTGTATTGGCCCCTATTATCACTGGGTTAGAGCACCGCAAGATTGAACCCACTACTATGCACCACTTCCTCTGAAGAACTACGCATCTATCTTGGCCAGAGAAGACACATTGATCGGAAAGCATATATAGCTACTTAATTATACAACAGAAAAATTCAAAAGATTCAATAATATTCAGTTAACAATCAGATCATAAACTCACAATTCATCGGAACCCAACAAACACACCATATAATTATGTCAGATTGATCCAATCGTACAAGGAAGAAGGGGAACATGGTATTGAAGATCGAGAGAGAGAGAGAGAGAGAGAGAGAGAGAGAGAGAGAGAGAGAGAGAGAGAGAGAGAGAGAGAGAGAACCATCTAGCTACTACTATGGACCCCGTATGTCCTAAAGGAACTACACACACATGGTCATGGAGGGAACATGATTGATTAAGAGCCCTCCGGCAATGGATTCCTCCTCCGACAGAACTCCGGAACATGGCTCCAAATGCGATCTCTTCAAAACAGAGGCTTGCAGTGGCGATAAATTTTTTCTGGAGGCACGATAGATGGTTTCTCTATTATAGGAATTTACTAGTACAAATGCCCGTGCGTTGCAACGGGCGTAGAATCTTGCAAAAATCTGCTCCATGTATCCTTACGCACCATTTCTTATATTCAAATTTGATAAACGTCGGTATTAATGTTACACTAATTAGAGGCTGTTAAGTTTGTTTCTTTGGTTCTGCCTATACGAACATAGGAAAATAATTCATTAAAATAATCTGCTCTATTTACAATCAATATTCTGGTCTTAACTATCTTATAAGTAAAATGAAGACCTACCAAATAATTCATTAATTGGATGATATGTACGAAAACAAAGGGAAAAACACTGGGCTATCATCTTCTGACTTGTCTTGCTTCTGAAGATCAGACATGTTCTCAGCTATCATTCTAATATACATCTAGAGAATCACGAAGTAAAAGTAAGGAGAAAGATTACACAGAATCTGGCAACCATAATCCGATAGAGACATGCAACAACAATAAGAAAAGATAATGAAAGATTTTAGTGAACATGTCTGATAACCTGCAGAATGGCACATCATTCCAAATTCTAATGTTTGCATATCAGTCTAGGAAAGAGATAACTAAATCATTCAAAAGAAGTGCGTAAAAATGGAACAAATTTAATATCCACAAGTTGCAAATTGTAATTAAAACATTGTCAATTATGTACTTCTATTAATTCAGCGGATAATGGAGACAACCAACAGTGCCAAACTATAATAGGCTTGCTCTAATAACTGCATCAGATCAATCGTCTAGCACATTCAAATTGCAGAGAGAGAACAAGCAAATCAAGTAAAAAAAATAGAAGAGCAGCCGTGGGAGAACTTACAACTATTCTTGCCTCCAGATTTCTTTTCTAGGTTGTTCACATGTGCTCCCTTGATTGCATGGAGGCCTAAAGCAGTCGAGGTTTTCTCGACAAGACACCGGCATCCTGAGGGGGGTGGGGATGTATAGATATGAAGGGAAGGGATCTCCGCCAGATCCGGCGACCTGGAGAGGATGTGCCGCGGTGGGGAGGAGGGGCGCGGGCTTCTGCTCCGCCGTCCAGATCAGGGGCGTGCACGGCGAGATGGCGACGTCTCCATTGTAGAGGGCTCACCGCTTTAGGGGAAGGTGGGAGACGACAACTCTTCCTCCTCTGGTCGTCTGCTAGCGGCCGGGGCGGCACCAGATCAACCTTGCTTGCTCATAAAGGCTACTCTCGGCATAGGCATGTGTCAATGCATTCCAAATTCGCCTGTCAATACCTGCCTCTTGATTCAGTCCTTTCATGAAATTTTCTGCATGCTGCCAGAGTTTTGTCTTCCCATATGCTTCGATTATGGTTACTCTAGATGAAAGAGTATTTAGCCAAACACCGGACTGTACAGCTTCATCCATCAATTGGTGAGCAGTTCCTAGGAAGCCCAATTTACAGTATGTAGAGATCATACACTCGTATATCTTCTGGGAAGGCTCTACGCCAATAAATTTCATAAGGCAAGAATCCAGCCTCCTCAAGGCATGTAATCAGGCACTCCTACAAATTACAATCTTGGCCAAAAGATCCACACACTAATGTTTGCATACTGCTGTACTCTTGGAGGGCAGCAACAATCTTCTTATTTTTGCACAGAAGCATGATGGAACATTCAGATGTCAAGTTATGGGAGCCGGGGACAGGCTCCCGGATGCATTGAAGCAAAGAGAGGCCTTCTTCATGCTTTTCCATTGTTTCATAAGCATCCAAAATGGACAGTAAACTCTTATTGTCAGGCTCGTGTCCTTGTAGGCATGCCTGCTTTAACAGCATAGCACCCTGAAAAATGCAACCCGCCTTGATGAGTGCACTATATACAAGTTGTCGATCCATTTGACAAACAACCACCATGTCTTGCATAACTCCTTCAATCTCCCCATGTTCATTTCCTTTTGCAAGTGCAGCGAGCATAACCTGATACAAGGTGTCATCTGGCACATAACCATCCTTCATCATTGTCCGATACAGAGCCATTAGTTTTTTTGTCTCACCAAACCTTGCGATAATGTCTAGCATAACCAAATAGGCTAAGCGATAAGCATAAGGTTTGAGACCTGACGCAACCCTACGATCAAATGTCTGCTCCATCGCTCATCCCACCTCCCACCTTTGGCATATGCACATATCAAAGCACTGAAGGTTACTAGGGTTGGCTTTAATCCTGCACCCACCATCTCCTCCAGCACCTTCCATGCATCAGAAATCATATACACCTTCCCAAGAGAACCAATAAAGACAGTGTAAGTCACGGCATCTGGAGTGCGGCCTATGGCTCTCATCTCATCATACAGACCAAGTGCCAAGTCAAGCCTGCCCATCTTCCCATACATATGGATCATGGTATTGTAAGTAATTCCATCCTTCCTGAACCCAGCCTTAACCAATTCCTCACACACCCGCTCCACTGCGACGACATCTCCTTCCTTCGCAAAAGCATGAAGGAGAGAATTATAGGTAAGTGTATCCGACTTAATACCCTTGTGTAGAAGCTCCATGAACATCTGCTCAACCTCCAGTGCTATCCCACACCGGCCATGAACTGACACCATGGAATTGTATGTCCACAAGTCTGGCCGACACTCTGAATCAATCATCTCTTGGAACACCGCCACTTCATCGTCCAGAATGGAACCTTGCGCAGCTTGCTGGACTTCGTGTAGGAGTCTAGGAGATCAAAGGCGGCGCCAGGGGCCAGGGGGTAAACACCCAGACTTTTGCGCTGGGATTGGTCAGAGTGTTGAAGCTTACCAGGTCGGGCTCGATCCCCTGGCTGCGCATTGCATCAAGCGGCTGCCGAACATCGCCGAAGCGGCCGGGTGTACACGCCCATCATGGCGTTAAACACCTGCACGGTGGTGCCCTCCCCAGCGAACCGGTGGAAGACCTCCTCCGCGAGCCCGTCCTGGCGAGCGCGGCCGAGGACCCCGAGCACGACGCGACGACGTGGGGGGCCGGGGCCCGTTGCCAATCAAAGGCGTCGAGCGCACGCTGCCAGGAGGCCGCGCCCACGACACACACGACGTAGGCGAGCTCGTCGGGGGACACCGGACACCCACGCGCTGTCGCGCGCCGGGGGGCAGCGCCAGGAGGCGGTCTGCTATTTCCGAGACGCGCTCCTGCCAGTCCCGCGCCCGGCGCAGTGCGAGCTTGCTCAGCTTCTTCAGCCTCCCGCAGTGGGCCCGCGCGTCCAGCGGCTCGACAAAGACGGCCGAGGTGCCGGAGGCGGAGGGCGCGGATGGGTCCTCCGCGGGCTCCGGCCTCGTCCGGGCGGGAGGAGGAGGAGCGGCGTTGGCGGTGGGGAAGCGGGGCGCGGGGAGGTGCGGAAAGCGGAGGTGGCGCCAACGGACGAAGGGGTCGGCGAGGGGGTAATCGAAGTCATCGCCGGTGCGGCACTGGGTTTGGCAAGCACGGGAACAGATCGCGCGTCCACCCGGCTGCTGGGATCGGGAGGCGAGGGAGAGAGAGGAGAGCTCATGCTCTGCCTCCCCGCGTCCTCCTCCTCCTCGTTCGCCGACGCCGCCGGCGCCCCCGGCCGCCAACCTGGCCGCGAGCTCCTTCGGCCGCGTCCCCATGCAGAAAGGCGCAGAGGAAGACTCCGAAGGCGCGGATGCGCTCACCGGCACCGGCTGGCCGCCCGCGGCGCCGCGGCACCGGATCGACCGCCGCTCGGGGTGGGGCGCCTCCTGGCGGAGGCGAGGGAGAGAGGAGAGCCCGATGTATTTCTTTTTTTCTCACTTTAAAACGGACCACGGTTTAATACCGTAAACTGCAGGGGTTTATTTGCAAAATATCTGATTTAAATGTTTTCTCATTTGAAAAAGCACTGCGGGTTGAATACTAAAAACTTCAGGGATGTTTCTGCAAAACTTCCGCGACGTACCACCAGAAGTGATCGGTGGTTTATTAGTAGGGAGATATGGCGGTGAAATTGGACTAAGGTGGTTCTCGTGGGCCCCACATGGATAGGTGACACAGCCACCCGCTTGGTCGCGCCACATGTCCATGTGGCTGGCTCCTGGTTCCTCTCAACATCTCCCGAAGCTTACAGCGTTTTTGTTGCCCAAAATAAATCGTGTTTAATCGGCAACGTATTTTGAACTCCGTAGATATTGATTTCCCGTGAAACCAAAAACAAGCAAAAAACATGAACTGGCACTGGGCACTAAATTAATAGGTTAGTCCATAAAAAAATATTGATATAAAAAGTATATAAAAATGCTAATATAATAACATTAAAAATAAGAAAATTATAGATACATTTGACATGTATCACTCCAGCAGCCAAAGGAGACCAACTGTCGACGCTGAAGATGAAGTTGACGAACATGCACAAGCCAACCAAGTCCGCTGTCTCGAATAGATATCTCCGTAGAAAGATACAAGCACCGCAACTAGGCTTCCCAAGTGACCTACTGTTTATAGAACTGCTGAGCGGGCCTTCGATGGAGGTTTAAAGGGAAAATGATAGGGGGTGAGCACTATCAGAGACGTAGATTGACATCTTCCCAGCGCATAAGAAGAACAAGATTGCATCATTGAGGAGAGATAGGGCCAAAGCCTTGAAATTGTTAGGATAAACTTGCCATGGTCCCGATGTTGGAAATATGCCCTAGAGGCAATACTATTCTATTATTACATTTCTATGTTCATAATTAAAAGTTTATATTCTATGTTATAACTGCATTGATCTTGGAATATGCAATTTAGTGGAAAACTCATATGCACGTGTGGAATGATAAACTACAAAATAAGGTTCCCAGTCTCGCCTCTAGGACTAGCTCAAGTATTGTTGGTGGCCATGTTTTCCAGATCTTAGGATATAGTTAAGTGTAACAGTAATCCTAAAACAACATTGAAAGTATGACATTAGAAGAACGATCATATTGAATCGACCCAAACTTGTTTGTTATACTTTGAGATAATATTGTCAGAAGTCAATTGTTATAACATGGAGTGTTAATGTGTGATTTAGTTCCTTAGACCATCTGAGTATCGTATTCACTTATGCCATACGACGAACTTTGGGGTTGTTCAAATGTCATTTGTAACACAGTGATCATAACAACAACTTACTGGTTCATCAGGAAGTTTGACAAGGGACTAGCTAGCTCGAGACTTGAATTTGCTCCTTTGGCGATGGAGAGATATTCCTAGGGCCCTCTCAGTGTGATGACTCTACTTGTGAGCTGCGTTGGGATTTTTCCCGAAGAGGAAGGGTGAATCATATAGTAGCTGATAAGTATTTCCCTCAGTGAGAACCAAGGTTATCAAATCAATAGGAGAATCACACAAACCCTAGTGAATAACACCTGCACTCACAAAAGCAAAACTTGCACCCAATGCGAGCAAGAGAATTGTCTTGCAAGGATTAAATCTTGTAGTGGTAGATAGATAAATTGCAAAAGAAAAGAAAAGTAAATAAATTGCAGCAAGGTAGCTTTGGTTTTTTTATAATATGAGTAAGTAGCCCGGGGGCCGTAGTTTTCACTAGAGGCTTCTCTCTCGAAACAATAACATGCGGTGGGTAGACAAATTACTATTGCGCAATTGATAGAAAAGCACATAGTTATGATGTTATTCATGGCAATGATCATGCATATAAGCATCATGTCTATGACAAGTAGACCAAAATGATTCTGCATCTACTACTATTAGTCCACTTTGAGAGTGCTTCTATGCTAGCCTCTTTAGGTATTAAGTTCATAACAAACAGAGTAATGCATGAAGTATGATGACATGATGTAGACAAAGTAAACTCAAGCAATATGAATAAACCCCGTCATTTTATCCTTAATGGAAACAATACAATACGTGCCTCGCTACCCTTCTGTCACGAGGTGAGGACACTGCAAGATTGAACCCTTCATAACACTACTGGGAAAAGGCATGCTAGTGGCGCACCAGTTTTGCCTACTAATGGCGCACTAATGGTGCACCACTAGCATCACGCCATTAGAATTAAATTCTAATGGCGCACCACTGGTGCGCCATTAGTACCTGGTGTTCTAATGGCGCACCATGTAGTGCGCCATTAGTATAGCCCAAAGTGCGCCATTAGAATGCCTCCCAGGGGGCCATATGTACCCATGTGCTTTGACATACTAATGGCGCACCAGTGGGTGATGCGCCATTAGTGTAATTATCACGGTGCGCCATTAGTGTCTTGTGTGGTGCGCCACTAGTATGAATATTAGGGATTTTTTTTCATTTCTGATATTTTCATAGGTTACAAAATATATTATTGGACATAATTTAGACAACAGCACACAACAACAGCAGATTCATCGAATACAATAGAAGATTAGTCTCCGAATACAATTCATCATATTAGTCTCGAATTAAAAAGACCGAACAAAGATAGAACATTACAAGTCTCGACACTGCGAGTAGCGAGTTTGTCTTCACATTACAAGTTGATATCGATCATCTAAACTACCATCACATAGAAGAGAGCTGCGGTCATCATGATGAGCATCATCACGATGAAACTGGTCTTCATCCGGTTCCTCCAACGCTCCCTCCTCTCTCCCGCTAGATAGCAGGCGTATCTAGATTCCGCCTCCGCCCTAGTGGTGTACCCTTTGTAATTGTTACCGTTGAAACGGTGAACCTGTCTCCGACACTCCTCCCAGTCGTCGTAGACTCCGGGAACCTTACCCTTGTACACGACACACGACGACATCTCTATGCACAATCCAAACAACAGACAATACATAAGCAATACATAAGTATGCAACAAAAGGATCGGAAGAGAAAAGCAAGACATTAATAGCACGATTCATGGTCCTACTAATAAATAGCATCGATTACATCTAAGTTGAACGACTGTCCAAACCAAAGAGACATACAAGTTCATTAAAGTTTAATTACAACATGAGCCAATCAATGTTTCAGAACTACACATAGCATCACTACTGTCGACTCGACTCATGGGACCGGAGCGTGGATGAAGTCGCCGTCTGTCGTGATGGTCATGAAATCGCGGGCGTTATCAGCCTGCATTTGTAGCGTTGTGTCTATCTCACTGTTGGACTGTTGATATCTGAGGTAGAACTGCCCCGAGGTACGAAGGACATCTTGATGGATATTTTCCGCAAACTCTGACTGGATGCGAAAGAATTCTTGTCTGATGTCCGCGTCCTGGATTGCTGACAAGCTCTCGGCCCAATCTTTGAGATTATCTGGTAGCAGAAGGTGATGATGGTCCCGTACGATCGCCTGCATGTGATGGAGGGCGTAGCAGGCATCCTTCTGACCGCCAGGCGGCTGCTTGACGCAGGAGAACTTTGTATTGTGGGCGAACACGTGCCTGCCGTACCAACGAACTGGCTTGGTGAAGGTGCCTCCAGATTTGGCGTAGCCGGGGAGAACATCATCAAGAAATTTCTTGATATTTGTGTAGTCTATCTTGGAGTCACGGTCCAGGTCGAAATATGTGGCCATTGAATATTTCGGGCTTAAGAGGATGAGTGTGCAATGTGTGTCACTGCACAGAACACGGAATGTTAGAAAAAAAAGAATGATTGAAATATAGGAAATCATATGTTAAGGGGCGGTGAGGGGATGACTTACTCGGGAAAGTAAGGCACGAGGAAGTTATCCTTATCTGGGTTTGCCAGAATGACTCCTTCGAGGTAAGAACTCGCGACATGCCGGTCCCCAGCGCTGCACAAGTTCTTGGCACACATGTAGAAGGGGTCGACTATCACGATGTCCGGGGTCTTGTCTCTAATGATCCGCATCTCCATACTCAGCGAAAACAGCCGAACGAAGGTGTAGTGCAGCGGATGAAGGTTAAACATAGCAAAGATGTCATCAAACCACAGGACGATCGTACCCCCGATGGCGCCATCCACAAAGCCCTTGTCCTCTGGCACCTTGGCCATGAAAACCGGGTATGCCACATCATTCTCTCTGAGACGCCGCTTCTCCAAAGAAAGAACACTGTCATGCAGACTCCGCATAGCACCGGTTGCAGCATTGAGCATATTTGTCAGTAGCATCGCCCTACCCGCCACATGCACCCTCCTCGAGATATCCTTAGGTGAAGGTGGCCCGTCCTGAGCACGGTTCATACTCGGTGCCGGCTCGCTCACACCCTTGTTACTCTTTCTTTTCCGTCCCTTCTTCTTCTGTTGTAATGGGTCCGAGTTCTGCTCACAGACCGCCTTCTTGAGTGTGTTGGGGCTGATAATATTTGGCACCTTGGCTATCTGAGGATCGGTGAAGTAGGCAGCTGGAGGCGTCTCCTGAGAACTGAACGCCAGACGACGCCTGTTGCAACTGGGTATCTCCACCGTACCAGCTAGACCGCGGTCGTCTTGGTTGGGTTCTTGAGAAAGAGGCCCGCAGAATTCGTCATCGTACCCATGTTCGGCAAAGTACTTATCGACGTTGCTAAATGTACGGCTGTCGTCGTTGTCGTCGTTGTCCAGATCCTGTGCCATATGCATGTTCGGATTCTGTGCCATAGGGATGTCCGGCATGTCCGGTAGCGTTGCGGCGGTCTTGCCATGGCTTGGCGCCGGCACGACTGGCGGTGTTGTCTTTGGGTTGGTGTCCCCCGCCCCCAAACGAATCTGGCTCTTCGGCCAAAGCAGGGGCCAGCTTAGGCAGGCGCTGAGGGTCATCAGATCATCTTCGTCGGCCCTGGCGGGTCGAATCGGAGGTAACAACTCGTCGCAGCCTGGCAGCACCCGAACCAGTTGAACCCTATACACGGTGGGTGGCATCGGTTTACCGTGGAACACGGGGTTGCCCGGTTCAACGATTTTGCCCTTGGCGACATCGACCAACTCGTTGCTCACGAAGTGCAGGAGAGTGCACGGAACGTCGGCGGCGCCCTGCGAAAACATGTAGGGCGTCAGGGATGCCCAGTCAAAGGCAAGGAGATGAAGTCATCGGCCGAGAGGCTTAATTAGTTACCGTGATGATGTCGTCGAGCTCGGCTAATGTCGAGGCACTGCCAACGGCGGGCGTGCAACTGACGGAGGGGCCGCTTGCTGGCGAGGTGCCGGCCGGCGTACACCTGGGTGCATTAAGCTCCAATGCCGGCCGTGCCGGTGTTGGAGACACCAATACCGCCGCCGCCGGAGACACCAATGGCGCCGCCGGAGACACCAATGGCGTTGCCTGCGCGTTGTGCGAGTTGCTGGCCGTGAAGCTGGGAATTGGGGGCGGCCCCTGTTGGCCACCCGCAATCCACATCGTCAGCCCATGAATCAAGGTAGGCATAATGCCGGTGAGCGTCGATCCCAGTTGTTGTTGCACTTGCTCTTGAACAATCTGCGGAATCCGTGCCACTTGTGCCTTGAGTTCTTGAACCTCGCGTGACTGGCTTTCCGAGCTGGTCTTTTTATCCTTTCCCCCACCAGCGGTATAGTATGACGACCATTTTGTGGACAAGCCTTTGCCGGCCACACGACCAGCTGACGACGGCTTACTGAGCTTATCCTTGTTTTTCATTACGTTCAACGCCCTATTTAGAGTGCTGTCGCAAGCAGGGGTGCTCTGAGACGACCCCGCGCTACAACTTTCAGTCTCCTTCGCCAGAACAAGCTCAAGCACCCTGGCCTTCTACAACAAAACAGATGTTAAGTAACACAATGGTGTAACAAATGACAAGACGTGTTACAAGTAAAAATTTAGTAACATATCATTTGTGTTGCAAGTGTTGACGGTAACACATAGCCGGACAGATCTGACAAGGTGTTACAAGAATAGTACAGCAATAACATATATGTTTATGTTACTCCTCACGTGTTACGTTATGTGATAATAGTAACACATAATTGTATGTAAGCTAGTGTTACAAATTCTTAAGGAAAAAGCATAGAATTTGATGAAGTGCATTAATAAATCTTCATCATCGTAACACATAGGCCCCGCTTGTCAGCATTAAACTATTTATTTATATTTTGTTATGAATTCATCAACTTGGACCCATATAGGACCAACATGGCAGGTAATAATTCGAAGGCAGAAAAAATAAATGCGGGTACTAGGAATTGAAACAGGGATCTATAGATCAGCAGCTAACAAACTAACCATCAGGCTAGTCAATGGTTTGTGCTGGAAAGATATCTTATTACGTTCTATATCATAGACTATTTACAGTACGACCTCCACAGATGGGCCAACGCCTAAAAGCTAAGTGGACCGGGCGAAACTAGTCGGACAAGTTTCAACCCCCCATCCTCCCCCGCGCGCGTTTTAGGCCGAATCCCCTGTGCGGGGCGACGTGTTTTTTTTTGTTCCTTTATTTGTTTTTCTCTTTTCATTTTCCTTTTTTGACCTTTTAATCTTAGAAGGAATTCAAAATATGTTTGGGAAACTTTGAAAAATCTTCTGAAATTCAAAAATATATTTGCAAAGTCAAAAAATCTGAGAAATATTTTGTGGATTACAAAAATATTTGTGATTTCAAAACAATCTTCACAAATTCGAAAACTGTTCAAGAATTTTAAAACACAGTTCGAAAATCAAAAATATGTCTGTGCATTCAAAAATGTTTCACAAATGCAAAAATTATCATGAATATAAAAAATGTTCGTTAGTTGGAAAAACGCTCACAACTTTAAAAAACTGTTCGTGAAGTTAAAAAAATTATGAAGTTTAAAAACTATTCATGTGTTCCAAAAATGTTTACTAATTTCAAAAATATGTTCGTGAATTTGAAAAAATGATCGCAAGTTTCATAAAATAATCTTTCACTAACATATGTCAAATTTTTTGAAAATGTTTGTGACTGTCAAGAAAAACTCATCGATTCGCTAAAGGTTTATTATTTGGAAAAAACTTAATGAGTTTTAAAAAATATGTGTATTTGAAAAGGGAAAATATAAAATGCAAAAGGTCAAATAAAAAAATAAAAAAATAGGAGAACGCAAACCGAGAAACCACATAACAGATTAACGGATAACCCATTCGCATTGGAGCCTCATATGATAAGGGTCCTTGTAGAGTGTTCAAAACATCCTCACCATTACCACACCTTTATATGTGTGATTTGAATAATTTCCCCGTCACTGCTTTGTGTGAACATTCATTGATACATCGCCATACATAGTTTTATTCCCTTCTTAAAATAAAAAAATTGGTTAGTATCATTCTGTTCCGATGGCCATTTTTTTGCTTGGCCTCCTATTTATATGCCAAAGTTAGTTGAACGTATCAATTGTTTTGTTAGTGCAATGGTGAACTTGATTTTCCATCATTTTGATTAAATAAAATAATATGTAAATATTGTCAAAATTTAGGGAAATTGACATGTATTCATATTATTGGTACACAGTGTCACTGTAAAGAAATCATAATATTTTTCCGTAAATTGGAACATACATTATTTGCAAACGGGAACCTGTTTGAATAAGTACTATAGCATTCAACTCAAACTAATAAGTTTGTACCACATGATTTATTATTATTATTTTCACTTCAAATTTGAACTACGCCTTTCTTTCACCTTATTTGTATTGAGAAATATGAATTTGAATTGCCACTGGACTGCGGTCTGTGGCCTTCTACCAAGCCTCCCTCGACAGTGTCTCAATATGGGACTAAGTAGCGATCCAACGAGGTGACGAAACATATGCAAAAAAGAAACATCCTTGTATCAATGCTTGTTACTGTACGACCTTCTCTATAAGGTCAAACAAAGGTTGGCATACACACCATCTACTCATATTATGTTGCGACTACGTGTGTTTTGATGTTTCTTGGTAGAACAAAAATAATATGTATCTCAATAATATTTAAAAATACATTTAGGACGTATGTACAAGCTTAGGTCATAAGCACAATATAGTTGAAAAAATAATTGTTTGTGAACGCAAAGATACCGACTCTAAATTTTCTATGTTTTTTCAAGGTTCATTTAAGTGTTTTGTTTCTACTATAAGTAATCAAATGTTGCATGGATTATGTCACGTGGTAGTAAAGGGCTCCAGGCCCCCGGAGCTGGCTCGTGCCACGTGGTGCCCTTGAGCACCGGTTCGTGCTGAACCGGTACTAAAGGGGGGGGGGGGGGGCTTTAGTGACCACACTTTAGTGCCGGTTACGGAACCGGCACTAAAGAGCCTTACGAACCGGTGCTATTGCCCGGTTCTGCACTAGTGTGAGTATCTCTATTAATTGACTGTTGCGTTTGTTTCTAATTGAAGATATGAATAGGGATGAGCATAAAGACGGATCAAACAAAAACCAAATCAAATAAACCAAAATTTTGGTTTAAGAAAATTCGGTTAGCTGGGATGCTAAGGCCTTGTACAATTTTAGGTGCTTACAAATGTGCTTAGAGAAATATACCTGATTTTTCTAAAACACCATTGCCTATTTCTATAGAAGGGGTACCTAATTAAATGTCTAACCATTATAAATAAGCATCGGTGCTTAAAAACATATTGATATTTTAGGAGATTTATCTTTTAGGCACCTTTGCTTTTTTTTTGAGAGCACCTTTTTTTTGAGTAATTTTTTGAGAGCACCTTGCGTTGTAGGACCCCTAACCGAGCCAGATTTGGTCGAACCGAAATGGTCGAAATCATCCCAGCCCAAACCCTCGCTGCCTTCGGCCCAGTACTAGCCCACCCAACCCCATGCGGCCTAGACCTAGCCAGCACCCACGCCCACAGCCCCGCACCGCACACACGAAGACCTAACCTCCTGCCCTACCACCCCGACTCAGCCGCCGCCGCCGCTACTCATCTGAGCTGCTTGAGACGTCGTCGGTGCCACAGCGATCTTCATCTTCTTCCCCACCCGGCCACCCCCGACACCGACTTCTACGGCGACTAGCATCTCCCGCATCTCGGCCGTCGCCTTCTCACTGATCGCCGGCCGTCGCGCCGTCATTGGACTCATTGCACGCAAGGGAAGGACAGGACCAGAGGAGGACAAGGACCCGCCGTCGCCCAGAGTCCACACACCTTCGATTCGATCTTCGAGGCTTCGACATAGACCCAACACTCCACATCGGCAACTCATCGGCGACCTCGGTCCACCTCGGTATCCCGGCGGCGTCTTCTCCAGTTCGCCACCACATCTTCCACGGTAGAAGCTAAACAATCAGTCAACGTAATAAGCCCCCATCTCCCATCAGTTGTCTTTAATTTTTGTTTCATTCTTTGTGCACTGTCCTGTATGTACATGGTAACTTGGATGCACTGTTCTGTATTACTAGTGACTTGTTGTTTTTTTTTTTGCTTATTCTGCATAGATGTTCATATGATGTTACTGGAGAATCAGGGTTCTACTAGTATTTGTATTTTACTGATGTTAGTTGTAACTTGTATTTTGGAATTCTTGTTAATTCTTATTGCGTATAGAAGAATGATCCCATGTATTCTAATTATGTTCCTGATTTTTAGATGGTTCAACCTGGTGGAGTTGGTGATGTTTAGATGACTGAAGAGGAGGTGCAAGTTTATGAAGAAGAAAGAAAGAAAGGAGGAGCGTGAACAGAAAAAAGAAGCAGATGGATGAACAACCTGGAAGAAGGCAGATGAAGAAAAGATCACAGGCGTGGGATCACTTTTCTGAGGTACTAGTAGTCCGCTCAAGCAAGCCCGAGCTTAGGCTTCTTCCACTTATGCACAACTTTGAATCACTTAGTAGCAGCTATGGTTGTCAGTCTAGAATGGTACTTTAAAGTACAATAAACTGTTTGCATTTTTTTTCTTCCGAAAATGAGATGCTCTTAATTAGAGGTGTTACTTATTATGTGCATCTTAATCAATAACATAAACTTGGAGGTTTTATATTTTAATAAATTGTGTATGTATTGTTCTTCTTCGTTCCAGTTTATGATATTTTTAATTTTCATATTGTTTTCAAAGTTTTAGTTGTCTATTTATGCTGCTCTGACAGGGAATATTATAATGATGTGAATGATTGTTGGTTCGTCCGGAATTTTCAGGAGGTGGCAGAAGTTTTCGTTATAATGGCAACAATGAAATGGAATATGCGGACTGGACAACTTTGTGGCAGAGGAAGCTAATGTTCATTTAAAGTTGTGGAAGATACTGATGTATACAAGTAGATTTGATATGCAAGATGATGTATCTGTAGTACTCTGTTTGATACTATTGTTAATAATGCACTTATATGTGCAATGTGTATGTATAATGTGTGTGTGTGTATCTGGATTTGATCTATGGAATATCTTTATGAATTGTAAAACCTACATTTATATTTGTCTGAATCAAGTGGAGGTATGTCTCTTCCTCACTTTCTTACATGGGAAATTTAAACCATCCCGCCTATGTTTAGCGAATGCAAAATGGCAGCTATGTGCTCTAGCATAGTATTAGGCCCACTATTTTGTAATAACAAATGTGTTACGAGGATGATTGACCACTATCAGTTATTGTGTTACAGTTTACGGGAAATTATGTTACTAAATGTGTTACTAGAGCTAAAATAACAGTTACCAATTATGTTACAGGAGTTAGAAAAACGTGTTACTCTTGCTGTTACTATATCTATGGAAATATGTTACTACTCGTGATGCTATAGTTATAAAAACATGTTACTAGTGCACTTAGTAACACAAAATGATACGTGTTAGTACAGTAGGATTGTAACACAATTTTTAACGTGTTGGAACGAATATCATGTGTGACAACAGATACATCTTAGTAACAAGGCCTAACGTAACACATCTCAAAATGCGTTACTATATAGCGCAGTAACACGTTTTTGGACATGTAGTAACACAAGTTGATGTAACAAAAGCTCTGTCCTCCTGTAGTTCGGATCCGTGGTAAGCTCCTTTGTTATCGGGTCCTCCTTGTACCGGGCCCTGACATAGTTCCTGGTCTGCTTGTCACCGTTGTATTTCTCGAAGCGGGGCGGAAGGCCTTGCTCGGCACGCTCCGCGTCCTCCTTGTCCCATATAGGCTCCGCCACTCTGTAACCGCCGGGACCGAGTTTGTGTTCCCCTAAGTTCAACTCCCGCATTTCTTTCCCCCACTGACTTGATTAGGAGGTTGCACTGCTCTCGCACTTGATCTTGAACTCCTTGTAGTCCTCTTCGCTGATCGAAGGATTTTTCGCCTTGATCTTCTCATAACTCTCACCTTTCTCAATCATTCTCTTCAACGCTTCTCCAAGTAGGCAGGGTCGTGCTCATCCTCGTGAGGGCGGCACTGTTCACTTTATTCCCTGAGAGGCGTGTGTTTTCAAATTCAGCGGGGAACTTGTATCGTTCGTGCAACTTCGTGAAGAGGAGGTTGCGCAAATTCCCTCGGTCCTTATGCCTAAGGTTATCGGTGTTGATCGAGACGGTGCTCCGGAGAATGCACCCGAGCTGAACCGAGTACCCCTTGACTATATGTTTGGGCTCCGTTGGATGCCCGTCGGAGTCCACTTGAGTAAATTCCTCCATGACGGTGCGGAGCGCGTTCGGGCGCCGGTCCTTCCATTGCTTCTTCGGTTGGCTGCCATCTGTGCGTGTGCCGCCATCATCAGTGGTGGCATCCTCGGCGACACCATCAGTGGTGGCATCCTCGGCGGCACCATCAGTGGTGTCATCCCCGACGCCACTAGGGGTTGTGTAGTCAGGATCGGTGTCTTCCGCGGCGTCCTCATAGCGGTGACATTGTTCCTCCATTTCCTGGGACAGCTCCCAGAATTGCTTGCCGCCCGAACCGCCGGCCTCATCGTTGTGGGCCATGTTTCGCTCTAAATAGGAAAAAAGTTTGGTCAAAAAGTTGGTTATTGTCAAGGAACAAGACCATGGTCTCATCATTTAGGGTTTGTCGACACCGAGGCATCCTAAAAGCTAAGCTTTTATCATTTAGGGTTTGTCGACGCCGAGGCACCCTAAAAGCCTAAGCGTACATCATTTAGGTTCTCATCGACACCGAGGCACCCTATAGAAGCCAAGGTTTCATCATTTAGGGTTTGTCGACACCGAGGCACCCTAAATGCTAAGTTAAGTCTTCATCATTTAGGGTTCATCGATGCCGAGGCACCCTAGGTTGGGCCTAATCAGTTGGCACTAATCACTTGGCTCTGTTGCCACCTATGCAGCAAGAATGGCGCTCTACTAGAAAAAGGCCTACTAATGGCGTACCGGTTTTGCCTACTAATGGTGCACTACCGGTGCGCCATTACTAGTACGCCACTAGTATTTTTTACTAATGGCGCACCACTGGTGCGCCATTAGTATATGGTATACTAATGGCGCACCATGTAGTGCGCCATTAGTATAACCCACGGTGCGCCATTAGTATCTGGTATACTAATGGCGCACCACATAGAAGTGCGCCATTAGTATCTGGTATACTAATGGCGCACCACATAGAAGTGCGCCATTAGTAACATTTTTTTCAAATTTTGTTTAAATTTTTTTCAGATTTTTTTTTTAAAATTTTCTTAATCTCAGTTCACTATGGCTTAATCTCGGGTCAATATGCTTAATCTCAGGTCAAATCGCACTCCGTGGACAAACTTCCCAAAAGGTCACCCATCCTCACACTACTCCAGCACAAGCACGCTTAACTTCAGAGTTCTATCCAACCCCAGCAACAGCTCACTTTACAGGCACTTGTTGATATATCTAGCATATCAATCCTGTTATACCTTGGTGATGTCTAGGACTTTGTTCATGTTCATGACTATGATGAAATTTTGAAAAATATTTCAAACTTCCCGGTCATATTACGTATCATTTTTTGAAAAAAAAATCAAAAAAAAAATTCAAAACCAATTTTTTTTCTGGTACTAGTGGCGCACCACATCTACGGTGCGCCACTAGTAAGTTTGAAATTTTTTGAATTTTTTTGCCGCTAGATCTTGAAAGCCCCGTAACTTTTTTTCTGTTAGGTTTTTGGGGATTTTGAAAATGTTTAGCGGGGTTCCCCCTGTTAAATTTTGATGTACCTTTTCGAGTAGATGATTTTTCATATAAAAAACTTTTTCATCCGAGTTCGTATGCAAAAGTTATGCCCATTTTACAAAATTCTAGAGAGATTTTGCAAATAAAGTCGAAATTCATATTTGTAAATTTTCCCAAAAACTAGAGCACATATAGCGCACCGTGGGGTGGTGCGCCATTACTAGTTTAACTAGTAATGGCGCACCACACTCACGGTGCGCCATTACTAGTTTTGAAAAAAAAAATTGATACTTTTTTTGATTTTTTTTTGAAAAAAACTTAGTAATGGCGCACCAGTGGAAAGTGCGCCATTACTAGCACCGAGACATGGTGCGCCATTAGTAACAAATTTTTTTTATTTTTTTTTACTTTTTTTTTCAAAACTACTAATGGCACACGACGGATGTGGTGCGCCATTACTATGTCAATTAGTAATGGCGCACTATGCAACGGTGCGCCATTAGTGACAAATTTTTTTTTATGTTTTTTTTCAAAACTACTAATGGCGCACCACACACCAGGTGCGCTAGTAGTAATATATTACTAATGGCGCACCGAGACATGGTGCGCCATTAGAATATAGTAATGGCGCACCACATCACAGGTGCGCCATTAGTGGCCATTCCATCTATAGCCCTTTTTGTAGTAGTGGCGGGGCAGTTGATCCTACTTAACTAAGTACTAAGATACCCCGACCCATGCATTAGTCGCAAGTACCCCATATGTCCTATTTTTCGCAAAGTCATGCTAAAATTCACGGAAAATTTCAGCATGACCTTTGCTGAAAATAGGACATATGGAGTACCCGAATTTGCCGGAACGGAAGTTAATCGACATTCCGGCAAACTCAAGGGTCTCTCGGGGTACCTGCAAAATTATTACCCCACCCCCGCCCAGCTGCAACCCCACAACACCCCACAATATCATCACGACACGATGGTCGGAGACAAAACCCCCCAATATCATCAAAATCCTCTAGTTATGAAGTAAAACTCCTGAAGTGTTCCAGGAGTAGAACCTGAAGTGTAGTCAGTGGCTTCACCTATGCCACAACATACATAGTACATAGAGTTGACATCTCAGCATCGACCACACCACATGCCACAGCATACATAGTACATAGATGATCCAACAGACTACATAGCAGGACAGTTTAAGCGTGAACCGCATCATACAAAATAGAAGAACTTCACTACACAACTGAAACTCAATTAAGCTAGTTAAATGGAGTTCAACTACTCACTAGCAGTACTACTACCTGGCAGTACTTAAACAAGTTAAGCTACTCACTACAGTACTGGCTACTCACTTAAGCTAGAAGCTACAAGTTAAACACATTTTACCAAAGGTATCTTCTTTAGAATGAATGCTTTTACGTAGAGACATAGTTCTGTTAGAATGCATGCTTATACTTCATGTAGTGGTAGAGATACCTTTTTAGTTTAATGTATGTACATAAAAGCTGAAACTCTAAAAAGAATGTCATTTTATAAAAAAATAATATCAGAAAGCCCCAATTCATTGGATGCAGAAGTATGACAAGTGACAAAGTGAAGTCCACGTGGTCATATTCAATATATCAGCTGGATTGGTAAGTCTGGCTGTTACTATGTTAACAAAATAAGTTGTAAATATAAACATCTAAATAGAAGGTGCTAATTTTAGGTTGCACTGGGCATGAGCCTGTGTTGGTCTTTTTTATTTATTTCATGAGGCAGCAAGACAATGCCTCGCAATGTGACTGTGAAAGTAATACAGGTTGATGTGACATGCAGAAAAGGAAAATTCACATATCGCATATGAACTATGTTATTGTGTCTAACATTTAAAAAAATAACAAGCGAAGTAGAAAAAGTGAAAACCCCAACAATATATTCCATGCCATCCAATTTGAAGTTGTCTATATAGCTACAGAGTGAAGCTGCCTTCCACTCTGAAGTTACTAGAAGATACCTTCTGTCCAGCTGTCAATCTAAAGGGCTGCAACTTGGGCTTTGAAATGAAGATAAGTGGCCAGTTAACACACTGTAAAAAAAATCAGTTAACACACTGTCAAAAAAATTCAGTTAACACACTGTCAAAAAAATTCAGTTACAAACATACATTCAGTTTGAATTAATCTCTCAGATTCCCTTCACATTGCTAACCATATGGCCAAAATATTGTCCCTAGACATCTCCTGGTCCTACCCAAGATAAACCCTAGTTACAAAAATGCAGTGCAAAAATTCAGTTAACACACTGCCAATACATTCAGTTTGAATTATTTCTCATGGTGATCCTCAAGTAATTCTTATGACAGAACTACCAACTTTATAAACCCAAGATAAACCCTAGGGATTGGCAGTTATACTCTATTTTCAGAATACATCTACAAATATTTTCAGAATATAAACTATTTTCAGAATACATCTACAAATATTTTTACTTAGTTTCAGTATAAAAACTTGAGCAATGCAAGCAAAATAAATTCATCAGTTTTCCAAAATACTTCAGTAAATATAGTTTCAGAACCCCGGGATTGGCAGTAATCACACTCACATTTTGAACCATGACAGGCAAATAACATATATGAATATGACAAGAACTTGCAACTCAAGCAAGAAATAAAACGATCAGATGACCTACACTGCCACGGTCGAGGGGAGGGAGGGAATGGGGAATGGTGGAGAGAGAGAGGAAGGAGGAAGGAGGAGAGGTACCTGTTCGCCGGAGGGGTCGGGGTCGGGGTCGGCGAAGGGGTCGGGGTCCTCGCTCGCCGCGGTCGAAGGAGAGCAGGGGACGGTGGCGGAGGACGACAGGGGCAGGCGGGGTGGGCGCGTCGGGGCCGCGCTCGCCGGCTGCTGCAAGGGCCGGAGGAGGCCCTCGCTCGTCGGAGGGAGGAGGAGAGGAGCGGGCGGCGGGGTGAGGAACCCTAGCGCGTGCGCTCGGCCGATCCCGTTCGTGGGGCGCGGGGGTGGTGGGGGTGGAGTCCCGCGGGGGTCGGGGCGGCGGTGTCGGGGCAGCGCAAGACTACAGCGGCGGCGGCGTCACCGACGACGTGCAGGCACGACAGACGGAGGGGCGGAGCAAGGGGCGGCGGCGTATGGTTGGGGTCGAGTTGGGGATCTGGCGAGGGAGGGAGGGAGGCCACAGTGCAAGGAAAATAGGTGGAGTGGGGGAGGGTTAGCAATGGCACACCTCCCCCTAGTGCGCCATAAGTACGACGATAGCGATGGCGCACCTCCCCCTGGTGCGCCATTAGAATTTTGTTTTAATTACTAGCCCGACTGGTCAGCACGGAGCACACACACTAGGAGGTCCTGGGTTCGATTCCCAGGCTCCCCAATTTTTGTTTTTATGCATTTAAAATGTTGTTTGATATTTATTTGTGTTTAAATATGTTCAAACTTGTTTAAATCATAACAGTAATATTTTTTTATAAAAACAGTAATAATTTTTTAAAAAATATCATCAAATTTGTTATTTGAAAATATTTATGAATATGAAAAAATATCATCAAATTTATTATTTGAAAATATCATCAAATTTGTTATTTGAAAATATAATCAAATTTTTTTTTTGCAATTTTAGTTGCATTCATTTGTGACGGTGGAGCGGGCCGGGGAGGGTGCGGGGGGTCGTCGGCGGTGGTGGAGTGGGGGAGGGTGCGGGGGGTCGACGGCGGCGGCGGCGACCGGTGGTGCGGGTGAGGTTGCGGTGGGTCGTCGACGGCGGTGGAGTGGGGGAGGGTGTAGGGGGTCAGCGGCGGCGGCCGGTGGAGCGGGGGAGAAGGTGCGGGGGGTGCTCGGCGGCGAGGGGGACCGGATCTAGCGAGGTGGGACAGCGCTCGAGATGGATGGGGATCGAGATCGAGTGTCCATGAAATTTAAAAACATTCATGATTTCAAAAAGTGCCCATGAAATACAATCGAGAAATGAAGGCTACAATTTAAATACAATCGATCTTAGCTAGCTATTTGTTCACAATCTTCTTGCCCTTATTTTTTGTAAATGGAGTTCTTCTCTTGAACGGGCGTCCTTTAGGTAGGGTGGTCCTACTTCTTCTTGTGGTGTATGCTGATACTTGTCGTCGTCATGTTCCATCTTCGGGTCGCCGTACTTGTCGAAGTCTTGCTCATTGGCGACTCCATCCATTCCGATGATCTTCATTTTGCCTCTCCTCACGACAACAAGACTGGGCTTTGGCGGGTCGGTAATGAAGAAGCATTGGTCCACTTGGGAAGCCAGTACCCATGGCTCATTTTTTGCGGTGACGTTTGCGCCCGCGGTCTTGGATTTGGCTTCGGGTATAATCATGGTGGTGAAATACCGGTCTTCTTTTATGACGCTCTTGGCCCATCTGACACGGAACATCGGGACCTTCTCTCCAGCGTAGCTCAGCTCCTAGATCTCCTCGATCCTTCCGTAGTATCTGTCCTTGTCGTTATCGGTGTAGGATTCCATCATTACCCCGGAGTTCTGATAACCATCACTCTTCATGTCCTTGTCCTCGGTGTAGAATATGTAGCCGTTGATATCGTACGCCTCATAGGTCATCAGGTTGTGCTCGACGCCCTGTGACAAGGCGAATATGAGTTGTTCTTCTGTGGAAGAATCCTCATGTAAAGGGTACGACAGAAGCTTCTGCTTGAACCAACGCGTGAAACATGAGTTGTGCTCTTTGATTATATTTCCGTCCGTCCTCTGTTGGCCTTGGTCATTGTACGTCTTCTCAATAAAGGTTTTGTGCTCTAACACCCAAGGATCGACCACGTCTATGTGTTGTAGCGCGACTAGGTTTGCTCTTTCAAAGTCGGCTAGACGACCCTAGAAGTCGACATGCATTTCGCGGCGACCCTCACGGTGACCCCATCCAGCGAGCCTGCCGAGGTGCCTGTTGACGGGCAGACCAACGGGGTCCTCGATGCCTAGATAATTCGTGCAGTAGGAGATGCACTCTTCGATCAGAAAGCCCCTGGCTATGCTTCCCTCTGGACGTGACATGTGGCGAATGTATCCTTTGATGACACCATTCATCCTTTCTAACGGCATCATGCTGTGCAGGAACGTCGGCCCGAGTTGGATGATATCCTCCACGATATGGACCAGCAGATGCACCATAACATCGAAGAATGCGGGCGGGAAGTACATCTCAAGCTCACATAGTATCACCATGATCTCTTCCTGTAGCCTTCTGAGTTGCCTCACGCCAACCGACTTCCGGGAGATGATGTCGAAAAAGTTGCATAGGCCAAATACCGTTTCACGGACGTGCGCGTCCATGATCCCACGGATTGCAACTGGAAGTATCTGTGTCATCAGCACGTGACAGTCGTGAGACTTTATCCTGCTGAACTTCTGCTTCGCTGGGTCTAGGTATCTTCTTATCTTCCCCGCGTAACCGGAAGGAAGTTTTACTCCTACGAGGCAGGTGAAAAACTGCTCGATCTCCTCCTGACTTAGAGTGAAGCATGCGGGAGGGTAGTCATTTCCGGTCTTCTTGGCCTTTTTGCCTTTGCGACGACTTCCCATGTCCTGCTTCGCCTCATCATCATCATCATCATTAGCGTGAAGCTCCTCCCTGATGCCCATTGATTTCAAGTATGCCCTTGCTTTCGGCCCATCTTTGGTCCTCTCTGGCATGTTGAGCAGGGTACCAAGCAGACTCTCGCACACGTTCTTCATGATATGCATGACATCAAGGCTGTGAGGCACACGGTGGATCTTCCAGTACGGCAAGTCCCAGAAAACAGACCTCGTTTTCCATACCTTCAGCAGCGGCTCTGGCGCCTTTTGCTTCTTTCCCAGCAGTGGGCAATCTTTCCAATTTTTCAACAGCTGGTCTATTTCCTCGTCGCTCCTCGTACGCGGGCGTCTTCGGGGTTCGGTTTCACCATCGAACAGCCTCCACGGGTCATCGTCGCGAAGCCACCTTCAATGTCCCATGAACACGGTTTTCGAAGACCCGGGATCTCTATCTTGCTGGCGATACGTTGTGTCATCCATGCACCTGACGCATCCAGAAAATCCGTGGACCACCTGCCCCGCGAGATATCCGTAACCGAGATAGTCGTGCACTGTCGTGAGCAGTGCGGCTCTCATAGGGAAATATTCTTTCTCTGCGGCGTCCCACGTATTGGCTAGCGTTTTCCACAGCGTGTCTAGCTCCTCTTTCAGCAGCCCCAGATACAGATTGATGTCGTTCCCTGGTTGTTTCAGCCCTTCAATTAGCAAACTCATGTGAATGTACTTCCTCTTCATGCACAACCAGGGGGAATGTTGTACATCCACACAAACACAGGCCAGGTGCTATGTGTGCTTCTCTGGCTGGCAAACGGATTGACTCCATCGGTGCTCGCGCCAGCATGATGTTCCTTGGATCCTTCCCAAATTCTGGGTGTTCAAAGTTCAACGCTTGCCACTGGCTCGCGTCCTTTGGGTGACTCAGCATCTTGTCTTTTTTATTTATCTCCGGATCATTTGCGTCATCTTCTCGCTTCTTCTCCTCCCTATCCGCGTGCCAACCCAGGAGCTTTGCTACCTTAGGGTCCGTGAAATACCGCTACAAACGAGGAGTGATCGGAAAGTACCACACCACTTTTCGAGGAGCTTCCTTCCTCTTCTTGTATCGAGTGACTCCGCACACCGGACATAGGGTAGACTCCGCGTGCTCGTCCCGATAAATGATGCAATTGTTCATGCACACATGGTATTTCACGTGCAGTAAATCCAGAGGACACACGATTTTCTTCGCCTCCTCGAAACTAGTCGTGCACTTGTTCCACTTGGGAAGACGTTCGTGCCAGAATGACATGTTCTCGTCGAAGCATGCGTCGGTCATTTTGTGTTTTACCTTCATCTCCAGAGCCATGAGCGTTACTTTCAAGCGGGTATCCTCGGACCTGCATCCTTCATACAATGGAGTAACCGCGTCTATCTCCAATTGATCCAGCTTGGCTTTCTCTCGGGCAGCAGCTCTTGTGTTATCCGTCTGCTTGAGAAGCAGCTCTTGAATATGAGGGTCCTACACCCAGCACATCGATGGTCCATCGTCGTCTGCTCCGCCGGCATCTTCATCTTTATGATCACGCCCTTCGTCTGCTCCGGCATCTTCCTCATCATCATGTCCTGCATCTTCTACATGATGACTGTGTATGGCATCTCCGTCGTGATAATGTCCTGCAGATTCTTCGTCTTCTCGCCCGCCCGAGCCGCGGTGGTTGTCTTGCTGCTCTTCCTCATTTCTTGCCCGACCCCCATGGACGACTTCATAGTCATCTTCATCACCTTGCCACCAATAGACATCCATGAAACCATGCAAGAGCAGGTGGTCCCGCACCTTCCCGGAATCCGGGTCCGCAATAAGGCTCTTCAGCTTGCATCTTCGACACGGACATCTTATCTCTGTCTCATTCTTTTCAAGCATCTCGGCCTTCGTGGAGCTCAAAAACCTATTCACGATGCCTTCGGTCATCGTGCGGACCATGGTCGCCTGCGGGGTAGAGCAAAACGATATTTTAGAACCAAGAAAAAATTTGGCATGACTTTCCCTAAAAATAGGACCAAAAAGAATGCATAGTGCCAAAATTCTCGCCGAAATGGAAATGAATCAACATTCTGGCAAATTATTGGCAACTATCGCATTTCAAATACCGGTACCTGCAAACACAAACATATATTCAACACCACAAACATATGCAACACCACGAACATACATAGATCAAGCTAGGCCATAAAAAGTGCATGTGCACGTTGTTGGAGAGGGAGAACAACATAAAGATAGCTTCCCCCTTGCTTACCTATCAAAAAAAGGTAATTTAACCACTTAATTTGGATGAATCTGTGGTGCAAATGAGGTGAGGAGGAGGAGGCAGCCGAGACAAGCTTGGAGGAGGAGGTGGAAAATGAAGTGGGGAAAGTGAGTGGGTAGGTGGGCTGTCCAAAATATCTTGTTGGTCCCAGGTTACTAAAGGCGCAGCACCTGCAAATGCGCCATTAGTAACCCTGGTTACTAATGGCACACCTGCTGCTGGTGCGCCATTAGAAGTTTTGCAAAAAAATAAAAAATATATTCTAATGGCGCACCGTGGCATAGTGCGCCATTACTAGTTTAAACTAGTAATGGCGCACTATGCTACGGTGCGCCATTAGTAGTTTTGCAAAAAAAGAATAAAAAAACAGCAGTAGTGGCGCACTGTGTGGCTGGTGCGCCATTAATAGTTAGCACTAGTAATGGCGCACCGTGCCATGATGCGCCATTAGTATGTTTGGAAAAAAAATGTTACTAGTGGTGCACCATGTGCCTGGTGTGCCATTAGTGTCTTCCACACTAATGGCGCACCAGCACATGGTGCTCCACTGCTATATAGTAGTGGCGCACCACATGACAGGTGCGCCATTAGTGTCCATTCCATCTATAGCCCATTTCCTAGTAGTGTAAAGCACCTCTCCCATTGAAGATAAATCAATCTAGTTGGCCAAACCAAACGAATAGATCAGAGAGAAATACAAAGCTATAACAATCATGCATAATAAAGTTTAGAAAAGAATCAATTACTTTCAATGAACAATCTGATCATAAACCCACAATTCATAGGATCCCAACAAACACACCACAAAAGAAGATTACATCGGATAGAACTCCAAGAAAATCGAGGAGGACATGGTATTGAAGATCAAATGAGAGAAGCAGCAGCCATATAGCTACTAGCTATGTACCCATAGGTGTGTGGTGAACTACTCACGCATCATTAGTAGGGCAGCAAGGTTGATGTAGAGGCCCTCCATGATCGATCCCCCCTCAGGTAGAGTATCGGAAAAGGCCTCCAGATGGGATCATGGAAGAACAGAAGCTTGTGGTGATAGAAAAAGTGTTTCGGGTCTCTCTCTATTGGTTTGGATATATTTGGGAATTTCTAGAGGTGGAATTATGTGAAACGGAGCTGTGTGGAAGTCACGAGCTCAGGGCCCCCCCCCTAGGGTGCCCTGGTGAGCTCGTGGCTCTCCTGTAGCTCTTCTGGCCTCCTCCCAAACCTTCTAGGGTCCCTTCTGGTCTAGAAAAAATCTCCGTAAAGTTTCATCGTGTTTGGAATTCGTTTGGTACTGATTTTCTAAAAATTAAAAAACAAGTGAAACACAGGAACTAGCACTGGTCACTAGGTTAATAGGTTAGTCCCAATATATGATATAAAATAGCATATTAAAGCATATAAAGCATCCAAGGTTGATAATATAATAGCATGAAACAATAAAAAATATAGATACATTGGAGATGTATCAGCATCCCCAAGCTTAATTCCTACTTGTCCTTGAGTAGGTAAATGATAAAAACAGAAAATTGATGTTGAATGCTACCTATCATGCTTATCATCTAATCTCTCTTATGGTATAAATATTGAGAAACAATGAAGTAATTTCTATTAACATAATAATATCCATGAATATAAGAAACATAATCATTACTTTTTCAAAATATATGATCCTTAACGAATGTTATCCCTACTCTTTCTATCATGTTAGCATGGCATGAATCCGCGTTCACCACATAAAAATAAATCATGAGCACCCTGGTGTCAAATCAGGCAATTGGATCGTACTTCTAATGTGCTTCAGCTTTTTCAACTCCACGCAATACATGAGCATGCGCCATGGATATAGCACTATAGGCGGAATAGAATGTGGTGATAGAGATCAATAGGATAAGTAAAAAGGAAGAAAGTCTCTCATCAATGCGGCTGATGAACGGGCAATGGAGAGTCCCATCAGTTGATATGAATGCAAGGAGTAGAGATTGCCATGCAACAGATGCATTAAAAGCTGTAAGTGTATGAAAGCTCAAACTGAAACTAAGTGGGTGTGCATCCAACTTGCTTGCTCATGAAAACCTCGGGCATTTGAGGAAGCCCGTCATCGGAATATACAGGATGATGACTGATAACCCACAAGTATAGGGGATCGCGACAATCTTCGAGGATAGTATTTCGCCCGAATTTATTGATTCGACACAAGGGGAACCAAAGAATATTTGTAAGTATTAGAAGTTGAGTTGTCAATTCAACCACACCCGGAGAACTAAACATCTACAACAAAGTGTTTAGTAGCATGGTAGTATGACAATTTGATAGTAGTAGTAACAACAATAGTAGTAACGGTAACGGTAACAGTAGCCACGACAGAAATTTTCAAAAATGTTGCCACGACAATGTTTTTGGAGAAATTTTCGTGAAGACCTCGGAGGACCATGGAGACGTTCTCGGCGCCCAGGGCTATACCATATCATGCTATTATGAATTGCGTGAGATGTTTATCCGTTTGTTGTGTGTGAGTTCACACTTTGATTGCGCAATAGTCAATTATTAGGGTGATCTCATACAGAAAATATCAAGTTAAAATGTGATCTTCCTAGTGTAATAACCGTCCATAGCACATGGCTTTTCGGAGTGGTACATGCTACCATGAGTACAAATGAAAGGTGAATTGTAAGGTGGGTGAAGTTAGGACTTCATAGCAGAAACACTCGGTTATCTTGAAGTTCTAGCAAAAACGTTCTGACAACAGAGCACGAATCATCAAATGATGAACAAGAGTCATATAGATATATATAATCGATAAGTTTCCCTACAGGTTGCGAGCATGAAGCATCAAAAGATGAAAAAGAGTCATATAGAGATATAATTGGTAAGTTTCCCTACAGGTTGAAGTTGACATCATATGTGATGCTACCATCCATGGTTGCGAATAAGATCAGGATCTTGAATCACCCACTTTCAATTATGAGAGATATTGATTTGACTGGGAGTGCATTTTATATTAATTTTTTTTAAAGACTAGCTCAAATTAATTATGAACAATATCTATGTGTAGTTTGCATTATAGTTGTAGGATAATGGCGCATAGTTCCACCTTTGCTGTTGAAATTGATTAACTATTATTTATCTGGTTGAATCTTTACGATTGGTAAACGTAATGAGAGGATCGTCCTCTAAGAGTGCCAAGAAGGATTTTGTCCTACTGCATACCTAAAATACTCTCCTACTGATGCTATGGATGACGAGACTCACATCCTTCGATCCAAAAGACTAGAATTACATTACGGTCTGCTTGCTTCCGAGAAACCCGAACTTCAAAATGTTTGGGATAGTTATGTGATATTCTTGGAACTGAATTTTTTTAGAAACAAACAATGATTAAAATATATGTGGTATCTAAAGAAGTGTTGTTGCAAGTTCTAGTGAAGCGTTCAAATATGTTTAATACTGAAATGCGTAAGATCTGAAAGAACACCAATCATGAGTTGATCATGAGAACTTAAAGAGAAAGAAAAACAAAAAGATGTAATGAGGCTTACATGCCTAAGGAAGATCGGGCTCACGCTAATCCAAAAGTTGGATGTTTCTTCCGAGAGTAGGAGAAACATTGAAGTAAAACTATAAGAAGTAAAAGGCAAAAAATACTAGAATGTCCAGCTCAAGTATGAATGTCATACAAGTTATAAGATGTAGATAAAGTTGTTCAAGTAAGTGTAATTCTCTGAAATTATGATTAAATTGTTGACCACTAATTTTTCAAGATTGTGGTTAAAATTTGTTCACAAGGATATCGACTTGATTGAATGTTGTTGCGAATCGATGGAAGAAGCTACAACGACCTAAATGACCAACAAACGATGAGGTTAAAATATGGGTTGAAAACTTTATAAAAGTTATGATACTTTTCATTAGCATATTACCTCAATATTTATTATCATCATTCATTTTATAGATTTGTACACTCTAGCCCATTACATAGAAGTTGCAAGGAGGTTGCTCATGAGAAACAATAGTTGTTCGATGTTATGAACAAAAGGCCATACTACTATTGTGAATAGAATGTATGTTATGAATGTTGATGATAAATTTGAACATCCATAACACTGACACTATATGTCGTAAGACTAAAAGAATACCTGGTACTTGTGAGATGCATTGGGATTTCCTTGAAGAGGAGAGGATGAAGCAGTACAATAGAGATAAGTATTTCCCTTAGTGAAGAACCAAGATTATGAATCTAGTAGGAGAACCACGCACAACGTCGTTAGCAGCACCTACACACACAAAAGCAAATACTTGCACCCAACACAATCAAGGGGGTTGTCAATCCCTCGGCGGTTAATTACAAGGATCAAATCTTGTAGTGGTAGATAGATAAAATAAAATAATGGTAAGTAAAATGCAAGAAAGTATTTTTGGATTTTATATATGATAAAAGTAGACCCAGGGGCCATAGTTTTCACCAGAGGCTTCTCTCTCAAACAAAAAGCATACAGTGGGTAAACAAATTACTGTTGGGTACTACCTCTTGAGCATGCGTTGGTTTTCCCTTGAAGAGGAAAGGGTGATTCAGCAAAGTAGCATAAGTATTTCCCTCAGTTTTTGATAACCAAGGTACCAATCCAGTAGGAGGCCACACGCAAGTCCCTCGTACCTACACAAACAAATAAGAACCTTGCAATCTACGCGATAAAGGGGTTGTCAATCCCTTCACGACCAGTTGCAAAAGTGAGATCTGATAGAGATGATAATATTTTTGGTATTTTTATGATAAAGATTAAAAGTAAAGATTGCAAAGTAAAAATAGATTGGAAACTTATATGATGGAAAATAGACCCGGGGGCCATAGGTTTCACTAGTGGCTTCTCTCAAGATAGCATAAGTATTACGGTGGGTGAACAAATTACAGTCGAGCAATTGATAGAAAAGTGCATAATTATGAGAATATCTAGGCATGATCATGTATATAGGCATCACGTCCGCGACAAGTAGACCGAAACGATTCTCCATCTACTACTATTACTCCATACATCGACCGCTATCCAACATGCATCTAGAGTATTAAGTTCATAAGAACAGAGTAACGCATTAGGCAAGATGCCATGATGTAGACGGATAAAATCAAGCAATATGATATAAATCCCATCTTTTTATGCTCGATGGCAACAATACAATACGTGTCGTTTCCCTTTCTATCACTGGGATCGAGCAACGCAAGATTGAACCCAAAGCTAAGCACTTCTCCCATTGCAAGAAAGATCAATCTAGTAGGCCAAACCAAACTTATAATTCGAAGAGACTTACAAAGATAACAAATCATACATAAAAGAATTCAGAGGATGTCGGTGTACTAGAGTAGGGGTACCCTAGTACCCCGAACTCGTGCACGGACAGTTGCAGCGCCCCACGGCAGGGCTGGCCTGATGACCGCCAAGGTCCTCAGCGGCTCCTTTGGAGCCATTCTAGAACAAAGTAGTCAAGACCCCGGCAAGAGGAGCTTGCCGGGAAGGCCACTCAGGGCGCGAAGGAAACAAGGCCCCGACAAGAGGAGCTTGCCGAGAAGGCTTGGTGGGCGCCGAGCCCCCAAGCGCGACAAGGTTCCTGCCGTGGCAAGGCACTTGCCGGGGCGGGCAACCTCTCTTCATCTCCGCTCCAGCTCATCCGCCAACGTGTCGCCACGGGGTTTCTCCAGAAACGCGTGTCGACGGGCTGTGCAGCCAGCGGGAAGCAGCGACAAGCGGCGCTGACAAGCTACCATCGTGGCAAACAGAGGTGCACTTGACGGTCCCTGTTACACTGTTCGAGCGACTGAGACAGGCATTGATGACTCTTGTCCCTTGCCGTCAGAGTTAGGTACAGATTACTGTACACTGTACAAAGCGGTGTACCAACCTATGTTTTTACTATCTTACCCTTGTATACTTGCCACATGTGGTAACCCCATGTGCCTATAAAAGGAGGCCCAAGTGCAACGTAGAAAGGGTTCGGTTCAGCTCCGGCTTAGTTCATCCTACTCATACGAGACCACACACTCAGGCTAGGTTTTGTAGCTCCCGTTGCTCCCTAGCAAGAACACAAGATAATCCACTAAAGCAGCAGTAGGAGTATTATCTCTCCGGAGAGCTCCAAAGCTGGGTAAACCTGCTCGTGTGCATCGCGTCGATCCACTCTTTGTGCAATCTCCGCCCCCCTCTGAACCACAAGGGACCCAGGTCTCGTAGGTGTTCGTGGGACACGATCAGTTCTCCCCGACATCTTTGGCGCGCCAGGTAGGGGAGAACTGATCGTGTCCCACGAACACCTACGGGACCTGGGTCCCTTGTGGTTCGGAGGGGGGGCGGAGATTGCACAAAGAGCGGATCGAAGCGATGCACACGAGCAGGTTTACCCAGCTTCGGAGCTCTCCGGAGAGATAATACTCCTATTGCTGCTTTAGTGGATTATCTTGGGTTCTTGCTAGGGAGCAACGGGAGCTACAAAACCTAGCCTGAGTGTGTGGTCTCGTATGAGTAGGATGAACTAAGCCGGAGCTGAACCGAATGCCCTCTATGTTGCACTTGGGCCTCCTTTTATAGGCACAAGGGGTTACCACATGTGGCAAGTAGACAAGGGTAAGATAGTAAAAACATAGGTTGGTACACCGCTTTGTACAGTGTACAGTAATCTATACCTAACTCTGACGGCAAGGGACAAGAGTCATCAATACCCGTCTCAGTCGCTCGAACAGTGTAACAAGGACCGTCAAGTGCACCTCCGTTTGCCACGATGGTAGCTTGTCAGCGCCGCTTATCGCTGCTCCCCGCTGGCTGCACAGCCCGTCGACACGCGTTTCTGGAGAAACCCCGTGGCGACACGTTGGCGGATGAGCTGGAGCGGGGATGAAGAGAGGTTGCCCACCCCGGCAAGCGCCTTGCCGCGGCAGGAACCTTGTCGCGCTTGGGAGCTCGGCGCCCACCAAGCCTTCCCTGCAAGATCCCCTTCCCGTCAAGCTCCTCTTGTCGGGGCCTTGTCTCTTCATCTTGAGTTCTCCTCTTGCCGGGGTCTTGTTTTCCGAAGGGCCGCGGAGGGTCTTGGCAGACGCCCGGCAAGGCTTGCCACGGGGACGTTGCGACTGCCCGTGCACAGGTTCGGGGTACTAAGGTACCCCTACTTTAGTACACCGACAGGAGCCCCCGGGTCTGGGCCATACACGGTGCCGAGCGCTGTTGGGCCAGGCCCAAAACAGGGCACGGGCACGCGCGGCCTGGGCCCAAACCAAATCCACTCCGTATCCGCCACGTTCCCCCGTAACGGCACGCGTCAATTGCGGTGTCGTGGGGGAAGTGGGCGGCGTGCGAGGTCGCCTCATCCGTCGCCTCGGTTCTGCATCTCCGCCACGTGGTTCCCATGCTCTTGGGGTCGCGGACGGTGGAAGTGGGAAACTGGGCCGTTGCGAGCAGAGGCAGCAGGTCAGCCCCGATTCCCTGCTCTTCCTATGCCTTGATTCGCTGAGCGGGGCGGCCGAGCCCCCACCTTGCTTCTTTTAAGAAGAGCGGAAGGGGAGCGCAGAAGCCCGCACTCTCCCATCTCTTCCTTTCCTCAGCTTCCGCTCCCCTTTCTCTCATTCGTCATGGAGGAAGGGAACCTTGGTTCTTCGTCGGTGGCGGCGAGGGTCGCCGCTAGACAGCGCACCCCTCCCAACCCCACGCCCGGGGCGGCAGAGCCAGCCACAAGGGGAAGAGGGAGGGGGCGAGGTCGTGGACGAGGTCGAGGCGCTCGGGGAAGAAGCGGACGGGGCGGCGCGCCGTCTCCGCCTCCGCCGGCGGTTCCCCTCCCCGCGGCGGTCCATACAGGGGACAACCCTTGCGAGTTCTTCGTCAGGCTGCGCCGGGCGCCTCGTCGTCGCCTCCGGCTTCCAGCCCCGTTCGCGAGCGCGATGGAGTCGGATCCGCCCGAGACACTGAGACTGCACATGAGGGGCTGTGGGATCAGTGGCACGCGAGTCCGCGTTGTATTCCCAGCCCCTAATGTGATGTATCTTGATCGTGGGTGGAAGACGTTCGCCCGCATCCACAGCCTGATGGCGGGGTTTACCCTCCATTTTAAGTTAATGGAGGGTGATGTCCTCTCCGTCAAGGTCTTCGGGGATCTCGGCACTCGGGCGAAGTGCTGCGTGGATAGCTCCTCCGACAGCGAAGATTCCCCCTCGAGCGAGAGTGACGAGGAGGAGAGCGACAACGACGACGAGGGTAGCGGGCCCGATTAGTTGTCGGGCGCCGCTTCGTGCGTCACCGGCGACCCCATCATTCGCGTCGCCGACTCCTTGAACTCCCCGGGGTCGTCTCCTTGGGCGACTGGCGTAGGGAGGCTGCGGAAGGGGAAGAGGGATGGCGACAAGGCCGTCAAGTCGGAGTACGAGGGCGTAGTGCCCTCGACAGCGTGCTGACGTCCTGCCGCCCCGTCTTCGAGCCCCGCTTCTGGCGCCGCCGTCTCCGTTAAGCCCTCGGAGAGCCCCCGGGATGTTCCCTTGGTGCCTTCTGGCACCTGTAGCTTGCCTAGGCGTTCCTTTTGCCCTTCTCGCCTCCTTGACCTACCTCCTGAAGAGAGGGACAGGAAAAGAATTACGGGCATCTTATCTTTTTAATTTGTAAGCCTTCGGGCCTTATCCGCATTTAAAACTTGTAATCCTCTCTTTCATGTTTTTCATTCTCCACGGACTGTATCCGAGTAGGATGTTTTTAATGAAAAAGGGATGCTTGAAAAGGGACGAAAGGCTTATCTGATAACGCAGCCCCCGGCAACTCTGGCTTGCCGCAGCCCCCGGCAACTCTGGCTTGCCGGGGCTTGGGTGCCGGCGCGCCCTTCTTCTCCTCTTCGCTGTTATTTTAGTTCTGAGAACAATTTAGCCAGTGCCGCGATAAGTTATTTTTGTAATATAACTTTATTCTGGGCAATATTTGCTATGTTACTTCCTTTACTCGACTCTTGGCTCTGTATGTTACCGCCCTACGCTTTTCAGGGAAACTTGCCGGTGCAGGCGCCCTTGCCGCGAGCGCCGAGTGCGGAACTTCAGCAGCCTGCTGGCGGGGCCGCTACCGACAAGCAACCTTGTCGCGGACTAGCCGCAGCTCACTTAAGTTGTTGAGCGGACTCGAAACAAAGTAAGGGCGCGACCAGTCACGACTTGGTTCCTTCGCGCACAGGTTTCCCATACAAAATGCGGTCGTTCAAGGAAAATAACTTAAAATTTTAAAACTGGTCGTTTTAAACTTAGCAACTTAGCTTTTCTGTTGTCCATTCCCCGGCAAGGCGACAGTTCCTCGAGCGACGCTTGGCGGCCCACACCATTATCTTCTCCTTCCCCCCGGTTAACTTGTGGTTGGATGAACCTTCTTCTTGTTTGAGAAGAAAGAAGCGAAAATAAAGTTATGGAGCTTAGTGGCTCGTTCTCGCTTACCGGGTGTGGATGCTGCACAAAATGTTAGTAAACACATGCATATATGATTATGAGGGCATGTATTGACAAGTTGTGCGCAACACATAGGCTTTACTGATGCACGGGGTCTGCGCCCGGCTTTGTACAAAGGATTACATGCAACAGCGGCAAGACTTGTACAAAAGGGTGGTTGCCGGAACAGGGTTCCGGCAACCGCGCCTTATGGGTAAAACTTGCGAAGATGCTCTATATTCCAGGAATTGCTCACCGGAACGCCATCTTCGGTCTCAAGGCGGACAGCGCCGGGCCTAGTGACTCGTTTCACCCGATAAGGGCCTTCCCACTTTGGCGTCAACTTGTTGGAATTCTTGGCGGATTGAACGCGCCGAAGAACAAGGTCGCCTTCCTCGAAGCTTCTGGCATTAACTTTGCGGCTATGGTAGCAACGCAAAGCTTGCTGGTAACGAGCAGCTCGTACAGCAGCCTGAAGACGATCTTCCTCGAGGAGCAGCGCGTCATCTTGTCGCAGCTGCTCTTGCTCAAGCTCATCATAAGCGAGCACTCGAGGTGACCCATACACGAGTTCCGTGGGGAGAACTGCCTCTGCTCCAGAGACTAGAGCGAAAGGTGTCCGACCAGTGGCTCGATTTGGCGTCGTCCTGATCGACCAAAGAACCACCGGCAGCTCCTCGATCCAGTTTCTTCCGCACTTGCGCAGCTTGTCGAAAGTTCTGGTCTTGAGTCCTCGCAGCACTTCAGCGTTTGCTCTCTCTACTTGACCGTTGCTTCTCGGATGAGCAACAGAAGCAAAGCAGATCTTGGCGCCAAGATCTTCGCCGTACTGCATGAAGGTGCGGCTCGTGAACTGTGTGCCGTTGTCGGTGATGATTCTGTTAGGAATCCGAAAACGGCAAACAATTGACCTGAAGAACTTGACCGCTGACTGTGCTGTCACCTTCCTCATTGGTTCCACTTCTGGCCACTTTGTGAACTTGTCGATCGCAACGTACAAGTACTCAAAGCCCCCGACAGCTCGGGGGAAAGGGCCGAGGATGTCGAGCCCCCAGACCGAGAAGGGCCAGGTTAAAGGGATCGTCTGGAGAGCTTGAGCTGGTTGGTGTATCTGTTTGGAATGGAACTGGCACGCTTCACACTTGGTTACTTGTGCAGTTGCATCCTGGAGGGCTTCTGGCCAGAAGAAACCTTGCCGGAAAGCTTTGCCGACAAGTGCTCTTGCGCCAATGTGGTGACCACATATTCCTCCATGTATCTCTGCCAACAGCTTCTGTCCATCTTCCCGGCAAATACACTTCAATTTCACACCGTTGAGCCTTCTTCTGTACAGGATGTTGTCAACAAACTGGTACATACTTGACTGCCGGGCTACTTTTTCCGCTTCTTCTTGCTCTTCGGGAAGTTCTCCTGTCTGTAGGAAATGGACGATTTGCTGTGCCCATGCTGGAGCCTGTGGCTCGACAACAAGGACTAAAGGCTCTTCTATCACTGCGGGAACATCAGCTTCTATGGCAAGAACCTGTAGGTCCTCCGGAGCTTGACGATCCCCGACAAGTTTGCCGGAGTGAAAATTGTCGGGAGCGTTTGCTTCAACGATACAAACTGCATGGTTTGTCGGAGCAGACTGCTCCTCAGTGATATTTGCGTTGATTTTAGGGACCTTCTTGGCGGCGGCTCCGGGAAGCTCTGCCGGAAAGTAGTCGCCGGAAACCAATTTTCTCTTCTTGCTTTGTCCTGTTGATGGTGTTACGGTTGGCTGAGTCAGCTTGAGCACAAAAATTCCTGGTTCCACAGGTAACTTAAGTGCGGCACATTTGGAGAGGCCATCAGCTATATCATTCTGAGCTCTCGGAACGTGTTCCATTTGCAGGCCTTCAAAGTGCTCTTCTAGCTTTCTCACTTCATCAACGTAGGCTTCCATCAACGGACTCTGATAATCTTTATTTACTTGGCAGACGACAAGTTGCGAGTCCCCCCTGACAATGAGCTTTTTGATCCCAAGGTCCACCGCAATCCTGAGACCGGCAAGCAAACCTTCATACTCTGCAGTATTGTTTGTTGCGTTCCTTGGGAAAGTGCATCTGAACTATGTACTTGGGGTGCTCTCCGGTGGGTGCAATAAGCAGCACGCCGGTACCGGCGCCTTGCAGCGAGAAGGCACCATCGAAGTACATCAGCTACTCTTTATTTGCCTCCTTGACGGGGATGCTCGTCTCCGGAATCTCTTCATCTTGCGTTGGCGTCCACTCTGCTATGAATTCTGCCAATGCTCTGCTTTGGATAGTTGAAGTGCTTTCAAACTTGAGACCAAAGCTTGACAGTTCCAGTGCCCACTCGACAATCCTGCTTGTTGCTTCTGGATTTTGCAATATCCTCTTCAGCGGAAAGCGAGTGACAACTGTTATCTCGTGTGCTTGGAAGTAATGGCGCAGCTTTCTCGAGGCCATGAGGAGGCCGAAAAGGAACTTTTGCACACCAGAGTACCTTGATCTAGCCCCTCGCAGAAGGGAACTGACAAAGTAAACTGGGCGCTGCACCACCTTCTTCTGTATCTTGTCGCAACCCTGCGCTGATCCGTCCTTGTCGGGACCAGAGCTTGACGGCGAAGCCCCTTGCTTGTCGCTGGATGCGCCTGCTTCGGTTGCCGGCTCATCATCTGCCTCCCTCTCCGCTACTAACGCAGCACTAACCACTTGATTGGTCGCTACTATATACAGCAGCAACTTCTCTTGTGGCTTAGGTGCGACAAGTATTGGAGCGGAGGACAGGTACCTCTTTAAATCCTGCAGCGCAGCCTCCGCTTCGGGAGTCCATTCCATTGGACCTGCCTTTTTCAAAATTTTGAAAAATGGCAGGGCGCGTTCAGCAGACTTAGAGATGAACCTGCTGAGAGCAGCCACGCAACCGGCAAGTCTTCTGACATCCTTGACGCGCTTTGGTGCTTCGATCTGCTGAATGGCCTTGATCTTGTCGGGATTGGCTTCAATTCCCCGCTGAGACAAAAAAAACCCGAGAGGCTTGCCGGAAGGGACTCCAAACACGCACTTCTCGGGGTTGAGCTTGAGGTTGATCTTGCGCAGATTTGCAAATGTTTCGTTCAAATCCTGAATCAGAGTTGCTTTGTCCTTGCTCTTGACCACTATGTTATCCATGTAAGCTTCTACATTTCTGTGTATCTGCGGCTCAAAGGCATCATGGACTACTCTTGCAAAGGTTGAACCAGCATTCTTTAAACCGAAAGGCATTCGTATGAAGCAGTACGTGCCACATGGTGTAATGAATGCGGTTTTCTCTTCATCCTCTTCTGCCATGAAGATCTGATGATATCCTGAATATGCATCAAGAAACGAAAGCAGATCACATCCAGCCGTGGAGTCAACAATCTGGTCGATACGCGGCAAGGGAAATGGGTCTTTGGGACAAGCTTGCACAGGCAGTCGCAGCGTCCCCGTGGCAAGCCTTGCCGGGCGTCTGCCAAGACCCTCCGCGGCCCTTCGGAAAACAAGACCCCGGCAAGCGGAGAACTCAAGATGAAGAGACAAGGCCCCGGCAAGAGGAGCTTGCCGGGAAGGCTTGGTGGGCGCCGAGCTCCCAAGCGCGACAAGGTTCCTGCCGCGGCAAGGCGCTTGCCGGGGAGGGCAACCTCTCTTAATCTCCACTCCAGCTCATCCGCCCCGCTCAGCGAATCAAGGCATAGGAAGAGCAGGGAATCGGGGCCGACCTGCTGCCTCTGCTCGCAACGGCCCAGTTTCCCACTTCCACCATCCGCGACCCCAAGAGCATGGGAACCACGTGGCGGAGATGCAGAACCGAGGCGACGGATGAGGCGACCTCGCATGCCGCCCACTTCCCCCACGACACCACAATTGACGCGTGCCCGTGCCCTGTTTTGGGCCTGGCCCAACAGCGCTCGGCACCGTGTATGGCCCAGACCCGGGGGCTCCTGTCGGTGTACTAAAGTAGGGGTACCTTAGTACCCCGAACCTGTGCACGGGCAGTCGCAGCGTCCCCGTGGCAAGCCTTGCCGGGCGTCTGCCAAGACGCTCCGCGGCCCTTCGGAAAACAAGACCCCGGCAAGAGGAGAACTCAAGATGAAGAGACAAGGCCCCGGCAAGAGTGATATAGCTGATGGCCTCTCCAAATGTGCCGCACTTAAGTTACTTGTGGAACCAGGAATTTTTGTGCTCAAGCTGACTCAGCCAACCGTAACACCATCAACAGGACAAAGCAAGAAGAGAAAATTGGTTTCCGGCGACTACTTTCCGGCAGAGCTTCCCGGAGCCGCCGCCAAGAAGGTCCCTAAAATCAATGCAAATATCACTGAGGAGCAGTCTGCTCCGACAAACCATGCAGTTTGTATCTTTGAAGCAAACGCTCCCGACAAGTTTCGCTCCGGCAAACTTGTCGGGGATCGTCAAGCTCCGGAGGACCTACAGGTTCTTGCCGTAGAAGCTGATGTTCCCGCAGTGATAGAAGAGCCTTTAGTCCTTGTTGTCGAGCCACAGGCTCCAGCATGGGCACAACAAATCGTCCATTTCCTACAGACAGGAGAACTTCCCGAAGATCAAGAAGAAGCGGAAAAAGTAGCCCGACAGTCAAGTATGTACCAGTTTGTTGACAACATCCTGTACAGAAGAAGGCTCAACGGTGTGAAATTGAAGTGTATTTGCCGGGAAGATGGACAGAAGCTGTTGGTAGAGATACATGGAGGCATATGTGGTCACCACATTGGCGCAAGAGCACTTGCCGGCAAAGCTTTCCGGCAAGGTTTCTTCTGGCCAGAAGCCCTCCAGGATGCAACTGCACAAGTAACCAAGTGTGAAGCGTGCCAGTTCCATTCCAAACAGATACACCAACCAGCTCAAGCCCTCCAGACGATCCCTTTATCCTGGCCCTTCTGGGTCTGGGGGCTCGACATCCTCGGCCCTTTCCCCCAAGCTGTCGGGGGCTTTGAGTACTTGTACGTTGCGATCGACAAGTTCACAAAGTGGCCAGAAGTGGAACCAGTGAGGAAGGTGACAGCACAGTCAGCGGTCAAGTTCTTCAGGTCAATTGTTTGCCGTTTTGGGATTCCTAACAGAATCATCACCGACAACGGCACACAGTTCACGAGCCGCACCTTCATGCAGTACGCCCAAGATCTTGGCGCCAAGATCTGCTTTGCTTCTGTTGCTCATCCGAGAAGCAACGGCCAAGCAGAGAGAGCAAACGCTGAAGTGCTGCGAGGACTCAAGACCAGAACTTTCGAAAAGCTGCGCAAGTGCGGAAGAAACTGGATCGAGGAGCTGCCGGTGGTTCTTTGGTCGATCAGGACGACGCCAAATCGAGCCACTGGCCGGACACCTTTCGCTCTAGTCTATGGAGCAGAGGCAGTTCTCCCCACGGAACTCGTGTATGGGTCACCTCGAGTGCTCGCTTATGATGAGCTTGAGCAAGAGCATCTGCGACAAGATGACGCGCTGCTCCTCGAGGAAGATCGTCTTCAGGCTGCTGTACGAGCTGCTCGTTACCAGCAAGCTTTGCTTCGCTACCATAGCCGCAAAGTTAATTCCAGAAGCTTCGAGGAAGGCGACCTTGTTCTTCGGCGCGTTCAATCCGCCAAGAATTCCAACAAGTTGACGCCAAAGTGGGAAGGCCCTTATCGGGTGAAACGAGTCACTAGGCCCGGCGCTGTCCGCCTTGAGACCGAAGATGGCGTTCCGGTGAGCAATTCCTGGAATATAGAGCATCTTCGCAAGTTTTACCCATAAGGCGCGGTTGCCGGAACCTGTTCCGGCAACCACCCTTTTGTACAAGTCTTGTCGCTGTTGCATGTAATCCTTTGTACAAAGCCGGGCGCAGACCCCGTGCATCAGTAAAGCCTATGTGTTGCGCACAACTTGTCAATACATGCTCTCATAATCATATATGCATGTGTTTACTAACATTTTGTGCAGCATCCACACCCGGTAAGCGAGAACGAGCCACTAAGCTCCATAACTTTATTTTCTCTTCTTTCTTCTCAAACAAGAAGAAGGTTCATCCACCCACAAGTTAACCGGGGGGGGGGGGGGGAGGGGGGGGGGGGGGAGGGGGGGGGGGGGGAGGGGGGGGGGGGGGAGGGGGGGGGGGGGGAGGGGGGGGGGGGGGAGGGGGGGGGGGGGGAGGGGGGGGGGGGGGAGGGGGGGGGGGGGGAGGGGGGGGGGGGGGAGGGGGGGGGGGGGGAGGGGGGGGGGGGGGAGGGGGGGGGGGGGGAGGGGGGGGGGGGGGAGGGGGGGGGGGGGGAGGGGGGGGGGGGGGAGGGGGGGGGGGGGGAGGGGGGGGGGGGGGAGGGGGGGGGGGGGGAGGGGGGGGGGGGGGAGGGGGGGGGGGGGGAGGGGGGGGGGGGGGAGGGGGGGGGGGGGGAGGGGGGGGGGGGGGAGGGGGGGGGGGGGGAGGGGGGGGGGGGGGAGGGGGGGGGGGGGGAGGGGGGGGGGGGGGAGGGGGGGGGGGGGGAGGGGGGGGGGGGGGAGGGGGGGGGGGGGGAGGGGGGGGGGGGGGAGGGGGGGGGGGGGGAGGGGGGGGGGGGGGAGGGGGGGGGGGGGGAGGGGGGGGGGGGGGAGGGGGGGGGGGGGGAGGGGGGGGGGGGGGAGGAGAAGATAATGGTGTGGGCCGCCAAGCGTCGCTCGAGGAACTGTCGCCTTGCCGGGGAATGGACAATAGAAAAGCTAAGTTGCTAAGTTTAAAACGTCCAGTTTTAAATTTTTAAGTTATCTTCCTTGAACGACCGCGTTTTGTATGGAAACCTGTGCGTGAAGGAACCAAGTCGTGACTGGTCGCGCCCTTACTTTGTTTCGAGTCCGCTCAACAACTTAAGTGAGCTGCGGCTAGTCCGCGACAAGGTTGCTTGTCGGTAGCGGCCCCGCCAGCAGGCTGCTGAAGTTCCGCACTCGGCGCTCGCGGCAAAGGTGTTCGCACTAACAAGTTCTCCTAAAAACGTAGTGTATAAACATACAAGGGAAGAAATCGAGTAAAGGAAATAACATTTGCATTCGATGGCCTAAGATAGTGTATATTACATGATAACTTGTCGCGGGTCTAATGGACTTTTTACCTAAACATGATCTGCAGCGACAAGAGAAAGATAGACTTGGCGGCCTAGTCCACACGGTCGCCCTCGAGCCTCTTAACTCCGCTCACCCTGTCCACAATGGGTGCGACAAGGGCCTTGAGCGCTTCAACATCGGCGGATGGAGGCAGGGACTTGAGGACTTTGGTGAAATCGACGCCTGGGTTGCGGAAGGCCACCTTCATTAGCACCTTCTGGAGAGCCTCGGCGCAGACTTGGCGTGATTCCTCCGCCAGTTGCTTCGGAACCTCTTCCCGGAGCCGCTGGATACCCGCCAACACGCCTTTGAAGAATAGGCTGAGCTTGATGCTGGGTTGGAGGTTCTCGTCAGTGGAGTATCCAAGATCTGTCATCCCCAACTCCATCAGCTCATTATGGATGCCGGCGGCGGTGTCCACAAGACCTTCTGTCCAGTGCATTATGTTGTCTCGAAGATTATTCTGGGTGGTCACAGCATTCGACAGCAACTCCTCGGTGGCCTTGATCTTTTCCAGCAGGCCCTTTTCCCGATCCTTGACGCCATTCAACGTCTCCGTCAGGGTGGTCAGTTTCAGCTCCAAATCCGCTTTGACGTCCTTGGCGGCATCGATCTCCTTGATCTTTTCAGCAAAACGACCCTGCAGCTCACCGAGGGTGTAAGCGTCCTTCTCACGCTCGCGCTTCAACCCGGCGACCTCCTCGGCACTCTTCTGGAGGGTGGACTCCAGCTGAGCCACCCTCCTCTCCAATTCCCTCTTGGCGGCCTCGGCAGCCGCAGCAGCATCCTTTGCCTCCTGAAGTGGCCCACCAATCGTTTGCTCGCGCGCGGCGAGATCTTCCTCAAAGCTGTCGAGGTTGATCTTCCGCTGCGCCAGCTCACCTTCCCGCGCGAAAAGCTTCTCGCCGGCAAGCCTCTGCTGCTCTTCGACCTCGCCCTTCTCCAAGATGAAGGCCGTGCGCTCCTCAGCAAGCTGCTCCCGCGCCTCCGCTATATCCCGGAGAGTTTCTTTGTTGGCGCGCCGGAGCTCTTTCGCGCGTTTCTCCAAGTCAGCTCCCGCCCTCGCGACAAGCGCCTCCCTGGACTCCAGTTTGGCTTGTCCGGCGCGGTAGAGCGACAGCAACTTCCTTAGCAGCTGCTCCTCCTCAGGCTCACCGTTGCTGCTGCTCGGGGCATCAACCAGCGACAGCCCGGCGGAGGCAAGCAGTTCCGCATCAAAAGTCTCCCCCTCGACCGGTGCCCTGGAGCTTGATGCCCAGGGGAGCTTGATAAAGACACCCTCGCCGACCTTCAGGTAGGCGCCGGGCTGGGGCTCTTCGGAGTCAGGCGCGGCGTCGGTGGCGGGAGGATCAGCGGTCGGTGCAGCGCCTGGCGCTCCTGCGGCCTCAGGGCCGTCAGTACGATCGCCAGATTCCTCCCCAGCCTCTGCGCCAGCTGCCTCGGCGGCCTCCTCGTCGGCGGGCCCGTCAGCGCCAGCCCCCTCCTCCATGTTGGCGGTGTCGACATTGTCGCCGCGAGCGTCTTCCTCGCCGGCGGCCTCAGTCTCCATAGGATCTCCGGTAGGTGGATCTAATGGTCAGAAGAAGAAAGCACAGGTCAAGCAGATGTTCGAAAGAGAAGAACAGAAAAAGAAAGAACCCAAGGGAAATTATCAAACAAGAAAATCACCTGCAATGGGATCTGTTGCCGCGGTCTCTACTACCGGAGGGTCGTCGGCGCTGGTCCTTGTCGGGGAAGCTCCCCTTGTCGGAGAGGCCTCCCTTGCCGGAGAGCGCTCCCTTGGCGGAGAGTTTTCCCTTGGCGGCGTAGTTGAAGCAAGCAGAACTTCGGGAGTGACCTCCGGAGCTTCCTGATGAGGCTGCTATGCTCCTACACAATTCAACAAATCAGATATCAGTAACGGAGAAGCACCCAAGCACGCCTAACCATGAGAAGTATACCAAACACTTACGCTGGGGGCTGTGCTGGGGGCTGCCCTGTTGAAGGGTTGACGGGTCCGGCAAGGGAGTTCCAGATGTCCCCCCTGTCGCCATAGGGGAGTCATCTGAGACGACAACCACATGCGTCTTGGCCCTCTTTGACGCCCTCTGAGCTAACGTCCTGAAGAAGAAGGTTCAGAGTGAAACCCGTCAGATATAAGGAAAAACAATAAATTGGAAGATTACAAGTAGCAACGACAAGATCTTACTCTTCTTCTTCTTCCTCGGAGCTGAGGGCGGAAAGATCATACTCCGCTCCAGCGCGACGGATTGGGGGAGAAGATTCCCTCGGACTCTTGGCGGGTGCAGGGGCCGCGACTCCAGAGGACCCCGCGCCCGTCGCTGTGGTGGAATGAGGCGCTCCCGCGGCAACAGTGCTTGCCGCGGTGGAGCGCGTCGGGCGGCGAGGCGGCTGTTGGACCATATGCCCCCCCGCCACTTCTCTAGTCTTCCGGAGGCGTCTCCTTGGCGCGGCAGCGAGCTCCTCCTGCGGCAAGCTACTTGATGGCGGAGGAGAGGCGCCCCCGGCAGGCTCGCTTGGTTCGTTGTCGGGCTCACTCTGCTCCTCCTCACCGACGAGCTCTTCTCGGTCGGCAAGGCTTGCCGCCTCGGCCCTCTCTGCCTCCTCGACAGTGAACCCAGACGCGCCAGCGGCAGCAGCCTCTGCAGCCTCCTCCAACCTCGTGGCGATGCGCGCCATGTCCTGCTCAGTGGTGTCGCGAGTGAGCCGCCTCTGCTCGTCGGCACGGATCATCACTTCAACCAAGTTGCCGAAGAACTGTTGCACTATGTCATCGGCGGGCTCCTGCCAAGTTGGAACGATTCCATGGGAATCGCACAACGGCATTATCGCGCGGATGCTGTCAAGCGACGAGTTGTTGCACAATGGCACAACTCCCCTCGGCAACATACACCATCCAGGGTTATCCGCTTCAGGCTTTAACAGCTCCCGCAGCATGCCGTCAAGCTCCAAGGTAGTGAAATTCCAGTTCAGACCTGGGCGCAGCCTCATGATGTCCGCCGCGTTCTGGAATTCCCAAGCAGGCTTCCCTCTCTCCTGCAAGGGCGCAATGCGGCGGCGAAGGAAGTCCGCGCCAACTGCTCCTACGGTAAGCCCTGCTTGCCGGAGACGCAAAATCCTAGTCGTGGCAATCTTCAACTTGTCGTCCTCGGGCGCCAAGTTGCTCCAATCGTTGCCGCGAACTATGGGGGTTTTGCGCAGGGCAGTAAAAGGCTGTGGCTCCTCCTCTAAGATCCAGCACCAGTCAGCCCTCCACTCCTCCCACTTGCTGCGCAACTCTCCGTCAAGATACGCTTCCTTCTTGCCGATCCTAGAGGTCCATGCAATTCCTCCGGCAAGCGGCTCTCCTCTCTCTGCGCGGGGTGAGAAGTAATGGCGGAAGAGTGCGACGTTTGGGTGGACCCCGACAAAGTTCTCGCAGAGATGTGCGAAAACGGCCATGGTGAGGATGGCGTTGGTGGTGAAGTCAAGGAGGCGGAGGCCATACGTGTTCATAACATCACAGAAGAATTCACAAAAGGGCGGGCAGAGCCCGCACCAGAAGAAAATCGCGAAGAAGGGGTACCCGATGGAGACCTTAGCGGATGTGGCGGCGGAGATGACCCTCGTGCGCGGGTGCGCACGGGTCTCCGTCGACCAGAAGAGATAGTACAGCTCCCGCAGCTCCTTCCTGTTGAGCAGGGGATCGAAGAGGGCCCGCTCCTTCCGCAGCGCCGCGAGCCGCTGCGCCTCGGCCGATTTCACGCCTTTTCCCTTATCGGCCTTCGGAGCCATAGGGAGTGGTGGTGGAGGAAACCGACGGCGTTGGTGGCACCGGTGGCAATGGAGGGGGCGGAGCGTCGCTCTCTTTGGGCTCGAGAAGAAAGGGGAAAGCGACGGGGGTTTCTGATGTGACAGCAAGGGCAAGTGGGCGTCCTGCCCCTGTTCCCCCGCTTATAAAGGGGAGAGGGGACGGGCGTTCCGATTTTTCGCATTAAAGAAAGCCCCACGATCTCCCCCACGACGCCACGTCTGGTGCGTGCCGTTCGTGGGAGACGTGGTGGGTCCAAGGCAAATAACGGCGTAATCAAGACCACGCGTGCCCGTGCACTGTTTTGGGCCTGGCCCAACAGAGCTTGGCGCCGTGTGTGGCCCAGGCCCGGGGGCTCCTGTCGGTGTACTAGAGTAGGGGTACCCTAGTACCCCGAACTCGTGCACGGACAGTTGCAGCGCCCCACGGCAGGGCTGGCCTGATGACCGCCAAGGTCCTCAGCGGCTCCTTTGGAGCCATTCTAGAACAAAGTAGTCAAGACCCCGGCAAGAGGAGCTTGCCGGGAAGGCCACTCAGGGCGCGAAGGAAACAAGGCCCCGGCAAGAGGAGCTTGCCGGGAAGGCTTGGTGGGCGCCGAGCCCCCAAGCGCGACAAGGTTCCTGCCGCGGCAAGGCGCTTGCCGGGGCGGGCAACCTCTCTTCATCTTCGCTCCAGCTCATCCGCCAACGTGTCTCCACGGGGTTTCTCCAGAAACGCGTGTCGACGGGCTGTGCAGCCAGCGGGAAGTAGCGACAAGCGGCGCTGACAAGCTACCATCGTGGCAAACGGAGGTGCACTTGACGGTCCCTGTTACACTGTTCGAGCGACTGAGACGGGCATTGATGACTCTTGTCCCTTGCCGTCAGAGTTAGGTACAGATTACTGTACACTGTACAAAGCGGTGTACCAACCTATGTTTTTACTATCTTACCCTTGTCTACTTGCCACATGTGGTAACCCCTTGTGCCTATAAAAGGAGGCCCAAGTGCAACGTAGAAAGGGTTCGGTTCAGCTCCGGCTTAGTTCATCCTACTCATACGAGACCACACAATCAGGCTAGGTTTTGTAGCTCCCATTGCTCCCTAGCAAGAACACAAGATAATCCACTAAAGCAGCAGTAGGAGTATTATCTCTCAGGAGAGCTCCGAAGCTAGGTAAACCTGCACGTGTGCATCGCTTCGATCCGCTCTTTGTGCAATCTCCGCCCCCCCCCCTCCGAACCACAAGGGACCCAGGTCCCGTAGGTGTTCGTGGGACACGATCAGTTCTCCCCGACAGAGGAGTTCAAATATTGTTCATAGATAATCTTGATCATAAACCCACAATTCATCGGATCTCGACAAACACACCGCAAAAAGAGTTACATCGAGTAGATTTCCAAGAAGATTGAGGAGAACTTTGTATTGAGATTCAAAGAGAGAGAAGAAGACATCTAGCTAATAACTATGGACCCAAAGGTCTGTGGTAAACTACTCACACATCATCGGAGAAGCTATGGAGTTGATGTAGAAGCCCTCCATGATCGATTCCCACTCCGGCGGAGCGCCGGAAAAGGCCCCAAGATGGGATCTCACGGGTACAGAAGGTTGCAGCGGTGGAAATAGGGTTTCGTGCACCTGGTTGGTTTCAGGGTATATGGGTATATATAGGAGGAAGAAGTAGGTCGGTGGATCTGCGAGGGGCCCACGAGGGTGGGGGCGCACCTCCCTACTTCGTGGCCTCCTAGGTTGTTTCTTGATGTCCACTCCAAGTCCTCTGGATCACGTTTGTTCCAAAAATAACTCTCCCGAAGGTTTCATTCCGTTTGGACTCTGTTTGATATTCCTTTTCTGCGAAACACTGAAATAGGCAAAAAAACAGGAATTTGCACTGGGCCTTGGGTTAGTAGGTTAGTCCCAAAAATAATATTGAAGTGCTTAATAAAGCCCATTAAATGTCCAAAACAGATAATATAATAGCACAGAACAGTCAAAAATTATAGATACGTTGGAGACGTATCAAGCATCCCCAAGCTTAATTCCTGCTCGTCCTCGAGTAGGTAAATGATAAAAAAGAATTTTTGATGTGGAGTGCTACCTAGCAAAATCTTCAATGTAATTTTCTTTATTGTGGCACGAATGTTCAGATCCGAAAGATTCAAGAATTTTTTTAATATTGACATAAAAATAATAATACTTCAAGCATACTAACTAAGCAATCATGTCTTCTCAAAATAACATGGCCAAAGAAAGTTCATCTCTACAAAATCATATAGTTTGGTCAAGCTCCATTTTCGTCACACAATAATGCTCTCATCATGCACAACCCCGATGACAAGCCAAGCAATTGTTTCATACTTTAGTAATCTCAAACCTTTTCAACTTTTACGCAATACATGAGCGTGAGCCATGGATATAGCACTATGGGTGGAATAGAATATAATGATGGAGGTTATGTGGACAAGACAAAAAAGGAGAAAGTCTCACATTGACGCGGCTAATCAACCGTCTAGGGAGATGCTCATCAATTGATGTCAATGCAAGGAGTAGGGATTGCCATGCAACGGATGCACTAGAGCTATAAATGTTTGAAAGCTCAACAAAAGAAACTAAGTGGGTGTGCATCCAACTTGCTTGCTCACGAAGAACTAGGGCATTTGAGGAAGCCCATTGTTGGAATATAGAAGCCAAGTTCTATAATGAAAAATTCCCACTAGTATATGAAAGTGACAAAACAAGAGACCCTCTATCATAAAGATCATGGTGCTACTTTGAAGCACAAGTGCGGAAAAAGGATAGTAGCATTGTCCCTTTTTATTTCTTTTTATTTCTCTTTTTTTGGGCCTTCCCCTTTTTTTATTTGGCCTTTCTCTTTTCTTTGGGACAATGTTCTATTAATGATGATCATCACACTTCTATTTATTTACAACTCAATGATTACAACTCGATACTAGAACAAAATATGAATCTATAGGAATGCCTCCGGCGGTGTACCGGGGCAATGAATCAAGAGTGGCATGTATGAAATAATATGCATGGTGGATTTGCCACAAATACGATGTCAACTACATGATCATGAAAGGCAATATGACAATGATGAATCGCATCATAATAAACGGAACGGTGGAAAGTTGCATGGCAATATATCTCAGAATGGATATGGAAATACCATAATAGGTAGGTTTGGTGGCTGTTTTGAGGAAGATATAAGGAGGTTTATGTGTGATAGAGCGTATCGTATCACGGGGTTTGGATGCGCCAGCGAAGTTTGCACCAACTCTCAAGGTGAGAAAGGGCAATGCACAGTACTGAAGAGGCTAGCAATGATGGAAGGTTGAGAGTGCGTATAATCCATGGACTCAACATTAGTCATCAAGAACTCACATACTTATTGCAAAATATACAAGTCATCAGAAACCAAGAATTACGTGCATGCTCCTAGGGGGATAGATTGGTAGGAAAAGACCATCGCTTGTCCCCGACCACCACTCATAAGGATGACAATCAAAGAAAACCTCATGTTTCAAATTTGTTATACAACGGTTACCATACGTGCATGCTACGGGACTTGCAAACTTCAACACAAGTATTTCTAAAATTCAAAACTACTCAACTAGCATGACTCTAGTATTACCATCTCCATATCTCAAAACAATCATCAAGTATCAAACTTCTCATAGTATTCAATGCACTTTTTATGAAAGTTTTTATTATAGCCATCTTGGATGCCTATCATATTAGGACTAATTTTATAGCCAAAGCAAATTACCATGCTGTTATAAAGGACTCTCAAAATAATATAAGTGACGCATGAGAGATCAATAATTTCTATAAAATAAAACCACCACCGTGCTCTAAAAGATATAGGTGAAGCACTAGAACAAAATTATTTAGCTCAAGAGATATAAGTGAAGCACATAGAGCATTCTAATAAATTCCGATTAATGTGTGTCTCTCCCAAAAGGTGTGTACAGCAAGGATGATTGTGGTGAACTAAAAAGAAAATACTAAAATCATACAAGACGCTCTAAGCAAAACACATATCATGTGGTGAATATAAATATAGCTCCAAGTAAAGTTACCGATGGACGAAGACAAAAGAGGGGATGCCTTCCGGGGCATCCCCAAGCTTTGGCTTTTTGGTTGTCCTTGTATTTTACCTTGGGGTGCCTTGGGAATCCCCAAGCTTAGGATCTTGCCACTCCTTGTTCCATAATCCATCAAATCTTTACCCAAAACTTGAAAACTTCACAACACAAAACTTAACAGAAAATCTCGTGAGCTCCGTTAGCGAAATAAAACAAACCACCACTTAAAGGTGCTGTAATGAACTCATTATTTATTTATATTGGTGTTAAACCTACTGTATTCCAACTTCTCTATGGTTCATAACCTCTGATACTAGCCATAGATTCATCAAAATAAGCAAACAACACACGAAAAACAGAATCTGTCAAAAACAGAACAGTCTGTAGTAATCTATATCAAACGCATACTTCTGGCACTCCAAAAATTCTAAAATAAATTTTTGGACGTGAGGAATTTATATATTAATCATTTGCAAAAAGAATCAACTAAATATCACTCTCCAGTAAAACGTTGTAGCTAATCTCGTGAGCGCTAAAGTTTCTGTTTTTTACAGCAAGATCAAAAAGACTTCACCCAAGTCTTTCCGAAGGTTCTACTTGGCACAAACACTAATTAAAACATGAAAACACATCTTGCCAGAGGCTAGATGAAAGATTTATTACTAAACAGAACTAAAAAGAAAGAAACCAAAAATAAAATTGGGTTGCCTCCCAACAAGCGTATTGTTTAACGCCCCTAGCTAGGCATAAAGGCAAGGATAGATCTAGGTATTGTCATCTTTGGCATGCAATCCATAAGTAGCTCTCATAATAGATTCATAAGGTAATTAATTTTCTTTCTATGAAAGGGTTCCATGCCTTTCCTTAACGGAAATTAGAATCTAATATTCCCTTCTTTCATATCAATAATTGCACCAATCGTTCTAAGGAAAGGTCTACCAAGAATAATAGGACATGAAGGATTGCAATCTATATCGAGGACAATGAAATCTACGGGCACATAATTACTATTTGCAACAATATTAAAATCATTCATTCTTCCCATAGGTTTCTTAATGGTGGAATCCGCAAGGTGCAAGTTTAAAGAACAATCATCAAATTGACGGAAACCTAACATATCACACAAAGTTTTTGGAATCGTGGAAACACTAGCACCCAAATCACACAAAGCATAGCATTCATGATCTTTAATTTCAATTTTAATAGTAGGTTCGCACTCATAATAAAGTTTTCTAGGGATAAAAACTTCCAATTCAAGCTTTTCTTCATGAGATTGCATTAAAGCATCAACGATATGTTTGGCAAAAGCCTTATTTTGACTATAAGCATGCGGAGAATTTAGCACGGATTGCAAAAAGGAAATACAATCTATTAAAGAACAAATATCATAATTAAATTCCTTGAAATCCAAAATAGTGGGTTCATT
>LR880972.1:892785539-892830149 GCA_904067115.1 Aegilops sharonensis | reverse complement strand
ACGGAAACCTAACATATCACACAAAGTTTTTGGAATCGTGGAAACACTAGCACCCAAATCACACAAAGCATAGCATTCATGATCTTTAATTTCAATTTTAATAGTAGGTTCGCACTCATAATAAAGTTTTCTAGGGATAAAAACTTCCAATTCAAGCTTTTCTTCATGAGATTGCATTAAAGCATCAACGATATGTTTGGCAAAAGCCTTATTTTGACTATAAGCATGCGGAGAATTTAGCACGGATTGCAAAAAGGAAATACAATCTATTAAAGAACAAATATCATAATTAAATTCCTTGAAATCCAAAATAGTGGGTTCATTGCTATGTAAAGTTTTGACCTCTTCAATCCCACTTTTACCAATTTTTCCATCAAGATCTAAAAACTCCGAATCATTGGGACGCCTTTAACTAAAGTTGACTCATCTCCAGTCCCATAATTATCAGGATTCATATTGAAAAACAAGGATTTAATAGGAGAAACAACAATCACTTTTAAATGTTCATCCTTATTATCATGAAAACTAGAAGAACACGCTTTCACAAAGCAATCTTTTTTAGCACGTATCCTAGCAGTTCTTTCTTTGCTCTCATCAATGGAAATTCTCATAGCTTTGAGAGACTCATTGATATCATTCTTAGGTGGAATAGATCTAAGTTTCAAGGAATCAACATCAAGAGAAATTCTATCCACGTTACTAGCCAACTCATCAATATTAGGCAATTTTTCTTCAAGAAAAGCATTGAAATTCTTTTGAGAAATCATAAATTCTTTAACACTAGTCTCAAAATCAGAGGGCATCTTATTAAAATTTCCATAAGAGTTGTTGTAGGAATTACCATGATTATTAGAGGAATTACTAGGATACGGCCTAGGATTAAAGTTTCCTCTATAAGCGTTGTTACCAAAATTGTTCCTACCAACAAAATTCACATCCATAGATTCATTATTATTCTCAATAAGAGTGGACAAAGGCATATCATTAGGATCAGAAGAAACACTCTTATTAGCAATCAATTTCATAAGTTCATCCATCTTTCCACTCAAAACATTAATCTCTTCAATTGCATGCACCTTTTTAATAGTAGATCTTTAAGTGTGCCATTGAGAATAATTAACCATAATATTATCTAGGAGTTTAGTAGCTTCTCCTAAAGTGATTTCCATAAAAGTGCCTCCCGAAGCCGAATCTAATAGATTTCTAGAAGCAAAATTCAATCCGGCATAAAATTTTTGTATAATCATCCATAAATTCAAACCATGTGTAGGGCAATTACGTATCATTAACTTCATTCTCTCCCAAGCTTGTGCAACACGTTCATGATCAAGTTGCTTAAAATTCATAATATCCTTTCTAAGAGAGATGATCTTAGCGGGAGGAAAATACTTAGAGATAAAAGCATCTTTTCACTTATTGCAAGAATAAATACTACTTTTAGGCAAAGACGAAAACCAAGTTTTAGCACGATCTCTAAGCGAAAAAGGAAATAGCTTCAATTTAACAATATCATTGTACACATCTTTCTTCTTTTGCATATCACACAAATCAACAAAGCTGTTTAGATGGGTAGCGGCATCTTCACTAGGAAGGCTGGCGAATTGATCTTTCATGACAAGATTCAGCAAAGCAACATTAATTTCACAAGATTCAGCATCGGTAAGAGGACCAATCGGAGTGCTAAGAAAATCATTGTTGTTGGTATTGGAAAATTCACACAATTTAGTATTATCTTGAGCCATCGTGACAAGCAAGCAATCCAACACACAAGCAAATAAGAAGCAAGCGAAAAAGAGGCGAACAGAAATAGAGGGCGAATAAAAGGGCAAGGGTGAAGTGGGGGAGAGGAAAACGAGAGGCAAATGGCAAATAATGTAATGCGAGGGATAAGAGTTTGTGATGGGTACTTGGTATGTCTTGACTTATGCGTAGACTCCCCGGCAACGGCGCCAGAAATCCTTCTTGCTACCTCTTGAGCATGCCACTACAACAAAAACACCCCTATTGCAACACATGACTAGCAAGGATGATAACACAATGTGTTGTTTGGTTGAACCCACCTTCCCCACTTAGCTCTAACCTCTCGTGCCCACCTCCATCACTTTTGGCGCTGTACCTGCTCACGCATCTGAAACTCCCATTGTTTTCTCTTTTGATACACCTCTCTAAAAAATCAAGGGACACCCAGCAGCCAGGGTTCCCACCGCCGCCACCGTCCCCTCGCCCTCGGCCTCCTCCGTCCCCTCGCCCTCGGCCGCCTCCCCTTGGTTCGTGAAAGAACCTCTTCCAAGCATGCCTCCCTCGCCACTTTCTTCGCTCATTGGGGATGCACGCTGCATCGCCGCCCATCTCCTGCGTTGGGGAAGGAGTTGCCGCCGCCATTCCTCTGCGCGACCGAAGATGCAGACACCGCTGTTGTTCGTTCACACAGCTAGGAACGACGCAAGTACCGACGCGCCCGTCCTCCTCAACTGCAGCAGTTCAGCAGGTCTTATTCTGCCCCTCGTGCATCTGCAATCCTGTATTGTGTCCCTTATTAAGGCTTTGTTCGTTTTGATTTATCCCCAAAGAGAACCAATCAACACAGAGATTGGGTGGATTCCTGCATGTCACTCGGATCTCTTTAGGGATTGAATCCCTTGCATCAACTATTCCCCTTCATCTAAATAATGTTCGGTTACATACATGGTTTGACAGGGAATGATTATTATATCAGGATGGTAGATAACAAAACAGAGATTTGAAGCACAAGTACTCCTATCAATAACAAATTTCATGAATCAATGTACGTCTACATCCCAATTAATGCATCATCACATTGCTTTTTCTAGACAACCACATGTTTGTTTACCTCGATTATTTCTAGTATATGTATTATCTAATTTAATATTAAAGAAAAATTTTATTTTCTTGTTGCCTCCCTGTTTAAACTTCACTTTAAAGGAATTATATAGTTACTAATAAGCAGAGTATACTCTAATAAGTATGTGTGATAATCAACTCTGATTAATACTAAGTGGATTTTACAACTGGAAAACAAAAAGACCAAATACATGCCCACATCAACTGATTAATTGGTGACGAGAATTGGATAATTCAGCCTTAGCTAGGATGTATCAGGAAATAACGATCAAGAAACCTCTCAATCTAACCCAAGCTTACAACTTAAGAAGAGGAGAAGAAAGAGAAGGGAGATGTACTTTAAAGTAGAAGCAGATGGTTGCTGCGTCGCCATCACTGCCGCTGGAGAGATGGCCGCCCCGTCCCTGTCACTTTTGCCTTGCAGTGCAGCCTTGTAGTGCCTCGTTCCTGTCCAATCCACGTCTTCTTTCTATGCATGAATGTCTAAGTCTAACACAAGGAGAAGACCCTCTAGCCTTTAAGAGCGCTTGCGCAAGCTAGCATCGCTGGCAGCAACTACGCCATCACATCCTTGCCCACAGCCCCTGAAACCTCTCACCAACGTGAACTTCCTCCCATCTTATCCTCATGAAGGGTCAAAGTGCCAGTCAGCGATTCTCTTCCATCTTTTCCATAGTTGGTGAGCTAATCTTCTAATTTTTTGCCCCCAAGAATTGATTCCTCACAAAATTTACATCCCCGTTTTGCTCCTGCTCACCCTTGATCATGTGGAGCTATCAACTTAAATTGGGCATGGAACAATCATAAGTGCCATTAGTTACTGTTTGTGTGCACAGTTCTGCTTCTTCATTTTCCTATATGATTACTTTACCTCGGCACATTGATTTCAGCCGCTCTTTCAAATTATAAGTGGATTAGATTGAGGTATCTGTGATCCTTTAGTTATTGTTCTTTCAATTGTTTTTCCTCTTACCTCTAATTAATTCATTTATTATATAGCTCCTTTTGTTTCCTTACCAAACCACAAGCGGATCAGTATGCACTTGCCTCATTGCATTGTGTCGGTGGAAAACGACACCTATGGGATCACTGGAATCCCTTCTACGGTTGCGGGGCGCGGGGATCGTGAGAAGAGCGGGACCGACAGGTGACACAAGGGGGATTTACCCAGGTTCGGGCCGCGAGGATGCGTAAAACCCTAGTCCTACTTTGGTGGATGTATTTAGTGTTCTTGAGCTCTTGAACTACCTCTAGGTGTTGCCAGGTTCCAAAGAGCCGAATCCTTTTCCTGGTCGCCTCGGGCCTCCTTTTATAGGAAAAGGGGTCGCCACAGTGGCAAGCAGGAGGTGGAAAGGGTACAGTGCTGCGAGGTTATCCCTCATATTACAGGACAAGATGCATTTAATGTGAGGCTTAGGTGCCCCTTCACTTTTTTGGGGACGGGGGCGAGGCCTGTCCCGTCCGTCGCCGCTCCTTCTTGCTTCGACACGCGCCCTGGCCAGCGACGCATGTGGTGCCATGTAGGTAGGCAGGCAGCTGAGGTGGCGCGGTAGTGGAGCCTCCATGAAGGATTGCATGCCGCCATGCAGGTGCCTGCCCGGCTGGTTGGGTCGACAGCTGCATGCGAACGACGGTGAAGGCTTATCTGGTGCGGGCCTAACAGTGGCCCAGCTGGTGCGCATTGGCCGGGGCCTTGTCGGGTGGCCCGACAAGGGTCTTGCCGGGTGTCCCGGCAAGGTTCTTGCTGTGGCACGCTGGCTTCCCCGACAAGGGTCTTGCCGGGTGGCCCGGCAAGGGTCTTGCCGTGGCACGCTGGTCTCCCCGGCAAGGGTCTTGCCGGGGGTCTTGTGGGTTTCTTCGGTGAGGATGGTTGTCCTCTTATCCTCATTAGATCTTGAATATTCTATGTCTTCACAAAGATCTACATGCCACCACGGAAGTGCCTCCCGAGCCCTGTCCCGGCGCATTCGTGAATGTTGCTGGGCTCAAGGGCGACTCATTTGGCTGGTGTGGGCGGCCTGCCCCGGCAAGGGTCCTGTCGGGGCCGCCGAGGCCGCCCGGCAAGGGTCTTACCAGGGGAACCTGCTTCGTCCCTCTGCTCTTTGTGGTCTTGGCCTTGGCATTGCTTCATTTTCCTTGTGGCCTTGGCTGCTCTCCGGCTCCCCCTTCCCGACGTGTCTATGTGTGGTCGTGGCGGGAGGCTCTTGAAGGAAATATGCCCTAGAGCCAATAATAAAGTTATTATTTATTTCCTCATATCATGATAAATGTTTATTATTCATGCTAGAATTGTATTAACCGGAAACATGATACATGTGTGAATACATAGACAAACATATAGTCACTAGTATGCCTCTACTTGACTAGCTCATTAATGAAAGATGGTTATGTTTCCTAACCATAGACATGTGTTGTTATTTGATTAATGGGATCACATCATTAGGAGAATGATGTGATTGACATGACCCATTCCATTAGCCTAGCACTTGATCGTTTAGTATATTGCTATTGCTTTCTTCATGACCTATACATGTTCCTGTAACTATGAGATTATGCAACTCCCGTTTACCGGAGGAACACTTTGGGTGCTACCAAACGTCACAACGTAACTGGGTGATTATAAAGGAGTACTACAGGTGTCTCCAAAGGTACATGTTGGGTTGGCGTATTTCGAGATTAGGTTTTGTCACTCTGATTGTCGGAGAGGTATCTCTGGGCCCTCTCGGTAATACACATCACATAAGCCTTGCAAGCATTGCAACTAATAAGTTAGTTGCGATATGATGTATTACGAAACGAGTAAAGAGACTTACTGGTAACGAGATTGAACTAGGTATTGGATACTGACGATCGAACCTCGGGCAAGTAACATACCGATGACAAAGGGAACAACGTATGTCGTTATGCGGTTTGACCGATAAAGATCTTCATAGAATATGTAGGAACCAATATGGGCATCCAGGTTCCACTATTGGTTATTGACCGAGAATAGTTCTAGGTCATGTCTACATAGTTCTCGAACCCGTTGGGTCCGCACGCTTAACGTTACGATGACAGTTTTATTATGAGTTTATAAGTTTTGATGTACCGAAGTTTGTTCGGAGTCCCGGATGTGATCACGGACATGACGAGGAGTCTCGAAATGGTCGAGACATAAATATTGATATATTGGAAGCCTACATTTGGATATCGGAATGGTTCCGGGTGAAATCGGGATTTTACCGGAACACCGGGGGGTTACCGGAACCCTCCCGGGGGATAATGGGCCTTAGTGGGCCATGAGGGAGAAGAGGAGGGCCGGCCAGGGCAGGCCACGCGCCCCCTCCCCCCTAGTCCGAATAGGACAAGGAGGGGGGGGGGGCGGCGCCCCCCTTTCCTCTTTCCCCTCCCCCCTTTCCTTCTCCAACAAGGCAAGAGGGGGGAGTCCTACTCCCGGTGGGAATAGGACTCCTCCAGGCGCACCCCTTGGGGGCTGGCCGCACCTCCCCCTCCCTCCTTTATGTACGGGGGCAGGGGGGCACCCCATGACACACAAGTTGATCTTCGTGATCGTTCCTTCGCCGTGTGCGGTGCCCCCCTCCACCATATTCCACCTCGGTCATATCATCGCGGAGTTTAGGCGAAGCCCCGCGCCGGTAGAGCATCATCATCATCACCACGCCGTCGTGCTGACGGAACTCATCCCCGACACTTTGCTGGATCGGAGTCTGGGGATCGTCATCGAGCTGAACGTGTGCTGAACTCGGAGGTGCCGTACGTTCGGTACTTGGATCGGTCGGATCGTGTAGACGTACGACTACATCAACCACGTTGTCATAACGCTTCCACTTACGGTCTACGAGGGTACGTGGACAACACTGTCCCCTCTTGTTGCTATACCATCACCATGATCTTGTGTATGCGTAGGAATTTTTTTGAAATTACTACGTTCCCTAACAGTGGCATCCGAGCCTGGTTTTATGCGTTGATGTTATATGCACGAGTAGAACACAAGTGAGTTGTGGGCGATACAAGTCATACTGCTTACCAGCATGTCATACTTTGGTTCGGCGGTATTGTGAGATGAAGCGGCCCGGACCGACATTACGCGTACGCTTACGCGAGACTGGTTTCACCGCTGCGAGCACTCGTTGCTTAAAGGTGACTGGAGGGTGTCTGTCTCTCTCACTTTAGTTGAACCGAGTGTGGCTACGCCCGATCCTTGCGAAGGTTAAAACAACACCAACTTGACAAACTATCGTTGTGGTTTTGATGCGTAGGTAAGAACGGTTCTTGCTCAGCCCGTAGCAGCCACGTAAAACTTGCAACAACAAAGTAGAGGACGTCTAACTTGTTTTTGCAGGGCATGTTGTGATGTGATATGGTCAAGACGTGATGCTATATTTTATCGTATGAGATGATCATGTTTTGTAACCGAGTTACCGGCAACTGGCAGGAGCCATATGGTTATCACTTTATTGTATGAAATGCAAATGCCATGTAAGTGCTTTACTTTATCACTAAGCGGTAGCGATAGTCGTAGAAGCAATAGTTGGCGAGACGACAACGATGCTAAGATGGAGATCAAGGTGTCGCACCGGTGACGATGGTGATCACGACGGTGCTTCGGAGATGGAGATCACAAGCACAAGATGATGATGGCCATATCATATCACTTATATTGATTGCATGTGATGTTTATCCTTTATGCATCTTATCTTGCTTTGATTAACGGTAGCATTATAAGATGATCTCTCACTAAATATCAAGAAGTGTTCTCCCTGAGTATGCATCATTGCGAAAGTTCTTCGTGCTGAGACACCACGTGATGATCGGGTGTGATAGGCTCTACGTTCAAATACAACGGGTGCAAAACAGTTGCACACGCGGAATACTCAGGTTAAACTTGACGAGCCTAGCATATACAGATATGGCCTCGGAACACGGAGACCGAAATGTCGAACGTGAATCTTATAGTAGATATGATCAACATAGTGATGTTCACCATTGAAACTACTCCATCTCACGTGATGATTGGACATGGTTTAGTTGATTTGGATCACGTAATCACTTAGATGACTAGAGAGATGTCTGTCTAAGTGGGAGTTCTTAACTAATATGATTAATTGAACTTAAATTTATCATGAACTTAGTACCTGATAGTATTTTGCTTGTCTATGTTTACTGTAGATAGATGGCTCGTGCTGTTGTTCCGTTGAATTTTAATGCGTTCCTTGAGAAAGCAAAGTTGAAAGATGATGGTAGCAATTACACGGACTGGGTCCGTAACCTGAGGATTATCCTCATTGCTGCACAGAAGAATTACGTCCTGGAAGCACCGCTGGGTGCCAGGCCTGCTGCTGATGCAACTGACGACGTTAAGAACGTCTGGCAGAGCAAAGCTAATGACTACTCGATAGTTCAATGTGCCATGCTTTACGGCTTAGAACCGGGCCTTCAACGACGTTTTGAACGTCATGGAGCATATGAGATGTTCCAGGAGTTGAAGTTAATATTTCAAGCAAATGCCCGGATTGAGAGATATGAAGTCTCCAATAAGTTCTATAGCTGCAAGATGGAGGAGAATAGTTCTGTCAGTGAACACATACTCAAAATGTCTGGGTATAATAATCACTTGATTCAACTGGGAGTTAATCTTCCTGATGATAGTGTCATTGACAGAATTCTTCAATCACTGCCACCAAGCTACAAGAGCTTCGTGATGAACTATAGTATGCAAGGGATGGACAATTCTATTCCCGAGCTCTTCGCAATGCTAAAAGCCGCGGAGGTAGAAATCAAAAAGGAGCATCAAGTGTTGATGGTTAACAAGACCACCAGTTTCAAGAAAAAGGGCAAAGGGAAGAAGAAGGGGAACTTCAAGAAGAACAGCAAACAAGTTGCTGCTCAAGAGAAGAAACCCAAGTCTGGACCTAAGCCTAAGACTGAGTGCTTCTACTGCAAGCAGACTGGACACTGGAAGCGGAACTGCCCCAAGTATTTGAAGGATAAGAACGATGGCAAAGTGAACAAAGGTATATGTGATATACATGTTATTGATGTGTACCTTACTAATACTCGCAGTAGTACCTGGGTATTTGATACTGGTTCTGTTGCTAATATTTGCAACTCGAAACAGGAACTACGGATTAAGCGAAGATCGGCTAAGGACGAGGTGACGATGATCGTGGGAAATGGTTCCAAAGTCGATGTGATCGCGGTCGGCACGCTACCTCTACATCTACCATCGGGATTAGTTTTAGACCTAAATAATTGTTATTTGGTGCCAGTGTTGAGCATGAACATTATATCTGGATCTTGTTTGACGCGAGATGGTTATTCATTTAAGTCAGAGAATAATGGTTGTTCTATTTATATGAATAATATCTTTTATGGTCATGCACCCTTGAAGAGTGGTCTATTTTTATTAAATCTCGATAGTAGTAATACACATATTCATAATGTTGAAACCAAAAGATACAGAGTTGATAATGATAGTGCAACTTATTTGTGGCACTACCGTTTGGGTCATATCGGTGTAAAACGCATGAAGAAAATCCATACTAATGGGCTTTTGGAATCACTTGATTATGAATCACTTGGTACTTGCGAACCGTGCCTCATGGGCAAGATGACTAAAATGCCGTTCTCCGGAACTATGGAGCGAGCAACTGATTTGTTGGAAATCATACATACTGATGTTTGTTGTCCAATGAATGTTGAAGCACGCGGCGGGTATCGTTATTTTCTCACCTTCACAGATGATTTGAGCAGATATGGGTATATCTACTTAATGAAACACAAATCTGAAACATTTGAAAAGTTCAAAGAATTTCAGAGTGAAGTGGAAAATCATCGTAACAAGAAAATAAAATTTCTACGATCTGATCTTGGAGGAGAATATTTGAGTCACGAGTTTGGCTTACATTTGAAACAATGTGGAATAGTTTCGCAACTCACGCCACCCGGAACACCACAACGAAATGGTGTGTCTGAACGTCGTAATCGTACTTTACTAGATATGGTGCGATCTATGATGTCTCTTACTGATTTACCGCTATCGTTTTGGGGTTATGCTTTAGAGACGGCCGCATTCACGTTAAATAGGGCACCATCAAAATCCATTGGAACGACGCCTTATGAACTATGGTTTGGCAAGAAACCAAAGTTGTCGTATCTTAAAGTTTGGGGCTGCGATGCTTATGTGAAGAAACTTCAACCAGATAAGCTCGAACCTAAATCGGAGAAATGTGTCTTCATAGGATACCCAAAAGAGTCTATTGGTTACACCTTCTATCACAGATCTGAAGGCAAGATTTTCGTTGCTAAATTCGGATCCTTTCTAGAAAAGGAGTTTCTCTCGAAAGAAGTGAGTGGGAGAAAAGTAGAACTTGATGAGATAACTGTATCTGCTCCCTTATTGGAAAGTAGTTCATCACAAGAACCAGTTCCTGTGACAACTGCACCAATTAGTGAGGAAGCTAATGATATTGATCATGAAACTTCAGAACAAGTTTCTACTGAACTACGTAGGTCAACCAGAGTAAGATCCGCACCAGAGTGGTACGGTAATCCTATTCTGGAAGTCATGTTACTTGACCATGGCGAACCTACGAACTATGAAGAAGCGATGGTGAGCCCAGATTCCGCAAAATGGCTGGAAGCCATGAAATCTGACATGGAATCCATGTATGAGAACAAAGTATGGACTTTGGTTGACTTGCCCGATGATCGGCAAGCCATTTAGAATAAATGGATCTTTAAGAAGAAGACTGACGCTGATGGTAATGTAACTGTCTATAAAGATCGACTTGTTGCAAAAGGTTTTCGACAAGTTCAAGGGGTTGACTACGATGAGACTTTCTCACCCGTAGCGATGCTTAAGTCTGTCCGAATCATGTTAGCAATTGCTGCATTTTATGATTATGAAATTTGGCAAATGGATGTCAAAACTGCATTCTTGAATGGATTTCTAGAAGAAGAGTTGTATATGATGTAACCAGAAGGTTTTGTTGATCCAAAAGGAGCTAACAAAGTGTGCAAGCTCCAGCGATCAATTTATGGTCTGGTGCAAGCCTCTCGGAGTTGGAATAAACGCTTTGATAGTGTGATCAAAGCATATGGTTTTATACAGACTTTTGGAGAAGCCTGTATTTACAAGAAAGTGAGTGGGAGCTCTGTAGCATTTCTGATATTATATGTGGACTACATATTATTGATTGGAAATGATATAGAATTTCTGGATAGCATAAAAGGATACTTGAATAAAAGTTTTTCAATGAAAGACCTCGGTGAAGCTGCTTACATATTGGGCATCAAGATCTATAGAGATAGATCAAGACGCTTGATTGGACCTTCACAAAGCACATACCTTGATAAAGTTTTGAAAAAGTTCAAAATGGATCAGGCAAAGAAAGGATTCTTACCTGTATTACAAGGTGTAAAATTGAGTCAGACTCAATGCCCCACCACAGCAGAAGATAGAGAGAAAATGAAAGATGTTCCCTATGCTTCAGCCGTAGGCTCTATCATGTATGCAATGTTGTGTACCAGACCTGACGTATGCTTAGCAATAAGCTTGGCAAGAAGGTACCAAAGTAATCCAGGAATGGATCACAGGACAGCGGTCAAGAACATCCTGAAATACCTGAAAAGGACTAAGGATATGTTTCTCATATATGGAGGTGACAAAGAGCTAGTCGTAAATGGTTACGTCGATGCAAGCTTTGACACTGATCCGGACGATTCTAAATCGCAAACCGGATACGTGTTTTTATTAAACGGTGGAGCTGTTAGTTGGTGCAGTTCTAAACAAAGCGTCGTGGCGGGATCTACATTTGAAGCGGAGTACATAGCTGCTTCGGAAGCAGCAAATGAAGGAGTCTGGATGAAAGAGTTCATTTCCGATCTAGGTGTCATACCTAGTGCATCGGGACCAATGAAGATCTTCTGTGACAATACTGGTGCAATTGCCTTGGCAAAGGAATCCAAATTTCACAAGCGGACCAAGCATATCAAGAGACGCTTCAATTCCATCCGGGACCAAGTCCAGGTGGGAGACATAGAGATTTGCAAGATACATACGGATCTGAATGTTGCAGACCCGTTGATTAAGCCTCTTCCACGAGCAAAACATGATCAGCACCATGACTCCATGGGTGTTAGAATCATTACTGTGTAATCTAGATTACTGACTCTAGTGCAAGTGGGAGACTGAAGGAAATATGCCCTAGAGGCAAAATAAAGTTATTATTTATTTCCTCATATCATGATAAATGTTTATTATTCATGCTAGAATTGTATTAACCGGAAACATGATACATGTGTGAATACATAGACAAACATATAGTCACTAGTATGCCTCTACTTGACTAGCTCATTAATCAAAGATGGTTATGTTTCCTAATCATAGACATGTGTTGTTATTTGATTAATGGGATCACATCATTAGGAGAATGATGTGATGGACATGACCCATTCCATTAGCCTAGCACTTGATTGTTTAGTATATTGCTATTGCTTTCTTCATGACCTATACATGTTCCTGTAACTATGAGATTATGCAACTCCCGTTTACCGGAGGAACACTTTGGGTGCTACCAAACGTCACAACGTAACTGGGTGATTATAAAGGAGTACTACAGGTGTCTCCAAAGGTACATGTTGGGTTGGCATATTTCGAGATTAGGTTTTGTCACTCCGATTGTCGGAGAGGTATCTCTGGGCCCTCTCGGTAATACACATCACATAAGCCTTGCAAGCATTGCAACTAATAAGTTAGTTGCGAGACGATGTATTACGGAACGAGTAAAGAGACTTACCGGTAACGAGATTGAACTAGGTATTGGATACTGACGATCGAATCCCGGGCAAGTAACATACCGGTGACAAAGGGAACAACGTATGTCGTTATGCGGTTTGACCGATAAAGATCTTCGTAGAATATGTAGGAACAAATATGGGCATCCAGGTTCCTCTATTGGTTATTGACTGAGAATAGTTCTAGTTCATGTCTACATAGTTCTCGAACCCGTAGGGTCCGCACGCTTAACGTTACGATGACAGTTTTATTATGAGTTTATAAGTTTTGATGTACCGAAGTTTGTTCGGAGTCCCGGATGTGATCACGGACATGACGAGGAGTCTCGAAATGGTCGAGACATAAAGATAGATATATTGGAAGCCTACATTTGGATATCGGAATGGTTCCGGGTGAAATCGGGATTTTACCGGAACACCGGGGGGTTACCGGAACCATCCCGGGGGATAATGGGCCTTAGTGGGCCATGAGGGAAAAGAGGAGGGCCGGCCAGGGCAGGCCGCGCGCCCCCTCCCCCCTAGTCCGAATAGGACAAGGAGGGGGGGGGGGCGGCGCCCCCCTTTCCTCTTTCCCCTCCCCCTTTCCTTCTTAAACAAGGCAAGAGGGGGGAGTCCTACTCCCGATGGGAGTAGGACTCCTCCAGGCGCACCCCTTGGGGGCCGGCCGCACCTCCCCCTCCCTCCTTTATATACGGGGGCAGGGGGCACTCCATGACACACAAGTTGATCTTCGTGATCGTTCCTTAGCCGTGTGCGGTGCCCCCCTCCACCATATTCCACCTCGGTCATATCGTCGCGGAGTTTAGGCGAAGCCCTGCGCCGGTAGAGCATCATCATCATCACCACGCCGTCGTGCTGACGGAACTCATCCCCGACACTTTGCTGGATCGGAGTCCGGGGATCGTCATCGAGCTGAACGTGTGCTGAACTCGAAGGTGCCGTACGTTCGGTACTTGGATCGGTCGGATCGTGAAGACGTACGACTACATCAACCGCGTTGTCATAACGCTTCCGCTTACGGTCTACGACGGTACGTGGACAACACTCTCCCCTCTCGTTGCTATACCATCACCATGATCTTGCGTGTGCGTAGGAAATTTTTTGAAATTACTACGTTCCCTAACAGCTCTGACTGCCCGTGCACAAGTAAAGGGGTCAAAAGCAGAGCCCCTACTTTGGTACACCGACAGGAGCCCCTGGGCCTGGCCACACATAAGCGCAGCACGTTGTTGGGCCAGGCCCAGAACAGTGCCCGGGCAGTTAGGGCGGATTTTTACCGTGCCCACCGTTCCGTCCGCTGTGCTTCCCCACGACCCGCGTTGAACGTGCGACGTGGGGATCGTGCGCGTGCATGACGTGGGCATGCTGGTGTCACCTCATGGTGGATAGTAAAGAGGCGTCTTACGTTCCTCTTTGAGACCGCGGGGTCGCCTCCCATTTACTGTCCTCGCTCGGGAACCGTCGTTCCATGCGTCCTATTGCGCCCGCCTCTTGTGCCACGTTCGCTGCATGCAGAGCGAATGGCAGGCGCAGGGGTCGTGGGTAATCGCGCGCGTGCGGGTCGATTCCCACGCGCCTTCAATGGAGCGGGGAGGGCGGTCGACGGCCCCACTTGTTGTCACTTCAAGAGGCCGGATTGGCCGAGAGGGGGCGGCCGAGCCTCGCTCCCGCCCGTTATAAGGAGGGGAGCGGGAGGGACAGCGCCTCTCAAGCTTTCGCCACCTGCCTCTCTCCATTCCTGCTTTCTTTCTTCTCTTGCCATGGCGAGGGGACGTGGTGACGCTTCATCAGTGGCGGCGAGGGTCTCGGCCCGGCAGCGCATCGCTCCCCCCAAGAGCTCGTAGCGGCGGAGCCGACCATTAGAGGAAGGGGGAGGGGACGAGGTCGAGGTCGCCGTGGTGCCAGAGGGAGAGGAGGACGGGGCGGCAGATCTGCCTCGCCTCCTCCAGCAGTCCCTCCTTCGATGGAGGGCCACGCTGGGGACAACCCCTGCGAATTCTTCGTCAGGTTGCGCCATCCGCCGCGTCGTCGCCTTCGCCTTCCAATCCCATTTGCGCGGGAGATGGAGCTGGATCCGCCGCAGACGCTGCGGCTGCACATGAGGGGTTGTGGGAACAGTGGCACGTGGGTCGACGTCAAGTTCCCCGCCCCTCACGTCATGTATCTTCATCGAGGGTGGAAGACCTTCGCTCGCCTCCACAGCTTGACGGATGGTCTCGCTCTCCATTTCAATCTAATGGAGGGCGGCCTCCTCTCCGTCAAGATCTTCGGGCACTTCGGGACCCGCGTGAGGTGCTGCGTGGAGAGCTCTTCTGATGATGAAGATTCCTCCTCGAGCGAGAGTGACGAGGAGGACAACGGTAGCGATGGTGAGGCCAGGGGGTGGCAGGATGACGGGTCTGACTTGGCGTCGGGTGCTGCTTTGGGCGGCACCGGTGGCCCCATCATCCGTGTCGCCGACTCCTTGAACTTCTCGGGGTCGTCTCCTTGGGCGGCTGCCGTTGGGAGGCTGCGGAAGAGGAAGAGGGCGGGCGGCAAGGCCGTCAAGTCGGAGTACGCGGGCACCGACGCCTTCGTCGCGTACTGATGTCCTGCCGCCTCGTCTTCGAGCTCTGCCTCCGGTGCCGCCATCACCATCCAGCCCTAGGACGGCCACCAAGACGTTCTCTTGGTGTCTTCTGCCACCCGTAGCTCGCCTAGGCGCCCCTTTTGCCCTCCTGTTTTTCTTGTTCCATTTCCTGAGGAGAGGGACAAGAAAGGGATTACGGGCATCTTATCTCTTTTTAGTTTGTAAGCCTCCGGGCCTTAGTAGAATTTAAAGCTTGTAATCCCATTACTCATGTTTTTCATTTCGTATGAACTGTACCTGTACGGAATGCTTTTTTATGAAAAAGGGATGTTTGCCGGGATTTTCGTTAGCAGGAGGAACCCATGACAAGGAATGAATCCTTGTTATCTTTAAGACAAACGTTTTCTCGCTCGGCAGCAGGCCTTGCCGTTTCCCCACTTTGCTCGACCTTTCTCACGCTCTTGGCGGAGGCAGGGATGAGGTGGGCTTAGGCCCCTCGTTCCCCTACTTTGCTGCCGCAGCTATGACCAAATCCAGACCCAGGGGATAATCCTCGGGTGTGGAGAAGGGGGAGCACGGTAACTCGGAGATAGAACGGGGTTTCATGTATCCCAGTCCATAGCGAAATGCATGATAGAGAATAAAGGACTTATGTGGATCTGCAGCCCCCGGCGATCTTGACCCGCCGCGGAGGGATCCTTGTCCTTGCAGCCCCCGACAACTCTGGCTTGTTGGGGCCCGGGCGCCGGTCTGTTCCTTTCCTTCCAAAACAGCTCGGCAAGAATACTTATGTGCACTGTGAACCAAAGGGGACAAAGAAGAATAGAGAGACGCACACTTGACCTCTAAGCTAGGGGTTAGCCGCCGCTAAGCACTATCAACCCTAACCAAGTAAGAGACTCAACCTAGCATGCATGCAACAACTTAGGGCGCCAGCACTTCATTTATTTATGCTTAGGGTCTGCGCCTGGCTTTCTACAAAGGGTTACATGCCTTGCCGGCAAGGCTTGTACAAAAGGGTGGCTTGCCGGGAGGCCCGGCAGCCGCGCCTTATGGGTAAAACTTACAAAGATGCTCGATGTTCCAGGAGTTACTCACTGGGATGGCATCTTCGGTCTCCAGCTGGACTACGCCGGGCCTGGTGACTCGTGTTACCCGATAAGGGCCTTCCCACTTTGGCGTCAACTTGTTGGAATTCTTGGCCGACTGAACGTGCCGAAGAACAAGGTCACCTTCCTCAAGGCTCCGGGCTTGAACCTTGCGGCTATGGTAGCGGCGCAAGGCTTGCTGGTAGCATGCTGCTCTCACAGCCGCCCGGAGACGATCTTCCTCAAGGAGCGTCGCGTCATCTTGCCACAATCGCTCTTGCTCAAGCTCATCATAAGCGAGCACTCGAGGTGACCCGTACATGAGTTCTGTGGGGAGAACTGCTTCTGCCCCGTAAACCAGGACAAAGGGTGTCTGTCCGGTGGCTCGATTTGGCGTCGTTCTAATCGAACAAAGAACCACCGGCAACTCATCAATCCAGCGCTTCCCGCTTTTTTGCAGTCTGTCAAAAGTCCTTGTCCTCAAGCCTCGCAGGACCTCAGCATTTGCTCTTTCCGCTTGGCCGTTGCTCCGTGGATGTGCCACGGAAGCAAAACAAACCCTGCTGCCGATATCCTCAATGTACTGCATGAAGGCGTGGCGTGTGAACTGTGTGCCGTTGTCGGTGATGATCCTGTCGGGCAACCCAAATCGGCACACTAGTCCCTTGAAGAACTTGATGGCTGACTGCACTGTCACCTTCCTTACTGCTTCCACTTCTGGCCACTTTGTGAACTTGTCGATTGCGACGTACAAGTACTCAAAGCCCCGACGGCACGGGGGGAAGGGCCCAGTATGTCGAGCCCCCAGACCTAGAAGGGCCAGGAGAGAGGGATGGTTTGGAGGGCTTGAGCTGGTTGATGAAGCTTCTTTGAATGGAACTGGCACGCTTCACACTTGGTTACTAGTGTTGTCGCATCCTGGAGGGCGGTGGGCCAGAAGAAACCTTGCCGGAAAGCCTTGCTGGCAAGGGCCCTCGACCCTATGTGGGAGCCACATATGCCTCCATGTATCTCTGCCAACAACTTTCGTCCTTCCTCCCGGGAAATGCACATCAATTTCACCCCATTCGGTCTTCTTCTGTACAATACGCTGTCAGCGAATTGGTACATAGTAGACCGGCGGGATACTCTTTCTGCTTCTTCCTGCTCCTCAGGAAGCTCTCCTTTTTGAAGGAATTGGACGGTATGTTGTGCCCATGCCGGAGCCTGCAGCTCGACGACAAGGACCAAAGGCATCTCTTCTGCCACGGGAGCGGCCGCCTGCACGACCATGACCTGAGGTCCTGCCGGAGTCAGTTGCCCCGTGGTAGGATCGGCATCCGTAGCAACATCTTCACCGGCGGCTCCGGGGAGCTCGATGGGGAGGTACTTGCCGGGGCCTAGCTTCCTCCGCTTGTTCTGCCCGGTCGATGGTTCAACGGAGGGATGGGTTAACTGAAGCGCAAAAGTACCTGGTTCCACAGGTAGCTTGAGGGCAGCATGCTTCGACAGGTAATCGTGACGTTCTCCGCCCGAGGGACATGCTCCGCTTGTATACCGTCAAAGCGTTCCTCCAGTTTCCTCACCTCATCCACGTAAGCTTCCATCAACGGGCTTTGTATAACGCCCCGGATAAAACTTTCCATATTCGTAACTCCAACTCTTGCCTTTTACGGAGATGCGATATGTTATTTCCTCCGTGGTTGGGTTTTTGTCTTTTGTTTTGCATTTTGTTCATGTCTTGCATTTCATCTCATCGCATCATGTGCATTGCATCTGCATGTTTTCATAAAACTCGTAGCCGTTCGCAGTTGCCCTTTCTCTCTTTGCCTCCGGCGTCATTTTGTCAGGCCCTTGCCCTCGTTGACCTCTCTCGCCAGCTCACAGCACCCTCGTGTGCGTGTCCGAAACTTACCCGAACCCGAACCGGTCTGTCGTTACCGATGAATCCGGATCATCCCCAAACGTCTATAAAACATCTCCGTTTTATTATTTGGACTCCCTGCCTATTTTATTCTCGACCGTCCGATTTTAATCGGATGATCCAAACTCCCCTCCTTTTTCATATATATAGTCCACCCCTAGTCTATTTTGGACAACCCTAAAAATCCTCCCCTTGTCCCTAGCCGCGCCGCCACTCTTCCGCATCCACCTTGGGATCCCTCCTGATCCATTCCACCCAACCTGATCACACCGACCGCCTCCCTCGTTTTCAGCATCGAACCAGCCCCATGTCCCTCCTCGATCCCCTCGCCCAGCCAACCACCGAAGCCTGCAGCCTCCTCCCACCTTGGGATCATCGGCCGGCCAACCCGATCTTCTGCGCCTCCCCTCGTCCAGGAGCATCTGCTCCTCTGCCCGAGCACCCCCTGCCTCGGCCTCGCGACCCCGCGACTCCCTCCTGCAGCCCGTGCAGGCCACCAGCAGCTAGCAAGATGAGCACCACTGCGCCTTCCCCCCATCCTCTCTTTCTGTCCCTCTCTTCCTCCGGTCTCTCATCTCTCTCTCTTATCTTCACCAGGAGCTCGCCGCCAACCGAAGCTGCAGCACCGTCCCCGAGCTCTGTCCGTGCCGCTGTGGTCCGGATCCGGCGCCGACGACCGGATTCGTCCGTTTTCGCTGTTCCCGGCAATACCGGAGCCCCAAGGCCCTTGTACCAAGTCCGCCGCCATGCCACCTTCAAGCCATCGGGCGCCTGGTCCCCTGCCTGGCCCGCTCGTTGTCTGCACGAAGGAGGCACAACACCAGCGCCTCATCTGCCTCCCGTGCTAACGCCACCTCGCCAGATCCAGCCATCCCCGACGCCTCCTCGTCGGATCACGCCGTCAAGTCTCCGTCCCCGTCGCTCGCGTGTGCTCCATCGCCGGGTCAAGTCGCCGGCGCCCTGCTTCCTCTGCTTCGAGCCCCGTCCTGCATCGAGCGTGTCCTCGTGGCTACGAGGAGAAGCAGCGCTCCTCTGCTCCAGGTCTCCCCGTTGACCGCACGCTTGAGGACCTCGTCGCGCGGCTCCGTCGTCCTGCCAAGTCCCACGCCGGCCCGCCGCTTCCCGCTGCATCCTCTGCCTCGCTCGCTCGTCCCAGCCGCGTTGACCGCGTTCTGTCTCTCCTGCGCCAAGGCCCAGCCTGCGTCCAACCTCCTCCACCGACCGACCCAAGGCCCAGGGTGAGCAGCCCCCTGGCCTCTCCTCTATTGGGCTAGCCAGATTCGGCCCAACTCCTGTTTTATTTCCCTTCTGCGAATTTAGCATTTACCCAAGAGTTTACAGTTTTACAGATTAACCCTCCATGTTCATGCATATAATAACTCATGAACCGTGCATCGGATTAAAATGATTCAAACATGTCAAATGCTTAGAATTTTGTGTAGATTAATAATATGCCTCTTTCATCCATGTTTAATATGTTTAAACTTGCTGTTTATTTAATTTTGCTTAAATGCCATGTTAAAATGATTTATTTCATAACTAAATAACCGCAACTCCATTTTAAATAAACTTTATATGTAAATGGGGTGGAAAATGCATAGATTAACATGTTACACTTTATTTTGCTGTTTAATAACATGAAAATTGTGTTTAGGGCAGAATAGTACCGAATCTAAAATATGCACATGAGGATTTTCCGGAATTGTTGTTTGTTGTTTCCGGCCTCATTTAAACTTGCCTAAATAGTTAGTTTACTTTTGTTTCACCTCTTGCCATGTTTAACAACATTTAATGTTGTTTGGTAGCTTAAACGAGATTAAACTAAATATGTCAATGTGGTGTTTCGTCAATATGCAACCCGTTGCATATTGAGCTCCATTTAACTTGTAGTATTGTTTGTTGCATATTGCCATGCCATGCTCTTTAAACCGGACATGCATCATACTTGATTGTGCATCATGCCATGTTTATGCTTGTGCATTTACCATGTTGTTTGTTTTCTTTCCGGTGTTGCTTCTTAGTTCCGGTAATGTTGCGATTGTGAGGATTCGTTCGACTACTCCCGTTCGTCTTCTTCATGGACTCGTTCTTCTTCCTAGCGGGATTTCAGGCAAGATGGCCGTCACCTTGGATCTCATTACTATCATTGCTATGCTAGTTGCTTCGCTTCATCGCTATGCTGCGTTACCTACCACTTGCTGCTCAAGCCTCCCAAATTGCATGAACCTCTAAGCTTTGTTACCCTTCCTAGCAAACCGTTGTTTGGCTATGTTACCGCTTTTGCTCAGCCCCTCTTATAGCGTTGCTAGTTGCAGATGAAGATGAAGATTGCTCCATGTTGGATTATGTTTATGTTGGGATATCACAATATCTCTTCTATTATTAATGCATCTATATACTTGGTAAAGGGTGGAAGGCTCGGCCTTATGACTGGTGTTTTGTTCCACTCTTGCTGCCCTAGTTTCCGTCATATCGGTATTATGTTCCCGGATTTTGCGTCCCTAACGCGGTTGGGTGATTTATGGGACCCCCTTGACAGTTCGCTTTGAATAAAACTCCTCCAGCAAGGCCCAATCTTGGTTTTACCATTTTCCTCACAACCACCTACTTTTCCCTTGGGAGTCGCTCTCTCGAGGGTCATCTTTATTTAGCCCCCTGGGCCAGTGCTTCTCTAAGTGCTGGTTCGAACCGAGCTGCTTGCGGGGCCACCTTTGGGAAACTTGAGGCTTGGTTTTACTCGTAGCTAGTCTCATCCGGTGTTGTCCTGAGAACGAGATATGTGCAGCTCCTATCAGGATTTGTCGGCACATCGGGCGGCTTTGCTGGTCTTGTTTTATTACTGTCGAAATGTCTTGTAGCCGGGATTCCGAGACTGATCGGGTCTTCCCGGGGAGAAGGAATATCCTTCGTTGATCGCGAGAGCTTATCATGGGCTAAGTTGGGACACCCCTGCAGGGTTTGAACTTTCGAAAGCCGTGCCCACGGTTATGTGGCAGATGGGAATTTGTTAATGTCCGGTTGTCATAAACTTGAAGTAAACTCTTCTAAAATACACCAACCGTGTGCGTAACCGTGAGTGTCTCTTTTCGGGGTTGATCGAGAGGAGAACACGGTTTGTGGGTTATGTCTGATGTAAGTAGGAGTTCAGGATCACTTCTTGATCATTACTAGTTGACGACCGTTCCTTTGTTTCTCTTCTCGCTCTCATTTGCGTATGTTAGCCACCATATATGCTTAGCCGCTGCTGCAACCTCACCACTTTACCCCTTCCTTTCCCATTAAGATTTTCTAGTCTTGATAACCATGGTAATGGGATTGCTGAGTCCTCATGGCTCACAGATTACTACACCACCAGTTGCAGGTACAGGTTTGCGATGATCATGACGCGAGAGCGATGTTGTTTGTTTTGGAGTTTTTCTTCTGCTTCTTCGATCAGGGGATAGGTTCCAGGTCGGCAGCCTGGGCTAGCAGGGTGGATATTGTTTGAGTTTCTGTTTATGATTCATCCGTAGTCGGATGTTGATCTTGTATGTTGTATTGTTGTATTCAGGTGACATTGTATGTATTGGATGTATCCCCACTATTATGTAATGTTGATGTAATGATATCCACCTTGCAAAAGCGTCTTCAAGATGCGCTTTTATCCATAATGGGACCTTCGAGTTCCTTTAGGATAGGGTCGCATCTTGGGCGTGACAAGTTGGTATCAGAGCCTCGACCGACCATAGGAGCCCCCTTGTTTGTTGGCCGTTGTTGAGTCTAGAAGAAAACTATTTTGAGTCTTAGGATTATATATATCAGAGAGTAGGATTCTTTTTACTCCTCAGTCCCTTCGTCGCTCTGGTGAGGCCTCCTGACGTAGATGTTTTGTCTTTCCTCTTCTCAAATTTCACGAATTTTTTTTAGGATCATGCGGGTATCTTGGGATCGTTCCGATAGTCTTGTGACGAGAACATTGTTCTTGGTGCCTCCTGACATTTAGGGGTTGTGGCAGTGTCCCGGGGAGTTGAGCTCCGAGGTGTTATCGTCATAATTTTATCATTGCAGTTCTGGAATACCTGAGTTTTGTCGACATCGAAAATCTCTTTTATGCAGTTGTTGGTGAGATAACCTCGACGCCACCCAGTACTGGGGAGTTCGGGAGTATTGCCATAACTCGTATAACGGATGCTTTTCGAAGGTTGAGGTACACGATTTCCGGAGTTTTCTTGGTTATGTGTTGACGGATGGATACAGCTGGATCTAGGTATTGTTAGTTTGGGTGATATATTTTGTGTCCCCTGTATCCCCAACACCAGATTGCATAACCAGAAAGTTTCGGGAGTTTATAGGTGGGAATTCAAGTAGCTCCTAGAATATCTTTCCGACAGATGCATGATATGGGATTAGGGTAAATCTCTATCATATGTATTTGTTCCGGCTTTTCCGCTAGCCAATCCTCTGTTTTGTTTTGAGTTGTGGTATTTGAGTTGCTTCAATGTCAAGTGTTGATTCCATACCTTTCAAGCGGTGTTCTCATATTGCTATGTGAATACTAATCCTTCTTGATCATCGAGGTCGTCATGTTAATTCTTTTCCCAACCGGCGTGCTTCTCTTCATGTGGATCCGATCATTTCAACGTTTGCAAGATCAATTCTAAGTTTTCTCAACGGTGTTTGTTCATCCGTCCCAAGTTGTTTTGTTTTCCCGCCCTCCCACCCTTTTTCTTCAAGGACTCAGATTTCTTAATCATGTATCCTTTTATTTGTGCGAAGTCTCTTCATTCTTTTCTTTCAATGTTCTTATCCGGTGATTTCCCATGAAGATGCTCAACAGTTTCAAGTTCATCATCCTTCATTGTTGTTTATTCTCCAGTGGATCCAATTCAAGCTTTCGATATTCATCATATTCCTTTCCTCGTTTCTAATGCTTTCTCATGCCGATGCACCTCTTAATCATTCACTTCTAGCTATTCATTTGTTCCGGAGTGTTGAAGATATCTCAGAAGGCGCGTCTTGTCATTCCAGATCCGTTCAATGTTATTTCAAGTTTGTTATCCCATTCAAGCCATTTAATTCTTCCGGTGCAATCTTTATTTCAAGCAATCCTTCAACGGTGTTTTCTTTGAGTGGGCCCTAATCCACAGGTCTTTTCCCAGGATCTTACCTGACTCTTCTAATTTATCCCGGAGCTATTCCCAAATTCTTTTCGAAGCTTGACGTAAGAATGAATTTTCATCAGTCATATGTCTTTCTTCAAAATCTTTCAAATTCTTTTCATCGTTGGTTCAACCTTTCCAATTTTCTTCCCGGAGTATCTCAACAATTCATGGTGGTTTCTCATCGTCTTTCTCAACATTCTAAGACCGAAGAAGAGTTTCTCTTAAATCTTGCTCCATTCACTTCAAGATTCATGGTTCTAGCTTGATGCCATCTGCTCATAATTGTTTTCGGTTGTGGGAATTCTTTTCACCTATCCGGAGCAGTTCATGAGTTGCTTCCATTTCTTTCCTCCGAAGGCCATCATGTCATAATTCTTCATTCTCAGTGTGTAGCTATCGTTCTCCAAATCTTAATGGTGCATCGTTCAAATATCCTCTAATCAGTTCATGATCTCTTCGTTCTCATGTATCTAAATCCTCTCAAGTATCTTCGTTTCTTTCTATCCAATTCTTCCCGGTGAATTGTGCCTTTGCTACGTTCATTTTCAATTCTTATGGTGGTTCGTTCAGGATTTCGCTTCCTTCGTTATCATATTAGTTCACTCGTTGTTTCCAAATCTCATCGGCGGTTCCTTCAGATTCTTTTTCCTTTGTTATCATATCAATTCATTCGTTCTTTCCAATCCTACCGGTGGTTCATGAAGACTTCCTCAAGTTTTGCGCTATATCTCTCTTAATCCTTTCTACAAGAATAAGTAGTATGCCAAATCCGTCGCTTGTCATCAATTTAATTTGATGAAGGATAAGCATACAATAAATCTTATTCTTATTTCCTCGAGGTGATTCAATTCTTTTCTTCCGGAGATTGTTCATGATGAAGTAATTCTCGGTTCGAGTTGATTCACCTTTCTTTTCTGGAGTTCCAAGTTTTCGGCATTATCTCATCGCGAAGCTCCTTCTAAATCATTTCTAGGCTTGGATCCTATTCTTTTCATCCTTTTGCTTACTGGAGGCTCTACATGGTGGTTCATCAAGGACTCCTTTCATTCTTCAATTGTTCTTCAAGTTTTTCTCTCGGAGTCATGATCCGCCAAGCTACACTCTAAAATAAACATGGTGTTCAACACATGTTTTGTTTTGAGGCGTTCAAGTATTCTTCTTCTTGCATTTCGAAGTGCAATTATTTCTACCTTATCTTTTGAGATGGTGTTATGTCATCCTTGGCAATTTCTCCTCGTGCTTCATGATCTACATGTTGTCAAGAATGAGGTATTTTAAATCCATCAATCCCTTTGTTGGAGTCATCTTGGGTCATATTTCACCTAAAGCCTTCCCTAAGGAATGTTGCTATTATGGTGCTTATCAATGATCCAAGTTTTCTCCTATTCTCTTGGTGAAAGAAGTTTTTCATTGCCTTGGTGCTCTCACTCAAACCAATGGCTTCCTTTAGTGGCCGTTTGTCACCTCATAATTTTGAGTTGTCTTACATAAGCCCACATCAAGCTTATCCTTTCGTTGTTGATAATCCAACAACTCCGTTCTAGCATTTGTTTTAAGCGTGCTCTCTCAAGATCTTGTTTCTCTCCGTTCATTTCATTCCATTCTTTCTTTCTTCCGGAGGCATTGCGATGTTGCTCTCTTCACCCATCACCTCGTTTTGTCAAGATCATGTTATTTTCTTACTTATCCATTTAACCGGAGTGTTGTGTCATCTCTTCAAGTTCTTTTCATCTTATCAAGTTTTCCTTCTTATTTTAGTCGGAGTGCTGCCCAAATTATATGAATCTTATTCATTCTCTATCTAGTTTTAACCGGAGTGGTTTCGAATTCTATCTTGTCCATTAAACTCTTGATTCATGTCTTTGCAACCTTCAAGTTCTCGTAATGTTCCTTGTTCCTCTTTTCTAAGGATTGTTTGCAATCTCGTTCATCTCTGTTGTACTCTTAATTTTAAATTGTTTAACCTCTCAAGGTTCGTGGTTTCACTCGTTTGTCATAGAAGCAACTTTGTTTTACCTCTCCTCTTCCTTTTTCCTCCGGTGCCATCCTAGATCTCGGGACGAGATCCTCTCGTAGTGGTGGAGTGTTGTAACGCCCCGGATACAACTTTCCATATTTGTAACTCCAACTCTTGCCTTTTCCGGAGATGCGATATGTTATTTCCTCCGTGGTTTGGTTTTTGTCTTTTGTTTTGCATTTTGTTCATGTCTTTCATTTCATCTCATCGCATCATGTGCATTGCATCTGCATGTTTTCATAAAACTCGTAGCCGTTCACAGTTGCCCTTTCTCTCTTTGCCTCCGGCGTCATTTTGTCAGGCCCTTGCCCTCGTTGACCTCTCTCGCCAGCTCGCAGCACCCTCGTGTGCGTGTCTGAAACTTACCCGAACCCGAACCGGTCTGTCGTTACCGATGAATCCGGATCATCCCCAAACGTCTATAAAACATCTCCGTTTTATTATTTGGACTCCCTGCCTATTTTATTCTCGACCGTCCGATTTTAATCGGATGATCTAAACTCCCCTCCTTTTTCATATATATAGTCCACCCCTAGTCTATTTTGGACAACCCTAAAAATCCTCCTCTTGTCCCTAGCCGCGCCGCCACTCTTCCGCGTCCACCTTGGGATCCCTCCCGATCCATTCAACCCAACCAGATCACACCGACCGCCTCCCTCGTTTTCAGCATCGAACCAACCCCATGTCCCTCCTCGATCCCCTCGCCCAGCCAACCACCGAAGCCTGCAGCCTCCTCCCACCTTGGGATCATCGGCCGGCCAACCCGATCTCCTGCGCCTTCCCTCGTCCAGGAGCATCTGCTCCTCTGCCCGAGTACCCCCTGCCTCGGCCTCGCGACCCCGCGACTCCCTCCTGCAGCCCGTGCAGGACACCAGCAGCTAGCAAGATGAGCACCACTGCGCCTTCCCCCCATCCTCTCTTTCTGTCCCTCTCTCCCTCCGGTCTCTCATCTCTCTCTCTTATCTTCACCAGGAGCTCGCCGCCAACCGAAGCTGCGGCACCTTCCCCGAGCTCCGTCTGTGCCGCTGTGGTCCGGATCCGGCGCCGACGACCGGATTCGTCCGTTTTCGCTGTTCCCGGCGCTACCGGAGCCCCAAGGCCCTTGTACCAAGTCCGCCGCCACGCCACCTACAAGCCATCGGGCGCCTGGCCCGCTCGTTCTCTGCACGAAGGAGGCGCAACGCCAGCGCCTCATCTGCCTCCCCTGCTAACGCCACCTTGCCAGATTCGGCCAACCCCGACGCCTCCTCGTCGGATCATGCTGTCAAGTCTCCGTCCCCATCGCTCGCGTGTGCTCCATCGCCGGGTCAAGTCGCCGGCGCCCTGCTTCCTCTGCTTCGAGCCCCGTCCTGCATCGAGCGTGTGCTCGTGGCTATGAGGAGAAGCAGCGCTCCACTGCTCCAGGTCTCCCCGTTGACCGCATGCCCGAGGACCTCGTCGCGCGGCTCCGTCGTCCTGCCAAGTCCCACGCCGGCCGTCCGCTTCCCGCTGCATCCTCTGCCTCGCTCGCTCGTCCCACCCGCGTTGACCGTGTCCTGTCTCTCCCGCGCCAAGGCCCAGCCTGCGTCTAACCTCCTCCACCCACCGGACCAAGGCCCAGGGTGAGCAGCCCCCTGGCCTCTCCTCTATTGGGCTAGCCAGATTCGGCCCAGCTCCTGTTTTTTTCCCATATGTGAATTTAGCATTTACCCAGGAGTTTATAGTTTTACAGATTAACCCTCCATGTTCATGCATATAATAACTCATGAACCGTGCATCGGATTAAAATGATTCAAACATGTAAAATGCTTAGAATTTTGTGTAGATTAATAATATGCCTCTTTCATCCATGTTTAATATGTTTAAACTTGTTGTTTATTTAATTTTTCTTAAATGCCATGTTAAAATGATTTATTTCATAACTAAATAACCGTAGCTCCATTTTAAATAAACTTTATATGTAAATGGGGTGGAAAAATGCATAGATTAACATGTTACACTTTATTTTGCTGTTTAATAACATTAAGATTGTGTTTAGGGCAGAACAGTACCGAATCTAAAATATGCACATGAGGATTTTCCGGAATTGTTGTTTGTTGTTTCCGGCCTCATTTAAAATTGCCTAAATAGTTAGTTTACTTTTGTTTCACCTCTTGCCATGTTTAACAACATTTAATATTGTTTGGTAGCTTAAACGAGATTAAACTAAATATGTCAATGTGGTGTTTCGTCAATATGCAACCCGTTGCATATTGAGCTCCATTTAACTTGTAGTATTGTTTGTTGCATATTGCCATGCCATGCTATTTAAACCGGACATGCATCATACTTGATTGTGCATCATGCCATGTTTATGCTTGTGCATTTACCATGTTGTTTGTTTTCTTTCCGGTGTTGCTTCTTAGTTCCGGTAATTTTGCGATTGTGAGGATTCGTTCGACTACTCCCGTTCGTCTTCTTCATGGACTCGTTCTTCTTCCTAGCGGGATTTCAGGCAAGATGACCGTCACCTTGGATCTCATTACTATCATTGCTATGCTAGTTGCTTCGCTTCATCGCTATGCTGCGTTACCTACCACTTGCTGCTCAAGCCTCCCAAATTGCATGAACCTCTAAGCTTTGTTACCCTTCCTAGCAAACCGTTGTTTGGCTATGTTACCGCTTTTGCTCAGCCCCTCTTATAGCGTTGCTAGTTGCAGATGAAGATGAAGATTGCTCCATGTTGGATTATGTTTATGTTGGGATATCACAATATCTCTTCTATTATTAATGCATCTATATACTTGGTAAAGGGTGGAAGGCTCGGCCTTATGCCTGGTGTTTTGTTCCACTCTTGCCGCCCTAGTTTCCGTCATATCGGTATTATGTTCCCGGATTTTGCGTCCCTAACGCGGTTGGGTGATTTATGGGACCCCCTTGACAGTTCGCTTTGAATAAAACTCCTCCAGCAAGGCCCAATCTTGGTTTTACCATTTGCCTCACCACCACCTACTTTTCCCTTGGGAGTCGCTCTCTCGAGGATCATCTTTATTTAGCCCCCCGGGCCAGTGCTTCTCTAAGTGCTGGTTCGAACTGAGCTGCCTGCGGGGCCACCTTGGGGAAACTTGAGGCTTGGTTTTACTCGTAGCTAGTCTCATCCGGTGTTGCCCTGAGAACGAGATATGTGCAGCTCCTATCGGGATTTGTCGGCACATCGGGCGGCTTTGCTGGTCTTGTTTTATTACTGTCGAAATGTCTTGTAGCCGGGATTCCGAGACTGATCGGGTCTTCCCGGGGAGAAGGAATATCCTTCATTGATCGCGAGAGCTAATCATGGGCTAAGTTGGGACACCCCTGCAGGGTTTGAACTTTCGAAAGCCGTGCCCGCGGTTATGTGGCAGATGGGAATTTGTTAATGTCCGGTTGTAGTAAACTTGAAGTAAACTCTTCTAAAATACACCAACCGTGTGCGTAACCGTGAGTGTCTCTTTTCGGGGTTGATCGAGAGGAGAACACGGTTTCTGGGTTATGTCTGACATAAGTAGGAGTTCAGGATCACTTCTTGATCATTACTAGTTGACGACCGTTCCTTTGTTTCTCTTCTCGCTCTCATTTGCGTATGTTAGCCACCATATATGCTTAGCCGCTGCTACAACCTCACCACTTTACCCCTTCCTTTCCCATTAAGCTTTGCTAGTCTTGATACCCATGGTAATGGGATTGCTGAGTCCTCGTGGCTCACAGATTACTACACCACCAGTTGCAGGTACAGGTTTGCGATGATCATGACGCGGGAGCGATGTTGTTTGTTTTGGAGTTCTTCTTCTGCTTCTTCGATCAGGGGATAGGTTCCAGGTCGGCAGCCTGGGCTAGCAGGGTGGATATTGTTTGAGTTTCTGTTTATGATTCATCCGTAGTCGGATGTTGATCTTGTATGTTGTATTGTTGTATTCAGGTGACATTGTATGTATTGGATGTATTCCCACTATTATGATGTAATGATATCCACCTTGCAAAAGCGTCTTCAAGATGCGCTTCTATCCTTGGCAGGACCTTCAAGTTCCTTTAGGATAGGGTCGCATCTTGGGCGTGAGACTTTGATAGTCCTTGGTGATCTGCCTGACGACGAGCTGTGAGTCGCCCCTGACGATGAGCTTTTTAACCCCGAGGTCTGCCGCGATCCTGAGACCGGCAAGCAAGCCCTCATACTCGGCGGTGTTGTTGGTTGACATCTCCCGGGGGAAGTGCATCTTGACGACGTACTTGAGGTGCTCTCCGGTGGGTGCGGCAAGCAGCACACCAGCGTCGGCACCTTGCAGCAAGAAGGCACCATCAAAGTACATGATCCAGTTGCGACTCGTTTCCTTGCCGGGGAGAGTGGTCTCTTGTACCTCTTCGTCGGGCGTCGAGGTCCATTCTGCAACAAACTCTGCCAAGACTCTGCTCTAAATCATCGAGGTACTTTCGAACTTTAAACCGAAGCTTGACAGCTCCAGGGCCCATTCAACAATCCTCCCCGTTGCATCTGGGTTATGCAGTATCCGTTGCAATGGGAGGCGGGTGACCACCGTGATCTCATGCGCTTCAAAGTAATGGCGCAGCTTCCTTGAGGCCATAAGGAGGCCGAAGAGCAGCTTTTGCACACCTGAGTACCTCGACCTAGCCCCCTGCAAACGAGAGCTGATGAAGTAAACTGGGTGCTCCACCATTTTCTTCTTCTGCGCATCTTCACATGGTCACGTGGATCCTGTCGCACGGGCGCCAGTCTTGCCGGGGCCGGACCCTGCCGAGGGTTCAGCCTTGCCGGGGCTGAGCCCTGCCGGGGAGGGTTCCGGCCCGCCAATCATCGACTCTGCCGCTCCTGCTGTCTCTTCATCAACCTCTCTCTGCGCCACTAGTGCGGCGCTAACCACCTGACTCGTTGCCACTAGATAAAGCAACAATGGTTCTTGTGGTCTGGGCGCAACCAGCACTGGGGTAGAGGAGAGGTACTTCTTCAAATCTTGCAGCGCCGCCTCGGCCTGTGGGGTCCACTCCATCGGCCCTGCTTTCTTTAAGATCTTGAAAAAAGGAAGGGCACGCTCTGCGGACTTGGAGATGAACCGGCTCATGGCAGCGATGCAGCCAGTGAGCCGACGCACGTCCTTGATCCGTTTGGGTGCCTCAATCTGCTCGATAGCCTTGATCTTATCTGGGTTTGCTTCAATCCCGCCCTGGGACACAAAGAACCCGAGAAGCTTGCCGGACGGGACGCCGAAGACACACTTCTCAGGGTTCAAGTTGAGGTTGATCTTGCGCAGGTTCCCAAATGTTTCCTCCAGATCTTGCACGAGCGTTGCTTTTTCCTTGGTTTTGACCACAATGTCATCCATATAAGCTTCCATATTTCTATGTAGCTGGGGCTCAAAACCAATTTGGACTGCTCTTGCAAAGGTCGAGCCAGCACTCTTCAACCCGAAAGGCATCCGTAAAAAGCAATACGTACCACATGGGGTGATGAATGCTGTCTTTTCCTCGTCTTCCTTTGTCATGAAGATCTGGTGGTATCCTGAGTAGGCGTCCAGGAACGATAAGAGGTCACACCCAGCCATGGAGTCAACAATCTGGTTGATGCGCGGCAACGGGAAAAGATCCTTTGGGCAGGCCTTGTTGATGTCTGTGTAATCAATACACAGCCTCCATTTCCCATTTGCCTTGCGCACCACTACCGGATTGGCCAACCACATTGGGTGGAGTACTCCTCTCACCAAGCCTGCCACCTCTAGCTTTCTAATTTCCTCTGTGATGAACTCCTGCCTCTCCAGAGCTTGCTTCCGGAACTTCTGCTTGACGGGCCGCGCATGAGGACAGACAGCAAGGTGGTGCTCAATCACCTCCCTGGGAACGCCGAGGATGTCGGAGGCTTGCCATGCAAACACATCGACATTCGCCCGCAGGAAGGTGCCGAGCTCACTTTCCTATTTGCCGTTGAGGGCGGAGCTTATGGTAAAAACTCCCCCCTACCATCCTCCTTGACGGGCACCTTCTTGGTTTCTCGTGGCATGGATCTGGACTTCTTGCTCCTGCCGGCGGAGCTCTCTGGCACGTCCTCAATGGGAGCGCAACACCCCGAAGAGGTGCACTTTCCGGAGTGGGTGCTAGGAGTCTCGCCGGTCATCTTCCCCCCGGGGCTCTGTCGGCAAGAGCAGGTACCTTAGCGGCAGCTGCTGCAACTGCTTCCCGGTAAAGTTGGTCAGCGCAGATCAATGCATCTTTCTTGTCGGAGGGGACGGTGATGATGTTCATTAGCCCGGGCATCTTNCCAAGCCTGCCACCTCTAGCTTTCTAATTTCCTCTGTGATGAACTCCTGCCTCTCCAGAGCTTGCTTCCGGAACTTCTGCTTGACGGGCCGCGCATGAGGACAGACAGCAAGGTGGTGCTCAATCACCTCCCTGGGAACGCCGAGGATGTCGGAGGCTTGCCATGCAAACACATCGACATTCGCCCGCAGGAAGGTGCCGAGCTCACTTTCCTATTTGCCGTTGAGGGCGGAGCTTATGGTAAAAACTCCCCCCTACCATCCTCCTTGACGGGCACCTTCTTGGTTTCTCGTGGCATGGATCTGGACTTCTTGCTCCTGCCGGCGGAGCTCTCTGGCACGTCCTCAATGGGAGCGCAACACCCCGAAGAGGTGCACTTTCCGGAGTGGGTGCTAGGAGTCTCGCCGGTCATCTTCCCCCCGGGGCTCTGTCGGCAAGAGCAGGTACCTTAGCGGCAGCTGCTGCAACTGCTTCCCGGTAAAGTTGGTCAGCGCAGATCAATGCATCTTTCTTGTCGGAGGGGACGGTGATGATGTTCATTAGCCCGGGCATCTTCAGCTTGTTGTAGGCGTAGTGTGAAGCCGCCATGAACTTGGCCAGTGCCGGGCGGCTGAGGATCCCGTTGTAAGGCAAGGGGATCTCGGCTACATAAAAAACAATCCTTTCCATCCTGTGGTTCAGCTCGCCTCCGAATGTCACGGGCAGCGTGATCTTTCCCTTTGGCTGGCTCCTCCCTGGGTTAACCCCTTGGAACGTACCCGTCTCCTCGAGGTCTTCATCAGGGATCTGCAGCCTTCTAACCACAATGGGCGAGATCAAGTTCAGGCCGGCCCCGCCGTCAACCAACATCTTTGTCACCTTGAGGTTGCGGATTGTTGGTGAAACCAACAATGGCAAGCACCCGACCGAAGTGGTGCGGTCAGGGTGGTCCTCGGTGTTGAAGATGATGGGCGTACTGGACCATTTCAGCGGCTTCCGTGCGTCAAACGATGGCTCCACCGCTGTGATCTCACGCGCCCACTGCTTGAGTTGGCGGTGGGATGTGTGCAGCGAGGCGCCGCAATCGACGCACATGGCCTCTGTGGCTTTCTGAAACTCATGGTCCCCGGACTCATCGTCCTCGTCATGATCATCGTCTTCCTGCTTCTTGTCGCGCCCCCGGGCGGGCCTCTCTTGCTGTCTCTCCTTGTCGCGGCGGCCTTCTTGGCCGCCACGTTTCTTGCCGGATCCTTCAGCACCATCTGGGCATTTATCCTTGTCCCGCCGCTCATAATCGGCTTTCTGCTTCTCGGCGAGCAGCTCTACCTGCCGGCAGTTTTGGAGGTCGTGGCCCTTGGTGTGGTGGATCTTGCAGTACTGCTTGTCGAAGCCTCCTGGCTTGTCGGCAACCGCCAAGGCCCGGCAAGCGCTACACCCGACAATCTCTTTACCGCGGTTGCCTGCCTTGGTCCTCTTGGTGGTACTGGTGTTGCCGGATCCCTCTACGGCAAGCATGGCCTTGCCCTTGCGCTTCCTATTATGGCGCCAGCCTTTCTTTGCTGGGGTGGCGGTATCGCCAATGGAGTCGGTTTCCCCACCAGCATATTCGCCGGGGTACTTCCTTGCTTCCTTCCTCGGCACGAGCGCACCGATCGGCAAGAACATAGAGCTCGGCCACATCCTTGATCTTGTTCATCGCCAACTCTTCACACATCTTGCGATTGCGCACGTTCTGATGGAACTCAATGATCACAGCGGCGGGATGGACATCGGGGATGTTGTACTACACCTGGCTGAACCTTTGGATGTATTGCGCAGGTTTTCTCCTTCCTTCTGGGTGATGATGTGTAAATCACTCGCCTGGCCGTGAGCTTGGTGGCCTCCGGTGAAGGCGCCAACAAACTCATGGCACAGATCCGCCCAATAAGAGATGGAGTCTACCGGCAAGTGCATCAACCATGACATAACATTAGGCTTGAGTGCCAACGGGAAGTAGTTTGCAAGCACCTTATCGTCGCGGGCCCCAGCAGCTTGCATCGCGATGGTGTAGATGCTGAGGAATTCTGACGGGTGAGTCTTGCTGTTGTACTTCTCGCCAACGTCGGGTTTGAACGTACGGTGGGAGGGCCTCTGGAATTGCCGTAGCTCATGGCTGAAGGCCGGACAACCCACCTTGTAAGGTAGGCCACCGTAGCCCCCCGGCGCTGGGTGGTCCGTAGCAGGCCCTGCCCGCTTGTCCGACTGGTGGCGCGGGTCATGTCAGCGCTCGACCGTAGTTCGAGCGTCCTCATGAGCCCGCTCCCGAAGGACTTGGCGCTGATCGCGGTTGGTCCGCGGGTTGGACGACGCGATGGAGATATCATCTCGAGCATCGCCGCGACGGGCCGACGCCCGGGGCGGTCGGGATGGATGTGGGGAGTACACCGTGGCCGCGTCGCCTCCGGCGTGGCCTCCGCTAGCGGGTGGCAGCCCGACGGAACGACGGTCGACAGGTTCCACCGGCCGAAGCCTGTCGTCGTTGGCGATGCCGACGAGGCTCCGGACGGTGGCCCTCCATTCGTCGAGCTTCTCCGCGGCGGGAGGAAAATTGAGGAGCAGCTGCGTGCTAGGGCTTTCGCTAGCGTGTGTGGCAACGAAAGCTGGGTGGACCGCGATGCGCCTCGACCTCTAACCACGTTAGAAGGAGCTGCGTCGCGGCTCCGCAGCCGTTCGCCACCTCCAGCAGCACCTCGGTGCGCGTGCTGGCCCTCTCCTGCATGTGACGGACGCAAGGAACTCTTCCCAGGGCGGCGCGCAGGGTCACCAGCAGGGTGAAGCTGCTCATCGCGCACAACCTGAGAGGAGCGCACCGTGGGTGCCGGTGTTGGCGCTTTGGAGACCGCCGTGCTGCCGCCTGGCAGAACGGCGACACCTGTGGAGGGCCCCGTGCCGCCTGCGGGGGCCCCGACTCCGCCTCCGGAGCCCGTGACTTGTGGCTCACCGCCCGGCGCGCGAACGACGCCGCTCGCCGGGTCCGGACCATCAGGGCGATGTGGATGTTCACGGGCCGCGCCAGGGTCCTCTCCGCGACTGGCCCGCTGCCGGTCCGCGCCGGTACTAACCCGGTTCCGAACAAACCGATCGCCGTGGTCGCCCTCTTCTAAGGAGCCATGGTGATGAAGAACAGCTAAGTCGATTGCTGGACCAGATGCTAAGAATAGCACCCCCTACCTAGCGTGCCAAAGATGTCGGTGGAAAACGACACCTATGGGATCACTGGAATCCCTTCTACGGTTGCGGGGCGCGGGGATCGTGAGAAGAGCGGGACCGACAGGTGACACAAGGGGGATTTACCCAGGTTCGGGCCGCGAGGATGCGTAAACCCTAGTCCTGCTCTGGTGGATGTATTTAGTATTCTTGAGCTCTTGAACTAGCTCTAGGTGCTGCGAGGTTCCAAAGAGCTGAATCCTTTTCCTGGTCGCCTCGGGCCTCCTTTTATAGGAAAAGGGGTCGCCACAAAGGCAAGCAGGAGGTGGAAAGGGTACAGTTCTGCGAGGTTATCCCTTGTATTACAGGACAAGACGCATTTAATGCGAGGCTTAGGTGTCCCTTCGCTTTATTGGGGACGGGGGCGAGGCCCGTCCCGTCCGTCGCCGCTCCTTCTTGCTTCGACAAGCGCCCTGGCCAGCGACGCATGTGGTGCCATGTAGGCAGGCAGGCATCTGAGGTGGCGCGGTGGTGGAGCCTCCACGAAGGATTGCATGCCGCCATGCAGGTGCCTGCCCAGCTTGTTGGGTCGGCAGCTACACGCGAACGATGGTGATGGCTTATCTGGTGCGGGCCTGACAGTGGTCCAGCTGGTGTGCGTTGGCGGGGGCCTTGTCGGGTGGCCCGGCAAGGGTCTTGCCGGGTGGCCCGGCAAGGGTCTTGTTGTGGCACGCTGGCTTCCCCGACAAGGGTCTTGCCATGGCGCATTGGTCTCCCCAGCAAGGGTCTTGCCGGGGGTCTTGTGGGTTTCTTCGGTGAGGATGGTTGTCCTCTTATCCTCATTTGATCTTGAGTATTCTATGTCTTCACAAAGATCTGCATGCCACCACGGAAGTGCCTCCCGAGCCCTGTCCCGGCGCATTCGTGAACGTTGGTGGGCTCAAGGGCGACTCATTCGGCTGGTGTGGGCGGGCTGCCCCAGCAAGGGTCTTGTCGGGGCCGTCGAGGCCGCCCGGCAAGGGTCTTGCCGTGGGAACCTGCTTCGTCCCTCTGCTCTTTGTTGTCTTGGCCTTAACGTTGCTTCATTTTCCTTGTGGCCTTGGCTGCTGTCCGGCTCCCCCTTCCTGCCGTGTCTATGCGTGGTCGTGGCGGGAGGCTCTGACTGCCCGTGCACAAGTAAAGGGGTCAAAAGCAGAGCCCCTACTTTTGTACACCGACACATTGCTATTTGTAATAGGGAGATATTGTGCCTTTTGCATTGTAACAAATGAATTCATGGCATGTATGTTTGGCTCAGCTACCTTGCATTGTATACGTGATTTATTGTTTTTTAATGTGTTGTGCAATACAATAATGCTTAAACATGGATTGTTTCTGCACCCAAGTGACCTCTTCTCAACTTCATTTTCTTTTCGGAATTTTTGTTTAGTGGGTAACTACTCCATATTTAGTAACTTGATTGTGTGCTTATGACAACTGGATATTAGACCTCTCATTGTGCCTGCGGTCCCGATAATTCTATCAATCAGGTATGCCTAATCATCTTTAAATTGATTACATTTCTGTGTTCACGGAACCATGTGCAACTCTCATGTAAGTGGTAATAAAATGCATCTCCACAAGTAATGGATAACTGGTCTGTAATGATACCCTTGATGTTACATACTATTTGGTTGTTATGTGTGTCACATGGCTTGGTTTCAGTACTCAGTATTACATAGGCACTGCCTTGGTTCTCGGAAATACTTTAGATGTATCATCATATACTTAAATTTGGCTAGCGTTAAAATGAAATCTCTTAGCTATAAGATAACATAGTATACAGATGGGGTGATGATCTTCTTTTTTCTTTCTTCATGCTTTCAGTTTGGTTGCCTCTCGACATGTCTTATTGAAGAGAACATGTAGCCACGAGTTGATAAACCCAACTGCTCAAATCTAATGATGCTTTTTTCGTATTCTTGCTTCTGCAGGTTCTGAGAATTTTATTGATGGATTAGGAAACTATTATTTGTGACTTTGTAGTTCTCAGGTAACTACGAAGTTTTGTGTGCTGTAACATTTTCAAGTTGCTGGCACTGAGATTTCTCCTCATACACCATAGCAAGCATTACTAATGAATCACCCCAAGCATGAATTGCTGAATTCATTTCATTGTTAATATAATATAATGTTTAGTACTCCCTCTGTAAAGAAATATAAGAATTTTTAGATTAGAAAAGTAGTGATCTAATTGCTCTTATATTAGTTTTTTACTGAGGGAGTAGTAAACACTACAAGCTGATAGTTGTTCAGAATGAACAGCCACATCTGATTGGTCAAAGGTGCTTGGTGTTTTGCTAGGCAGATTCTTATCTCGACGAGTCATTGATATTAAAAAATGTGCAGGGCAATAAAGAGAAATAGAACGTCCTTACTTTACGAAATCTGTTTGTAATAAATAGCATGGCGATGACCCTTTCGCTGGTGTATGATGAAAGTATCAGCACTTTCCATTTCTGAATTTTGATCCTTTTTAATAGAGAATACATTGGAACAAGAAAAGTATATAATGATAGTTCATGTAGTTCATCAAAGATGCAAAAACAAATTAGTCCACTTAAGTCACATGATCTGCAATGTTGTTTAACAGTTTCATGTTTTAAGAAGATTTTCTGTTCAGATTATTAATGAGCCCCACGTTTATATATAAATCCAAGTCCTGGTTAATCACATATGTATGGTGCTCACTTAAAATTTGCTTCTCTATTGGCCTGATTTTCTCTACTCTAAGTTACTCATCTCATATTGTTGTTGTAGATCACCAAGATAAATTGACGATGCATCGCTCAGATATTGATTGCACAGTTGAGAATGGAGCTTCTAGAAGATAATTAGGATGTCATTTTTAGGATAATTTTTTTAAACATTATAATTGATTGCAAGGTCAAGAATTGGCCCGCTACTAGATATAGTTTCACCTCTTGTAATCTTTGGATCATGTTCTTTGTAATGAACACAGTTGATATAATATATGAGATATTTCTATTTGTTGTATTGTGGCCTGTATTCTCTGTCGGCATTGACCTAATATAATTACGGATGGCAATATATAAATATCATAAATTGTAAATGCTATCTAGCGAAGCTTCTAGCCATTGTTACGTGCAGGGTCGCCACCAACGCATATGAAGTGTTGTTGGGCTCTAGCTTTATATGTTGCTATCTAACAACACTTCCACATGCAGTTTACCAATGCATGCATATACATTGTCGTAGATGCTTCCAACGCCACCAACGGCAACGCATACTAATCCGTTGGTGTAGACCTTACCAACGCACATATGGGCATATGACAATGCATTGATGCATTGCTAAAGGGGTGTTTCTGTTGTAGTGTGTGTTGGTTTTCCCTTGAAGAGGAAAGGGTGATGCAGCAAAGTAGCGTAAGTATTTCCCTCAGTTTTTGAGAACCAAGGTATCAGTCCAGTAGGAGGCCACACACAAGTCCCTCGTACGTACACAAAAAAATATGATATAAACCCCATCTTTTTATCCTCGATGGCAACAATACAATACGTGTCGTTTCCCCTTCTGTCAATGGGATCGAGCAACGCAAGATTGAGCCCAAAGCTAAGCACTTCTCGCATTGCAAGAAAGATCAATCTAGTAGGCCAAAACAAACTGATAATTCGAAGAGACTTGCAAAGATAACAAATCATACATAAAATAATTCAGAGGAGATTCAAATATTGTCCATAGATAATCTTGATCATAAACCCACAATTCATCGGATTTTGACAAACACACCGCAAAAAGAGTTACATCGAATAGATCTCCAAGAAGATCGAGGAGAACTTTGTATTGAGATCCAAAGAGAGAGAAGAAGCCATCTAGCTAATAACTATGGACCCGAAGGTCTATGGTAAACTACTCACACATCATCGGAGAGGCAATGGTGTTGATGTAGAAGCCCTCCGTGATTGATTCCCCCTCTGGCAGAGCACCGAAAAAGGTCCCAAGATGGGATCTCATGGGTACAGAAGGTTGCGGTGGTGGAAATAGGGTTTCGTGGTGCTCCTGGTTGGTTTCGGGGTATATGGGTATATATAGGAGGAAGAAGTAGGTCGGTGGAGCTGCGAGGGGCCCACGAGGGTGGGGGGCGCGCCCAGGGGGGCAGGCGCGCCTCCCTTCCTCGTGGCCTCCTCGGTTGTTTCTTGACGTCCACTCCAAGTCCTTTGGATCACGTTTGTTCCAAAAATAACTCTCCCAAAGGTTTCATTCCGTTTGGACTCCGTTTGATATTCCTTTTCTGCGAAACACTGAAATAGGCAAAAAAAAGCAGCAATTTGCACTGGGCCTTGGGTTAGTAGGCTAGTCCCAAAAATAATATAAAAGTGCTTAATAAAGCCCATTAAACATCCAAAACAGATAATATAATAGCATGGAAGAATCAAAAATTATAGATACGTTGGAGACGTATCATTGGGCAGTTGATAGAAAAGCGCATAGTTATGACGATATTCAAGGCAACGACCATGTATATAGGAATCACATCCGAGACACGTAGACCGACTCCTTCCTGCATCTACTACTATTACTCCACCCATCGAATGCTATCCAGCATGCATCTATAGTATTAACTTAATAAAAATGGAGTAACTGTTGGGAAACGTTGCATGGAAGAAAAAAAATCTACGCACACGCAAGATCTATCCATGGATGTTCGTAGCAATGAGGGGGAGAGTGTGTCTACGTACCCTCGTAGACCGTAGGCAGAAGCGTTTGACAACGTGGTTGATGTAGTCGAACTTCTTCGCGATCCAACTGATCGAGTACCGACCGTACGACACCTCCGCGTTCAACACACATTTAGCTCGGTGACGTCCACGCCTTCTTGATCCAGCAAGACGACGAGGTAGTGGATGACTTCCGGCAACACGACAGCGTGGTGATGGTGATGGTGAAGTTATCTTCGCAGGGCTTCACCTAAGAACTACGAAAATATGACCGGGGGTGTAACTGTCATAGCCTGATTTTTGGCCCTTTCTTTTTCTTTTGTTTTTATGAGATTTTTTCTTGAGATTTCTTTTTCTATGGCTATGTGGTCTGGAAACTGAAGGAGATGACCTCTTCTTTCTTTCCAGAGTGGCTTGTCATCTTCAAACCCTTCCTAGACCTTGCCATTTTCATCCTAGCCCAACCCCAATATTCTTTTGCCAGGGAATATTCCTTTTTCTATTAAAAGAATAATCCTTTTAGCCCTAGGTTGTGAAGCAACCTATGTTTCTATCACTCTCAGAATTCCCAAATAATTCTCATAAATTGTTTGTGTCATATCTTACTCAAATATGGCAAAATATTTCATTTGCCATGTTCCTCATCATGCTCAATTAATTCCTTTCCTATTTTGTCCTGAATGGCAGTTTGTGAAGCAAGTGCCATTTACCTTTGCCCAATTGATCCCAAAATTTTTGGACACCTTTTCATGTCCAAATAATTGCCTCATGCTAAAATTCAACTTAATTTTCCTAGTGAATATTCCTGAGCAATTTTTCAAAGTTCCTGTTTGAGGGAATTGTTTGTGAAGGAAGTACTAGCTAGGTTGGTCCAAATGAGTTGAAATTTTGCATGGTCATTCATATCATCAAATCAAAGCTCTCCACAAGATTTGAGCTCATGCTACGCGTCCATGTGAGCACAATTTCAAATCTTTGTTTCTGTCAAAATTTTCAGTTAGTGAAGCAAGTATATTTTATCTTGCTCCATTATGGCTGAAATTTTTCCAGGGCCTTCTCCTACCCATTTAACCTCTCTCCACCTAATTTGGGACCAATTCATCAAGCCCTTATTTCTCTAGATTTTTTCCAAGTTTCTGGAGAGAGAGGATAGCTGTGAAGGAAGTACCATTTTGGCAAGTCCATTTGGTGTGAAATTTTTACAGCATCTTCATATGTCCAAATAACCTTGTCTTGCCAAATTTCAGCTCAAGTGGCTTCATCGTTTGGGTGCATCATTATAATCTCTTTTCTGGACCATTTTGGTCAGTTGCAAAGCAACTATATTAATTATTGGTCCATTTATCCTAAAACTCCCCAGGATCGTAGTCCTTCCTTAGTTAAACCTCCCAGGCAACAGATTTGGCTCCAATCAATTTCCTTTTGATCATCAGTGCACATCCAAGTTTGCAACAATAAACTTTACTGGAGTAATCCCATCGATCCAGAGCCTGCCTTGTTGATCTATCACCTCTTGTCTGCTCCTGGGAGAAGGGACTACACATTATATAGTGCTTTCCTGCCTCTCGAGTCCTCTCTATGCCAGTCTGCGCGGTGACCACCATTTTGGCATGGCATCCGCGTGCTCTGGCGCCTCTGTCCTTTTCTCCCGCTCTCTGCTCGACATCTCAGCGCGCACGCGCATGTCCCTGAGCTCTCTCTCGTCGTCGCCATCCTCCTGGAGCCATTTCCCCCTTTGTTTGTGTCCCCGACGAGTCGTCCCCGTCGTGTAAAGAGCGTGTCCACGAGCGAACTGTAGCCGTCCGTCTCTGTTCGCGCCGCGGCGTCTTCCTCCCCGTGCCCCTTAGCTTGCTCTGATCCATGTTCACTGCATCGCTTCCTCGTCACGTTCCTGCGCCTCCCCATGACCGCTGAGCATCACTATAGCGTGGCTGGGCGCGAGCGGCGGCACCTGAGCTCGCCCTGCTCGCCCCGCCTATATATAGTCCTCCCCCGAGCCCTTCGAGCACACCAGCAGCTCCACCGTCCTCCCAGATCCCTTCCTAGGCTCTTTCCCAAGATCGGAGAGCTCTCCCTGCCCGCCCATGGCCGAAGCCCATCCGTCGGCCGTTGCCTAAATTGCCCCATGATACGTCTCCAACGTATCTATAATTTTTTATTGTTCCATTCTATTATAGTATCTATTTTGGATGTTTATGGGCTTTATTAAACACTTTTATATTATTTTGGGACTAACCTATTGACCCATAGCCCAATGCCAGTTCCTGTTTTTTTCCCTTGTTTCAGTGTTTCTAAGAAAAGGAATATCAAACGGAGTCGAAACAGAATGAAACCTTCTGGAGAAGTTATTTTTGGAAGGAAAGCAACCCGGGAGACTTGGAGTGCACGTCAGGAAAGCAACGAGGGAAGCACGAGGCAGGGGGGCGCCCACCCCCTTGGGCACGCCCTCCACCCTCGTGGGCCCCTCGTGGCTCCCCTGACGTAATTCTTCCGCCTATATATATCCATATACCCTAAAATGATCGGGGAACAGAATAGATCAGGAGTTCCGCCGCCGCAAGCCTCTGTAGCCACCAAAAACCAATCGGGAACCCTCACCGGTGGCCATCTTCATCATCCCGGCGCTCTCCATGACGGGGAGGGAGTAGTTCACCCTCGGGGCTGAGGGTATGTACCAGTAGCTATGTGTTTGATCTCTCTCTCTCTCTCTCTCTCTCTCTCTCTCTCTCTCTCTCGTGTTCTTGATTTGGCACGATCTTGATGTATCACGAGCTTTGCTATTATAGTTGGATCTTATGTTGCTTCTCCCCCTCTACTCTCTTGTAATGGATTAAGTTTTCCTTTGAAGTAATCTTATCGGATTGAGTCTTTAATGATTTGAGAACACTTGATGTATGTCTTGCCGTGCGTATCTGTGGTGACAATGGGATATCACGTGATTCACTTGATGTATGTTTCGGTGATCAACTTGCGGGTTCCGCCCATGAACCTATGCATAGGGGTTGGCACATGTTTTCGTCTTGATTCTCCGGTAGAAACTTTGGGGCACTCTTTGAGGTTCTATGTGTTGGTTGAATAGATGAATCTGAGATTGTGTGATGCATATCGTATAATCATACCCACGGATACTTGAGGTGACATTGGAGTATCTAGGTGACATTAGGTTTTTGGTTGATTTGTGTCTTAAGTTGTTATTCTAGTACGAACTCTAGGGTTGTTTGTGACACTTATAGGAATAGCCCAACGGATTTATTGGAAAGAATAACTTTGAGGTGGTTTCGTACCCTACCATAATCTCTTCGTTTGTTCTCCGCTATTAGTGACTTTGGAGTGACTCTTTGTTTCATGTTGAGGGATAGTTATATGATCCAATTATGTTATTATTGTTGAGAGAACTTGCACTAGTGAAAGTATGAACCCTAGGCCTTATTTCCTAGTATTGCAATGCTGTTTACGCTCACTTTTATCATTAGTTACCTTGCTGTTTTTATATTTTCAGATTACAAAAACCTATAACTACCATCCATATTTCACTTGTATCACCATCTCTTCGCCGAACTAGTGCACCTATACAATTTACCATTGTATTGGGTGTGTTGGGATACAAGAGACTCTTTGTTATTTGGTTGCAGGGTTGTTTGAGAGAGACCATTTTCATCCTATGCCTCCCACGGATTGATAAACCTTAGGTCATCCACTTGAGGGAAATTTGCTACTGTCCTACAAACCTCTGCACTTGGAGGCCCAACAATGTCTACAAGAAGAAGGTTGCGTAGTAGACATCAAGCTATTTTCTGGCGCCATTGCCGGGGAGGCTAGGTAAGCGGCACTCACACCCCGTCAACTAAGCTATTTTCTGGCGCCGTTGCCGGGGAGGTGAGTGCTTAAAGGTATATCTTTAGATCTTGCAATCGAATCTTTTAGTTTCTTGTTTTATCACTAGTTTAGTTTATAAAAGAAAACTACAAAAAAATGGAATTTAGTTTGTCTCATACGCTTCATCTTTTTAATATCTTTCGTGAAAATGATGGAAAGGAAAATTGTGCTCAAATACTAGAAGAAGAATTACATAGAATGCTTGGCATAAAATATGTGAATCATGAGCATGATTGCAATATTTTTAGTATGAATTCTATGAATATCCATGATGCTAATGATATGCACAACCACAAGCTTGGGGAAGATATGTTTGATGAAGATGATATTTTTTGTCCCCCAAGCTTTGATGAGCAAATTTACTATGATGAAAGCACGCCTCCTATCTATGATGATTATTCTGATGACACGTATGATTTAAAGAATAATGATAACCATGAAACTTTTCATCTTGATCTTAATTTTCAATCATATGATAGTTATTTTGTTGAGTTTGCTCCCACTATTATTCATGAGAAGACATTTGTTTATGTGGAGAGTAATAAAAATTCTGTGCAAGTAGATCATGAAAAGAATGCTTCAGGTGCTTGTTATATTGTTGAATTCATTCATGATGCTACTGAAAATTATTATGAGGGAGGAACATATGCTTGTAGGAATTGCAATAATATCAAGTTTCTTCTCCATGTGCTTAAAATCTTGAAGTTATGCTTGTTTTACCTTCCTATGCAAGTTGATTCTTGTTCCCATAAGTTGTTTGCTCACAAAATCCCTATGCATAGGAAGTGGGTTATAATTAAATGTGCTAGTCATATTCTTCATGATGCTCTCTTTATGTTTCAATTCTTATCTTTTATGTGAGCATCATCGAAATCATCATGCCTAGCTAGGGGCGTTAAACGATAGCGCTTGTTGGGAGGCAACCCTATTTTATTTTAGTTTCTAACTTTTTGGTTCTGTTTAGGAATAAATAATACATCTAGCTTCTGTTTAGATGTGGTTTTTTTGTTTTAATTAGTGTTTGTGCCAAGTAGAACCTTTGGGAAGACTTGGGTGAAGTCATTATGATCATGCTGTAAAAAACAGAAACTTTAGTGCTCACGAGATTAGTTAAAAAATTTACTGGAGAGTGCTATTTAGTTGATTCTTTTTGCAGATGATTACTAGACAAATTCCTCAGGTCCACCAATTTATTTTAGAATTTTTGGAGTTCCA
>LR880972.1:892722156-892759059 GCA_904067115.1 Aegilops sharonensis | reverse complement strand
TTCTCATCTTCAAGCGCATTGCATCCATCTTGATCTTGTGATCATCGACGACATCCGCAACATGCAACTCCAATATCATCTTCTCCTCCTCAAGTTTTTTTATTTTTTCCTTCAAGAAATTGTTTTCTTCTTCAACTAAATTTAACCTCTCGACAATAGGGTCGGTTGGAATTTCCGGTTCAACAACCTCCTAGATAAATAAAATCTATGTCACGTTGGTCGGCTTAATTTTCATAAACAATAAATGAACCAATAGTTATGAAAAGATAATATATACCACATCCGAATCATAGACAGGACGAGGGCCGACGGGGGCGGATACCAAAACCATCGCACTATATAAGATGCAATAATAAAAGTAAGAAAATAATACAAGTAAGAATATTTTTCCTTTCAGAACGAAGATAAGAACAAGAGGCTCACCACGGTGGTGCTGGCGATGAGATCGGCGCGGGTGATCGACGGCGGTGAAGACGGGGACGGGGCATGACGGACCGCTAAACCTAGACAAATATTGAGGAAAATGGAGGTTAGAGGTCGAGCTTGGAGAGGAGAAAGCTTAAGTAGTGTGGCTCGGGCATTCCATCGAACACCTTGTGTGCATAGGAGGTGAGCTAGAGCACCACCAAGCCCTCTCCCCCTCGGCCAGAAAAAACAGAGCAGGGTGCTCTGCTCTTGCGCGAGGGGCTATATATAGGCAGCACCATTAGACCCGGTTGGTGGCATGAGCTGGGACTAAAGGGAAGCCTTTGGTCCCGGTTCATGCCACCAACCGGGACCAATAGTGGTGGGCCAGGAGCCAGGACCATTAGTCCCGGTTCGTCCCACCAACCGGGACCAAAAGGTCCGGACGAACCGGGACCAATGGCCCACGTGGCCCGGCCGGCCCCCTGGGCTCACGAACCAGGATAAATGCTCACATTAGTCCCGGTTTTGGATTGAACCGAGACTAATGGGCAAAACAGGCCTCAACGATAGCCCCTTTTTCTACTAGTGGATGTGTGTTACAAGAGTGGATCTACCACGAGATCAAAGAGGCTAAACCCTAGAAGCTAGCCTATGGTATGATTGTTGTTCGTCCTACGGACTAAAACCCTCCGGTTTATATAGACACCGGATAGTGTTAGGGTTACACAGAGTCGGTTACAAAGGTAGGAGATCTACATATCCGTATCGCCAAGCTTGCCTTCCACGCCAAGGAAAGTCCCATCCGGACACGGGACGAAGTCTTCAATCTTGTATCTTCATAGTCTTGGAGTCCGGCCGATGATGATAGTTCGGCTATCCGGACACCCCCTAGTCCGGAACTCCCTCAGTAGCCCCTGAACCAGGCTTCAATGACGATGAGTCCGGCGCGTTGATTGTCTTCGGCATTGCGAGGTGGGTTCTTCCTCCGAATAGTTTATAGAAGATTGTGAACACCAGGATAGTGTCCAGCTCTGCAAAAATAAATTCCACATACCACCGTAGAGAGAATAATATTACACAAGATCAATCTGCTGACGTATTCTGTGGCGTGACATCGCACCACTACCAAGCCTTTACTCAAATTGTTTTTATTGTTCCACCTCAGTGCGTTTAGCGAAGCGGTTTCCTTGGCACGTCTTGTCGAAGCAGAGATCGTGTTCCCCTTATTCCGGGATTCCCATCAATACGGACGTGGGTAACCCAACCGCGCTATTGATTGTGACGCTTGGGAGATAAGCGAGTTTTACGAGGCCAGTGGGGACACATGTTTTTGTCCGCCTATATAAGGGGATAAAGATCCAACCCTTTTACCTGCGCCTTCTTCCTCCTTGGCTTATCCATCTCCGCGAACTCAAGCTCCAGCGCCCAAGTCCGCACTTCTCACCTCAACCCTCTCCAACTATGTCCGGAGCGGGAGGCAAGTGGATGGCCTCCTCCGTCACGGAGGGGCAGATCCAGAAGCTGCGCGACGCCGGATATTTGTCCAGCAACATCGCGCATCAGCTCCCCGACGAGGGAGAGCTCGTCCCCAACCCCAGGCCCCATGAGAGGGTAGTATTTCTTCCCCATTTCCTCCGCGGACTGGGCTTCCCACTTCATCCCTTTGTCCGGGGGCTCATGTTCTACTACGGCCTAGATTTCTATGATCTGGCCCCGAATTTCATCCTCAACATCTCGGCGTTTATCGTCGTGTGCGAGGCATTCCTCTGCATCCAGCCCCACTTTGGCTTGTGGCTCAAGACCTTCAGTGTCAAGCCCAAGGTTGTGAAGGGCAGCCAAGCGGAGTGCGGAGGCGCCATGGTGGGCAGGATGTCCCACGTTACGTGGCTGGAGGGCACTTTCGTGGAAACCATCAAGGGGTGGCAATCGAGGTGGTTCTACATCACCGAGCCGCGTGACCCTGATTGGGCAGCGGCCCCCGAATACAGATCTGGCATTCCTACACGGCTCACCTCCTGGAGAGAGAGTGGCCGGATTTGGGGGGATTCAGAGGAGCTGACCGGACTCCAAGCCTGTATCCAGAAGCTGGTGGACAAGAAGCTCAAGCTTGTCAACGTAGTCCAGGTCATGCTCATCCGCCGGATTCTCCCGTGCCAGCGACGGGGCTTCAACATGTGGGAGTTTGATCCGGCGCAGCACCAGACCCTGAGCGGGCTCTTCGACACTACGTACGAAGATGTCTGGAAGGTGCTGTTCAAGGGCGTCGAAGCTCCCGCATCCGCTACCGAAGATCGCGGATTCCGCTCGCAGCGTCCAGCTGACGAGGTAAGTGATTTCACCACTTGTTTTCCATAGTTTGGCTTTATGCGGGATCTAAACTCCCTTTACCTTTGACAGGAATGGCTGGCGAAGGCCGAACGGATTATCTGTCCGGCCCCATTGCCAGAGGACCCAGCGGACGCCCGCCTAACGGGGCTGCTGGCTTCGGCACCCCACGTGGTGCCGGAGAAGAAGGCCAAAAAGACGGCCACGGGGACTCGGAAGAGTTCCCATTTTCAGGTGCTATCGGATGATGAATCCGAGGCCGACTCCTCCCACCAAGGCGAGGAGGAGAATAAGAAAGCCTCTCCCCCAGCGGGGGGAGGGAAGAAAAGGAAGGCCTCCCCAACAAGGGAGGCCGAAGGGTCCAAGAAGGGAAAAACTCTTCCTCCGGACTGCTCCGCCAACGCCAGTGACGACGACGAAGACTGGCATCCAAGGGCCAAGCCCCTGGCGAGATCGTAAGTATCCGGACTCCCGAATAACTTGAAAGTTTTTTATTTTCGCCACATAATGTCTTTCTAATGCCGCATACAACCCTGCAGTCCGCCCAAGGATGATCTTCCCGTTTCGTCGAGCGGGTCCTTGGGTGCGTCGGATATGGATTCCCTTCTGACTGCCTCCACCCCCCGTGCCGCGGACGACGCCGAGGTGGGATCCCAGAAAAGGACCAACTAGGAGGAGGAGGCCTCAGAGGTGTCATGGGACACCCTCCCGGACTGTGCACCGGACTCAGCCGCGGAGGCCACAGTGGCTCCGGAGTCCGGCGGGCGACCCCTTCGTAAGAAGGGCAAGACCGCGACGCCGGCTGCCTCCATCCAACCGGAGGTGCCGGATAATTTGCTGGATGCGCTCAACGGCGCCTCCATCAAAGAGGAACACCGCACTGTTATGAGTGCGGTGATTCAGAAGGTTCAGCTCGCCAAGAGCGGGCTGACCGAAGCCTGCAGTAGCCTTCTAACGGGCTTTGAGGTAAGAATTTCAATATATGTAAAATGGTACCGCATAGACAGTAGCCCCTGATGCTCGGTTCGTTGTTCAGAAAGAAAAGCCGAACTGAGGATATTTAGAAAGATAAACGCAGGAGTCATAAAAAAATATGTCAATATGGGATTGCAGGCTGTGCTGCTGACCTCCGCTGCACTGACTGCAGAGGTCAATACTTTGAAGGAAAACCTCGAGCGGTCCGAGAACGAGCTCGGCCATGCCAAGAAGCAGATCGAGGAAAAAGAAGGTGAGTAATACCTTATGAAAATTGTACCTTACAGAAAAGGATTTGGTTGCAAGAAAAATGACAAGGATAACATGGGTATTGTAGGGGCCACTAACGAGGTGGCGACCCTGAGGGAGGCGGTGGCCGCGGCCGAACGCAATGCGGCCGCGGAGCGCACCGAGCGAGAGAAGCAGGAGGCGCGGGTGGCGGAGGTACAACAAGAGCTCCAGGATCTCGTGAAAAAACATGAGAGCTTGGAGCGTGACTCGAAGACTCGAGAGTCTGAGCTTGCAACGGCTCTTGAGAGTGCCAAAGCCGCTAAGGCCGAAGCTTACAAGGCCCTCCAAGAGATTGAGGCAGTGAAGAAAATATCAGCGGTTAAGGCATTTTTCATGCAAAGTAAGCATGTGAGTGTTAATTACCTGTTGCTTACCCGAATTCGGAGCTCTCCAGGGGCGTTCGCAGATCTTCCTCGCAGCGTGTCCGATGCTGCCGCATTATACCGGGCCGAGGAGGGGAGCTCGATGGAGAAGGTCTTCTGGTCTCAGTATGCTGAGGCCGGACATCCGGTGCCCCTTACCGACCAGCTGAAGCAGCTGGTCGAGCTCCACAAGGCGGTCGAACAGGCCATGAAGGGCCTCATAGTTCGGCTGTGTCCTAAGGAGGCCATGCCTGGGAGCTACTTCGGCCTGGTGCGGCGGCTGATGGATGCGTGCCCATGGGAAGAAGTCATCAAGCATTCCGCTTGTATTGAGGGTGCCCATCGGGCCCTTGCCTGCGCAAAGGTGCACTGGGGCAAGTTGGATGCCCAGAAGCTTGTGACGGACCCGCCACCAGAGGGCAAGGAGCATCGCACGCCCGAGATGTATTATAAGAGTGTGCTGAAGGGCGCCCGCACTATTGCGGGTGAGTGCTCCAAAGATGTAATATTTGAGTAGACTCGCATTTTGTTATCCTGTGCACTGAAAACTTAGTTCATATGCGCTAAGCAACGCTTGTTAATTTAAAATATTACCTTTTGTGCGGCTGTTTATCAAATCTGAGAGATGGCAAGTCGTCGGCTTCAGCCCCCATGCCGCGAGTGCTGGGGTGTTCGGGATAAACTTGAGCGCTCTTGTTCCCATATTTGGGTCCATCTAGGGAGGCGCTCAACATAGAGAAAAAGGCAACCAGACTTATAATGCTTGAACACTCTCACTTAGCCATAAAATTCTATAATTTTAAATTTCGGCGAAGCCCCTAGTCTCCGGAAGGCCGAATTTGGGGCGCTATCCACGCCTTGGCCGGACAGTATGCGGCTCCTCGCTCTAAGCGGCATAAGTCTTTAAGGACTCGCAAAAAACCTCTTGAACAGCGACCGGTCTCTCGCCTCATCATGACGGTCAGTTTTAGCTTTCTCCACTGAGGCGTTAACCCAGCTCAACTGGGGCGGAATCGCAGTGGTTCTCCCAGTGCTACCTTAGCCGATATAACGGAACGTAAGGTACCAAAACATGGGAGCCGGGCAAACCCAACTATTGACTCAAGACATGATTCAGAGCCGATGCATATAGTGCTATAAGTTCGGGGTGCCGCACTTGTGAAAGTGTTCGGACTCATCACACCATAATGCGGGAAATATAAGCCCCTGGTGTATATTAGCCGTACCAAAGTGTACGGATGCAACATGCCGTGAATAAACATATGTATGAAAAATAAATGCAATTGTAAGTAAAAGGTGTTGCATTGTTTTATTCAATAAGTGCTGCTACAAATGCAGAACGATACAAATAGTGCAATAAGCAAGGTATGAGACTGTTAAACATGTCCCCCTCCGGGGGTAGCCTGTAGATTGGTGTATAAAAATGCTCGTAATGGAGACCACCTGTATATTTGTTGTAGCCCTTATCCTTCCCTGGCTGTTGCATCGTGAGTTCGGCAGGTATGCTGCCGGACAGGGCTTCTGACAAACGGAGTCCTGTGGGTAAAAAGTAAAAGGTAAAAAAGAAAAGAAAAAGGAACGACACACTTGAGAGCCCCTGGTGTGGTTGAGCCGCAGTCTGGGTTTGTCGTGGTCGTGCCCCTCTCCCCATGCCCATGGTGTCTTCAGAGCGTAATGGTGTACGCGAAGGACCTGCTTTGACGTTTCGCAGGAGCTGGGGTTGGGGCCGCACTGCTACGCATGCTCGGAACGTGCCGGGTGGTCTTGTTGTAAGTTACTCCGGGCACGCTTAGCTGTGTCCGGCCGCTTAATGGCCGGACTCGAGAATTGCCTTAAGAGGCTGCATTGCGCTTCTGCCGCGAGAGCTGCTGTATGTTCCTCCGTGCGGAGAGAACGTTCAGTGTTTCCCTTGACCGTGATGACTCCTCGAGGGCCTGGCATCTTGAGCTTGAGGTATGCGTAGTGCGGAACCGCGTTGAACTTTGCAAACGCGGTACGTCCGAGCAAGGCATGATAGCCGCTGCGGAACGGGACTATGTCGAAGATTAACTCCTCGCTTCGGAAGTCATCCGGTGATCCGAAGACCACTTCTAGTGTAATTGAGCCTGTACAATTGGCTTCTACACCTGGTATGACGCCTTTGAAGGTCGTTTTGGTAGGTTTAATCCTTGAGGGGTCTATGCCCATTTTGCACACTGTATCCAGGTAAAGCAGGTTCAGGCTGCTGCCGCCGTCCATCAGGACTCTGGTTAGGTGAAATCCATCGACGATTGGGTCTAAGACCAGTGCGGCGAATCCGCCGTGGCGGATGCTGGTGGGGTGGTCCCTTCGGTCAAAAGTGATCGGGCAGGAGGACCATGGATTGAACTTCGGGGCAACTGGCTCCATCGCGTAGACATCCCTGAGTGCACGCTTCCGCTCCCTTTTGGGTATGTGCGTTGCGTATATCATGTTCACCGTCCGCACCTGTGGGGGGAAACCCTTCTGTCCTCTATTGTTCGGCGGTTGGGTCTCGTCCTCGTCATCGCTATGCAGCCCCTTGTCATTGTTTTCAGCAATTAACTTGCCTGCCTGCTTGAATACCCAACAGTCCCTCTTGGTGTGGTTAGCTGGCTTTTCGGGGGTGCCGTGTATCTGGCACAAGCGGTCGAGTATTCGGTCCAAATTGGACAGACCCGGAGTAGTTCTTTTGAATGCCTTTTTCTGCTGACCGGGTTTAGAGCCTCTGAATCCGGCATTGATTGTCGTATCCTCAATATTGTCGCCGTTAATGCGGCGTTTGTTTTTGTTACGACGCGGCCTACCATTTTGGTCCTTGAAGTCCGGACTGCCAGAATTTTTGCTGAGGTTGTTGCTGCGTGCAAGCCAGCTGTCCTCACCCGCGCAGAAGCGGGTCATGAGTGATGTGAGGGCTGCCATGGATTTCGGCTTTTCCTGTCCTAGGTGTCGGGCAAGCCACTCGTCGCGGATGTTATGCTTGAAGGCCGCGAGGGCCTCCGCATCCGGACAGTCGACGATTTGGTTTTTCTTTGTTAAGAACCGTGTCCAGAATTGTCTAGCCGATTCGTCTGGCTACTGAATTATGTGGCTTAAGTCATCAGCGTCTGGTGGTCGCACATAATTGCCCTGGAAGTTATCAAGGAATGCGGCTTCCAGGTCCTCCCAGTTCCCAATTGACTCTGCTGGCAAGTTGTTGAGCCAATGCCGGGCTGGTCCTTTAAGCTTGAGGGGGAGGTATTTGATGGCGTGAAGATCGTCACCGCGGGCCATTTGGATGTGAAGGAGATAGTCTTCGATCCAAACCGCGGGGTCTATTGTGCCATCATAGGATTCAATATTGACGGGTTTAAACCCTTCGGGGATTTGATGATCCATTACTTCGTCTGTGAAGCATAGTGGGTGTGCGGTGCCTCTGTACTGGGCGATGTCACGATGGAGCTCAAAAGAGCTTTGTCTATTTTGTTCGGCCCGGCCGGACTTACTGTGTCCGGTGCGACGGTTGTTGTCACGTACCGTGGGGCGCCCATGCGATCCATAGATCGATCTTGATTGTCTTGCCTTGTCCTCCAATATATCTCGCAGGTCCGGAGCATTCCCATGTGGCCGTGTGCTTTTTGAGCGATGCCGGTGTACGGTTCTAGTGAAGGGCCTAGAGGCCTCTCTGCCGCGACCACGGGGTGGTCGGTCAGCCGTATTGTCTCCTGGTGATGCGGGTTCGTAAGCCTCCTCCTCTAATCGGGGGAGCAGCTTGCGTTTACGGTAGCTTTTGGAGGGGCGTTCGAGCTCATGCTCTTCGGCCGCGAGGACTTCAGTCCATCTGTCGTCTAGCAGATCCTGATCAGCTCTAAGCCGTTGCTGCTTTTTCTTGAGGCTGTTTGTCGTGGCCATAAGCCTGCGTCTAAAACGCTCTTGTTCGACGGGATCCTCAGGCACGACAAATTCATCGTCGTCGAGGCTTGCTTCGTCTCCGGAGGGAGGCATATAATCCTCTACCTCTTCTTCTGCCGCTCTCTCGTGAGGGCTGGCGTCTCCATCCTCCTGCGCTGGATCTTGCTAGAGTGGATTGTCTTCGGCATTGTCCGGTGTATTGTTATTTCCGGTGCCGGAATCTTCATTCTTGTTGTGGCGGGATTTAGAGCGGCGCCGCTGACGCCGGCGCTTGGGCAGCTTCTTGGAGGGGTCATCCTCTGTTGTTCCATCGCCGTTCCCATCCTTTGGGATATCCACCATGTATATGTCATATGACGAGGTGGCCTTCCAGTGCCCTGTAGGCGCTGGGTCTTGTTCGTCTCTGGCATCGTCGTCCATACCGTCGATGTCTTCGGAGTCGTATTCTAGCATGTCGGTTAGATCATCAACAGCGGCTACAAAGTGGGCGGTGGGTGGGCTTTGAATTTCTTTGTCGTCCGCATCCCAACCGTCCTGACCGTAGTCCGTCCAGGGCTCTCCGGATAAAGAGAGAGACTTTAGTGAATTCAGGATGTCGCCAAAGGGCGAGTGCTGAAAGATGTCCACGGCTGTGAACTCCATAACGGGCGCCCAATCGGATTCGATTGGCAAGGGCGCGGAGGGTTCGGAGTCCGGAGAGGATTCCGGCACCGTGGAGTCGAGGTCTTCGCAAAGGACAGGGATGGAGTTCGGCTCGATCGCTGTAGAGATTAAAGCCCCCGAGGCGGTGTCCAACCACTCGTCCTCGATCGGGGAATCCGGCTCCGGATTAAGGGTCGGAGCGGATTCTGGTGCGGCCTTCAGGGCACTGTTCGGCTGCAGAGCTAGATCATGCCCATCGAGACAGTGCGGCGCGCTTGGCTGCGGCTCGAATCCGTTCAAGATCAAGTCTCCGCGGATATCGTCCGTATAGTTTAGACTTCCAAATCTGACCTGACGGCCAGGGGCGTATCTTTCGATCTGCTCCATATGGCCAAGCAAATTGGCCCGCAGTGCAAAGCCGCCGAAGACGAAGATCTTTCCGGGGAGAAAAGTCTCACCCTGGACCGCGTCGTTGTTGATGATCGAAGAAGCCATCGAGCCTATCGGTGACGACACAGAGGAATTCTCAATGAAAGCACCAATGTCGGTGTCAAAACCGGCGGATCTCGGGTAGGGGGTCCCGAACTGTGCGTCTAGGCGGATGGTAACAGGAGACAAGGGACACGATGTTTTACCCAGGTTCGGGACCTCTTGATGGAGGTAAAACCCTACGTCCTGCTTGATTAATATTGATGATTTGTGTTACAAGAGTGGATCTACCATGAGATCAAAGAGGCTAAACCCTAGAAGCTAGCCTATGGTATGATTGTTGTTCGTCCTACGGACTAAAACCCTCCGGTTTATATAGACACCGGATAGGGTTAGGGTTACACAGAGTCGGTTACAAAGGTAGGAGATCTACATATCCATATCGCCAAGCTTGCCTTCCACGCCAAGGAAAGTCCCATCCGGACACGGGACGAAGTCTTCAATCTTGTATCTTCATAGTCTTGGAGTCCGACCGATGATGATAGTTCGGCTATCCGGACACCCCCTAGTCCGGAACTCCCTCAGCCTCTCCAACTAGAATAAATGATCGGTCGTCAAGAACGCCAACACGACTAGACGAGTCCGGCTGTAATAGCTTAGGTAAACCTGAGATTGATGGATATACCCCTACAGGTGGTACGAGGGGCTTCACGCATGTAAAAAGGACCACAGCTCGGCTCGACCTTACTTATCTTGAATTTTAATGGTTTATTGAGAATAACCAATTTTTCGCACGACAACTTTCACCTAAGTTTTTCTCTTTTACAGATGATAATCGTGCTACACCCGTCCAAGATACGGCACAACGGAGACACAGGCGCAGACGTGCAGCAAGGCCCCGCTCACAGGTTTCTTTTTAGATTAAGACCCTGTGTAAACCTTTTTACTGTCTCTTGTTGCTTCACATCCTCCGGATAGTCGGCATAACCGAGAAGGATGCTGACGTTATTGGCATTTCTCCACGTCAGAATGATGCACGTACCTGGACACTCAGGGTTCATTATCAAGGGCGTTACTCAGCCCGATATATGTTGTAAAGACCGAATACCCTAGGGAGTGTTCGGTGTCGCGAGTTTGCCCTTATATGCATCAGCTCCGAATCATGTCTTTGGTCAAATGTTGGGTTTGCCCGGCTCCCGCGTTTTGCTACCTTACGTTCCGCTCTATCGGCTAAGGTGGCACTGAGAGAACTACTGCGATTGTGCCCCGGTACATCCAGACGAGCACCTCAGTAGAGAAAGCCGAAAACTGACTGTCATGATAAAGCGTGAGACTGGTCAACCACTCGATGACTCATCGGAATCTTTGGGATTCCTCCGCATTAATGAAGGACCGGTTTTCCCGGTCATGTACGTACGCGCACCGTATTCGGATAGCCGCGGAAATACCAGGGGCTATATAGTAGCCCCACTGTCAAACTCCTATGGTTAAGTGAAAGTGTGTGGGGACCCCGACTCATAAGTCGTGATCACCGAGTGCACGTGTACAGTGATCCCAGAGATCAATGCTCACTGAACACACAAAAGCTGAATAACAAGAGTCTTACATCCATGCATACCGTCTTACACAAATTATGACCATTATGGTCAAGTCTTACATAGATAAAGCCACATGGGCTGAATACCCAATAAACTTAAGTAGCGGAAATTCTTCGTCGGTAAGTAGAACCCATGCCATCTGCCTTAACCCTACATGCATTCTGACTGGGAAGCGTCCTAGCTCGCATGTTCGTCTCCAGAGAACTCTTCTTCGAACTCCGGTTCTTCCATGCCTGGCCAATTAAATAACCAGTGGCAAGCCAATGAGTACTTTGAATGTACTCGTAAGCAACCCATGTTTTGGTTCCAGATATAACAATGCATGATATAGGTAAATTTTTGCAGAAAGCTAGTTTTTAGTGCAATAATATGTTCAACAACTTGTAAGACATGCATCAGGAGAATTCAAGTAACCATGAGGAGAGGTTACAGATATCAACATAAATAGAGTGGGCACCAACCCAACTCAATCATGTCAAGTCCTTTGACTTGACCCAAGTAGTTTTATCAACACACACACACACACTGGTTTGCAAAGCTCTAGACGTAGTTTAAGCAGCACCGCCCAACTGTCCTTGACCATGGACACGGCTATTCGAATAGTTTTACACTCTGCAGAGGTTGCACACTTTACCCACAAGATCCGGGGAACTTCCATGTCATCCACGACCCACGGTACGTCAAGTAACCGGGGTAAGCACCCGATCACTATCTTTCCCTAGACGACACTAACAAGGAGTCCACTCATTGTTCCGTATCCTCACGATGTACATCATACGAGACTCACTCAAGATCGTAACATCCGAGAGGGGACACAACGGTGTATCCGGTGCCCTGTGAAAACAGTCATGGCCACCCTACCTGGCACGACCCTGTCCCGAGAGAGAGCACCAACTCTCCCCCGTCACTAGTAATGCGGGCTCCAAGCTAGTATCGGCCTAGGTAATCAATAATGCCCTTTCCCATACAAGGGTAGAGTGGTTGCGCATGTAAGGTCGGGACAGTCGACAAATCTTAAATCTAATCCGTTTTTGAAAACCACACACACTTGCCATGGTACACCACTTCGTCATCAAGTGGTTACCCATCTCATCATCTCCGTCGGGCATAAGTGGCACCCGCTGGGGTTTTCAAAAAGTCCTTTGAAAATACTTTGTCTCCTTCACCATGCATATACCCGTCCCTTTTTGCGTAGCACTACTTTAGCATCCTATCTACTCCCCCGGCATAACCCTCATAAGAAGGTAGGGTCACGCACAATGCAAGTATCAACGAGGAAGTAACGGTGGCAAGCCACCCCATGTGGTCACCACAATATCATGTCTCCGATGGAAGTAATAAAAGTGCTATATGGGATGCATAAAAAGGTTTCATAGACATGGTCAAAGGGCTGCTTGCCTGGTTCATCAGAGTGTTGAGATCTTCTGGTCCTTCTCCAAGTACTCCGTCTACTTCTTCAACTAACGTCGAAACAATCATAATAAGCAACACAACAAGGTAGAAAATAAAAGTGCTCTAAAAATATGGATTTGACTTTTCTAGGACTTCCCTGGTCATATGAAAAATAACCAGTGTGGTTTCATTGGAATTGGATTAGTGAATATTTCTGAACATTTCAATATGATGGAATCAATGGATTTAATGGATCTGCAGGTTGTCCATGGAATGCCTTTTTATAAAAATGAGTAAAAGTACCCAATAAATAAGGCATGATTTTAGAAACATTTAGAAATTTGTTTCACTGGATTTGGAGTTCAAATGAATTTTCTATGGATTTGCAAAGTTGACAAATATGAAGAAATGGCTCATTATTTTGTGGGGTACAGAAAGTATTAAGAAAAATGCTCATAAACTAAGTTATGAACTTAGAAGCATCTAGGAATTTGAATCATGGCATTTGGATCAAACATGAGCTCTCTGTGATTTTCTAAAGCTTATCACAGAAATGGAAAATTAGAACTTTGATAAATATTTGTGAAACAAATATCTCTTGGAAAATGTGACAGTAGTACCATGTGATAGAGAGTGATTTATGGAGTCACTACAAATTTGAATCAACAAATTTGGAGTTAAAATGAATTGATTGTGGATTTTAGAAGTTCAAAATAAAAGAAAAAGGAAAAGTTTAGGCTTATACCTAAAACACGCACTGAGCTTGAGATAGCTAGTGGGCCGGCCCAGCAGCTCAGTAGCGTGCGGGAAAGGGCCACGTTGAAGGCGTCTTTCACGTGGGCGCCTCCACTTATGCCAGCTGGGCGTGGCGCTTCGGTGGCTGACGGGCGGATCCCACGAGCAGGTCGCTCGCCCTGCCCCGCGTCGTCTTCACCCCCGCGACGCCAGGCAGAGGGCGCCGGCCTCGCTCGCCGTCGGCGCTGCTCTCCCCATCTGCGCCGGCCGACGGTGGGGGCGGAGCCGTGTGGCTCGGACGCGCCCGAAGGAGGAAGCAGGGGGAAGGCGGCGCCTTCCTCATGCGTGTGTGGACGCCGTCGGAGCAGTGGCTTGGCCGCCGCCCGTTCCGGCGATTCCGACCACCTCCCGCGGTGTTCTGCACACCGGAGAGCTCAGGACGGAGTGTCGCATCCATCCAGATGCCCAAGGCATGTCGGGCAGGTCCGAAGAGGTGGAGAGAGGGATGGCCGTGGAAGAGGTCGCCGGCCATGGAGGTGAACAGAGGGCACGAGGGGGCGAGAGAGCTTGTCCGGGAGGTTTCTGGGGGAGAGGGAGAGCGGGAAGAGGTCAGAGAACTCGAGGGGGGGGCTCTATATAGAGGGGGCATTGGTGCACAGTGGGCGCGGTCTAGGCCGCGCTCGAGTGAGCTTGAGGAAGGAGAATGAGGGCCAGGGAGGAGGGGCCCGATAGCATTGCGTGTCGTGGACGCCGAGGCGGCCTCGTGAGACACGCTGGGGAGGCCCGAGGTGGCCGGAGGCGGTTGGTAGGGGGCGGCTACAGTGCGGGAGCGCACTGTAGCGCGCTCCAGAGCACCCATATGGCTGTCCAGGCCATTTTCTATGCTTGTGGGCGCGCCCTTGTATGTCCAGTAGCATTTGGGGTGTGCTAAGGAAGGGATCTTGGCCTTGGATGCTCTGGTGACCCAATGGGAGAGAGGTGGGGTTGAGAGAGAGTGAGAATTGGGCTGTCCAGAGAGGACCAATGGGGTCCTACCCCCCTTAATCATGTCTCCTCGGGCATGGAAAGATGCAGGGGGTTAGAGGAGTATCACATGAGGCTGTAGTACAAATTTGGACTCAAGGAGATTAGTGGAAATGGCCAAAACATGCAGTTTAAGTTTTAGCCAGAAGGTGTTTGATGTAGGTTTGGGCAATCAAATGGACTTCCCTTGTCATGAGGCTTGACAGGGTCAAATGGCATGAGAAAATAAGAGGTTCCACCAAGATTGTGTTCATTTGGGCAAAGTTGCCAATGCAACTTTTGTAAACCCTAGAAATTAGCGGAAATGAACTTCTGTAGATCTAGTTGAGAAAAACTCTTCTCCTTGATGCACCACTTGGTGTAGTGGCCTCATTTGGTCATGTGAACATGCTCACAAAAGTTGGGGTCAAGGAGAGAAAGTTGGTAGTACAAAGTTGTTCAAATTTGATTCTGGTCAGAGAGGGTTTTTGGGGCACTTTGATCAATATAACTTTTTATCCAACTTGTTCCATTTGGTCTAGATGAATGATTAGACCATTTGAGCATGTACACAAGATTTGAGAGCATTTGGACATGTTTGCCAATGTAAAGTTGCTCAAACTTCAAAATGGACAGAAATGGTTTTGAGGGGATTTCATGGGGTTATACTATTCTCCATGACATGATACTTGTCCAGATCATCAAACATGTCATATGTGACATTCTAGAATTTTCTTGTAATTTTTGGAGAATATTTCCTTTGTAAATATTTCAAAATCTTGAATTATCCAGAAAGGGTATTTGAGGGATTTGACCAATATTTTGAACATGACCATGTGTTGAAACTCTTATATATGGGAAATATATGCCAACTGAGTTTCCCTGATTTTTTTCAAATGTTTTTAAAACAATAAGCTAATTTTTCCCTATTAAAGACCATTTCTGGCCTTAAGAAAAAGCTTTTAAATAAAATAGGAAAATAACTTTTAAAATTATATTTTTGTCGTTTATGGTAGTCCTACATCTAATAGGTTTCAAATATACCTTTTGAAATATGTTTCACACCCCAAATCAAGTACTTGCAGTGCAAACCTCAATTCAGGGGTTTTCGGAAAACTAATTTTAGAAAATACTTTTTGGCCAAATTATTTTTGTAAGAAAATATTATATTGCTCTATACACATGGCATGATCATTGGGCAGAAGCTTGGGGCAAGGAGATGAGGTATAGAAGGTGGAGTTGTGTTGACTTTAAAGAGCACTTGAAAACACAATTAGAAAACCAACTCAAATAAAAAGTCAAATAATGAAAAAGTTTTTGTCAAACCACACTTTATCATGATATCACATCTTAAGTGTTGTGCCATGAAAATCAGGGTGTGACAGACCTACCTCCTTACAAGAATCTCGTCCCCGAGATTCCCAAACTAGGCGCGGAAAGGAGTATGGAAACTTGGATTCGGGGTAGTCTTCACGTCCTCATACTGCTTTTGTTTCCGAGTGGTGCTCCATTTAACCTTGAAGTACTCGATGGCGTGGCTTCGTGTATGACATCCTGCTTGATCCATATTGCCATTGGGGGTCTTTCGCGTAAGTCATATTGGGCTGGAGGTTGATGGCTTGGTGATTGATGTCCTTGTAGAGATCGGGCTAGTTAGGATGTTGGAAGCACTTCCGAAGCTGTGACTCGTGGAAAATATTGTGCACAGTGGGTGGCTCAGGTGGTAATTCTAGCTGGTAGCCATCTATTCTTCGTCTTGCAGTGACCTTGGAGAAGGTCGATAAATCCTGGTGTGAGTTTCTCTTGACATGAAAATGCTTGGTTCTCTTTGAGAGAAGTGGCTCGCAAATACACATGATCTTTGACGCGGGAGTTTACTTCTTGACGATGGTGGTTGGTTTAGGTCTTCCTCCTTGACATGGCGGTCTTCAGATGTTCATGAACCAGTTGAACGATTTTTCTTCCGTCTTCGGGTAGACAAGTATGTTATCGAAGAAAGACGACAACTAACTTGTCCAAGCACTCCATGAAGTCTATGGGGTACGTAAAGTAGGCTGGGATATGGGTGGTGGTCACGGTTGAGTGTTGGCCAGGGTCTACTTGACCTAGAGCCAAAGCCCATGGTCATGATCCGACCATGTTGTGGCTTGGTAGGGCTTAAGGGGTTGAAGGATTCTAGTGTGCGAGTGAACATCTATCATCCCATCCTTGAGCACAGTTTCTGAGATGCCAATTGTGCTATCTAGTCCTTTAAACAAATCACATCATATCACTGATAGTATCATTTCGTATAGGTCAACTCCAATCATCACTCATGTGATTCATATCCTCTTGGCTCCTGAGGGGAGGTCTAACAAAATCATACATGTCTACAATCCCGGAACCCATATGTATGTCTACCCCTAAAAATCCATGGGTAGAACATATAAGCTACTCGGCTTGAACGTGGCAATCCAAGTGCTCCGCCTATCCTTCCAAGGTCTAAGATAAAGCACCTCTATCCTAAGGAAACATGTCGTAAGCCACTCCAAGATCTTGTTTCCTTCCTCTGAATCACTCCAATAGCCCATTAACTTCCATCAATCACTACATAATCCATTTAATTCTACAAATCCAATGGTTATGGTGTTCCACATGATCTCCTAGGCTACCTTACTATAGTCATTCCTCCAATTTCCATTATCATGGTCAAGTAAACTCCAAGGTCAAGCTTATATAGATCCCTAAATCAACTCCGACAATTAATCCAATCTCCTAGTTTATCGTCCACCGAGAAACATGGTATCATGATCGAGATCATTAATCTAAATCCAATTTACTCCGAACCATGTAGACTTACACAACATCTAGTCTCCACTTAGGATCACCTATTTAATCCAAATCTCATGTCCAACGAGAATTCCTACACGTTCCCCCAAGTCATTTTTGTAATATCAACTGTCTCCCATCAATATCATTTGATCAATTCAAATCCTTGCACTTCCAGGAGTTTCAGCTTGCGATCATAATTGTCCTATTAAATCCAATTTACTCAGGGGTAATGAAAGTTATGCTACTCTATAATCATGATCCCACCAAGTTCATCTACCAACATCAAAGCCTCATAATCCACCAAATAGTCTCATATAATTCCTCAAGTCATAGATATAAACTCATCAAGTCATCTGTCCTCTATTCCTATATCCTCAAGTTGGTTCCTCCTATGGCATCGTCAGTTTTGGTGCTATCTTAGGATGACAATGTGCTTGTTCACTATGTCCACTAGCTCCATAATGAACCCAGTGTTGTGCAAGGTTTACAGAGGCTTAACTGGTTCTCTTGCAATTCTATGGGTTAAGCACATGGTTAAGGACTCGAGCTGGGGTACCTCGTGAAGTCTCGAAGGGTCTAGGAATGGGTTTCTAGTCTGGGGGGTTAAACATAACTCTACGGGGTTTTACTTGGTCGAGGAGGTTGTAGCAAAAGTCTTCAGTGCTGGTTGGTTGCCAAAGTAGAACCCTTGGTGTATCTTGTCTTGATAGCCTTCAGTTGAGGAGAGAGATGAGAGGGAAAAGTAACATAGAGGAGGGGAATGCCTAAAGGGGGTTCTATAGTGAAAGTGCAAACAAACAAGTGCTGAAAGGGACAAACACAGACAATAAAATAAGGCAGGTGATATAGCCGTGTAGTAGTTGCCTTGGGCAAAAAGGGCGACTGATATCAAAACACAACCAAATAAAAACAGGCAACACACAATCATGGTTCTATTCGAACCATCATACGGACTCGACTGCGCATATGGGGTACACGACTCATCCTACCCTAGGGGTTCTCGGACTCAGTAGTCGTGCCTTGTGCCTCATGCAGTCTTCTAAGTTTTCCTCAGGTGTCGCTACGTCTCTTGTAGTTGTTTGATGAAACAATCCGGGTTGAGCGTGAAGACTCCTCAACGACTTCTCGCCTTTTGAAGTGATGGGGTGAAGGTGGCTCCTCGTAACTGGCATTGACTTGGTCTTATATTGTCTTCTTAATCACAACGATCCCTTTTTGTCTTCTAAGCCGTCGATGGTACCAGGTAGGCAATCCTTTATGCAATGACATCATCAAGGCATAATAGAGGTCCAACCCATCGGACATATTGTTGACAATATCGTCACCGAGAGCAGGGGATGAAGAGAACCGTCTTCCTGCTCACTATAGTGAGGCGGACCAAATGGCTAGGTTCTCATCCACTGCTGGTTGCCGATACAACAACGGTAGTGACAGGGTTACCCTATTAGCGATGTATATCATGATCTTGCATATCCTATGCCCTGATCGTCGTAGGCTAAGGTTGCATCATCTTGGGGCAGTGTCAAGGGTGTCACCATCTCCTGGGTCTTCAGGTCCTCATCCCTCGAGGATGTATCTTCTGTTGGTATCGTCTTGTTGTGATGTCGCCAATATTGTGTTCAGGAGATGTGGGTGAATGTCTGGCAAGGCATCTTCCTCCTAGATTATTCATGAGGATTACAAGGAATCCAGTGGTCAGGGGCATAAGGGTTCTAGCGACCAAAAGTTTTGAAGGGGAAGAGATCAATAAGGAAAGTATACCTTAGTTTTTTGAAAAACTGAGAAGGGAGGAGAAGTATATATAGTTTGAAAACTGGTAATAGTTTTGAAAATAGTTTTACCCTAACTAACGACTATGCTAACGAAGGCTTCCTACAGTCAGGATGGCTCTGACACCAGCTCTGTGGGGACCCCGACTCATAAGTCGTGATCACTGAATGCACGTGTACAGTGATCCCAGAGATCAATGCTCACTGAACACACAGAAGCTGAATAACAAGAGTCTTACATCCATACATACCGTCTTACACAAATTATGACCATTATGGTCAAGTGTTACATAGATAAAGCCACAGGGGCTGAATACCCAATAAACTTAAGTAGCGGAAATTCTTCGTCGGTAAGTAGAAACCATGCCATCTGCCTTAACCCTACAGGCATTCTAACTGGGAAGCGTCCTAGCTCGCATGTTCTTCTCCAAAGAACTCTTCTTCGAACTCTAGTTCTTCCATGCCTGGACAATTAAATAACCAGTGGCAAGCCAATGAGTACTTTGAATGTACTTGCAAGCAACCCATGTTTTGGTTCCAGATATAACAATGCATGATATAGGTAAATTTTTGCAGAAAGCTAGTTTTGAGTGCAATAATATGTTCAACAACTTGTAAGACATGCATCAGGAGAATTCAAGTAACCATGAGGACATGTTACAAATATCAACATAAATAGAGTGGGCACCAACCCAACTCAATCATGTCAAGTCCTTTGACTTGACCCAAGTAGTTTTATCAACACACACACACACACACACACACACACACACACACACACACACTGGTTTGCAAAGCTCTGGACGTAGTTTAAGCAGCACCGCCCAACTATCCTTGACCGTGGACACGGCTATTCGAATAGTTTTACACTCTGCAGAGGTTGCACACTTTACCCACAAGATCCGGGGAACTTCCGCGTCATCCACGACCCGCGGTACCTCAAGTACCCGGGGTAAGCACCCGATCACTATCTTTCCCTAGACGACACTAACAAGGAGTCCACTCGTTGTTCCGTATCCTCACGATGTACATCATACGAGACTCACTCGAGATCGTAACATCCGAGACGGGACACAACGGTGTATCGGGTGCCCTGTGAAAACAGTCATGGCCGCCCTACCTGGCACGACCCCGTCCCGAGAGAGAGCACCAACTCTCCCCTGTCACTAGTAATGCGGGCTCCAAGCTAGTATCGGCCTAGGTAATCAATAATTCCCTTTCCCATACAAGGGTAGAGTGGTTGCGCATGTAAGGTTGGGACAGGCGACAAATCTTAAATCTAATCCGTTTTCGAAAACCACACACACTTGCCTCGGTACACCACTTCGTCATCAAGTGGTTACCCATCTCATCATCTCCCTCAGGCATAAGTGGCACCCGCCGGGGTTTTCAAAAAGTCCTTTGAAAATACTTTGTCTCCTTCACCATGCATATACCCGTCCCTTTTTGCGTAGCACTACTTTAGCATCCTATCTACTCTCCCAGCATAACCCTCATAAGAAGGTAGGGTCACGCACAATGCAAGTATCAACGAGGAAGTAACGGTGGCAAGCCACCCCATGTGGTCGCCACAATATCATGTCTCCGATGCAAGTAATAAAAGTGGTATATGGCATGTATAAAAAGGATTCATAGACATGGTCAAAGGGCTACTTGCCTGGTTCATGAGAGTGTTGAGATCTTCTGGTCCTTCTCCAAGTACTCCGTCTACTTCGTCAACTAACGTTGAAACAATCATAATAAGCAACACAACATGGTAGAAAATAAAAGTGCTCTAAAAATATGGATTTGACTTTTCTAGGACTTCCCTGGTCATATGAAAAATAACCAGGGTGGTTTCATTGTAATTGGATTAGTGAATATTTCTGAACATTTCAATATGATGGAACCAATGGATTTAATGGATCTGCAGGTTGTCCACACAATGGCTTGATATAAAATTGAGTAAAAGTACCCACCAAATAAGGCATGATTTTAGAAACATTTAGAAATTTGTTTCACTGGATTTGGAGTTCAAATGAATATTCTATGGATTTGCAAAGTTGAAAAATATGAAGAAATGGCTCATTATTTTGTGGGGTACAGAAAGTATTACGAAAAATGTTCATAAACTAAGTTATGAACTTAGAAGCATCTAGGAATTTGAATCATGTCATTTGGATCAAACATGAGCTCTCTGTGATTTTCTAAAGTTTATGACAGAAATGGAAAAATAAAACTTTGATAAATATTTGGGGAGAGCGGAAGAGGCCAGAGAACTCGAGGGAGGGCTCTATATAGAGGGGGCGTTGGTGCACAATGGGCGCGGTCTAGGCCGCGCTCGAGTGAGCTCGAGGAGGGAGAACGCGGGCAAGGGAGGAGGGGCCCGATAGCATTGCGTGTCGTGGACGCCGAGGCGGCCTCGTGAGACACGCTGGGGAGGCCCGAGGTGGCCGGAGGCGGTTGGCAGGGGGCGGCTACAGTGCGGGAGCGCACTGTAGCACGCTCCAGAGCACCCATATGGCTGTCCAGGCCATTTTCTATGCTTGTGGGCGCGCCCTTGTATGTCAAGTAGCATTTGGGGGGTGCTAAGGAAGGGATCTTGGCCTTGGATGCTCTGGTGACCCAATGGGAGAGAGGTGGGGTTGAGAGAGAGTGAGAATTGGGCTGTCCAGAGAGGACCAATGGGGTCCTACCCCCCTTAATCATGTCTCCTCGGGCATGGAAAGATGCAGGGGGTTAGAGGAGTATCACATGAGGCTGTAGTACAAATTTGGACTCAAGGAGATTAGTGGAAATGGCCAAAACATGCAGTTTAAGTTTTAGCCAGAAGGTGTTTGATGTAGGTTTGGGCAATCAAATGGACTTCCCTTGTCATGAGGCTTGACAGGGTCAAATGGCATGAGAAAATAAGAGGTTCCACCAAGATTGAGTTCATTTGGGCAAAGTTGCCAATGCAACTTTTGTAAACCCTAGAAATTAGCAGAAATGAACTTGTGTAGATCTAGTTGAGCAAATCACTTATCCTTGATGAACCACTTGGTTTAGTGGCCTCATTTGGTCATGTGAACATGCTCACAAAATTTGGGGTCAAGGAGAGATAGTTGGTAGTACAAAGTTGTTCAAATTTGATTCTGGTCAGAGAGGGTTTTGGGGCACTTTGATCAATATAACATTTTATCCAACTTGTTCCATTTGGTCTAGATGAATGATTAGACCATTTGAGCATGTACCCAAGATTTGAGAGCATTTGGACATGTTTGGCAATGTAAAGTTGCTCAAACTTCAAAATGGACAGAAATGGTTTTGAGGGGATTTCATGGGGTTATACTATTATCCATGACATGATACTTGTCCAGATCATCAAACATGTCATATGTGACATGCTAGAATTTTCTTGGAATTTTTGGAGAATATTTCCTTTGTAAATATTTCAAAAGCTTGAATTATCCAGAAAGGATATTTGAGGGATTTGACCAATATTTTGAACATGACCATGTGTTGAAACTCTTATATATGGGAAATATATTCCAACTGAGTTTCCCTGATTTTTGTCAAATATTTTTAAAACAATAAAATAATTTCCCCTATTAAAGACCATTTCTGGCCTTAAGAAAAAGCTTTTAAATAAAATAGAAAAATAACTTTTAAAATTATTTTTTTGTGGTTTATGGGAGTCCTACATCTAATAGGTTTCAAATATACCTTTTGAAATATTTTTCACACCCCAAATCAAGTACTTGCAGCGCAAACCTCAATTCAGGGGTTTTCGGAAACTAATTTTAGAAAATACTTCTTGGCCAAATTATTTTTGTAAGAAAATATTATATTGCTCTATACACATGGCATGATCATTGGGCAGAAGCTTGGGGCAAGGAGATGAGGTATAGAAGGTGGAGTTGTGTTGACTTTAAAGAGCACTTGAAAACACAATTAGAAAACCAACTCAAATAAAAAGTCAAATAATGCAAAAGTTTTTGTCAAACCACACTTCATCATGATATCTCATCTTAAGTGTTGTGCCATGAAAATCAGGGTGTGACAAAGTGTTAAAGCAATATAGTCTGATTGCCTCGTTCGCCGCGCTACCACCTCCTTAATGGACCAAGACGTTTTATCAAGTGTGAAGACGCGCTTTCGCTAACACCCTCACATTATATGCATGGGGGCTGAAGCCGACGACTGCAAACTCTCAGGTTATATATATATATATATATATACATAAACGACCGCACAGGAGGCATAATAGTACTTTCAGGCAAAAGTATAAACACAGCCTTTATCATTCAAATAACATTGTTCTTACAATTGGGATACATGTCACTAGAACATGACATTCTTCGAGCACTGAGCGTCTATTAAACGAGCGCCTTCTAGGACATCTTCAAAATAGTGCTCGGCCGATACCCGGCCCACGGCCGAAGTCTGGGTTGCCATAGCGGTGGCCTCCATCTCTGCCCAGTATGTCTTGACACGGGCAAGAGCCATCCGCACACCCTCTATACACGCCGACCTCTTCACAGCGTAGTTATGCGGCACAACACCAAGGAATCGTTGCACAAAGCCAAAATAACTATTCGGCCTCAGTCCTTCCGGCCAAAGATGGTCCACAACAGACCTCATGNCCTTTATCATTCAAATAACATTGTTCTTACAATTGGGATACATGTCACTAGAACATGACATTCTTCGAGCACTGAGCGTCTATTAAACGAGCGCCTTCTAGGACATCTTCAAAATAGTGCTCGGCCGATACCCGGCCCACGGCCGAAGTCTGGGTTGCCATAGCGGTGGCCTCCATCTCTGCCCAGTATGTCTTGACACGGGCAAGAGCCATCCGCACACCCTCTATACACGCCGACCTCTTCACAGCGTAGTTATGCGGCACAACACCAAGGAATCGTTGCACAAAGCCAAAATAACTATTCGGCCTCAGTCCTTCCGGCCAAAGATGGTCCACAACAGACCTCATGGCAAGCCCGGACAACCTATGGAGCTCGGCCCACACGGTCATTTTCTCCTTCAACAATAGCGGACGCGCCGGAGCATTGAACTGTGACCAGAAGAACTTTTCCACTTCGTGATCTTTTTGACCTTCAAAGAACCTGGTCGCATCAGCTGCACTTGCCGCCAAATCCAGGTACACGTCCGCAGAACTCCATGATTGATCCAGAAGGGCATACTTAGGATCTCCGAACTTGTTCCGCAATGAAAATGACTTCCCAGCCGCAATATATCCGGCTTTACGTCGCTCCTCTTTCGCAGCTCTGATTTTAGAGTGAGTTTCCTTGGCTGCTACCATAGCTTTCTCCAGCTCCGCCGTCGTCGTTTGTCTTTCCTTTTCAAGAAGCCCATAGCGATCGGCGGCATCTTTCAGCTCCACAGCCATCTTGGATACTTTCTCTTTGCTCTGGCAATGTGATAACACACAAGTATAGGGGATCAATTGTAGCCTCTTTCGATAAGTAAGAGTGTCGAACCCAACTAGGAGCTAAAGGTAGAACAAATATTCCCTCAAGTTCTATCGACCACTGATACAACTCTACGCACGCTTATCGTTCGCTTTACCTAGAACAAGTATGAAACTAGAAGTACTTTGTAGGTGTTTTTGGATAGGTTAGCAAGAAAATGAAGAGCACGTAAATAAAGACAAGGGGATGTTTAGATAAAGAAGCAATAAAGTAAATATAGAGAGTGTGGAAAAGTGGTGGTAGGAGTTGTGGAATTGTCCCTAGGCAACTGACTATGTTACTAGACCGATAATCACTATCGCAATTCTATTTGAGGGAGAGGCATAAGCTAACATATTTTCTCTACTTGGATCATATGCACTTATGATTGGAACTCTAGCAAGCATCTGCAACTACAAAAGATACATTAAGGTAAAACCCAACCATAGCATTAAAGTATCAAGTCCCCTTTATCCCATATGCAAACAACCTGCTTACTAGGGTCTGTGCTTCTGTCACTCACGCCACCCACCATAAGCAAATCATAAACATATTGCAAACCCTACAGCGGGAATCCCTCACGCTTGCGCGACACGGAGGGCACAATAGGACAACACTAATAATAAAATATGCAATTCAAACCAATCATAGCAATTCATCAATCACCGATAGGACAACGAAAATCTACTCAGAGATCATAGGATGGCAACACATCATCGGAAAATAATATGAAGCATAAAGCACCATGTTCAAGTAGAGGGTACAGCGGGTTGCGGGAGAGTGGACCACTGAATATAGAAGGGGGAGGGTGATGGAGATGTTGGTGAAGATGACTGCGGTGTTGGTGAAGATCGCGGTGATGATGATGGCCCCCGGCAGCGCTCCGGTGCCACCGGAAGCAAGGGGGAGAGAGCCCCGCTTCTTCTTCTTCTTCCTTGACCGCCTCCCTAGATGGGAGAAGGGTTTCCCCTCTGTTCCTTGGCTCCCATGGATTGGGAGGGGTGAGAGCCCCTCCGAGATTGGATCTATATCTCTATTTCTGCGTTCTGTTCTAGCTCTGTTTCACTGTTTCGCGTATATATGGAGATCCGTAACTCCGATTGGCCTGAAACCGTCGCCATGATTTTTTTTCCGAATATTAGCTTTCTTGCGGCAAAAGAAGAGCATCAACGGCCTTACGGTAGGCTCACGAGGGTACGGGGCGCGCCCTGGGGGGCAGGCGCGCCCCCCTGCCTCGTGACCACCTCGGGCACTGGTTCGCGTTGATTTTCCTTCCAAATTTCTCATATTTTCCAAAAATAAGCTCCGTCCGTTTTTATCCCGTTTGGACTCCGTTTGATATGGATATTCTGCAAAACCAAAAACATGCAACAGACAGGGACTGGCACTGGCACTGGATAAATATGTTAGTCCCAAAAATAATATAAAAAGTTGCCAAAAAGTATGTGAAAGTTGAATAATATTGGCATGGAACAGTCAAAAATTATAGATACGACGGAGACGTATCAGCATCCCCAAGCTTAATTCCTGCTCGTCCTCGAGTAGGTAAATGATAAAAAAATAATTTTTGATGTGGAATGCTACCTAGCATAATCTTGATCATGTATCTAATCATGGCATGAATATTAAGTCATGAGTGATTCAAGGCAACAGTCTATCGTTTGACATAAAAACAATAATACTTCAAGCATACCAACCAAGCAATTATGTCTTATTGAAATAACATAGCCAAAGAAAGCTCATCCCTACAAAATCATATAGTCTGGCTATGCTCCATCTTCACCGGACAAAATATTCACATCATGCACAACCCCGATGACAAGCCAAGCAATTGTTTCATACTTTTGATGTTCTCAAACCTTTTCAACTTTCACGCAATACATGAGCGTGAGCCATGGACATAGCACTATAGGTGGAATAGAATATGATGGTGGAGGTTATATGGAGAAGACAAAAAAGGAGAAAGTCTCACATCGACGCGGCTAATCAACGGGCTATGGAGATGCCCATCAATTGATGTCAATGTGAGGAGTAGGGATTGCCATGCAACGGATGCACTAGAGCTATAAGTATATGAAAGCCCAACTGAAACTAAGTGGGTGTGCATCCAACTTGCTTGCTCATGAAGACCTAGGGCATTTGAGGAAGCCCATCGTTGGAATATACAAGCCAAGTTCTATAATGAAAATTCCCACTAGTATATGAAAGTGATAACTCAAGAGACACTCTATATGAAGAACATGGTGCTACTTTGAAGCACAAGTGTGGTAAAAGGATAGTAACATTGCCCCTTCTCTCTTTTTCTCTCATTTCTTTTTTTGTTTTCTCTTTTTTTGGGCCTTCTTTTTTTTTTGTCCTTTCTCTTTTTTATTTTTTTTATTTTTTTATTTTTTCGTACGGAGTCTCATCCCGACTTGTGGGGGAATCATAGTCTCCATCATCCTTTCCTCACTGGGGCAATGCTCTAATAATGATGATCATCACACTTTTATTTACTTACAACTCGATATCTAGAACAAAGATATGACTCTATATGAATGCCTCCGGCGGTGTACCGGGATGTGCAATGATCTAGCGTAGCAATGACATCAAAAAACGGACAAGCCATGAAAACATCATGCTAGCTATCTTACGATCATGCAAAGCAATATGACAATGAATGCTCAAGTCATGTATATGATGATGATGGAAGTTGCATGGCAATATATCTCGGAATGGCTATGTAAATGCCATAATAGGTAGGTATGGTGGCTGTTTTGAGGAAGATATAATGGGGCTTATGCGTGACAGAACGTATCATATCACGGGGTTTGGATGCACCGGCGAAGTTTGCACCAACTCTCGAGGTGAGAAAGGGCAATGCACGGTACCGAAGAGGCTAGCAATGATGGAAGGGTGAGAGTGCGTGTAATCAACGGACTCAACATTCGTCATAAAGAACTCACATACTTATTGCAAAAATATATTAGTCATCGAAACAAAGTACTACGTGCATGCTCCTAGGGGGGTAGATTGGTAGGAAAAGACCATCGCTCGTCCCTGACCGCCACTCATAAGGAAGGCAATCAATAAACACCTCAGGCTCCGACTTCGTTACATAACGGTTCACCATACGTGCATGCTACGGGACTTGCAAACCTCAACACAAGTATTACTCAATTTCACAATTACTCAACTAGCATGACTCTAATATCACCATCTTTATATCACAAAACTATTGCAAGGAATCAAACATATCATATTCAGTGATCTACATGTTTATGTAGGATTTTATGACTAACCATGTGAATGATCAGTTCCTGTCATCTCTCTAAATAGATATAAGTGAAGCAAGAGAGTTTAATTCTTTATACAAAATATATTCCCAAGCTCTAACAAATATAAGTGAAGCAAAAGAGCATTCTACAAATGGTGGTTGTCTATTTAAAGAGAAACAGGCAATCCAAACTTCAAATGATATAAGTGAAGCACATGAAGCATTCTATAAAGTCATACTCAAAAGATATAAGTGAAGTGCATAGAGAATTCTATAAATCAACCAAGGACCATCTCATACCAGCATGGTGCATAAAAGAAAAATAAAAACCTAATTGCAAAATACGCTCCAAGACTTGCACATATCGCATGAACGAAACGAATCCGAAAACATACCGTTATTTGTTGAAGAAAGAGGGGATGCCTTCCCAGCATCCCCAAGCTTAGACGCTTGAGTCTCCTTGAATATTTACTTGGGGTGCCTCGGGCATCCCCAGGCTTGAGCTCTTGCCTCTCTTCCTTCTTCTCACATCGAGACCTTCTCGATCATCGAACACTTCATCCACACAAAACTCCAACAGAAAACTCAGTAAGATCCGTTAGTATAATAAAGCAAATCACTACTCCGTTAGTATAATTTGTACAGAAAGACAGTGCAAAAAGAATCAGAACCATTTGATGTTCCAGTAAAAAATTAAAATTCACGCACTACAGCCAAAGTTTCTGTCCTGCACCGCACAAACCAACAAGCATTGTAAACATCCTAAAGGCAAAGATTGGCACATTATTTTTATAATACAATGGAATTGTACAAGGGGATAATTATTTTTGTTGAAAAGTTCTTGTAATCAAGATTCACAAAGTTGCCGTGAGCATGAACAAAGTTCAAGGAGCTCTCCCACTTCAACAATGCTTGTTTTTCTCACTTTCACTTTCTTTTTTGAAAAGTTTTGGGTTCCCATCTTTATTTTTGTTGTTTTTAAACTATATGAAAGCACTCAACAGAAATAAATGACTCTCTAAAACTTCTGGTTTTTCTCCCTGGCAGCGCTTTCTTTAGAGCCATTAAGCTAGGCATTTAGTGCTCAAGTAATGAATCCACCCGGATCCCAAGGTATATCAAAGTCAATTTTAATTAACAATGATTTGTAATTTAGTAGTGAGCACAAAGAAATATATATCAAGCAATGAAGAAGTCTAACTCTCTTCCTATGCATCGGCATGTCATAAAAGAACAATTCATTCACACCAAGTAAAGGCCAATGCATAGTATAAGAAGTTTCTTGCAATTCTATCATGTGGGAAACATAGAGAGGTGGAGATATAGTTCCTTTCTCATAATAATTGCAGGTAGGAGCAGCAAGCACATGCATATTATATCTATCAAAATCATCATGTGCAATGGTATGAGGCAACCCATCAATATAATCCTTAATAAGTGCAAACTTCTCCGATATAGTATAATCGGGAGAATTCAAAAAGATAATAGGACTATCATGCGTGGGTGCAATAGCAACAATTTCATGTTTAACATAAGGAACTATAGCAAGTTCATCTCCATAAGTAATATTCATATTGGCATCTTGGCCACAAGCATAGCAAGCATCATCAAAAAGGGATATTGCAAACAAATTCAATGGATCATAGCAATCATCCTTCGGTAAGCACGAAGGGGAATTAAATAATGTATGAGTTGGAGGGTTACTCTCATTAGAAGGTGGGCACGGGTAGCTAATCCGCTCTTCCTCCTTTTGTTCTTCGCTCTCCTCATCATCTTTTTCATCCAATGAGCTCACTGTTTCATCAATTTCTTCTTCCATAGCTTCCTACAAAATATTAGTCTCTTCTAGGACAGTGGAGACTTCCTTCATAAAAGCATTAATATAGTAATTGTATTGAAATTTTCATAGTAATATCTAAGTATAGCAAGATTTTCAGGCCTACAAACTGCATCATCAAAATCATCAAATGCTTTAACATAGATTCAATCTCATAAGCACCCATAAAAGCAACAAATTCTTCTATTTGTTCCACATCATAGTAATCATATCTACCATTAGCATAAGAAGCCAAGGTTTCATTATCATTGAATTTGCATGAAAAGGGAAGGTGTGGATCCTCCACCCTAGAGCAACAAGTATAATCATGCATCACACATAATTGACGAGCATACCAACGCAAAATAATAAATTGATCCTATAATAGTTTCCCTTTTTGTGTCGAGCGATAATTCCTAAAGTATTCACGTTGATCCAACGTGTCTCCCATTATAAAGTTGAATGGGGCTTTCTCAGGATTATCAAAGTAGTACACAATAGCTTTCGCATAATGAGAATCGAGGGTTTTAGGAGTTACCCCATCCTCATTAGTAGCAAGTATAGCTAATTTTTTTGGTATTTTGCGTTCCATATCCATAACTAAAGATAGAGAACAACTAAGAACAGCAAATAAAAATTACTTAGTGATAAAGCGAACAAGCACACACGAGAATATTCACCCCACGCTATGACTCCCCGGCAACGGCGCCAGAAAAAGGTCTTGATAACCCACAAGTATAGGGGATCAATTGTAGCCTCTTTCGATAAGTAAGAGTGTCGAACCCAACGAGGAGCTAAAGGTAGAACAAATTTTCCCTCAAGTTCTATCGACCACCGATACAACTCGACGCACGCTTATCGTTCGCTTTACCTAGAACAAGGATGAAACTAGAAGTACTTTGTAGGTGTTTTTGGATAGGTTAGCAAGAAAATAAAGAGCACGTAAATAAAGACTAGGGGCTGTTTAGATAAAGAAGCAAAAAAGTAAATATCACGAGTGTGGAAAAGTGGTGGTAGGACTTGTGGAATTGTCCCTAGGCAACTGACTATGTTACTAGACCGATAATCACTATTGCAATTCTATTTGAGGGAGAGGCATAAGCTAACATACTTTCTCTACTTGGATCATATGCACTTATTGTCGGTGTACTAGAGTAGGGGTACCCTAGTATCCCGAACTCGTGCACGGGCAGTTGCAGCACCCCGCGGCAGGGCTGCCTAGTGACCGCCAAGATCCTCCGTGGTTCTTCCGGAGCCATTCAAGAACAAAGTATTTAAGCCAAGAAGACAAGGCCCCGGCAAGAGGAGCTTGCCGGGAAGGCCACTCAAGCCACGCAAAGGACAAGACCCCGGCAAGAGGAGCTTGCCGGGAAGGCTTGGTGAGCGACAAGCTTCCGGGCGCGACAAGGATTCAGCCGCGGCAAGGTGCTTGCCGCGGCAAGCAACCTCTCTTCATCTCCGCTCCAGCTCATCCACCAACGTGTCGCCATGGGGCCATTCCAGGCGTGCGTGTCAAGAGGTTGTGCAGCCAGCGGAGAGAGCGGTAAGCGGCGCTGACAGGGGTGCCATCGTGGCAAGCGGTGGCGCCCCTGACGGTCCCTTTCTGCACTGTTTAGGCGACATGGACGGGCATTTATTACTTTTGTCCCTTTCCGTCAGAGTTAGGTAGAATACACTGTACAAAGTAGATGTACCAACCGCAACTCATTTTTCCCATTTTGCCCTTGTTTACGTTGCCACCTATGGTGACCCCTTTAGCCTATAAAAGGAGGCCCATGCGCAACGTAGAGGGGGTTCGGCTGGTTCGACTCATTCGAGACTACACACACTCAAGCTAGGTTTTGTAGCTCTCATTGCTCCCTAGCAAGAACACAATACAATCAGACAAGCAACAGTAGGAGTATTATCTCTCCGGAGAGCTCCGAAGCTGGGTAAAAATGCTCGTGTGCATCGCCTCGATCTTCTCTTCGTGCAATCTCCGCCCCCCACCGAACCGAAAGGGGCTTGGTCCGCCGGTCCCATAGGTGTTCATGGGTCACGATCAGCTTCCCCGACATCTTTGGCGCACCAGGTAGGGGGCGTCGAGGCTGTGTGAACCTGATCCGGCGTTCACACAAGCAAAAATCTTCATCATCTTCATCAACATGCCACCGAAGAAGAAGGCTTCGGCGGCAGCAGAGCCGTCCGCGTCAAACCCACCACCACCGGAGCCGACGAGTGGTGGGGAAGACGCCGGCGGAGGAGCGGACGTCGACGAGGGAGCCCGTGTCGCTGCCAAGTCCAAGGACAAGGCGGCGCAAACCTCTGCGTCCGTTCACGTGCCGCGTCCATCTCAGGAGGCGCGAGACCGACAGCGTCATGGTGCTCGCAGCGCCATGCTTTCGTTGGGCCAAGATCGAGCTGGTGGATCCAAGGACGCTCAAGAACAGCTCGCGCGCCAACAGACTGGTGCGAGCGGGGCACGGTCGCCTGGACGGGATACTGCTCCTTCTAACATATTTAGAAGTCCGAGCATATCCCGCTCCTCGCACCGTTCACCATTGCCGCCCACCACTCAAGCAGAAGCTTTGGTGCGAGCTCAACTGCTCCTGGATTGCCCTCCAACGGCTGACAAGGTCGACGAGTGGAGGGCCACCATTCAAAGTCTCATCGGCTTTGCCAACGGCGACGTCCCGCGGCAACCAAGCACATCGCTGCCGCGGCGAGACGACAATGCACGAGCCGGTGGCGACGAGACCTGTGGGGGTGCAACCACCATGCACTCTCCACCGCGAAGGCCAAGATCGCCGACTCGTCGGATCCACCTCGACAGCGACTCCACCGCGTCATCGGATCCACGAGCTCGCCGTGATCAGCGCCAAGTTCTTCAAGAACGGCAACAAGAAGACGCTCGAACTCGCATCGAGCGCAGAAGAGAAGCGCGGCGACAATCCAACCAGCGCGCTGGGCCCTCTGTTGACGTGCATGTGCCAGGAGAACTAGGTGACTTATCGTACGCGGTAGGTTGCCCTGTGTTCACTCGTGAGCTGCGGCAAGTCCAGTGGCCCGACAAGAAAAATTTCTAGCCAGACGTGCCAGAGAAGTATGATGGCAGGACGCACCCATCGGAGTTCCTCAGCATCTACACCATCGCGGTGCAAGCTGCGGGGGGACGAGACGACAAGATCCTCGCCAACTAGTTCCCACTGGTACTCAAGCCCAATGTTAGATCTTGGCTCATGCACTTGCCGGACAGCTCCATATCCTCTTGGGCAGATTTATGCCATCAGTTTGTCGGCGCCTTCACAGGCGGCCACAAGCCTCACGGCCAAGAGATCGACCTTCATCTGCTCGCCCAGAAGGAGGGAGAGTCCTTGCGCAAATTCATCCAGAGATTCAGCCGTGTGCATTACAACATCCCAGATGTCCACCCTGCCGCGGTGATCAGCGCGTTTCATCAAAACGTGCGGAACCGCAGGATGAGGGAAGAGATGGCGATGTGCAAAGTCAAGGACGTCAGTGAGCTGTATGCCTTGGCCGATAAGTGTGCACGTGCTGAGGAAGGAAGAAGACTCCCATGAGAGAATGCAGAAGCAGGATCTGATAGTGACGAGACCGCCCCGGCGAAGAAGAGTCGGCGGCGGAACAATCGAAGGAAGAAGAGCAAAGAGGTACTAGTTGTCGAGCAGTCCGGCAACGGTGGTGCCGCCAAGAAAGCCAAAGCTGGTGGCTCCGGCAAGGAGGTTGCCGCTGGCGCCGACTGCAAGCCTGTGGCGGCCGCCGACAAGCAGGACAGCTCCAATAAACAGTACTGCAAGATTCACCGCACCAAGGGCCACGACCTCCAGAGTTGCAAGAAGGTCGAGCAGCTTGTCGAACAGTAGAAGGCTGAGTACGAGCGGCGCGACAAGGAGAAGGCCCAGGAAGGTGCTGGGACAGCTAGCAAGAAGCGACCCAGCCGGGGAGGACGCCGCGGCAAGGCCAAGCAGCGGCAAGGAGACAGACCTCCCGGCGGCCGCGACAAGGATGAAGACGACGATGACGATTAAGATATGGAAGACGATGAGGCTGACGAGCAGGAGTTTCAGAAAGCCACGGAGGTCCTCTGCATTGACGGCGGTGCTTCTCTGCATACCTCACACCGCCAACTCAAGCAATGGATGCGGGAGGTTAATGCAGCAGAACCATCCGTAGAGTCACACAGGCCTTTCAAATGCTCCAGCACGCCTATCATCTTTGATATTGAGGACCACCCTGATCGCATAATCGCGGTCGGGTGCTTGCCGATGTTGGTCTCACCAACTATCCGCATCCTCAAGGTCACCAAGATGCTAGTTGACGGCGGGGCCGGCTTAAACCTGATCTCATTCACGGTGCTCCAGAAGCTTCAGATCCCTGACAGCGAGCTCGAAGAAACTGGCACATTCCAAGGAATCAACCCAGGAAGGAGCAAGCCAAAGGGGAAGATCACATTGCCGGTAACATTTGGCAGTGAACTAAACTTCAGGACTGAGAGGGTCACGTTTGACGTCGCTGATTTTCCATTGCCTTACAATGGAATACTTGGCCGTCCAGCACTCGCCAAGTTCATGGCAGCCTCTCATTATGCATACAACTTGCTCAAGATGCCCGGCCCGATAAGTGTCATTTCTGTCCATGGCGACAAGAAGGATGCTCTTATCTGCGTCGACAAGATCTACCGGGAGGCAGCAGCTGCTACAGATAACAAATCACTTGCCGCTGAAGCTCCCGGGGGGAAGAAGACCAAGCCCGGCAAGAGCTCGGATGCCCACTCCGGCAAGCGCACCACTTCGGAGTGCTGCGCTACCGTCGAGGACGCACCATCGAGCTCCACCGGCAAGTGCAAGAAGAAGATGGCAGCTCTGCCGAAGACCAAGAAGGTGCCCGCCAAGGAGGACGGCACTGGTGGTACCTTCACCACCAGTGCCACTCTCGACCCTAAATAGGAAGGCGCGCTCGTTGCTTTCCTTCGGGCGAATGTCGACGTGTTTGCATGGCAACCGTCTGACATCCCCGGTGTTCCCAGGAAAGTAATTGAGCATCACCTAGCTGTCTGTCCTCATGCGCGGCCCGTCAAGCAAAAAGTCAGAAAGCAGGCAGTCGAGCGTCAAGAGTTCATTGCAGAAGAGATCAAGAAGTTGGAAGCAGCATGCCTTGTTAGAGGAGTGCTCCATCCCACGTGGTTGGCCAATCCGATAGTTGTACGAAAGGCAAATGGGAAATGGAGACTTTGTATTGACTTCACAGATGTTAATAAAGCTTGTCCCAAAGACCCATTTCCCTTGCCGCGCATCGACCAGATTGTTGACTCCACGGCTGGATGTGATTTGCTTTCATTTCTTGATGCATATTCAGGATATCATCAGATCTTCATGGCAGAAGAGGATGAGGAGAAAACCGCATTCATCACCCCATGTGGCACATACTGCTTTGTACGGATGCCTTTTGGGTTAAAGAATGCTGGTTCAACGTTTGCGAGAGTAGTCCATGACGCTTTTGAGCCACAAATGCACAGAAATGTAGAAGCTTACATGGATGACATAGTGGTCAAGAGCAAGGACAAAGCAACTCTGGTTCAAGATTTAAATGAGACCTTTGCAAATCTGCGCAAGATCAACCTCAAGCTCAACCCCGAGAAGTGCGTGTTCGGAGTCCCTTCCGGCAAGCTTCTCGGGTTCTTCGTGTCTCAGTGAGGAATTGAAGCCAATCCCGACAAGATCAAGGCCATTGAGCAGATTGAAGCACCAAAGCGCGTCAAGGATGTACGAAGACTTGCCGGTTGCGTGGCTGCTCTCAGCAGGTTTATCTCTAGGTCTGCTGAGCGCGCCCTGCCATTTTTCAAGATTTTGAAAAAGGCAGGTCCAATGAAATGGACACCCGAAGCGGAGGCTGCGCTGCAGGACTTAAAGAGGTACCTGTCCTCCACTCCAATACTTGTCGCACCTAGGCCACAAGAGAAGTTGCTGCTGTATATAGCGGCAACCAATCAAGTGGTTAGTGCTGCGTTAGTAGCGGAAAGGGAGGCGGATGATGAGCCGGCAACTAAGGCAGATGCATCCAGCGACAAGCAGGGGGCTTCACCGACGAGCTCTGGTCCCGACAAGGACGGATCTGCGCAGGATTGCGAGAAGATGCAGAAAAGGATGGTGCAGCGCCCAGTCTACTTTGTCAGTTCCCTTCTGCAAGGGGCTAGGTCAAGGTACTCTGGTGTGCAGAAATTGCTTTTCGGCCTTCTCATGGCCTTGAGAAAGCTACGCCATTACTTCCAAGCACATGATATAACAGTCGTCACTCGCTTTCCGCTAAAGAGGATATTGCAAAATCCAGAAGTAGTAGGCAGGATTGTCGAGTGGGCACTTGAACTGTCAAGCTTTGGCCTCAAGTTTGAAAGCACTTCAACTATCCAAAGCAGAGCACTGGCAGAGTTCATAGCAGAATGGACGCCAATGCAAGATGAAGAAATTCCAGAGACGAGCATACCCGTCAAGGAGGCAAGTAAAGAGTGGCTGATCTACTTTGATGGTGCCTTCTCTCTGCAAGGTGCCGGTGCCGGCGTGCTGCTTATCGCACCCACCGGAGAACACCTCAAGTACATAGTCCAAATGCACTTTCCCAAGGAGCAAGCAACAAATAATACTGCAGAGTATGAAGGTTTGCTTGCCGGTCTCAGAATTGCAGTAGACCTTGGGATCAAGAAGCTCATTGTCAGGGGTGACTCGCAGCTTGTCGTCCGCCAAGTAAACAAAGATTATCAGAGTCCGTTGATGGAAGCCTACGTTGGTAAGGTGAGAAAGCTAGAAGAACACTTTGACGGCCTACAAATGGAACATGTTCCAAGAGCTCAGAATGATATTGCTGATGGCCTGTCAAAGTGCGCCGCACTCAAGTTACCTGTGGAACCAGGAATTTTTGTGCTCAAGCTGACTCAACCGACTGTAACGCCATCAACTGAACAGAACAAGAAGAGGAACTTGATTTCTGGTGACTATTTCCCGGCCGAGCTCCCCGAAGCCGCCGCCGCGAAAGTCCCCAAGTTCAACACCAAAAATGCTGAGGAGCAGTCTGCTCAGACAAGTCCTAGGGTTTGCTTCGTTGAAGCAGACGCTCCCGACAAATTTTGCTCCGGCAAGCTTGTCGGGGAACATCAAGCTCCGGCTGAACCACAGGTTCTTGCCGTAGAAGCTGATGTTCCCGCAGCAGCAGATGTGCCTTTAGTCCTTGTTGTCGAGCCGCAAGCTCCAGCATGGGCACAACAGATCGTCCATTTCCTTCAGACAGGAGAACTTCCCGAAGAGCAAGAAGAAGCGGAAAGAGTAGCCCGGCAGTCAAGTATGTACCAGTTTGTCGACAACACGCTGTACAGAAGAAGACTCAACGGTGTGAAATTGAAGTGTATTCACCGGGAAGATGGACAGAAGTTGTTGGCAGAGATACACGGAGGCATATGTGGTCACCACATTGGCGCAAGAGCACTTGCCGGCAAAGCTTTCCGGCAAGGCTTCTTCTGGCCGACAGCCCTCCAGGATGCAACTGCACAAGTAACCAAGTGTGAAGCGTGCCAGTTCCATTCCAAGCAGATACACCAGCCAGCTCAAGCTCTCCAGACGATCCCTTTATCCTGGCCATTTTCGGTCTGGGGGCTCGACATCCTCGGCCCCTTTCCCCGAGCTGTCGGGGGCTTTGAGTACTTGTACGTCGCAATCGACAAGTTCACAAAGTGGCCGGAAGTGGAAGCAGTGAGGAAGGTGACAGCACAGTCAGCAGTCAAGTTCTTC